>CP116447.1:26908471-27657105 GCA_028216015.1 Quercus dentata
CGACAAAAAAGTCAGAGAGAGGGGAGCGAAACAAGATGGAGTTTCACCAAAATGGAATGCTCGATAAAACTGGAGAAACCCCAAAAGATAATCCATCCGTTTTGGTGAAAGTTGGTGAGGTGAGTGGTCGGGGCTACCAACGTAAAAGAAGGGGATGGGCATGAGGAAGTAGTGGCGGAAATAAGGAGGACCAATCTTTTAAATTTGAGTTTGGGCCAAAGAATGGGGAGTGGGGCGAATGTGGGCTTGGAAAGAAATAAGACCGAGGGCCCAATAGCTATGAATTATGAGATGAACGTGGGCTGGATTGCGGAATCACTAAGCCCAACCAGCCGCCACCACTGGAAACGTAGGGCCGAGCGAGGCCAAACAAATGGGAAGGAGAAGGTTGAAAGCCCAAATGAAAAGAAAAGGGGTGTTTGACTCCTTTAGGTGAGATCGACCCGAATGTTCTGGTGAGAAAACGAAGAAAAGTGGAGAAACAGAGTGTTGGCGAAGCAGAAAAAGAAAATGAAAAGGATGGCGGTGAGGCGGTGGGCTGCTGCTGCAAAGACCGCCGAGCCCAATGAGCATTTTGGCGTGGAACCGCCGCGACCTTGGATCACCTGCGGCGGTGCGGTCTCTCACCGATTTGGTGAAAGAAACGGATCCTTTCTTGGTTTTCTTATCAGAGACCAAGGCAAAATAGAGGAGAATAAAAGGCCTTGAGAGGAAGCTCCAGCTAACCCGGGGAATCACAGTGCCTAGCGATGGTCAAAGTGGAGGGCTGGTGTTGATGTGGAAGGAAGGGGCGGACGTCTGTCTCCAAAGCTGCTCAAACTCCCATATTGACGTGGTGGTTCGCGAAGGAAACGGAGCGATGCCATGGCGTGCAACGGGGTTTTACGGTCATCCCGATGCGGTATGAGATTTACTTCACGGGAGTTAATTAGATCGCTTAAAAGGCGTGTGATCTTCCGTGGGTCTTGTTTGGGGATTTTAATGAAATAGTTCATTCGGATGAGAAATTAGGATGGTTAGATAGGGATGCGAGACAAATGGAAGGGTTTAGAGAATGCTTATCGGATTGTGGTCCTGGTTGATCCGGGTTTTGTGGGGCAACGGTATACTTGGTGTAACGGAAGAATTGGGGAGCAACGAACTCTAGTTAGACTAGATAGGATGGTAGCAAATGAAGAGTGGCTGAATATGTTTAAGGAGGCAAAGGTGTATCATAGAGCAATGGCGGCGTCCGACCACTGTTTGCTCAATTTGTCTCTCGGGCGCCAAGTTAGTAGAAGGGGAGGAAGAAAACGCTTCATGTTCGAAGCAATGTGGACTAGGGAGGAGGGTTGTAGGAAGGTAATTGAAGAGGCTTGGGATCCGTTAAATTGCAACCCGGATGTGCGGTTCAGATAGACTAAAGTGTTGCCAAGATAGATTGCGGACTTGGAACAAGAGGGTTTTTGGCAATGTAAATAAGATCCTGAAGCAAAAGCAGATCCGCCTTCAACAATTGGAAATGTTGAATCTACTTCATGAACCAGCGGAGGAAATTAAGGCTCTAAAAAAGGAGATAAACGAAGTCACACTCCGGGAAGAGATGATGTGGAACCAGAGATCTAGGGCATTGTGGGTTAAGTGCGGGGACCGAAACACAAAGTTCTTTCATGCTACGGCTAGCAATAGACGTCGGAAAAATATGATTGAGGGCTTATTCGATAATGAAGGCAGGTGGAAGGAGAATAAAGAAGAAGTGGAAGGCATAATTCTGAATTACTTTCGGGAAATCTTCAATACTAGCCATCCAATTGATTTGGTAGTCCGGGAGCATTAGAAAGGAGGGTCTCCGATGATATGAATGATGAGCTACTACAAGAGTTCCGAGAAGAGGAGGTTAGGCGTGCCCTGAAGCAAATGCATCCGACAAAGTCTCCAGGACCGGATGGTATGTCCCCTATCTTCTTTCAATCTTATTGGGATGTTGTGGGTCCTCAGGTGGTAAATAGTGTTCTTAATATTCTTAGAACGGGTGTTATGCCAAATGGTTTAAATGATACATTTATCTGCCTAATTCCTAAAGTAAATTGTCCCCAAAAGATGTCGGAGTTTCGTCCGATAAGTTTATGTAATGTTATATATAAAATTGTATCAAAAGTTTTAGCTAATAGGCTAAAGAAAGTCCTTCCAAAGATCATTAGTGAGGCCCAAAGTGCTTTTGTACCAGGGCGGCAGATTACAGACAATGTCCTAGTAGCTTTCAAACCATGCACTACATAAATCGAAAAAGAATGGGAAAGAAGGGGTGATGGCAATCAAACTGGACATGAGCAAGGCTTATGACCGGGTTGAATGGGCATACTTGGAGGCGATTATGCGCAAATTGGGTTTCCAAGAGAGATGGATTTCTTTGATGATGATGTGTGTGAATTCAAAGACATACTACTGTGCTCTTGAATGGGGAACCAAAGGGCAGAATTTTTCCTACTCGAGGTCTAAGACAAGGGGATCCTATTTCCCCGTACCTCTTCCTGTTGTGTGCTGAGGGCCTCTCGGCCATGCTTAGGTTGGGTGAAGCTAGGGGGATACCAAGAGGTATTTCGGTATGTAGGCAAGCTCCAGTGGTCTCTCACTTGCTATTTGCGATGACTGTATAGTCTTTTGCAATGCGTCGATAGAGGAAGGAGCTAGAGTAACAAAAATTCTTGAGGAGTATGAAAGGGAGTCGGGCGAGAAGCTAAATAGAGAGAAGACTTCTCTCTTTTTTAGCAAAAACACAAGAGAGGAGGTTAAAGAGGAAGTAAAGGACATGTTTGGGGCCCAGGTTATCCACCAACATGAGCGTTACTTGGGGCTGCCCCCTCCGGTGGGGAGGGGAAAAAAGAAAGTCTTCCAACGTATCCTGGACCAGGTTGGTCGTAAAGTTGCGGGTTGGAAGGGGAAGTTGCTAACTATGGCTGGCCGAGAAATTCTAATTAAAGCGGTTGCCCAAGCTACTCCCATGTACACTATGAACTGCTTTAAACTCCCGGATTCTTTGTGCAATGAACTCAATTCTTTGATTAGAAATTTTGGTGGGGCCAAAGGGACAAAGAAAGAAAACTAGCTTGGCTAGCTTGGGAGAAGATGTGTACACCCAAGGCCGAGGGGGATGGGTTTCAAGGATCTTAAAGCTTTTAACCTTGCTTTGCTTGCAAAACAAGGGTGAGGCTCATCAAAAACACGGAGTCCCTTGCCCATAGAGTTTTGAAAGCTAAGTATTTTCCATACTCCAATTTTCTTGAGGCCCAAATTGGTAAGAAACCGTTGTATACTTGGAGGAGTTTGATGGATGCAAAAGAAGTTCTTCTGGAGGGGCTTGAAGTGGAATATTGGGAATGGGCAAAAACGAAAATATGGGCGGATAGGTGGATCCCAACCCCAAATTCCTTCATGGTGGTAAGTCCTAAACCCCAAAACTTTGAAGGCGAGCTAGTGGAGACCCTCTTAGACCGTGAAGCGGGGGGGGATATCAATACTTTGTGAAGATCTGTTTTCTTACCTCATGAAGCGGAGGCAATTTTGAGTATTCCTATTAGTCCTAGTTTCCCGGAGGATGCTTTGATTTGGGCTTGGTCGAAAAAAGGTGACTTCTTGGTTAAAAGTGCTTATCAGGTAGCATTAAGGTGGCTGAATGAAAACAGGGGTGGAGGAGCGGGGGGTGAGGTGTCAAACCCGAGTAGAAAGGAGTTTTGGAAGACTATGTGGGGTTTAAACTGTCCAAGCAAAGTGAAACTCTTTATGTGGAGGGCATGTAAGAACATACTACCGACAAGCTATTGTCTTAGGAGGAGGAAGGTGACTACGGAGGATAAATGCATTTTCTGTGGTCCATGTGAATCTTCGGGTCATGCTCTATGGGATTGTTGGGTAGCGGAGGCAGTGTGGAAGGAAACAAAGCTGGTTTTGCCAAAGGTGGGTCACCCTTATAAAGATTTTATTGATGTAATATGGAAAATTTGGGTGGAGGGGAAGGAAATAGAGTGGGAGCGTTTAGCGTGTACAGACATGGGGTATATGGAAGAATAGGAATGCAAAAAAGTTTGAAGGCAAGACAAAGCTAGCAAAGGAGATAGTCTCTCGAAGCAAGGGTCTTTGGTTGAGGAGTTTAAGGGGCAGCGGGAGGTTCCAAGTCGAGAGTAAAGCCAAGAATAGTAGGATGGAGTCCTCCTCGTGAAGGGTGGTATAAAGTAAATGTTGATGGTGCGGTGTTTAGAGAGTTGGGCAGTCATGGAATAGGAGTTGTGATCGAGAAATGAAAGAGGTCTTCTAATGGGAGCTATGAGTAAGAAGAAGTCGGAGTTACCCTTGGGAGCGTTGGAAGTGGAGGCAAAGGCTTTTGAAGTGGGCATTCAGCTGGCGGGAGACCTGGGTTTAAGGAATGTTATAGTGGAAGGCGATGCGAAGACAAAGGATGATGCTTTGGTCACTGGTCGCCGTGCCCCTCCAAGCTCGATTCGATGATTATTGAAGGATCTTGGAGATGGAGTCATATTATCCAGGAATGGCGATTTCTCATGTTGGCGGGACCGCAATCGTGTCTTTGCCCATTTGATGGCAAGAAATGCCAATCTTGTAAATGACAAGATATTGTGTGGGTGGAGGACACTCCACCCATCCTACAATGTCGATTGTTCAAAGATATAGCTGGTTTGGACTTAATGTCCTCTTAATGAAAGTTACTGAATGGTTGATTATCAAAAAAAAAAAAAAAAAAAAAAAAGTTTTTAGTTATTTATTTTTCATGTTGAATTAATTTGGCTTAAATCGAGAGCAAAATTCACCCACTTGACCAAACTAATGAAGCATTGCTGCAAGTCAAGCCAAAACTCTGAAATAAAAAAATAAAAAAAAATTCCTTTTTCATGTTTAATACCCATAAGAAAATCTAGCTTTCAAAACCGAGAAAAAAGAGAAAAAACACACAAATATCTCCGCACCACCATGACCCACCCCTAGTTGGCTTCGGATCCCCACAACCATGGCCTTCAAACCCAAACCGAACTAGTTGGTCCGATCGATTAATTGAGAATTGATGATGCTATTTTTATATGTGAGAGAACCAGATATTTAAATAATCTGAAAAGAACCTCCTGAACCAGTGGTCGAATAAAAAAACTGTCAAAACGGTATGCTGGTTCAAATTTGGTCAAGGCTTTTTTGAAAAATAATTATGGTTCAATTGGGTCAAGGGTTTCTAATAATTGGGATATGGGGTCGTGAATTGTGAACCTGAGACCCCTTAATCAAGAACAATGTTTGATATAGTAACCAACAGACCGGTTAGAGTTGTTGGGTTTTATAATGAAAAAAGAAAAAGAAAAAGGAAAGCATTATTATATTTATTTTAATTTTACATGATTTTTAGTATTTTTTTTAATGGAGATTAATAGTGTTTCGATTTATTATATCACCTCTCTCTCAATATATTAAATATTAGTAAATTTATTTTATTTGTGAAATCTACTTGTAATTTAAGTATTAAGGATTTATTTTTAAAGTGAATTTAAAAAAATTAAATCAAAGTAAAGGATTATTATAAAATTATTTAAAAAAAAATTTTGATGAAGGATTATTATAAAAAATTTATGCTTATTTATGTTTTGTTATTAACTATTAACTATATATTATCATGAAAATTTATTTGAAAGTTTGTTTCTATTTTTTAAAGATATTTTAATCATTTTTACTAATATTTACATATTTAATACATTTATTTTAATTTTAGTTGATTACTAAATTAATTGTGGCCTTTAATTTTAATTTAATACATTTCAAAAATTTCTACAAAATTTAATACATTTCTATCTTTTAATTATTTCTAAATGACCTTTAAAAATTGTTGTCCTAAATTATAAAACTAATATGGGGTATATATATATATATATATATATATATATATTAATTTTCCTTGTTATAAACAATAAATTTCTGCATTGAACTTGGATTTAAACTAGAATACGAGAAGCAACGTTTATGAGAGCCTCATATACTGACAAACTAAATGTTTCTTGATACAAATTGACTCATAATTGATTAACATTTTTGATATGTTTTCCAGGACCGCTGCGAGGGCCCTGGTACTTTCAATCAATGTTTGCCTCAAAGTGAAATCCCAGGGTGGTTCAAATCTGAAAATATTGCTAGATCCTCATCAGTAACAATCCAGCTACCTCCAAATTTGTATGAAAATGATGAGTGGATGGGATTTGCATTTTGTGCTGTTTTCTCAGTTCAAAAGCATCCTATTTCCGTTCGTATGAAAGATTCAGGATTTTCTTTTATCATCGTTTGTCATTTGAAGACCAACTTGGGTTGTATGAATCCATTATATGGCATCAGTGAAGAGGACATAATACCATTACATCAACGGGCATTCATTCCATCTGAGTTCCTTTGGGTATCATTCATTCCATCTGGGTTTCTTTCACCCAAATGGAGTCAATGCACTTCGGTTGAATTCTCATTTGTGAGCAATAATTCGGATGTGTCGGCGCTAAAGTGCGGGGTCGATCTTGTATACCGGCAAAAATTGGAATTTACTCGTATAATGGTACAATGCATAACCTCACACGATGGTCCTTTCACATCGTATGAAAGATTTCCCTTTTATCATCCTGATCAATTCAGTGGCAGTGACGGCTCTAGGGGAACTTCTGGTCACTATTCTTATGACCAATTCAGAACTGCTGCCTTGGTAAGATTTCTATACTAAAATAGTGCAAAAAACATTAACGTAAAGGTGTTGGTTTCTTTCTCTAACACAAACCTGATCTTATTCCATTGAGATTGGCTTCCCACTTCATGATCCATATTAAGTTTTAGAATAATGTTTATTACAGGAACGTTAATACACACTTTTACATATGCAAAAAAGCAATTGAAACAATTTCCCAGTTGTGGAAATCGTACTTTGCTTTTTCATGTGTGTAATGGTGTGTAACAAGTTTTTTCCAAAATTTTATAAGACCTAAGAGCATCTCCAATAGAGTATGCATAGCCAAAATATAGAGAGTATTTGCTCCAAATCTCTACTGTTCATGCTCCAACCGCTTCTTTATATCCGAAATTTTTTTTGGCTAATGAACAGTAGCCCATCAAGTCCGATGGGCTACTGTTCATTCTTCAAATCCTTTTTTTCTATTATAATAATTAGGTGTTGAATAAAAAAATGTTGGAAGATGTGTAGTTGTTAAAAAAAGAATAAATAATGAATGAAAAAATAATATTTAAATGAGATACAAAATGAGATAGAGAGTCTGTTGGAAAGTGTATTTGAAAAAATAAGTATGTAAAGGTAAAAGTCATTGTTCCTTTTCCAAAAATACAAAAATTTGATGATTTTACTGGAGATGCTCTAATACCACATGTTCCTTGAAATATGCTTTTGATGATGTTAAAGATATTATAAATTTTATCACATAAATTTTATAAATTGATATTTCACTAGTCAAAGAAAAATATTAAAACTACTACAAATATTTTGACAAAAAGGCCTACAAACTATGTAGTAATGAATGTGATTGATCATTGGTGCCACCTCAATAATGTTATAAAGTTAAATTACTTTTTTATGATGGGAGATACATCAATTTGAAGACTCTAGCATCACTGATTTTTAAATACAATGCAAAAAGTAATTAAAGCTAATTTACTTATTATGTTATTGACATGAATCCTAAATTCCATAATAATAAATCTTCAATTATATATACTTTTCTCCAACTACACTATTTTTTAGAATTTTGATAATTTGATAGTTGGAATAGGGGAGATTTGAATCTTGGATGCTTTCATGGAAACACCAAAAAGTACCAATAAGTTGAGCTACAAGGCTCTAGGCAATATAAACTTTCTTTAATTAGTAATAAATTTCATTATTGAACTTTGATTTCAAACTAGAATATGACAAGGAACATTTATGACTTTTGAGCCTCATTTATTGACAACTTAAGTCTTTCTAAATACAAATTGAATCTATTGTCTTCTAATTAATGATGTGGTTTCAGTAATAGCAATGCCACCCTTGGTAGCATCCTTTTTGTTGTGGGTAAAATTTTCTTGGTCAACATGTTTATAGGGCTCATAACTATGTTACCATCACACAAACTTAGTCAAGCTTGATTATCATTTCTGATATGTCTTGCAGGACCGCTATAACAACTGTAGTATTTTCAATCAATGTATTCTTCAAAGTGAAATCTCAAAGTGGTTCAGCCATGACTCGCTACCGTCAGATTTGTCACCTAAGTTTGTAAGAATTTTATAGTAAAATTGGAAATACCTTTAACATTTATATGAACTATTGGTTTTGCTAAGTGCATTTATACGGATTTGTTCGTACACAACATGCCACCAAACAAGGACTATATAATATTATATTCAACACTAAACAAATATGATTAACTCTCTCTCATTTTACGCGGTATTACTCTTTTGCAGGACTTTCATCCATCCACTTCGTATAATTTTTGTTTCCCTCCAAGTAAAATTCAAGACTGGTTTAGTCATCCGAATCATGGACACTCAGTGACAATTGACCTACCCTCAAATTTGTACCACGATAGTAATTGGATGGGACTTGTTCTGTATGCTTCTTTCTCCATCCATGGGGATCCAAACATCATCTTTAGCAATCTAGCATCAGGAAAATCTCACTTCCTATATTGTCAATGCCAAACGGGTATGGCTAATGTCGATAATCAGAAAATTGCTTTCTCCACCAATAAAGAAGAAATCACGTGGTTACTTAATCTAGGTGAATTCATTTGGATATGCTACGTACCAGGAGAGCCATTTAAGAATATGTTGACACACTGCAGCCACATTGAGGCCTCCTTTGTGAGTGATTGGTCAGGCGTGATAGTGCAGAAATGTGCGTTACAACTTTTGTATCAGCACGATCAAGTGCAGTTTGAGCAAGAACTAAAACATTGCAACAACTTGATTTCAGAGAATCGAAAGCTTGTTTGTAAACAACAAGAGGATAAAAAAAAAAAAAAAGAACAATACCATGTTGATGAAGGATTTCAAAGAAAAATCTTTTCTAATATTGACTTTGAAGGTAAAATATTTCCAAGGCTAATTGATCACGCGGAGACTGATGAAACTGAAATTCAACTTGGCCAAAGTGACCTGCTAGTAAGTCATCTCCCTCCCTCTCTCTCTCTCTCATTCATTAGACAAAATACATTTCACCTGATTGTTTAGGATATATGAAATTGATGCTGATATATGCTTCTGTTTTATTTATTAAATAACCAGCACATTAAGATGTTTCACCCCGTCCTCAAAAAAAAAAAAAAAAAAAAAGATGTTTCACCCCCAAAAATATTGAAAGGACTAGTTTTTTTTAGCCCTGTTAGGTTAAATGAATAAATTCATTATCTCCTAATAGCTCAAGTTTTTGGGAGAATAAGTAATTTAATATGGTATCAGAGAAAAAGGTTTTAGGTTCAATCTCTTGTGTCCACCATACCTCCCATTTATCGGTAATTTGAAGGAGGATTGTTAGATTAAATGAATAAATTCACTATCTCCTAATATTTTAAGCTTTTGGGAGAATCGATAATTTGACAAGTCCAAATTAATTTTGTAGCGGTTTATAGATTAATTACAAATTAATACTGATATGTGATCACAATTGCTTGATTATAAATCACCAAATAGCAAGCACCAACATCCATAATATGACGTTTTCCTCAATTTTTGAGGTGAAGACACCTATAATAATGTTACTAACTATCTATATCATACCTTGAAAGATCACGAGCTTATCCCCTTCAAGGACAATAAAGAAGTTATGATGGGAGAGCCCATTTCTAAGATATTCTTGGATGCAATTGAGAAATAGTGGATGGGGAGGACGGCGATCATCATTTTCTTCAAAGTTTTTCACAGTGCTCGGGAGAATTTGTGTTTAATGCATGGAGGGAGGGATAAGAGTGTTGCCCCTTTTCTACCCAAAAAAAAAAAAAAAAAATGTTGTGATATGTGGATTCTAGTTTTGTTTTGATCCGATTAATAACCTGACTCAACTTGGAAATGTTACAGTTTTAAATGGGAGATAATGTGTGGCTTAGTCTATAGAGTGGAGGCTTGACCCATTTTTAGCTATGCCATTGTTTAGGATATAAATAATGTTGCTTCAGAATTAGGGTTTGATGAATTGAAATTTGTAATGTCAATTCATCAAACCCTACAGACATAGGCACATAGGCACATTGTTTAGGATAGTGAAAATTTTTGCAGCTCTATAGACATAGGCACATTGCTTAACCAAGTAAATCTATGTGTGATTATTTCTTTACGCAATTCTTTTAATCTCTATTTTCACGTAGTATTGGTTCTAGGCATTAGTTTAAATTCCTAACACGTAAAACGTTTCCAGGAGAACCAAGAGAAGGTGGACAAGTGGAGAGTTGCTTCAAAAGAACTGACCAAAATCTCTGGAGAGCATTTAGAGAAAGGGTAAAAATTCTGATCTTCTTTTAATGAGAATCCTTTTTGCTTGTTCTGACCGCAATACTTAATTAATTTTTCGTTTCAGTTTTGATTGTATTAAAAATTAAAATATATACTGTTTGTACACATTATTGTCATTCTGTGTTAAGTTATTTAACCCATAATGTACATGTGAAATCGTGCAGTTGACGAGAGAGAGGAATATGTTTGTGACAGGAGTGGAGCCACCACATGGGTGCCCCCCTCCCAATTGTTTTTTTGTTGTTGAGAAAATACTTTTTTTTTCTAAGAAAATTATTAAAATTATGATATTATTAGCTTTGGTATCCTTAAAATTTTACGTGCTTCTTTCAAAAGAAAAAATGTGTTAATTGTTTTTGAAATTTTTTTTAATATTCAAGAGGTTCCATATTTTAAGAATGCAAATGTAATATCATAAATAAGAATAAGAATAAAAATAAAAATATAAGTATACCATAGATACAATAAGACAATTTGGCGATAAACTTGGTTGTAGATTAAGGTTATAACTTCTATTAAAAAAATTAACATAATTATATATTTTGAAAATTTAATAGGAGTTGGTACATCAACTTGCACAACTACTTGTTCCCAGACTCCAACTTTTCACAGTCCCAGACCACCACTTTGCACAAAACCCAAGATTCAGACACCCATTACACTTTCCAACAACATCAGCAACAAGAAGAAGAATTAGAAGAATTGGATGAGCTATCCCAAGAAGAAGAAGAAGAAGAAGAAGAAGAAGAGGAACGGACCGTGGATGAGATATACATGCGGACTATAGGGGGCTAATGTTTACCCGAGCAAGTCTGATGCAACGCCAACCTCTGGGGAGGTACCAACAAAGCTGACGAGGAAGATAAAGAAGTCTATGAGTGTAAAGTTAGAGTCTTTTCACTATGAAGAGGAGGAAGATATTAAAAATATTGAGAGTCGCAGGCCTGCCACAGTGAGAGAAGGGAAAGTTAGTGTAACTGAGGATGAAGAAATGGATGCCGAGGCTGATGATTTCATCAACAAGTTTAAGCAGCAGTTGAAGTTGCAGAGGCTGGATTCGTTAATTAAATGGAGTGGGATGTAAAGTAAAAAAGTAAAGGTAAATTTGGTTACTTTCTGGGGGTTTGTTTCTGTATTCTTGACTAAAGACTTAAGGGTATGTTTTTGTTTAGTCAAGAAAGGAAAAAAAAAAGGGATTGGTTAAAGACTACCGATCACACATACAGCAGGTGAATCTCGTTGTAACTTTATTTTTCCCACTTTGATTCATTCATTCCTTCTATTTGATTGTGTTTTCTTGATAAACTTTTTCCAATTCCCTGTTCTGTTTTTTCTTAATAGAACAACATCCTGATGAGGTCAGATTTTCAAGGTCGGAGGACATGAAAGCAAATGTCCATAAGGTTCTTTTCCTCTCTTTCTTCTTTTGATTTTATGATTTGAGAAGATAATATTGAATTGCATGTGATTGAGTTAGTAAATAGGATTTGGGATGGGCGAATTTTTTTCATTCAAAGTTTCAGTTTTTTATAAGAGTGCTTATGCATATACATGTTTGTGAAAATGCCAAAAAGGGCTATTTTATATTTTTTGTTCTCTGTGCATTATTTTTCTTTTCCTTACGTTAGTTATGTAATAGGTCATGGTAATGTTTTTGATGTGTTTGGATTTGGTTAGCTTCTTGTCATGGCAATAGCTATGCTTTGCCATGCTTGGCCGAGCTTTGCATTTTGAGGATAACGTCTTAATTCTTCAAGAAAAAAAAGAGAGAAAAAAAATAAAAGATAAATTGTTGATATTGGTCTATATGCATGTTTGTCATGTTTGTGAAGCTTAGTCCGTGTCATTGAGTTCATGACAGCTTGTCCACAATGTGTTGATAAGTTGTTTGTCCAACAATTCTTTAAGTACTTTAGCCTTCTTGCTTAAGCTCCCTTTGTTAGATCATGTGTCTTCATCCATGATGAACAACATCTTGGCCACTAAAAATCATAAAATTTTTGAACATATTGAATTGCCAAGTCTTATCAAATTTTTTTTTCATAAATGATAGATACGTAAATTTTATCAATTTGAAAATAGAATTATTACACTTTAGAACACACTGCATTTACAATAAAGAACAACCTAACTCTATGCCGCTTTACCAGACCAAAAACATAATGCTTATCAAGTATCAACCAAAAGAAACTTTCAGAGTTTCTATGACAAACCTGACAGAACAAAAGGGCCCAAGCATTAATAGTAAAAAAAGAAATGCAATGAAATGTAGTGGAAAAGAGCAACAAACCCTTGTTTTCCATAAGCTTGCAAGATTTCGCGTGGTCAGAACATCTAGAGTTGTCCATGAGCGAAATTGAGAGTTACTCATGCACCATGGTTAGAACAAGATACAACTAATTTGCACTTTGGCAAATAATATAATACATAGTAATACAGCTTGTAGAGTTGTCGTGCCTCGCAGTTGTTATGAAGAATCATTAGTTCAAGTTTGTTTTCTTGCTTATCTTCTAGAAAGACTTGTTATATGAATTGGCATTTGGTGGATTGTTAAATGACAAAGGTGAGTGTTTTCTCACTATCTCATGTAATTAGTATTCATGGTCACTACTAATATAGAATGTTCCCTTTTTATATTTTCTTTATCACCTTATTGATATTTTGATGTAATATTAAGGAAAATTCAAAGCTGGTATTAGTTCTGAGAATATGGACTGATGCATACAACAGATACTCTAAGCCATTGATAGACATCATAAAAGCAACCGTGGTGATTTCAAAATTTTATTTTTTGTATTTGCTAGCTTATTAAAATGTCCATACTCCTTATCCTCTCTTCTCAAAGGAATTGAGAAAAAGGTAAGAAAAAAGGATTGGGGATATGAATTTTAAGTTCTTGGGTATCTAACCTTTCTCAAATATAAAGAAATTATTCTAATTTGGTCTTTTGTATATATGGAAGCTATTTTGGACTTTGGTTGCTTCAATGATGGTATATATAAAATCTCTCAATTTTGATTTTCAAAAATGCAAATATGTGCAACTTAAAACTCTTTCCTCTAAATCTTCATTCAGGCTGCACTCCAAGTTATGGATTCTACTTCTTTTGCTTGATTGGATTTAACTTTACATATTTTTTCAATTTAAGTACATAATATTTTTGCAAGTGTTATTTCAGGTTCACCATGTGATTGTGTCAGTTAATTTAGCTTCATTGTGTTATTTCAACATATCTAAATTGGTTGTTTGCTTTTTGTTTCAATTTTTATTTTTATTTAGAATTTTATTTGGTAGTCATGCTTGGAAAGTTGGAATAGTAATATAAGGTGTTTTATTTGTTACCTAACATTGATTTTTTTTCTTGCTTAAAAGGGTGTTCACTAAAACTAAGTAAGCTAAAATGTAAGATGATATAGAAGTTAGTATGAATAACAAAAATTTCGTTATGGATGGTTGCAGGTATTTGATGAAGAGCTTCTATTACAGCATATGACAGCATTAATTGCAAAAAAAATAAAATATTGTTACAATGTTGTAGCAAAACTTGGTTATTGTTGAAGGATGATATTTGTAACTTGTAAGCATTCTTAGGAGTTTTTATTGAATGGATATTGCTTTTAACAAATATGTTCTAAAAGACTATTGTAGTATAATAGATATTCATATTTGAATATTTAATCTAAATTTGTGTAATTAAAATTCTTATATGAATGAGATTAGCATTATATGACTTATGACATACATTTTTTTTTCCTTACATAGTTTCATATTTCTTTAAATAAAAAACTCTATATTGATTTTCTTACTTAAGTCAAGGGGCGGGGCAGCACGTGCTTTGCACATGCCACCCAACCTAGTTCTTAATACATATGTCAAATTTTGTACCAATCGGATGTTATTTACTATTCGATATATAAACATATTTTTGTGTATAATTTTAAACTACAAAAACATGAAATTTAAACATTTGATTGATGACATAGCTACTGATCTTTGATTTTTTGGAAATTTTGCAAAAATAGAGAATATAAAAAAGAAAATGTAATCCAATGATAGATTTGTTAAAATTCAAATTCAACAAAGTAATATAGAGTGGGGTTGTAGCCTTAGCTTTGTGATAGACCAAGCCTGAACAAAAAAGGTTAACTATAGACCCAATTCATATTGTGAGGTACAATATGATAATAGGTGTTAAAAAATGCCCTTGTACATGAAAATTTGACTACTTACCGCATATAAATAATATCAAAATTCCTAAAGGGGATACTCTCCAAAAAAAAAAAAAAGTCCTGAAGGGGAAAATCATCAAAATTCAACAATTGATTGCAGATGCCATGCTTCTGAGTTTTGTTGTGAAAATAATTCATTGCTAATTGTAGAGTTGCCAAGAAAAAAGTATCCAAGAAGATGAATGTATGTATGGTCAAGAACGCTTGCTAAAACCGTGATCTGCGTAAACAGAATTTTAGTTTTCAAAAAGTGAAATGATGTAAGAGCATTTAATTAGTAATACCTTCATAATCACCCAAAAAGACGAGAAACAACAGCAGCTAATCATCACCTATTGTCCTAAAGACAGATTTTTATGGTAGCAATTCCATGTTCAGCATGTCCGTCATATGGTCATTTCTGTTTTGTTTTATACTCCTCTTGAGTCCTGATAATCTCTTTGTTTTCCCATTAAATGTTACTTATTGACATTTGATTTATTTTCTCTTTTTCTTTGTTCAACTACAGTCCTTATGATTTACTACAAAAAATGGATCAAGAAATTATCTGAGGAATCAGAGGAACATGGAAGATGCAATAGATTCTGGCTTCATGATGATGTCGTTAAAGTATTAAAGAGCAATACGGCAAATAAATTATTATGTAGATATAAATTTGGAGAAGTAAGTAATTATGCAGTTCATGTAAAAGATTTGAATTTGCAGTGGCAGTAAGTGGTCTTGAAGGTCCAGACCATGATCGATGAGAAAACAATCCTGAAAGCAATAGATTTGACAAATTCACTAAGGATTTTAAACCTTTAAAATGCTTGAATTTGAAACAACTCCTAAAATCAATTGATTTGAAATTCTTGATTTTAAATCTATTAATTTTAAATCCAAATCCAAATCTAAGTTTTCAAACACAATCGTGTAATATATTATTTTCAATACTAAAGAAATTTGATCAACTCTCTCTAATTGCACGCTGTATTTCTCTTTTGCAGGACTTTAATCCGTTCACTTTGTATAATTGTTGTTTCCCTCCAAGTAAAATTCAAGACTTGTTCAGTCATCAGAATCATGGATGCTCAGCAACAATGGACCTGCCCTCAAATATGTACCACAATAGTAATTGGATGGGGCTCATTCTATATGCTTCTTTCTCAATTCAGGGGGATTCAAACTTCATCCTTGGCAAAATGAATTCAGGAAAATCTCACTCTCTATATTGTCAATGCCAAATGAGTATGGCTAATGTTGATGATCAGACAATTGCTTTCTCCACTAGTAAAGAAGAAATCACGTGGCTACTTGAGCTAGGTGAATTCATTTGGATATCCTACATTCCTACGTACCAAGGGAGCCATTTAAGAATATGTTGCAATACTGTAGCCGCATTGAGGATTCATTTGTGAGTGATTGGCCAGGCGTGATAGTGCAAAAATGTGCGTTACAACTTTTGTACCAGCACGATCAAGTATAGTTTAAGCAAGAACTGAAACACTGCAACAACTCGATCTCTTAGAATTGTGAGCTCATTCTTAAACAACAAAAGGATCAAAAGAAAAGAAATGAACAATACTTTAAGGTTGAATTTAATCAACAATTTTGTTGGCTTTATTCCGTACCAAATTTGCTTGTAATTCAGTATTTAGAAACCCTGTATTTAGGTGGGAATCATGTAAGGGTAGTGTGTGAGAGAATGTGAAGAAAAACTCAGAAATGTGCAACTCAACAGGGCCTCGCGATTGGATCTCACGGTTGGCAAGTCGCCAAAAGAGGTACATGTGTGAAGCATGCGGAGGAGTCAAGAGTCATGCCAGCTATTGCACTATAGGACAAAAATCCTAGGCTAGACAGGCAGATAGCTTGCGACTTGAACTCGCGACTCAATCCAGTCGCGAGGCCAAGTCGCCAAACCACTATGTTTGGGAAAAACTGACCTTTCACATTCCAAACACACACCAGTATAAATACCCCTTATACCCAAGAAATGTAGAGAGCTTCCAGAGAGAATTTTGAGAGAGAAACCCTAGAGAAAAATAAGATTGACTCATCCACAATCTTCATCCTTTGATTCTATAAATTCCTCTACTCTCACCCTCTCCATTATTACATCCTTGAGAGGTATATTTGCCAAAACCTTTTCTCATCATACCCATATATGTGAGGAGTGGTGCTTGGAAAGTAGTTAGGAAAGGACCAATTGATATTGGTTGATGTTATGGGCTATAGCGGGATCCGGTAAGTTAGAGAAGACAAAGGTTCGGCGTAACCTCATCGGAGTAAGAAGCTTGGAGGGCTTAGGTACATTGGGTAGATTAGGCTTGAAGGGTCTTTTTCTGTTCATATATCCGAACTTCATTCTCTAGTGGATTATTGACTGCTTGGAAGGCGACGGAAAGGTTTTATGCTGAGAACTTTGGTTTTCTCTTTGATAACACATCATTGTGTTGTCTTTGTGTTTGCATTTCTCTTCCTTTAATCTTTGCTATTTAATTTCTGTTGTGGTTGCGATTTTATTTGGTTTAGATTGTTTTATCAATTCTGCTTTAAGCTTATGTTCATATTCCGCACATACATTGTTTAATAATAAGCTTGAATTGATAATTTATAATTTGAGGGTTTCAACGTTCAAGATATTTTACACACTATTTGAACTTTCAAATACCATGTTGATGAAGGACTTCAAATTATTGACTTTGAAGTTAAATTATTTCTAGGACTAATTGATCAACCGGAAACTGATGAAACTGAGACTGAGCTTGGCCAAAGTGACCTGTTGGTAAGTCATCAACTATGACATTGTTAATTTTTTTTTTTTTTTTATTCTCAACTAAAATTCATTAAATTGAAAAGGACTTCATACAGATTACATCATGCTGCACTAGTGCAGAAACTATAGGTGGGGTATCCTCCACCCAAATGACCCTATCTATTACTGACTTGGCATTTCTTGCCAAAATATGAGCTGCAGAGTTTGATTCCCTACAAATGTGAGACACATTCCACGCTTCAAAACATCGAAGATCCACTCCTATGCCTTCTATGACATGTTGAATGCTACTCGGTACCAAGCTTTGATCACAAATCGAGCTGACCACGGTTTGCGAATCACTTTCAATGATAATCCATTTGAGGCCGAGATCCCACGCAAGCTGTACCCCATCTTCCACTGCCTTTGCTTCTATCTCTAGTGCACCCAGAGGTAGGTCCCATCTTTTACTCATTGCTCCCATAATTTGTCCCTCTTCATTCCTAATCACCACCCCACCTCCGCATCACCCAATCTCCTTGAAAACCACCCCTCTATGTTAATCTTATACCAGTCCTGTCTAGGAGGAGACCAAGGAAGTGTGGTCTTAGGGAGATGCCTCAATTGTGGTTGTTTCTCCCGCTTGATTTCATCAACATAGTCAGCCACAGACTGGATCAAAACCCCGTTACCTTTACATTTCCCCTCATGAATTATCGAGTTTCTATTGCTCCATAAGCTCCACGCCGTCACAACAAACATGATCCAATCAACCTACGGGAGTGAATTCATTGTCTCCCATACTATATCTATGAACTCATTTAATGGATCTTGCAATCATGGTAGATTAATTTTAGTTCCACTCCAAACAGCCTTTGCATAATGGCAACTCCACAAGATATGACCCGGTGTCTCACTTTGTCCACACAATGCACAGCAGTCTTCACTCCCCACACCCTGAGTTATAAGCCGATTCTTGGTAGGGAGGATGTTTTTGCAAGCTCTCCACATAAAATGCTTTATTTTATTTGGGCAATTCAGCCGCCAAATTAGCTTCCAGATGGACCTCATCTTTGAACTATTTGAGCTGCCTCCTGTTTCAGATCGAGTATTCCTTTCTTTCAGCCATTTTTGCGCAACCACATATTCACTCTTAACTGTAAACTTTCCATGAGTGGTCCATGGCCATATAATTGAATCTTTAGGCAATCGAAAACTAACTAGGATTCCTAAAACAACTTCAGCTTTATGAGGGAGAAAAGTGCTTCTTACCTTAGTTATATCCTGACTTCTTCTATCAACATCAATTAGGTCCGAGACTTGCACTGCTTCATGTTGGGGCTATCTTGGGCTGAATACTTTGAAGGATTCTGGTCTTGGGATCCACTGATCATCCCGGATATTTACCCTTTGTCCATTACCTATATTCCACCGATACCCCTTCACAATAACCTCTTTTGCTGCCATAATGCTCCACCAAGCATAAGAGGGTCTTCGGCCCAACTGAGCATGAAGGAATGAATCCTTTGCAAAGTATTTCGCTTTATATACTCTATGCACCAAAGAATTTGGGGTTTTTCAAAATTCTCCATCTTTGCTTGGCTAAAAGGGCTAAATTGAAAGCTTTAAGGTCCCTAAACCCCATACCCCCCTCTGCCTTTGGTGTACATAATTTCTCCCACGATACCCAAGCCATTTTTCTTTCCTTTTCCTTCTGCCCCCACCAAAAATTACCCATCAAAGAGTTCAAGTCCTTACACAATGAATCTGGCCGCTTGAACACACTCATTGTGTATGTAGGTGTGGCTTGTGCAACGACTTTGATAAGGACTTCTTGACCTGCATTGGATAACAGTTTACCTTTCCACCCTGCGATTTTTCTTCCCACTTGGTCTTTAATCCGGTTAAAGGCTTTCCTTTTCCCCTTTCCCACTAGTGGTGGCAGCCCAAGATACTTTTCATGATGCCTAACAATCTCCGCCCCAAACTTTCGCTTGACTTGGTACTGAACATCCCTACCTGTATTCTTGCTGAAATATAAGGAGGTTTTGTCCTTATTAAGCTTATGGCCCGAAACACACTTATAATCCTCCAACACCTTCAAAGACTGTCACACTCCAACACCGAAGTTCTACAAAAGATTATACTATCATCTGTGAATAACAAGTGTAAAATACTCGGTGCCCCTCTACTCACCGCCACCCCTTTAATGTTCCCATCTCTCACCTCTTTTTTCAACATTGCCGACACCCCTCAAAGACACAATAAGTATAAATACGGTGAAATAGGATCCCCTTACCTCAATCCTCTTGATGGAACAATTTTTCCTCTTGGCTCCCCATTTATCAAGACTGAATATGACACCGTGCTTACACACATCATCATTAACTCAATCCACTTCTCATGGAACCCCTCTCCTCATTATGGCTTCAAGATACGACCATTCGACCTATCATAGGCCTTACTTATGTCAAGCTTCACCGCCATTAGCACTTCCTTGCCTTTTCTTCTCTAATCAATGCATTGCATCGTCTCGAATGTGACAAGCACATTATCTCTTATTGATCTACCAGGCACGAAAGCACTTTGAGATTCATCAATCACCTCCCTTAAGATTCTTTTCAACCTATTCGCGAGAACTTTAGAGATAGTTTTATACACCACATTGCATAAACTTATAGGCTTGAACTTAGTGATTTTTTGGGGGGAAGCAACCTTCGGAATGAGACAAATATAGGTTTCATTAAGCTCACGGGGCAACACACCGGAATTTAAGACTTCCAACACATAACTAATAACGTCAAAGCCAACGACATCCCAATACTGATGAAAGAATAAGGGTGACATACCGTCGGGGCCTGGCGCCTTTGTTGGATGCATCCGCTTTAACGCTTTCCAAACCTCCTCTACCTTAAACTCTACCAAGAGCTCATTGTTTATGTCCGAAGTGACCCTAGGGGATATCGCACCCAAACTTGCTGCAAAGTTGGAAGGAAAGTTCGACTTGAAAATATTTACAAAGTATTCTAAAATTATGGTCTCAATACCCTCTTGATCATCTGTCCACTCCCCATTCTGATTTTACTGCCCCTCAATTTGGTTTTTTCTTCTCTGTTGGTGGTGTTGTGGCGTGAAAAAATTTTGTGCTTCGGTCTCCCCACTTCAGCCACAATGCCCTAGACCTCTGCTTCCACATAATTTCCTCTCTTACTAGGAACTTGTTGATTTCCTTCTTCAAACACTTGATATCCTCGACTTTGTCAAACATTCCATCAATAGCTTCAAGTTGTTGAAGCTGGTTTCTTTTCATCTTCAAGGTGTTGTTAGCATTCCCAAAGACCCTCCAATTCCACCGTCGAAGTTGTTCTTGGCAGCTTTTCAGACGGTCAGTGATTTTAAACTTCGGGTTCCTTCTTAAAGGATCCCATGCTTCCTCAATCACCTCTTTACACCCAGATTCCCTAGTCCACATCGCCTCGAAGAAAAACCTCTTTCTTCTTGGTTTGTGGGGTTGTCTTCGATGTAAAAATAGTGTTAATAAGCGGTGATTAGAAATGGACATTGAAAAGTGATGTACACTTGCCTCAAGAAAAAGTTTGATCCAGCTCTTACTTGCCGCCATCCTATCCGGACGGAGTTTTGTTCTCTGCTCCCCGGCCCTTCCATTGCACCATGTGAACCTTTGCCCCACAAACCCCAAGTCATAGAGGCCACATCTGCTTAAGCACTACCTAAAATCCTTCATTTGTCCTGCATCTCTTTTCGGCCCTCCGAGCTTTTCATCGATCGAGATTTCGTTGAAATCCCCAAACACCACCCACGACAAGTGACTTTGTTTTTTCAGAACTTCCATCGCTTGCCAGGAAATAAATTGTTTGGTTGCATCAGGTTGCCCATAAAAACCGGTAGCATGCCAAGGAGCTAATGAAGAGCTTTCGTGGATCTTGACATCGATGTGTGAATTGGAACAACTCTTAAACCTCACATCCATGCCCTCCCTCCACAACATTGCCAAACCATTGCTTCGACCATCACTAGGAACCGAAATACCTTGAGTGTATTCCAATTTATTTTGAATTCCTTTGATCCTACTCATACCAGCCTTCGTTTCCAACAAGAAGACCAATAGGGGTTTTTTCGTTCTCACCTCATCGGTGAGTGTCCGAACCGCCAGGGATGACCCCAGTTCTCGGCGGTTCCAGGCTATGACATTCATGTGGCTCGGCCGTGTTGCACCACGCCCACCGCCACACCGCTAACCATTTGCTCCTCTCCATTCTTATTTTTGTTTTGTCCGTTACTACCTCTTTTGCGTTTCAGGTCGCATATGTTAGGATCTAATTCCTGAAGTGGAATTGGACCTTACAGCCACTGCCACACCACTAACCATTTGCTCCTCTCCATTCTTATTTTTGTTTTGTCCCTTACTACCTCTTATGCGTTTCAAGTTGCATATGTTGGGGTCTAATTCCTGAAGTGGAATTGGACCTTCACGTTTTCCATTAATTGGGCTTCCTCCATCCCGAGCTGCCTTAGCATGTACTTCCCTTGCAAGCCTTTTCCAATGCCTACTAGTTGGACCCAAAGCCTTTGAAGTCCAGCCCTTATTTTCGTCAAAGCACATAGCTATTGGGCCCAATTCCTTACTCTCATAATTTGTTAATTGATTATTGATTGATGTATTATATTTATTTCTCTCGAATTAATTTTTAAGTAAAATTCCTATAGTTAATATTATGAAATTCCAACAGTTAAAAAAATACATTCAGCTGATTGTTAAGGATACATGAAATAATATTATATTCCCCACGTACATACTCTCACTCACTATATATTTTCAACTTCACCTCCCATTTTTTCTCTTCAAACAACCGTTCTAGTAATCAGAACGTCGTATAATTTAATCAAATTCCCAGATTCCAGAAAACTCATTCAGTCACTTATTAACAAATGGGCGAGGTTAGTTTAATCAGTCAGTCTCTCACGCTTCCATTCCCAAAACTCAAATGGGTCTTCGTTGTTTTTCTTTTTCTTTTCTTTAACGTGTTGAATTTGCAGAATTTTGCTCCCAACTTAATGGGGTTTCTGTTTTTGTTTGATTCAGAAAGAGGGAGAAAAGAATGGTGGAGATAACAAGGTTGCGCCGGCGCCGCCAGCAGCGGAGAAGAAAGACGACGTTTCGGTCACCGCCGTTTACAAGATCGACTTGCATTGCAAAGGGTGCGCCACGAAAGTGAAAAGAGCCGCTCGTCATTTCGATGGTAAAAAATTCACATACAAATCCACCAACCAACTTCGTTGTATTTTCCAAATTGTATATTGTTATTATTTGTTTAGTCCAACGTGTTTTACTAAACTGAGGAATCCGGGATCCGCGTTTCCCGTTGGTCACTTTCAGGAAAAATTTCATAGTTTGAATTAAGAAATTGTTTGGATAAGAATTGAGGTTGGTTGTTAGATTAAGAAAACGGTATACATTATTTTGTGTGAACTTACACGCACAACGTAAACTAGACTCAAACGAAAGTAAAATTACTAATGAATTGAATGGCAATTCTCATACGATTCTTGTTGGAAATTGTTGTAGGTGTGGAAGACGTGAAGACAGATTGTGATGCCAACAAATTGACGGTAAAAGGGACCAACTTAGACCCCACGGCAATCAGGAATAAATTAATAAAAAAAATCCGGAGAAAAGTTGAGCTAGTTTCTCCTCAGCCCAAAAAAGACGGCAGCGGCAGCGATAAGAAGCCGGAAGAGAAGAAGGCTGAAAAGAAAGAAGAGCCTAAGAAACCCAAAGAGGTACTTAACACGTGGCATTTTTGAATTAGAGATTAGAGACTGGATACTATTTTCATTTAGCTTAGTTACTTCTTGGTATATTATCTTAGTTTTAAAAATTCATAAAACTGAAACACTATATGTATAAATACAATAGGGAAATGGAAACTCTTGGTGAATTGATTTCCCACGGGAAATTTGTAAGCTTTATGCCAATTTCACTTTAGTCACTTTTTTTTTTTTTTTTTAATAAGAACTTTAGTCACTGTTGATTTAACTGAAGGGAAAAGCTAATGCATGTTCAAAGGACATTAGATTAAAAAGAAAAAGAAAAAGAAATTTGTAAGCTTTATGCCAATTTCACTTTAGTCACTTTTTAAATTTTTTTATTTAATTTTTTTTTTTTTACTTTTTGGTAACTTTTTATAGAAAAAGAAAAAAAGTTACTATTTTTTTTATAGTTTTTTTTTTTTTTTTTTTTTTATATTTCTTATAAAAGTGGTTTAAAAACTTTTCTAAAACGATTATTAACAAATTCCCAAAAGTCACCTGCTAAACGGACCTTTAACTTGATTAATATTAATTGATTTTAAGAGAGTAAGGGTTCTTCCAAATCAACTCAACTCAACTACTTTTATTCTCTGAAGATTCATGTAGTGGGTTTGGAACGTGATAGCTCGGATTTTTGTGAAAACACAAGAGCTTGTTTAGACCCCTAATAAAAAATTATAGTTAGATTGTTTTTACTTTAACTTATCTAAGTGCGGAACAAGAGTAAATGAAGCGCAATAAACTGATAACTACTCTAGTGTATAAACATGAATAACAAATAATAAAAGTAAAGCACAAGAGTAAGGAAAGAGAGATGCAACCACAAGATAACACCAAGACTTGTTATTGAAGAGAAAAATCAAGAACTCGGCGAAAAATCTCTCCACGACCCTCCAACTCGAAATTGATTAACTAGAAAATAAAGTTAGAGTACACGAATAACAAAAGACCTTCCAAGCCTAGTCTACCCAATGTACTTGAGCCTTTTAAACTCTTACTACCAATAGACTTTTCAGAGTCATATCTTCTCTAGCTTTCCTGATCTCGTAATACGCCCGATTGCATCCGCCAAGCTTCACCGGCTACTTTTGGCAAATCCCCAAAGCTTCCCAAGCTCCAAAACACTCTATACACTTTGAATAGGTATGGGTTGTGTTTGGGTACAAATCTTCTCTTAAGGTATGACAATGGGAGAGGGAAAGAGAAGAGGTTAGAATGATTTCTCACTAAGGATGAGTAGCTCTCTTTCTAAAAGATGGGTGCGTTATGTTGTAAAAAACCTATCTAGGGTTTTTCTCTCTAAATGGCCTCTCATACTTTTGTTAGTAATGAGAGTTATATAGTATAGGTAAAGGGTAAGAAAGTCACATTTAAAAATCCTCTAGGTAGAATGTTTCGTGAGTATCTCGCGGGTTAGCCCTTCTCGTGAGACACTCGCGAAATTGGCATCCCGACACGACTCTTGAGCTTCTAGTATATGCTTCTCACGTGGCTCTTTCGCGGATAGGCTTTTCACGAGACACTCGCTAAATCCACTTGTTCATCCAATATATGCTCGATTCTTTACCAACTTAATACTAAATCTAATATAATAAAATCCTACAAAATACAAAGAACAAAATTAAAGCAATTACAACACTTTATGTCATGGAATAAAGCCAATATAAAACATAGTTTTAAATCATAACTTTACAATCTCCCCATTTGGCTATTCCATGACAAAACATCTTATAACAGACTCTAAACTTAAACGTAAGTTTGGGAATAATGGCAAAACTTACTCACACCTAAATCAAAAACTTGTGAGGAACTTGGAATAAAATACTTGTAACCTGAAACACTTGCACAAAACGCATTATGTAAGGTTGAATTTATTCAACCATCTAATTGGCTTTATTCCGTGCCAAATTTGCTTGTAATTCAGCAATTAGTAACCCCGTATTTAGGTGGGTTTGTTGTAAGGGTAGTGAGTGAGATAGAGTGAAGATTGCTCAAGAGTGTGCAAGAAAATAGAGAGTCGCGGGCTGGGACTCGCGGGTGGACTCAGCGGTACGCAAGCCGCTGTGGAAAAACACACATGCCAAGCATCTTTGGAAGATGAACAGTCATGCTAGGCCGGAGCACTACAGGACAAAACAGGACAATCGGCCATACGGTTATCTCGCGACTCGGAACTCGCGACTTAGTCAAGCCGCGAGGTCAAGCCGCGAGCCACCCCTGTTTTGTAAAACCCGACGTTTCACATTCCTCTCCCACTCCAATATAAATACCCCTTTTACCCACGATTGAGAGAGAGCTTCCGGAGAGAATTTTGAGAGAGAAACCCTAAAGAAAAACAAGATTATTTCACACACAATCCCTACCTTAGAGTCTCTTCATATTCCTCGACTCTCTTCCTCTCCATTGTCAAATCCTTGAGAGGTATATACCAAACCTGGTTCTCACCATCATCATCACTGTGAGACAGTTGTTTGGAGTTAAGGGAAGCGATTAGGAAGGAGCCAATCTTCATTGGTTGATGCTATGGTATAGTAGCGAGAATCCGGTAAGCTAGAAAAAAGAAAAAGGTTCGGCGCAACCTCGTTGGAGCAAGAAGCTTGGAGGGCTTAGGTACATCGGGTAGATTAGGCTTGGAGGGTCTATTGCTGTTTCATGTATCCCAACTACATTTTCTAGTGGATTATTGACCGCTTGGAGGGCGGCGGAGAGGTTTTACGCCGAGGGCTTCGGTTTCCTCTTCTATAACACATCGTGTGTTGTCCTTGTGTTTGCATCTTCCTTCCTCTCTATCTTTGCCTTTATATTATCTGCTGTGATTTTATTTTGTTATGGCTTAGATAGTTTTTAACCAATTTCACATTATAGCATATGTTAAGTTTCCGCACACTTGTTGTTTGACATATTGCTTGTGTTGGTTAAGTTAATTTTTGGGGGTCTAAACGTTCAAAGGTGTTTTGTACACGTTTTTGAACTTTCACATTAAACCCTCAAGATAAATCAAGTGATAAAAGGACAAGTATAATGTAACAAATAAAAAATAATCAAGTAAACATGTTGTGAAAATGTGAGCAACTTGATCAAACACAAAACAGTCATATAGAAATGACTACAATGATCATATAGCAAAGCAAATGATCATCCGAACATACAACTAATAAAGCACAATAACATAAGGATGTATGCATGTCCAACACATAAAAACGATGCGATGAGAGCAACAAAGCATAGATACTAAATATAACTCAAAGCAACATAAAGCAACGAGAAAACAAGTAAAATATAAAATAAAACAAAACAAGGTTTTCTAAAAAAAATGTCTTCTCCCCCTTAGTATATGCATTTCCCCTATGACTTTCTCCCCCTAAGAATTGCACAGGAGGCATATAGAAATGACGATACACTCCGGTATACTCTTTAGTATACTCTCCCCTTTTTTGTCACAAATAGACAAATGAATCAAGAGGAAGGAGGGAAAGAAAAGAAGATATGACCAAGGGTAAAAGATGATGCATAAGGGGTGTAAGATGAATGAGAAAATGAAACTCAAACAAAAGACAAAAATATAATAAAAATACTACAAAGTATAAAGTAAACATGGCATACTAAGGATGATGAAATAAAGTATAGACCAAGGCATGACATAGACACAAGAACATGTTATATGTGCTAAAAGGTCTAAAAAGACTTAACTAGCCTGAGTGAATGCAAAACATATCAAGTGTTAAAGTGTGTGTAGCAAGGTCCATCTAGTGTGCATATGAGATGCATGACCAATGTACGAGCAAGCACTTATGGGGCAAAGTGTGTATAACACACAATCAATGATCAAAACATGGCAAACATGAATAATTATGGTGATCCCCAAAAATTAGTACTCGTCAGAGTCCAAAACAACGAGAAAATGTCATTTGGACATTTTATCAAACACTTAAAATGCACACACTACACATGTATGTTAAACAATGCATGAATATAAGAAAATCTTACCTAAACACATGTTATTTTTGCCAAAGGGGCGAATATCCAAAGCAAATTATCATTGAAAACAAAACCCAATAAAAAAGATTAACAAAAATTAAGTTTTCCCACCCCCATTTGAGAAATTTCCAACTATGAATATAAAATCTCCAAAAACATAATCTAAGGATCAAAATCAATGAAAAGAGTTAAAAATTACCTTAAAGATGTTAATAGAATGAAAAATAGTTGAATTTAGTTGGGTTTTGATGTAGAAACATAAAAATAGGGGTTTAGGAGAAGATGAGAGAAGTTTAAAACAAATGTCTCACGAAATGTTCTTTAAAAAGCAGATTTGGAAATTTTCGCTAGAAGCCGGGAATTTTCACTAGTAAGCCTTACTTGTGAAACAATCAGAAAAACTTTCTCTCCAAAGTTGAAAAACTTGAGAATTGGACCATTTAACTCATGACTTGAACTTACACATGAAATAAGTCATGAAAACACCTAGAAAACATGTTTTTTACCCAAAAACAACTTGAAAAACTTTGAAAAATATGGGTAATACAAATCACTTCCAAAAAAAAAAAAAAAAAAAGAACAAATAGGCATTCATTGAACATTGAACTTGTGTGTTGTGTGTATCAAGTATGAACTAGTATATAGTCTAGTATGAAAATTTAATGATCAATTCAATCAAGTCATACACGACTAGGACGAAGTCAAGTGACCTATCACACTTGTAGAAATGAACATATATGACCCCTCACTAATGTGATTATAAAAGATTGAAAGCTTTTTGACTTTCTTCCATTTTACATATTTTTGATCAAAAGAACTCAAATTTTTGAGAATCGATGCCATAAACATTTTGAGTGAACTTTGACAATTTAGCCTTTGGCTTTTGGCACCATACATTTTAGTACAAATCGCTTTCCCTTTTTCCTAGTCAAATACTAGTATGTGCGATGGCTTTTTCAGCTCAAAATTCTCTTTTCAAGATTGACATTTGTAGAGCTCTTGAAAAAGAAAAATTGTGAGAAGATATATAGGCACAAGTCTATGCATGTATCAAGATCAAGCAAGTTTATTGACCAATCATTCATGATAAGCCTGAAGATCTATTTACAATAGTCAAACATAGATTTCTAGATGTCGTTCACACTTAGAAAATGTGCATACATAACAAGCTAAACTCCTAAATGCACTATGCCATTAGTACGGAGGTATTAGGCCAAACTCACATGTGAAATGTGCTTAAATATATACGATCAAACTTTTTGAATTTTCCACTTTTTATGTGTTTTTGGATTTTTACACACACAAAAACAAAAATATAAAAGTAAGATCAAATGCAAAAATAACAAAAACAATGCATATAAAGAGATGCATGATGTACAAATGCATGACAATGAAGCATCTAATGTAGGAAGGGCCCTACAAAGATCGAAAGAATTAGATCAAGGACCAAAAGAGTAAAAGCTCAACCATACGAACCCTTTCTTATACAAACAGAACGATTGTTTGGAATGAGTGTTTCATGAGAAGTGAGACGAGGGATGGAAGAATGAGAACCGGAGATGCACATAGACAAGGAGGTAAAAACATCAAAAACTTTCTTCAACAACTTACCATTTTCCCCCAAATCCGGTTTTGCTTTTATATCACAACTTCCAAAAGGCTCAAGTTTCTCTTCTTCTTCTTCTTTTTTTTTTTTTTTTTTTTTTTTTTTTTTTAATTCTTTTAAGAGCTTGAAATTTAGAGTAATGAGGTCTTAGATGACCAAAGGCACCACAATGGTGACAAACAATGTGTTTAGGTCCACTAGGCTTTTTGGAAAGGGATCTTTCAACATGGTTTTGTTTTCTCTTCAACTTTGGATATTGAGGTCTTATATGACCAATCACACCATAATGGTGGCAAGTTGGAACAAACTTAGATCCATCCAAAACCTTAGATTGAGACCTAAACGGAGGCTTTGGCTTAAGAGCCTTTCTCTCCACCTTTTGATTTCTTTTGTGTGGAGGGATGTACACTGATTTGTCCTTTGAAGTAGAACACATAATAGGCACAAAATCGGGTACCATAACATGATTGCAACAAATATTTTCATCGTTTTTAGCAATAGGTTCAGCAACCAAATACTTGGTATGCATCTTAAGAGATTTATTTTCACATTTTAGCTCATTAACAAGTTTGTTAGATGAAACAAGTTTAGCATCTAAGTCCACATTCAAACACTCAAACTCCTTTAATTTTTCAAAAGAATTTTCAGAAAGTTTCTTATACTTTTCAACCAATTTATTGGATTCATTGAGCTTAGTAATCAAATCATCATTCTCACAAAAGAATTTGCTCAAATTCTCATGAAACTTCTTAGCCATTTTCTTCAAAATTTTGATGTCAAGAATATCAACAACACCTATAGATTCATGTAACATGTAATCACAATTATGAGGATTAACACTCATAAAGGCATTTTTATAAATACATGGCATGTTAGAATGGACCACACTTAGGTATTTAAACCATAACAAGTTTACTCGCCCTGATACCAATTGATAGCTTGGATTTTTGTGAAAACACAAGAACTTGTTTAGACCCCCAAGCCTTAATGGCTTCTTTTGGCAAATCCCCAAAGCTTCCCAAGCTCCAAAACACTCTCTACACTTTGAATAGGTATGGGTTGTGTTTGGATATAAATCTCCTCTCTAGGTATGACAATGGGAGAGGGAAAGAGAAGAGGCTAGAATGATTTCTCACTAAGGATGAGTAGCTCTTTCTCTCTAAAAGATAGGTGTGTTGTGTTGTAGAAAACCTATCTACGGTTTTTCTCTTTGAATGACCTCTCAAACTTTTATGGGTAATAAGGGTATATGTACTATGGGTGAAGGGGAAGAAAGTCACACTTAAAAATCCTCTAGGAAAAATGTTTTGCGAGTATCTCGCGGGTTAGCCCTTCTCGTGAGAAACTCGTGAAAACCGACCGCCTAACACGACTCTTGAGCTTCCACCATGTGCTTTTCACATGGCTCTTTCAAGGGTAGGCTTCTCATGAGACACTTGCAAAATCCACTTGTTCATCCAATACATGCTCAATTCTTCACCAACTTAATAATAAACCCAATACAATAAAATCTCACAAAATACAAGGAAAAAAATTAAAGCAATCACAACACTTTTTGTCATGAAATAAAGTCAATATAAAACATAATTGTAAATCACAATTTTACAGAACCACCTCTTGTTTTATTTCTTCAAGGACTTTAGCTTCAACCCAAAGTACAACATAAAAACCAACGATCATTATGGTTATAATGATTAGCCAAGAAAACAATTGGTAGAAGAACACTTGGGTTAGAATTTACCTTCCTCCTCAAAAATGTTTATAATGATTGTGAGGGTTGAATATTACTAAGAAAAGCAAACATCAATAAGATGCAGCAAGCATAAACAAATAAGGTTAACTATAGACCCAATTTATATTGCGGGGTACAATATGATAATAGTAGTTAGAAAACACCCTAGCAAGAAGGAAAAGAGAGGTCATGAAAATTTGACTACTTACTGCATACAAAAAATATATAAATTCCTGATTCTCTCTCTCTCTCTCTCTCTCTCTCTCTCTCTCTCTCTCTCTCTCTCTCTCTCTCTCTCTCTCTCTCTCTCTATATATATATATATATATATATATATATCCTAAAGGGGAAAATCATTAAAACTCAATAGTTGAATGCAGATACCATGATTCTAAGATCTGCAAGAAAAAACATCCAAGTAGAATGTATATGGCCAGGAACACTTGCTAAAACGGTGACCTGTGTAAATAGAGTTTTAGTAATAAAAAAAATGAAATGACATAAGAGAATCTATATATATAATAATAGGTCAAGCAGAGAGAAAATCCAATTAGATTTCAAATTGGAATTAAATTAGAGTCTAATTTTACGCTATGTGTCCCATTTAATCTAAGTTTTTAAATTTTTGTGCCAAGTAAGTTAATTCAATGTAAAAATTGGATTTCAATTAGAGTTTAATTTTGTGCCAAGTGTCTCATCTAATCTAAGGTTTTTTTTTTTTTTTTTTTTTTTTTTTTTTGTCAAATGAGTTAATTTATTGTAAAAAACAAGGAGTCCAATATAAGTAAACTATAAAACATATAATTTTTGAATGATTTTATATTTATGAGCCTTTTTTTGTATAACTAAAAAAAATTCAAGTTTAAGTCATATATATATATATATATATATATATCATATCATATACTATATATAATAGCAAAAGCCTTTTCCTACAATTAAGGAGGTGTTGCCATGTAGGAAAAATGACCATCTAAAATTTAGCCACGTTTAAGTTAAAAAACGATAAATTACAATGTTTCACTATGTGAAAACACTATTTGGGAGCCTCTTGGTATAAAAAATGTAAGGTTGAATTTATTCAACCATCTAATTGGCTTTATTCCGTGCCAAATTTGCTTGTAATTCAGCATTTAGTAACCCCGTATTTAGGTGGGATTGTTGTAAGGGTAGTGAGTGAGATAGAGTGAAGATTGCTCAAGAGTGTGCAAGAAAAACAGAGTGTCGCGGCTGGGACTCGCGGCTGGACTCGCGGTTTCAACCCGCGAGAATCGCACACGTGCCAAGCATCTTTGGAAGATGAACAGTCATGCTAGGCCGGAGCACTACAGGACAAAACAGGGCAATCGCCATACGGTTATCTCGCGATCGGAACTCGCGACTTAGTCAAGCCGCGAGGTCAAGCCGCGAGCCACCCCCGTTTTGGAAAAACCTGACGTTTCGCATTCCTCTCCACTCCAAAGATAAATACCCTTTTAACCCACGATTGAGAGAGAGCTTCCAGAGAGAATTTTGAGAGAGAAACCCTAAAGAAAAACCAGATTGTTTCACCCACAATCTCTACCTTAGAGTCTCATCAAATTCCCTCACTTTCTTCCTCTCCATTGTCAAATCCTTGAGAGGCCTTATACCAAACCTGGTTCTCACCATTATCATCTCTCGTGAAGACAGACGCGTTTGGAGTTAAGGGAAGCGATTAGGAAGGAGCCAATCTTCATTGGTTGATGCTACGGTGTAGTAGCGGAATCCGAAAAGCTAGAAAAGAAAAAGGTTCGGCGCAACCTCGTTGGAGCAAGAAGCTTGGAGGGCTTAGGTGCATTGGGTAGATTAGGCTTGGAGGGTCTATTCTTCAGTCCTTGTATCCCAACTGTATTTTCTAGTGGATTGATTACCGCTTGGAGGGCGGCGGAGAGGTTTTTCGCCGAGGTCTTGGTTTCCTCTTCGATAACACATCCGGTGTTATCTCGTGTTTGCATCTTCCTTCCTCTCTATCTCTGCCTTTATTTTATCTCTTTGTGATTCTTTTATGTTATGGCTTAGATAGTGTTTAATCTATTTCTCTTTATAGCATATGTTAAGTTTCCGCACACTTGTTGTTTAACATATTGCTTGTGTTGATTAAGTTTATTTTTTGGGGGTCTAAACGTTCAAAAGTGTTTTTATACACGTTTTTGAACTTTCAATAAGAAACTAACCTCTTAAAGAAAAAAAGAAAAAAAGGAAGAAAGGTACATGGAGAAAGGAGAGAGAGATGAGGCACGCCGAAGGCCTTAACACACAGAGAGACCGAGAGTGAGACCGAGAGATCCCAAAAACATAAAATCCCTAAATACGGTTTAGAGAGAGATACAATGCAAGGAGATAGGGAGAAAGAGAATGTAGAGAGGGAGATTCGGTCTGTCATATAGGGTGAAGAGAGCCAAATCTAAGAAGACAGTCAGGCCTTTGCCATCATCGGACCACCGTACCCTCCACCGATATAGTCTCTGCTTTTTGCATTGAAGGTTAGCATACTCCTTTCCTCTTCGAATCTTGTTTTGTGTTTAGAAGACAGACTGAAACTCCTCACCATTTCCTTTTCTATTCAAATTAGAATCTTAAATCTTCAATATATCTATGATTTTGAATTCAAAACCGGCAATTCCCCTTGCATAATTTTCTAGGGTTGTTCTTTTATCCCTTTTAAAAAAATAGATGGGTTGATCCTCTTTCTTTGGATGCTTTGGTTTCAAATTATCCCTCTTATCTTCTTTTATTTTTGGTAACATTAGGGATTTTGTCCTTATCTATTGTGGTTAAAAGTCAAAATTTACCTTGGATTATTTAAAATCTGAAATTATTAGACGAAAATGAAGTTTCCAGATAAAGTTTATGCAAAAAGTGTTTACTATTATGCGAAAATTAGCTGTTTTGTTTGAAGTGTGGTATTGTGATTAAATTTGGGCATATTGTTTTATTGTTGTTAATCTTGCTTTATGGATGTATTTAGGATATCCTTGGCCTACAAAAGCCAAATCCTTTGCCAACACCTTTTACTGTTATCCTTGATGATACTTTATCTTTCATTGCTAACATCTTTTTTCGAATTCTTGCAATCAAGGAGGTGCTGCCATGTAGGAAAAAAGCCCATCTAAGATTCAGCCACATATAAGTTAAAAAGCGATAAATTATATTGTTTTCCAATGTTAACACACCGTGTGATAGCCTCTCACTCTCTTAGTATAAAAAGAAAAATAACCAGCCAAAATACAATTAAAAGGATTGCAATACTCAAAAAAAAAAAAAAATGCTAGATACAAAGAGAGAAGTAGAGAGTTCTTCGTTCCCTCTTCGCATGTAGAGCATCACTGTAAGCACATAGAGAAAGAAAAATCTATGGGCATCAACATTGTTAGGCTACATATCCGCCACCATCGGATCGTCGAAATTGGCTTCAATACGTTTTCTTCCATTTTTTTTTTTAATAGATTTGGTATGCAATGTTACTTTTTATTGAGTTTTTTTGTTGTATAGGTTTAGATTTGATTTTGTCTTTGATTCGTTTTTGTTTTGGGTTTTTGGGTTCTCTATGAAAGTTTTTTTTCTCAATTTTAAGCTATTCTCTCAATTGCACCATTTTATAGTTTCTCCATGAAATTTCGGGTTTACTTTTGTACTTCCATTTCTAATCTTAAAAAAATCCTTGGGATAAGTATAGAATTTAATGTTATGCTGATATTTCTTAACCTTGCCAATCTGCTTTGCGCTCTATTTTGCTTCTTCTCTGCAACAGAGTGCAAAACTGCCCACTTAGATTTCGGCCACGGGACGGTTTAGAGTCACAACTGAAAGAGTTCTCAAGGGTTAGGGTTTTGGGGTTTTGAGAGAGAGGCAGAGAAGGAGAACAACTTACGGGTAGGGTTTGGGGATGCAATTGTGGAACAATTTGATGATGTAGATTCCAGATTTGGGTATGAAAGGTTACCTTTAATTATGTTTTTTTGTTGGATAGGTTTAGATTTGATTTTTTTTTTTTGGGGTTTTTGGATTCTCTATCAAAATGGTTTTTTTTTTTTTTTTTTTTCTCAATTTTAAATATGGTTTAGGCCTTGGAAAGACTTGATTTTGATTTAGGGTTACGTTTTTGGTCTAGTACCACCCATCACTGGCTCCATTCAATCACAGCATCAAAGGTGATTTTGGTTTAGGGTTAATGTTTCTCTGCTTTGTTAGTTGTCTACCCCCATCACTTCTCTTTAATGGTATATTCATAAGGTACGCATGATTTTCTTGGAACTTCTCACTTGCACTTTATATATATATATATATATATATATATATATGTTTCCTTATATTTTAAGTTAATTAGTTTATTTAGTCCAACTCAAGTATGGACTAACTTTTTTTTTATTTATTTATTGTTATTGTTACAAGGATAGATTTTGTAGCTATCTCAATTAAAATTCTGTACATGAACCACTAACAAATGCAGAATCAAGGTTTGATTCAGTGTGGTCCAAACCTTCATTTTTCAGATTTAAATTTTCATTGAACTGCTATATTACTTTTTACAATTCAACCCATATTTTCAATGTTTTCTTAGGCTTCATTTGCGGTATTTCTTTCATCTTTCTCTGCTGCAATTTAAAATTGCTATGCTTTTTTTTTTTTTTAGCAATCAAAAATAATGGCTGCAATTATACTGATTGTCCTCTTTGCAGCTTCACTAAGAGTAGTTAGGTATACAAAAGTGCTCACCATAGCCAAGAAAGAAAACCAAAAATACATAAACTGATCTGAAAGCAGTAGTAAAAGTGTTAAACTTGAAACTAAAATCTTACGAATAGTGGAGCTCGGGAAGATGGTTTGCACAAACCGTGCACTTGTAGAGTAGTAAAATATAGAGTACACCAGTTACACATCACACGCATGATACAATGCACTTGAAATTCCAGTAGACATGAATTGGATCTTACCTTTTGTTGTAGGACTTTAAAAGTAGGAAGTAAGGCTACGATATTTGATGCAACAAGAAAAATAGTCTGCAATCTTTGCTCTAATGGTTAAGAGATGTCATTTTTGGTTTCACATGTCTGTGCAAACCAAAACCAAAACTCAGTTTAGATGATTTCATTATTTGGTTTCAACTAAAATCTTTGAACAATGGAAGGACATTCTTAAGTACGTAAAAAAAATTGTTCCAATAAATTATTAAGGATGACTTTGAGATGAGAAAAGTTGTATAGATCACTATTATCCAAAGAAACATCATGCGAAGTTAAATTAAATTAAAGGGAGTAGATATATCATAGTCTCTAAAGAGAATAACTGCACAGATCACTATTACCCAAAGAAATCCTTGGCATGTTAAATCAAATTAAAAGGACAAGAAATATCATAAAACCAAAAAGAACCCTTTCCAACAAAAAGATGACTTAAATTTACATTTCTCTAGAAAATGTGAGAAGGGCTACAATATTTCTAATTGTAACATCTTTAGTGGATGGACAATCCCCATCTCTTCTTTTGCCTAAAGAAAGAAAGAACTTACATAGATATACAAAATTGTCACCACTGTTTCATCTTAGAGGCACCATATCACAATTCATGTAAGCGAGAAGTGAGATCAATGAAGATGTCTTCACTACAAGGAATTATGAGACCACCCATTGGATGATCATACTTGAATTCTTCCTCGGCCTTACTTAGCAATTCCTTCTAATTGCTTTCTGAATGAGTAGGAGTGTCGAAGAATGTGCTTATTGCAACAGATTAGACAAACTAATTAGAAAGCATAGTTAAAAAAAAAAAAAAAAAAAAAAAAAGAACAAAAAGGAGAGAATCCTAACAAGATATTTTATTACTGTAAACTAAGGTATTAAATTGCTTTAGATATTGCAAAAATTGACCAAAAACCAAAAGCAGAATCATTATATACAAAATATAGCATAAAATATTACTTTATGTTGTTAAATTTGAGTTTGGTATTGATTCAAAATTTGTAATGTTTCATTTATATAAAACTGCCATGTTTCCGAATTTTAGATAATTATAATTAATTATATGACACACAATCACATGTTTTATAGGATCTCGGTTTCTAGCACCTCATTTATATTGATTCTTATCAGGAATTTTGTATTTATAATGACATATTTTCCCTCACATGTTAATTCAGATTAGTCATCCTTGACATATAAGACTTTTGGTTACTATTCGAGAAGAACTATTGAATTAAATTGAAAGGTTAGGAAAGCCTGATTTTCCTTTGTAGCTATTATTTAGTTTATAACTCTCTTTGTTAATGCTTGATTAAAACAAAAGTAAAACTAATATAGTTTTAAAGATTATCAAATATAGACTCTTTGATTCTAAAAATAAATGCTAAAACTTATTTCTTTCCTTTACCATGATATTATAGCAAAAAGAAAAAAAGAAAAAGAAAGGAAAATGCAAGAGAAGCACACCTAAAAAGATGAATGCTAATGTTTGACAAATGATCCAAAAGAAAATGGCATGAAAGAAAAAATAGTTTACAAAAAAAACTTAACCAGGCTAGGAAATTTAGGGGAATGGTCATTGTTGAAAAGAAAAAAGAAAAAGAAAAAAAAAAGGAGGGATAGAACAACATTAACTCATGATTGTTGTTCGTTGCATTCACCTGGTACAAGTACGAACTTTAATGCATCAAGAGGTTCGCTTCTCTTTCTGCCACTCTGTACTTATTAGTTCTTTAAACATTCTTTTTAAAAAATTTGAAAATAAAACTTTCAATTCACATTTGATTATCAGATATCGATGTTGACATTGGCCATTCCTTTGGAGAAGCTAGGTTGAATGTAAGTACAGATGATACTTTGGTAGAAGATGGGTCCAATTGTTGTGTTGCTCCTCAAGGAATCCGTGAATCAGAAAATAAGTGGTTGTGAGGAATTTCCAAGTAAATGACTTGACTTAAATTTACAAGAAAAAAAAAAAAAAAAAAACACTTGACTTCCATTTTTGTTCATGTTATTAATGTTGTTCCCATATTTTAAAATTCATATAGGAAAATTTACTGAACCTTGGAATTTTGGCCTACCTTATGTATGTGTGTATTGTGGTTCAATTTTATGGTATGAAGAGAGAACAGTAAAATCTAAGAGGCCTAGGAACTCAAAATTCTCTCTTTGTTGTATCTATTTAATTGTTAGTCTCTATCTTTCATACTATTGAATACTTTGTTTTGTAGAGTTATTTTGGAACTCTATGCATCCATCCTAATTTCATTAATTTTTTAATATAGGCTTAGGTTGTTTTTTTTCCTTTTAAATAAGTAGTGTTGTACTCAAAGTTGTTGGTTTGTAAGTGAATGGTTTGATTCAGGTGCTAATTTGAAGATTTTATTGATTAAGGTAGATCAAGATCTTTTTTTCATATTTAGGTGTGGGTAGACTCACTACATGAATTTGAGTGTGTATATGCTGAATTAGCAACATGTGGAGGATTTTTTTGTATTCTTTTTAAAATGTATTTGAACAATGGTAATTTACACAATCTGTTTAGTGCACATTTTTTATAACCTGGATTTGTTTTCCTTTCTTACATGCTTACTTTTTGTTTCCTTTAAAAGGTTAGATGAAATGCCATGTCTTTTTTTTTTTTTTTTTCCTTTGATGGAATGCCATGTTGTCTTCGACAAGATGCTATATGGGGTGGATGTCATCTACAAGAGTTACGTAGAAGGATATATTTAGTTATTGTTTTGGGATGTTATTCTATTTGGTCAAAGAGAACTTTTAAATCCTCTATTATTGTTGAGATTCGCAGATTGTACATATTTGTTTTACTATGGTGAAAAAAAGGTTAATTGATGCATTATCTTAGAGATTATTATTATTGTAGATGTTGAAATGAAGCAGAGCATGAACACTGATTGAACCCTTCTAAATTGTTATAGTAATGTTAACTATTGTCTGTTCAATTTTATACATAGTCTCTAATTTCAATGTTTTCTCTATTGTACATTTTTCCTTATTTGTGGATCAAATATGCCAATTGAAGACTGGTTAATAGTATTGCTAACATATAATTTATAAGATTTCCAATTGAAAATCAACATTTTAAAGAAGGTTTGACTATGATGAGAACTATTTTGGTACTTATTTTTTCTAGCTATGATCACACATGTTTGGACCGAGGGTATCTTAATTCTTTAATTTTTAGTATTCCTTCATAAAGATAATGTTCAGTTTTATTTTCATTGTCCAAGCATATATACTCTATTTTGTGACTTCATTATTCCACTCTAATATGAATGGGAATATTAAATTAAATAGTTAAAATTGAGTTTGGTGTTAAACAAAGTTCAAAAGTGTTTTTACGGTTCATTTATTTAAACACAACAAGCTTTTCTAGATTTTAGATAATTATAATTGTTAAGCTGGTATACATGCAGAAAATGAAATTTAGTTTCTAGAGCCTCATCCATTCTAAATACCCTTTTTTTTCCACATATTTTTGTAAAAGCATAAAGGCAAATAAGAAAGATTATGATTTCTACAAAACATATAAAGGGCCATTCATTGTAATAGTCGGTTAAGCTATTGTGAAAATTTATAAAGGTAACATTTCACCGAAATATAAGACTTGGAAATTAGAGACCAAGGTATCAATTGTACTTATACAACTTAAAAAATTTATAATAACCTTTACTTTTCTTTAAAAAATTTCTTTTATATTGCAACACATATTGATGACATGCAAAGTCAAGATTTTTAATGACAACAGCATAAATATAGGGTATTATATTGCATGTCTTGTTTGAAAGACAAAGGCCAAACCTATCAAAGGATTTTTATGGTGAGTGTTGTAAAGCTAACCCTAAATCATAATATGACCCTGTGCATTGCGCGGGTTAAACACTAGTATATATTAATAGCCAAAGTTAAAAGAAAATCCAATTAAATTATAAACCTGAGTCTAATTTTGTGCCATATGTCTCATCTAATTTATAAATCTGTATGTCAAGTGAATTATTATGTGCAAAAATTAAAGAGTCTAAATTCAATTAGATTCTAATTTGAATTTTAATTGGAGTTCAATTTTGCGCATGTGGTCCATCTAATTTTTTAATTTTTGTGGCAAGTAAATATTGAATGCAAAAACAAAAGAGTTTAGATTTAATTAGATTCTAAATTATATATATGTAATTGTGATTTTTGGGGTAGGGGGAATGACCCCCTGAAGCCCCAAAAATTCTCAAATAAGAATTATTTGCATACACAAGGACAATTAGCTTTTTTACATACATATAGTACTGTGTATTAGTTCATCATAGAAAAACCCCATTTCACATTCCCACAAGCCGCTACAACTATTTTAATAGAATAATGGGTCCTACCTTATAATAATATTATAATAAAATAAAACCACTTGTACAACCTACTTCTCCACCACTATTTTGCCAAATAGAATTTAAAAAAAAAAAAAATTTTAAAAATCTTGCTTTCACTCACTAGTCACTAAAGCACCTTGAAAAAGTTGAGGAACATAAAAGTTTTTGCAACTTCTTCTCACAGTTTTTACATGGTAAAGTGTGATTGTTGAAAAAAAAATGGTGGGTTTATGTGTTAGTATTGGTTAACCACTCACAGTCTCCCATATCAGAGTTTTGACAAAAAAATTTGTGAAATAATTTGTGATTTAGAACTACTCATAACACCTCTGTTTCATAGACCAAATTTTTATTTCCTTACCATCATGTTTTAGTCTCAAACCCAAGTTTTTTTTTTTTTTTTTTTTTTTACAAACCCAAATTTTAATTGTATACGACAATTACATTTGCATATGTTTGTTTATTTATTTATTTTTATTAATATCAATTAATAATTTTTCAGTTTAATTTTACTCTCAATCTTGTCTTTTGACTTGTCCCCCGTAACCTAATACCCTGGCTCCCCTCCTGACTCTTTTTTATTTTGTCTTTCCTTTGATAGCCTGTTGTTTTCCCAAATTTGATTATGATTAATTAACGTTTGACATTGATAGGCCAAGAATGTATTGACCTCTTGCGATGAATTAACCAATTAATTAGCCAAGTTGATTAATTAATCAGATTAACATACAATATGCATGACAACACGAACAAATCACCAAATAACTAAATATGCAGCGGAAAATAAATGACATGGTGATTTGTTTACGAATGGGGAAAACCTATACGGCAAAAATCCTACCGGATGATTTTAAGGTTACTATTCTCGAGAATCCACTATTATCACAGCAAGTGGTTACAAGTAAAGGAATCCCAGTACCTTATACCAATCTACAGTTGAACCCTTACCCCAATACCCAATTGGATTTTTTTTGTAGTGACCATCTCTCCTTTTAATGCATGGCTCTCGGTATGTGACTAATCAATTTAGGAATATCGGTATTCCTAATAGCAAATCTAGTCTCGCATTTCAGTTTTTGCCTCAACAAAGAACAATTTGGTCTAAACAACACCATAAAGGTGACAAGTAGGCACAAAAATAGATTTATTATGCTCTCTAACAGTAGGTTTAGACATAGGTTTAGAAACTTCAGCATCTACATCAGAACTTTTACCTTTGTCTAGCCTAGTAAAATAAGCCTTTTCTTTATTATTCCTCTTGAAAGGAAGGATATAAACTTTCTCAGTTTTAGGCTTAAGAGAAACAAAAACACTTCTATTATCATCAACAATGAGGCTTAGTACTAGTCAAATTTTCAATTTTAGCTTAGATTGAACTAACTCTTGTTCCAAGCTTTCTATCTTCTCATCTTGAGAGAAAATTTGATTTCTCAAAAATTCATTCTTTTTATTTGATTTATCTAATCTAACAACCAATTCCTCTTTTTCAAGATTAGCCAATTTTAAATCTTCCTTGAATTTCTTATCAATTTTCATATATTTCAATAATTCCTTACGGAGAGTTTTACAGGCATCAGTAAGATCAACAGAAACAACAGTGTCCTTTTTATTCAAATCATCACAATCAAAAACAGTAAGACACTTAAGATTATCTATGAAAACAGGGATCAATGATCAACTCTTTGATCAAAAGATTTAAACACTAGAGCTAACCCGCTTTGATACACTTGTACATTTTTAGACTCCTGTAAACTATACTGTTTAATCCAATTAATTAATCAAGTGAATACTTAGATTTATTATTCAGATCTAGGTTAAAACAATAACCATCAGATTTGTTTGTTTTTAGACCCCTTAAAACACAATTAGATTAACCTATAGTAAATTAGCCAAGTGATTACTTAGTTCAAATTTCAGATCTAGGTTAACACAATCATATAATCATATTAATGTAAAATGTGGAAAATAAAGAACACAAAGATATAATGACCCAAGAAACTAAACTGGTAAAAACTTGGGGAGGATTTAACTTAGCTATCCTCAAGGTAAACCTGAATCTACTATGAAAGAATCGAAGTTTTATAATAGGATTTAGACCACTAACATCCTATTGCTACCCACTAGTAGAAACTTACTGACATGACCACGTGCAAGCTCCGAGACCACGAACTCCTTCTTTCTTGGATTCTCCAGAAACTACAAGCATACCTGCTTGTGTTTCTTTAAACTCTTTAATGCAACAACTGAATTGATTTACCAAGTTCTTGACATAGTCTTGAATCTTGGAAACCCTAAGTATGTGTGAAGGCAACCACCTCTTGATCTCACAAAAGATTCACATACACAGCATAATGGACAACCAAAACCATGGCTAGAGTTTTCATTTTTATATTTAAGACAAAACATAAAACCCTACACGTTATATGGGCTTGGGTTGAGTTGGAAAATTCTGCAGAAAACATTCTGTCTGTGTTTTGATCGATCGAGTCTAATTCTCGATCGATCGAGCCAGAAAAAATTGCATAGTAAATTCTGCAGTAACTCGATTCCAACTTTACATAAAACGTATATACTTTGAGCAAATCCAAACAAGACTAAAACATATTTTGATCATGGTTTGCCAACAATACAAATTAGAGTTCTAATACATTAGTCCCTAATCCTTAGAACCTAACAAACTCCTCCTTTGGCAATCCGTTTCAAAACACAAAACTAAACAAAATTGCTCAAAGTTTACATAAAAACAGTTCAATATTAAAACATAGCCCAACACAACAAATTCAACCTAACTACTATCTATTAGTTGCAAGTGTAAATAACAAAGATGATGAATCAACTTGTATATTTCCTGAAACACTTAACAAACGCATAAACGCATGTGGAAAATACAAGTAAAACAAAAATAACTTCTTGATTTCACTTAACATACAATAAAGACATATATCATGAATAACTCATAAATATGAATCAATAAACAATATGAAACAAGAAACATATACCAATCAATGTATCTCCCCCTATCATGAAAAACCCAAAAATACATCATAAGTCAAAAAAAAAAAAAAATAAATACACAATGAAGCATCTAGATACAATCTAATAGCTCCACAAGCCCCACAAGAACAAAAAATCTCCCCCTAACTACAAAAAAAATCCTCTACAAGTGTACTCCCCCTTTTTGTGATGAAATGCCAAAGGGCAATCACACATCATCAAAAGGAGGTGGCGGAGGCGATCGTCTCAATTGCTCCGGATCCACTCACAAAGTACGAAACTCATCAAGCATGTCCACCAAAATCTGTCCATGAGCCACCTGAATAGTCATGACAGTCTCCAACATACATCGAATGTCCGAATCATCTAAGGTGGAAGGTGTAGGAACAAAGAGCAACATCATCGGCATGATCAACGGGCTCCTCGGTCATAGCATCACCTATAGAAGAGGGAGGAGGAGGTGCGACACTGGAAGGCTCTACCTTAGGGTGTTTAGAGCTACCTTTCAAATGAGCCGCCCTCTACCTAAGAAAATCAGTACCTATTGGAGCAACAATGTGTACAGGCTTAGATGCGGGAAACTCAACTAAACCGAGATGCAAAAGAATCCGGTGAATAAAGACGGGGAAGAACAAAGCATGAGCAGTAGAACTACTCCTATGCACCTCAATCAAGGAACGAATAAAAAGATGAAGAAAGCTAATAGGAGCATCAGTAACCAGGGCATAAAAAAATGCACAGCGCTCCAAAGGAATGATGTGTAGATGAGAGATAGGCCAAAAAGAAAGACAAGCAATCCTAAAGAAAAGATAATGAATCGAAGTGAGCTCAGCGGTGGTGATCCGGGGATCAAAACCCCACTGGATAGAAGACCTAGTGATATAAGACATGATGTCATCCAAGGGAAGAGACTCATCATAAGGGTAGACAGGATCACGGACCACTGGTACCTCAAAGGCATTAGCCATTACCGAAGGGGTAATGGTGTACCCTACACCCCATATCCAACTCCTCATGAGAGTGTTGGCATCATAGTAGTGAACAGAGAGGTTCGAATAGAACTCTTTAATCAAGGTAGCCGGAGGTGGATGTGAAATATCCAACAAAGGTAACCCGCCCCTATGCTTAAAGTTACGCCTAATCTCGGGATCTAGCTCATCTAAAAGTACCTTTCGCTCACCCCAAATATTTCTCCCGAGGTTAAGCTTCTCAAACGCTTCCTGGTTTTTCTCACTCAGGAACATTTCACTATCAAAGGTGGGGGGAGGAGAAGAAGTGGAGGTCCTATTTGCTCTAGTTTTCCTTGACATGATGCTAAGGAAAGGACAAGACATACAGAAAAGAACCAAAACAAAAACAAAGAAAAACTAAAGGTAGACTGCAAGTTAGCACAAAAAAAATATAGAAATAACAATCTATATGATGCATGAACAGATAAATGTCATGATGCATGCTCTAATGCAGTCATAACAAGTTCAATTTAATTTTAGAAACACAAAATTGGCTTAAGCATAGAGTTTATAACAAAAACCCCGAAAATTTGAAAAACCACTTGTTCAATTTGTACCAAATTGACCAATTGATCATCACGCAAGTTAGAAAACAGTTTATAATGATCAAATTAATCAATCCATCAAGCCAATTTCATCAATTAAACTTAATTTGAACAAAATCCCCAATTCGGGTAGTTTCAAGCCCTAGAAATTTTAATTTTTCTCAATTCACCAAATTGATCACATTAATTCACCAAGAACAATTTGATATTGTCTCACAACAAAAACCCATTGATCAATTGTGAAAGAAAAGGCTTAAAACATCAAAATCCCCAAATATTTCAAGGTTTGAAATTTTCCCCAAAATGCATGATTTAATGCATGAAAAACGAAAAAAAAAAAAAAAAAAAAAGTATAAAGGTCTTACCAGCCTTAGGGGACAAAAACCCTTGAAGAAATTTGGTTGAAAACGAATAATAAAAAAAAAAAAAAAACTTGCTTTGATCCTTGGACTGATCGAGTAGAGAGGGAAAGAGTTTTGAAAAAAGTTTGAATAGTGAAGAACACGTGAGAAACTTAGTGTTTTAAAAAATCTCTATACGATTTTCGGTTGATCGAAAATTAGTTTCGATTGATCGAAACACACAAAACCAAGCCATGAAATTTTAATTGCATTTTCAATTGATCGAAAAACATATTCGATTGATCGAAATACACAGAGCCAAGCCAAAATTTTTCTAGAAAAAGGATTTTTGAAAAACAAAGCAAAATATTGCAGAAACTCCTCAAAGCATTGAATTTTGTGAACAAAATGCATAAGTATGAGATGAAATGTTTTTCAAAAACACTTGTTTTGAACCTAGTTTTCCCACAATTAAGATATTCAACCAATTCTCCTTAAATTCTCAGGCTTCAAGCTTGCATAAAATACAAGGAATTTTCAAACTTGGTTGGCCAAACCAAAATCACATACAATAACATGTACAAAGTTTAGCAGAGAGTAACATGTGTAGTGTGTGCAACTAGCAAAACTTGAGATACATGTGAGGTGATATGTAAGTAGAAATCAATCACAATTTCTACAAAATTCATCACATAGAATTTGAAAGAGACTATCACCAAAAGAGTTACATCATATAACTCCCACATCCCCTAGAAAACAAGTTTGCAATCATGTAAGTTTTTTTATTTGCCTCATAATATACACACCAATTTTATCTGCTTGATTTAACATTAAGTCCATTAATATACATACCAATTTTATCATTTAAACCGAGACTACACATTATGTTCTTTTTGTGCATGTGCTACACTTTCTTAAGTACAAAATCTTACGATATGCACTAAGGTGTTCATGATTGGCTAGTAAATAGTGGTGAGATGGTTATCTATGCCTTTCTCAAAAGGTTCAAGTCCAACAATCAAAAGCATGTGACTTCAAGATCAAGATCATGTGGTCAAAAACTATAAACATCTTCCCACACAACATGCACTACAAAGTTTCAACTAGTAAAGTGCAATAAATAAGCTCATCCAAGCTAAACAAAGTACATAAACATGTTATGTAAAGATTAAATTGACCAACCTAGATTTCAAATCCAAAAAAAATGCAAAACACAATTTGCCACCCGTTTCCTTTTTTTATTTTTTATTTTATTTTTATTATTATTTAAAATGAAAGTCCTATAATGAAATGCATGAATGTTATGCAATGCAAGTCCCAGAAACAAAAAAAAAAAAAAAAAAAAAAAAAAAAAAAAAAAAAAAAAAAAAAAAAAAAAAAAAAAAAACAATGGTCACAAATAGTAGAGCAAAGAAGCACAAGGACCATGAAAGCCAAGACAGATCGGGTACATAGAATAACACCAATTACTTGACGAAGTATTCTAACATTCAGTAGGGATATACTCAAGACACACAATCTTTCTTTCAACAAGATTCCTAATAAAGTGATATCTAATCTCTATGTGCTTAGTCTTAGAATGTTGAACGGAGTTTTTAGAGATATCAATAGCACTAGAGTTATCACAATAAACAACCATGGTATCTTGGGATATCCTATAATCAATCAAAACTTTTTTCATCCAAAGAAGTTGTGAGCAACAATTTCTAGCAGCAATATATTCTACCTCTGCAGTAGACAAAGACACAAAATTTTGCTTTTTACTCATTCAAGCAACAAGATTGGCTCCTACATTAAAATACCCACCGGTGGTGCTTTTTCTATTATCGGCATTACTAGCCCAATCAGAATCGGAAAAACCAACAAGATACTGATTAGACTCTTTACTATAAAATAATCCATAATTATAAGTTCCACCAATATATTTTATGATTCTTTTTACAGCATTCAAATGTGAAATTTTAGGATTAGATTGAAATCTAGAATAAACACCAACACTAAAGGCAATATCGGGCCGACTAGCAGTCAAATACAAAAGGCATCCAATCATACTTCTGTATAATGTAACATCAACAGACTCACCTGATGGATCATTTGTTAATTTTGCATTTGCAGCCATTGGTGTTCTAACATGTGTAGCCTTATCTAGTCCAAATCTCTTAACTAGATTTCTTGCGTACTTTGATTGGTTGATGTAGATTCCCGAATCTGTTTGCTTCACCTATAATCCCAAGAAATAAGTTAGTTCACCAACCATACTCATTTCAAACATAACCTTCATTTCATCTGCAAAAGAATGAGCAAAAGAGTCATTAGTAGCTCTAAAAATAATATCATCAAGATAAATTTGAGCTATAACAAAACTATTCTTATCATTTTTTATGAAGAGAGTAGTATCTGCAGATCCCCTTTTGAATCCATGCTCGGTGAGATATGCAATCAATATATCATACCAAGCCTGTGGAGCTTGATTCAAACCATAGAGGGCTTCTTCAACTTATATACATCATCCGGTCGGTGAGGATCAATAAAACCCTTTGGTTGTTCAACATATACCTCTTCTTGTAGCGATCGAGAACTCTTGACATCCATTTGATATAGCTTGAAATTTAGATGACTATCTATAGCCAACAGTATCCTAATGGATTCCAATCTTACTTCTGGTGCAAAGGTTTCATCAAAGTCGATCCTTTTCACTTGTGTGTAACCTTGAGCAACAAGTCTTGATTTATTCACGATAACGATTGCCATGTTCATCGGACTTGTTCTTAAAGATCCATTTAGTTCCAATCACATTTACTCCCTTTGGTCTAGGAACTAATTCCCACACATCATTCCGAACAAATTGATGAAGTTCTTCATGCATAGAATTAACCCAATCAGCATCTTAAAGTGCTTCATTTACCTTCTTCGGTTCAAATTGGGACAAATAGCATGAGTGAGTAATTACACTTAAGGCTTTTAATCTTAATCTCATGTTATCATTCAAACTTTCCAATATATTTGTGGTAGGATGATTTAGCCTTACTTTAGAGGATGGACCTTTAACTGGAGATGTGGAGGTACCTTTTTGTTCTGATGAAGGACTAAACTCATGTTGTGCTTGTTGAGTCTCATAAATCGGTGTGGATGGTTCTGGACTTGATGGCATAGAAACTGCATCATTCAGCACCATCAACTCTTCATCAATATGATTCCCCACATAATTAACAGGAAGTGAGTCATCAATTCCGTAGGCTTATCTTGAACCGGAGTAGTATTTTCTGAATATGCTTCTGAACATACTTCATCATTGATCACAACATTTGATGATTCCATGACTGTTTTGGTTCTCGGATTATACACTCTATATGCTCTACTAGTAGAGGAGTATCCCAGAAAATATCCCTTGTCATTCTTTGCATCAAATTTTTCTAGGTTCTCTCTATCACGTAAAATGTAACAATTACTACCAAATATCCTGAAATATTTAACAATAGACTTCTTTCCTCTCCAGAGTTCATAAGGAGTCTTCTTGGAATTAGGTCCTAAATACACCTGGTTGAGTGTATGGCAAGCAATGTTAAGTGCTTCTCCCCGGAAGGATTTGGGCAACTTTTTATTGTGTAGCATGATACAAGCCATCTCCTGAACAGCCCTATTCTTCCGTTCCACTATTCCATTTGTTGAGGTGTCTTGGGTGAAGAGAACTCTTGATGTGTTCCTTGATCATTGCAGAAGGTAGCCAGCTTGGTATTCTCAAATTCTTTTCCATGGTCACTTCTGATTTTGGTTATCACAATATCTTTCTCAACTTGCAATTTCTTGCACAGATGCATCATCTTCTCGGGAGCCTCGACTTTATCTTTCAAAAGCACAACCCAAGTATATCTAGTAAAGTCATCCACAACCACTAGAATATACTTCTTTTCACCTAAACTCTGAACTTTGGCGGGACCCATAAGATCAATGTGCAATAACTCTAGAGGTCCTAAAGTTTGAACACTAGCTACAGAAGAATGTTTGGATTTCACTTGTTTACCTATTTGACATGGTCCACATATGCACTTATCTATCTTCTCAAACGTAGGTAAACCAATAACTATATCACATTTGGAAATCTTCTCTAATCGCTTATGACTTGCATGCCCCAACCGTTGATGCCACAAATCAACTTGATCGATCTTTGCACTAAAGCACTTGTTGCTTATGCTTGGTGTTAAACCATAACGGTTGTCGATGTCCTTACACCAACACACATTTAGTTATCTCCTCCATCAAGTATCTCACATTCATACTTAGTGAAGAGAACATTCAGTCTATTGTCATAAATCGATCGATCTTTGAGTAAGTTGGCCTTCAATCCATCAACATACCATGCATCTTCAAAGACTGGCAACCCTGGAATGTCTATAGTTTCAATGCCTCTGATCCTAGATTTGCTTCCATCTCCAAAAGTGACTGTCCCAATCTTTCCTTCAAAAAGAGTCTTGAATAAACTTTTGTTTCCTGTCATATGCCTAGAACAACCATTATCCAAATACCAAAGACAAAAATCACGTGCCTTTAAGGCGACTAAAGCAGTATAACATAAATAATTTTTATCACATGTGATAAGACCAAGAAACTTAAGGAAAGATTTAGCAAAAGCAACAAGAGACAAAAACAGCAAGTAAGCAAGTTGACAAATAAGCATAAAGATTTTCCAAAAATCCATGAAAGCAGGGGTCAAAGATCGGTTCAGAGATCAAAAGATCTTCAACAAAAGAGCAACCTACTTTGATACCACTTGTTTGTTTTTAGACCCCTTAAAACACAATTGGATTAACCTAGTAAATTAACCAAGTGATTACTTTGTCCAAATTTCATATCTAGGTTAACATAATCATATAATCATTTCAATGTAAAGTGCGGAAAATAAAGAACACAAAGATATGATGACCTAGAAAACCAAACCGGTAAAAACCTGGGTAGGATTTAACATAGCTATCCTCAAGGTAAACCTGAATCCACTATGAAAGAATCGAAGTTTTATAATAGGATTTAGACCACTAACATCTTATTGCTACCCACTAGTAAAAACTTACTGACATGACCACGTGTAAGCTCCAAGACCACGGACTCCTTCTTTCTTGGATTCTCCAGCAACTACAAGCACACCCGCTTGTGTTTCTTTAAACTCTTTAATGAAGTAACTGAATCGATTACCAAGTTTTTAACATAGTCTTGAATCTTGGAAACCCTAAGTATGTGTGAAGGCAACCACCTCTTGATCTCATAAAAGATTCACACACACAACATAATGGACAACCAAAAACATGGCTAGAGTTTTCCCTTTTATACTTAAGACAAAACCTAAAACCCTACATGTCATATGGGTTTGGGCTGAGTTGGAAAATTCTGCAAAAAAACATTCTACCCGTGTTTCGATTGATTGACTCTAATTCTCGATCGATCGAGCCAGACAGAATTGCATAGCAAATTCTCTGAAGAACTCGATTCTAACTTTACATAAAACATATATACTTTGAACAAGTCTAAACAAGAATAAAACCTATTTTTATCATGGTTTGCCAACAATATAAATTAGAGTTTTAATATATTAGTTCCTAATCCTTAGAACCTAACAAACTCTCCCTTTGTCAATTCGTGACAAAACACAAAACTAAACAAAATTGCTCAAAGTTTACATAAAAACAGCCCAATATTAAAACATAGCCCAATACAACAAATTCAACCAAACTACTATCTATCATTTGCAAGTGTACTTTGGTCCAAAGCCTTTGGTCCCGAGGGAACAGGCATTGACCGCCATCCCTAGCATCCTTCTTCCTTTTGTCTTGACTTTTAAACTCGGAAGAACTAGATTGCCTACGGTCCTTGTCGAAACTCTTCCAAGTGGCATTCTTCATGAACTACTTGAATTACCTTGTGATGTAGGACTTCATTTTAGAATCTTCATCGTCTAAAGATTCATCTATGTCACTACTCTTGGCCTTGATTGCCATACTCTTACTCTTGCTTGATTTCTTGATCCTAGACAAACCCAACTCATAGTTTGCAAATTGCCAACCAACTTTGTCAAAGGAATTTTGTTAATATCCTTTGATTCCTCAATCGTGGTGATCTTGGCATGAAATCTTTCGGGTAAAGATCTAAGTACCTTTCTAACAATCTTGGGTTCGGGAATGGTTTCCCCAAGATTAAAGGCTGAGTTCACTATGTCCTTAAGCTTGACATAAAACTCATCGAATGAATCATCCTCCTCCATCTTGATCTCTTCGAAGCTTGTAGTGAGCCTCTGAAACTTTAAGTCTTTGACAGCCTTGGTTCCCTTATAGGTTGTCCGGAGAATGGTCTATGCTTCCTTCGCAATGTCGGTGGAGGATATCTTCTTGAATTCCTCATTTGTGACCACACTAAATAAAGCATTCAATACCTTGCTGTTGAAGTTTACCACCTTGATCATAGCATCATCCCAATCAGCCGACGCTTCCTTTGGCTTAGTCCAGCCAATCTCTATAGCTTGCCACACCTTCTCATGTAAAGACTGCAAGAAAGCTCTCATGTGTACTTTCTAGTATGCATAATTAGTGCCATCAAATAAAGGAGGTATAATAAGAGACTATCCTCTATCCATGACAAACAAGGCTCAATGGATCACACAACAAGGATTAAAATCTAATCAGAGTGTGCCTACTCTGATACCACTTGATAGGCCAAGAGTGTATTGACCTCTTGTGATGAATTAACCAATTAATTAACCAAGTTAATTAATTAATCGGATAAACATACAATATGCATGGCAGCATAAACAAATTACCAAATAACTAAATATGTAGCGGAAAATAAATGATACGATGATTTGTTTACGAATGGGGAAAACCTACATGGCAAAAATCCTATTAGGTGATTTTAATGTCACCACTTCCAGGAATCCACTATTATCACAACAAGCATTTACAAGTAAAGGAATCCTAGTACCTTATACTAATCTATTGTTGAACCCTTACCCCAATACTCAATTAGACTTATTCTGTAGTGACAATCTCTCTTTTTAATGGACGGCTCCCGATCGTGATTAACCAATAGATGCGTGGATCCCAAAGATACGACTTAATCACCAACTTGAGAAGGATGTTGGCGATAAGGTTCTTGAGTTTATCACACGATAAAGATCATGAAGCTCCTTAGTTATAAAACCCTATGGTGTACAAACACAGTAGCTTCTTGAATAGAAAGATGAACTAGGGCATATGTCTCCGATTCACAACATGCTTGTGAAAAACTTTTACATTCAGTTGGTTAGTTGCGATGGCCCTTAAAACAATCCTTATATATGTTTAGGGTTGTGAGAAAAGAAAAACCAAACATCTATTCATGTTTTGGAGTGAAATTAGATTTGGAAAACTGATTTTCATAAACCTCGACAGATACCCTATCTATCGAGCCGCTATCAAGCCTCGGGCTAGAACATCTTTTTGAACCTTGATAGATATTAGGTCATCGAGTTATTTGTCAAGATTTAAAATCCAGCACTTTTTCACTTGTTTCTTGGATAGACTTGCATGGCTTTAACACTTGAACTTGAAACTTTGTTTCAAGATCAAGTGTTAAAACCATGCAAGTCTGTCCAAGAAACAAGCTCAAGAAGTGCTTGTCATTAAAGCTCGATAGCTAGCCATCAATTATTTTATAGGTTTCGGGGGTATTTTGTCATTTTATATGTTTAGGGGGGTATTTTGGTAATTTTTAGGTTTCAGGGGGTATTTTAGTTATTTTATAAGTTTAGAGGGTATTTTGGTAATTTTTAGTTTTCAGGGGGTATTTTGGCCATTTTAGGTTTCAGGGGGTATTTCGTTAATTTTTTATGTGTTGGGGGTATTTCGGTCATTTTCTAGGTTTAGAGAGTATTTTGGTCATTTTTTAGATTTTAGTGGTCTTTCAGTCATTTTTTAGATTTAGGGGGTATTTTGGTAATTTTCAGTTTTTAGGTGTATTCTGATAAGTTTTTTTGGTTTCAGGGGTATTTTTGGTAATTTCTTTAGGTCTCGGGGGTATTTTTGGTAATTTTAAGGTTTCGGGGGGTATTTTGGTAATTTTTTAGGTTTATGGTGCATTTCAGCAATTTTAGAGGATTTTAGGAATACTTTGGTCATTTTCAAGTTTTACGGGCAATTTGGTAATTTTGATTATTGGCTAATTACGTAGGTAGAAGTTTACCCATAATAATTTGGTTGACTTGGGTTTGAGTTAGATTTAATTAGTTAGATGGGTAATAATGGGTAAATGGGTATTAAGAACTAGATATTACCTAGAATAATTGGATCGGGTAGGTTTGGATATCCATTACCCAATGGGTATGGCCATCCCTATACGTGACGACTCATGATTGGTGGAAATAAAATAATAAATCCATGTGAGTCTATGATTTCACTATTCACGAGTCATCACATAGCAAAGTTGTGGAAGGGTTTGTTATAGTAGACTTGCTCAAGAAAGACATATTGATTGGAAAGCGACTCCTAACACGTCATTAATTCCTTGAATGAAATTGTAAAGGAAGCTGGACTTTTGCTGAACTCTTCTTGTTTTGTATGTGTTTCATGTTTTGTCCCTTGGCGGGCTAATTTTTTTGGCCTATATGTGACTGCTTGGGCTGCGTCGTGTTCATCCTGGAGGCGTACCCTCATCTTTGCTATCTCTAAATGGGTCTTTTGTCAAAGTAGAAATGGTTTGGGCCCCTAGGCATTTTTGGGATTCGAATGGTGCAATAGTTAGCATTATGCAATTACCATTTTAGCACGAAAAGTAAAAGGTTTATAAAGTTTTTGATTCAAAGATTCATGAACTTTCCAAGTTTTAATATCAACTATTGAAAATAGTATTGCGATTATTGGCTATTGTACCGGATGTGGAATCAGTAATCTCATTAACTGAGGAGAAAAAAGCAAAAAAAAAAAAAAAAAAAATACTCCAAGAAAGCCCTAAGAATTTTTTTTTTTTTTTTTTTTTATAAAAAAAAAACGTGTTGAACTAACAATAAAAAAAGGCAAAGTAATTTATTTTTCTCTTAACAAGTTTTGAGTAGTAATGACTAACCATATACTTTTGCCATTTAGTCCAAGATTGGCTTGTTTATGCACACATCACACGTGTTGGACCGAGGAACTCTCTTTTCCCGGACAACCTCATCAAATATACTCGTCCACCTTGACATGGCATGGACAATGGAAGGCGAGTCATTAATAAGAAGATTCAATGCCTCGACGCTTATCAATTAGTTGGCGGACCATTGAAGGCTCATCAAAACCTGCATTAATAAACCCCGAGACGTTACAGAAGAAGCACTAAAGCCATAATTAAGACCCCAACGGCTAGAAACTATGAAACTATATATATACACTCATCAAACACAGGCAAGGTACATACACACACATCCAAAAATACTCTTATATAGATATCTTTGATATTTAGAGCTTTCTAATCTCCTTAAAAAGCTTTTGTGTACTAATTTTATCATTAGAGGCGTTGTGGCAAGCACCACATCGGTGAGCACATTAGGAGAGCCTTTGCCTTACGTTTGCGGGAATAGTGACGAGGATTCGGCTCCATCTAGACAGACCTACAAAGATCGACGATTTACGCATCATCACGTGTCATTACTATGTAGCAACTGGAGAAGTTGTTTTAGTTCTTTGGTTACATTGTCTTTTATTGATTAAAAATAATTGAAGCAATGATTAACACCAATTTTTTTTTTTTTTATTATATGGATTAACACCAATTGGGATGCTTGAATTGCAGAAAGAGGTGTCATGGTCCTCGGACTCAAACCTATGGGGAAACCAACTACTTAAAAAAACAATATAAGTTTTGGACAGAACCAAGATATTGCATGGTCCTTGGACTCAAACCTATGGGGAAACCAACTACTTAAAAATCAAGTTTTGGACAGAACCAAGGTATTGCATGGTCCTCGGACTCAAACCTATGGGGAAACCAACTACTTAAAAATCAAGTTTTGGACAGAACCAAGGTATTGCATGGTCCTCGGACTCAAACCTATGGGGAAACCAACTACTTAAAAATCAAGTTTTGGACAGAACCAAGGTATTACATGGTCCTCGGACTCAAACCTATGGAAAAGTCGATTACTTAAGAAGAATTCTAAGTCGCTCAGTCCTCGGACCAAATACCAGAAAGGGCTAAGGCTATGAAGGTCATTAGGCGGATGGCGAAACGCCTTATTTCTTAGCGACCTGCAGGGGCTGTTCATTTTGGGTTATATGTCCTCGGATGATTACTTCCTACACGGCACCGATCATTCGGCCTTCATCTCGCTCAAGTTTGGGGTATACAACCCATTTTCAGGTCGGTCTTATTGTACACGATGGCTTCAATAAGTTCACAATAACATCTTTTTTCTTGATAAAGCATTTCGGCCCTAAATATAGTTTTCTTAGGCCGGCGTTATTATGCCAGACAGCTCTAGTAAGCTCATCATAATACCTTTTTCTTTTTTCTTAATAAGGGTTTCTGCCCTAAGTATCGTTTGTTCAAATCAGCATTATTATGCCGGATAGTTTCAATAAGCACAGAGCAAGATCTTTTTAATCGGGTTTTCGACCCTAAGCATCGTTCGGAATGTAAAGATAAAAAAAAAAGTCATATGGTAGTACGTTTTTTCACGGCATAACCATTTCAAAAAGAAGAGGTAGAATATATGAAATAAAGCAATGATGACTTTTATTAATATAAAGAGGTATTACAACAGACAACGAAGGGCTTAAACAAGCCTATATAGAAAACGAATTACAAAAACAATAAAAAAAAAAAAAACAAAACAAAACAAAAAAACAACAAGACGAACAAACAGCCAGAAGTCTTTTTAGCTCGCTTGAAGTCTTTCCAAATTCTGCCCCAAGAGCATCCATATTGAGAGGAGGACCTCCCTTGGTGGAAGAGGAGAAGAAGAGGAAGAAGTAAAAGCACTAGATGGATCTGGTGATGGGAAAGAAGAAGAAGGGGAGGCAAAAGGAGGCATCGGTGAAGGAAGAGAGGAAGAAGCGGGGATTCTTTGTCCCTCACTGCGTCGATTTTGACTTCTAACACGCTGGTGCCATGTTAGCTATGCTCGTAAGAGAGCGGCTGAATGCGATAATGGGTGACCCCAGTTCAGTCGCACCAAAAGTTTGACGCGACGAGCCCCTACTTTGGATTTTGGCTGAAGGGAGGATGGGAGGTATCTTGAGTCTCTGCCATCCCTGTCCTGACCGAGCCATCTTAAGTTTCGGAGGGACAGAACGCTTCTGAGAAGGATGTGGTCTTTCCATCCCAACTTCTACTTCAAATGAGTCACACTTTAAGCAGTAACTATGCTGATAAAGGAGACTTAGATCACGATTTGAGGGTGAGGCTTTAGGAAGGTTAAAGAGTCTTTATGCGAAGAGAATACCCTCTCGTTTGACTTCTTATATGGAAGGTGAATTCAGTGGCATTTAATTCGTACATATCTCTAAGACGATCTGCAAGTAAGGTAGCGTCTGTTCAACTCCCCAATGTCATCTGTAGAATCGTCGGATTTGATTGGCCTCGTAAAGGAAAATTATTAAAGACGCGCCTCGTACATTGAAACGATGGGAGCGCATCGTGTGTAAATCAAGAAAAATGTCTCGTAACCCGGCGCATTCCCTAAGCGGATGAAGAGACGCCAACATTAATGAAGGGCAGAGCTAAACGAATCGTAATAAAGGCTAGGCATTATCAAAACCCTCCTCTCCGACCAAGAGGTCAAACAGCAGGATTTTGAGGGGCTATTGTGGGGCCTAATAATTTGTGGCCCTGGCCCATTTTTACATTGGGGCCCAAGGCCCGAGCCGAGGAAGGGTCTAGGCGAGGATGGGTAATAAAAGTCCAAACAGTCTTAAGACACAGTAGAGGATGATTCTGTCCTCGGCATATCCAAAGTCCCCTAGGAAGAAAGGGCAAAAACGGTGTAGGAATAGTTTAAGAAAAAATCTAAAATATCTACGTTAATAGAGAAGGAGACGTTGGATAGTATAATGACCAAGGACAAAGGGAAAGCTGCCATTACTACCATTCAATACTCTGACTTTTGTGAGCCATGCTCTTCAACTTTTACAACCACCCCAAACCACTCTAGGTATGGGTTGACAGGACAGGTCTTAAGTCCCGGGAAAGTGAGCTTATACGTGGATGCTGGTGAGAGGATAAAGGCCCGTATAAAAGGATGAGAGAGGCAGTGTGAAAAAAGGGGGGAACAATCCGTCCTCCCAGCCATGGAGTCCTAGAAATCAGGAGAATAAAAGGAGCATAGAGCTCCCGAGACTCCTCGGACGGGATTCACTTACCGAAGCTAACTCCGACCACTGTCCGGTGACCAAGGCCTAGCCTTTCAAACCCACGCTCTACAAATGATATTGTTTGGGCCTTTTTACGTGCAAACCCAATATCATTTTGGGTCGCTCCAAATTGTGTCCTTACAATGGGGAACAATCCGTCCTCCCAGCCATGGAGTCCTAGAAATCAGGAGAATAAAAGGAGCATAGAGCTCCCCAGACTCCTCGGACGGGATTCACTTATCGAAGCTAACTCCGACCATTGTCCGGTGACCAAGGCCTAGTCTTTCAAACCCACGCTCTACAAATGATATTGTTTAGGCCTTTTTACGTGCAAACCCAATATCATTGTGGGTCGCTACAAATTGTGTCCTTACAATGACACAACTTACGAAATTAGAGTATCAACAATGCTAAAGATAATAAATTGAACAATTTATTTATTTATTTTTATTTCATCTAAAATAATGTATTGTAATTCATACAATATCACATTTACATGTGATTATTTGTGCTTTTATTGTATAGACATCACATGAGTCATCTTAGTAATTATGAAAAAAAATAATGAAATTTATTGTATGTTAGACTTAGGAAGTGCTATTTTCTTTGTAAGAATAAGAACAGGAATAAACTTCTATGTATTGTTTGGGTACTGGCTAATTTGGCGTGGTGAATATGATAGAGTGGGCAAACACAAGTTGCACAACACAACTTGTCACGTCCCAAATCCGAGTAAAAGCTAGTGTGAAATGTCTTTTTAACAACTAAAGAATTTATCCTCAAAGAAAATTTCATTAATAAATCCAAAAATATCTTCAATAATGCAATTCTCAAAGGATCTCCAAAATAATAATCTTCCAACATCATAAAGAAAATAAACTAAATCTTTAAGACTAAAGTCTGAACAAAAGACAATATTAAACCTAAAAGTTCAAATCTTATTCCAATGATTCCTAAACTTCACTTATACACACAACCCAAATGGAATCCCAAACACATGCTACTCTTCTTGGTCGAAATCAAAAGGAGAAAGAAGGGGGTGAGTTGACAACTCAATAAGTAACCAAAGTCCTAAAAAGTTCTATCAAACAAATAGATCTATAAAATAAAAATTTGTATATAGATCAAATATTTTAAATCTTACAAATATATCATAGATGAATTAGAAATTAATTAGTTTTCCATATATATCAAATTATAATTTACAATAGGTTCCAAAAACACATAAACAGTTTCAAGGACTTTGTACAATTCAAATATTTAACATAATTCATATTCTTAACAATCTTTACGACTATAGTCACACTATATCCCTGTGATTAGGCATCAGATTCAGATGAAATTAGTTCCTTGCTAATGTATATTCCTCATTAGCTGGGTCCAGAAACACAATAGACTTGTGATGCTCCGGATAGAACTAGTTTTAGTATTAATGAATAACCCCCATCGGTTGGGTATCAGAGTCAAAATATAGTCAGATTGTCTAAAATCATATATATCAAATCATAGTTCAAACAAAAATATATTTCATTCAAATACATATATAAAATCTTATATTTAGTAAGTCAAATATATTTATCATAATTCTTTATTCTTTACTTTAAATCACTTTATAGAATTTGAAACAATTAAAATAAAATTGTAACAATCGTAAACAATTTTTAGTAGTTAAAATACGCAAAATAAAACTAATTCGGATAAGATTACTTACCTCGGCTAGCTCACCACAAAGAACTTTTCCCTAACACCTTCTCTAAAATCCTTAGATACTACCAAAACAATTTTCAGGCACTATACTCAATAATTAAATAATTCAAGAAAAACTTATAATGGTACCTGTAGTTGCACGATTTTCCTGGCCCAAACCCTTTTGATCGGGCCCTGGCCCAATGCGCAACACACAATAAATGTTTGTAGAGGATGGGTGAAAGAACTTAGCCTCGGTGAACCTAGTCACCCTAAGGTATGGAGAATGTTGTTGCAAGTATAAAAACACCAGAATGGATACTCAACAGAGAGTTCTATTTCCCGAGTGCTGAATACGGTCTTTTTTCGTCCCCTTCTTTGAGGGACTCCCTTACATTATATAGCTCTCTCATTCTTATCTGAACCTTAGTTGATCATCTAAGCTCCCACTTGAGCACTGTCCTATCGTACACCTTTATCACTCCTTTGTGAGTTGCAGTGGCCAAGGTAGTACTGTTCAGGGGTCTTTTCCTCATTAATGCGGCCAAGAGAGTGGTTGTGGCACATTTAATGTGGTGGTAGCAGCTTTCCATAAGATATTTTGGGTTTTATTCTTTTTTATATACTCGAAGGATGAGCTGCAGTGGTTGGGGCGAGCTTTTTGATCCGGACTTCGTGGTGTCCGAGGAGGTGTTACTCCTCGGACAGTTTTATTTTGCCGCAGTTGGGCTTGAATAATGTTTTGGGCTATGACTTCTCCTCGAAAACGACGCTTCTCGGATGGGCCTGTATTTAACTAGCCCATTATTTTGGGCCGGGCCCCACAATAGCCCCTCAAAACTCCGGTTTTTATCTCCTTCCGAGGAGAAAAGTGGGGTTTTGATGTTCAGTGAGAGGATGGAAGTAAGGAAGGCTTGGGGCGCGCGTGTGCGGGCGATTACTTTTGGACGCGCTACAATTTACGAGGCGCAGCCATTTACTTCCGGAGGTTTCTTGTCCCCTTCATCCAACGGTGAAAAGTGGATCGAACGGCCATCATTACTTCTCGACTTTTTAGGCGAGGTCGATCTTTTCTCTCTCCTCCTGGCTATATAAGATGTCAGACAGGCTCTTTTTTCTTTTCTTTTATCCGCACATCAGAACAGAGACCTCCAGAGAACTCCAGCGCCCGAAAATCCTTGAGCACATCCTTCCTTGAGATCTTCATCGTCATTTCGCTAGGCGCCCTCCATAGAAGAGCTTTCCGATTTCCTCATTGGTCATTTGAGAAGATACCCGTAAGCTCCATTTGCTTTGTCGCTTCGACTTCCTCCTCGAACTTTATTTTTCCCTTGGCCTTTATTTTCATTCTTCCAAAGTCAGCTCGGATGGGTAGATTCGAAAAATTAGTAAATACTCCGGCCGCTATGGAGGTCTTTAGGGCAAAATGCCACATTCCCCCGGGTGTGGGGCTGCGATCTTGTCCTCTTGAAGGAGTATTGACAGATAGAGGCGAGGGAGAAGTTGTTATCCCCATGATTGCTTTCATAGAGGGAGGGATGACACTTCCCATGCATAGGATCACAAGGGAGTACCTGTTCAACCATAGGTTGATGCCGCATCAGTGTGCCCCAAATATGTTCAAGATACTAGGCTGTGTAGATGTCTTAGACGAATGGATGAATCTAGGCCTTACTTGGCACGACGTGGCTTATCCGTATGAGTGTCACCGCCTCAAGAGTGGAGGGTATTATCTCAAATCCCGATCCGAGGTTGTTAGATTGATCTCTTGTCTTCTAGTATCCAATAAGACCGTGAAGAACGATTTTCTTATTGCTTCGGGGGAGTGGTTCGATGGTATTCATTGTCCAACTAGGGCGGGAACCCCAGGTGCGGCGTCTTTAGGGCCAATCCTTTTGGGGGAAAGGTTTAGCATTGGGGGGTTACTTTTCTTGCTTTCCTTACGTTTGGAGAACTTTGTGTACTAATCCCACTTTTCTTGGATGTTTGCGGTTAAAGTGCACGTCGCTCCTCTGCTAAACTTCGTGAATGTGCCAGCGCTGAATTACCTAATGAGGTCGGAAATTTACGTTGTTGAGGACGGACAGCTACGTGCGGCTCATCCGTTCGGGCTATCAACCTTTAAGCCGCTCTTTCCAAGCTATTGGCCACGCCATAAGGGCTGGCAGTCCGAGGTTGGCTAGGATTGACGTGTCCAAGACCGAGTTCCTAGCTGAACGTGATCTTCCACCAGTCGTACTACTCGGCGTTCGGCATCCCCATATAGCAGAGCAACTACCTCCGCCAGAAGAGCCTGGTGTTCTTTTTCCCATCGAGGGGCAAATCAATCATCTCGTCTTTCCCTTGAGGAAGAAATAGACGAGTTTTATTTCGAGGAGGAAGTTCAGCAAGACCCCGTGGTTGAGCTTTCTGATCCTGAAGGAGAGCGGGACCGCAACTCCGTGGCTGGTGGTCCAATTATTATAACCTGCTCGGAAGACTCCTCGGACGGAGAAGGAGGTGATATGGGAAAGTCTCTAAGGGAGTTGATGTCCAGCCGAGGCAAGGGTCGGGTCCTCGGCGCGCTTGCCAAAGCGCAAACCCAGGAGCCACCTCCAATCGCCCCTCGGGTCCCTACTGATCCTGGCCTCAAGGCTATCCCCGACCTGAAAAAGAAGAGGCGGGCTAACATCCCTGAAGAGGGTGAGCTGGTTACTCGGCCTACTAAGCAGAAAAAGGCTGCCAAGGGACAGAGGAGTAAGAGGGCAAACTCCTCCGAGAGCGCGGGATGAGGAGAACCGTGCTGAGGTGCGCGCTACCCCGCGTACGTGGAGCCCTAAGTTGGAGTTGGATGGGGTTGCTATCCCCTACAACTCGTCGATCCGGAGTACAACCGGGGCCGAGCAGGTGCGTGGGCGATGCCTTAAAGCAACCCCTCACGCTTCCTCGGGATATGGAGGCCTATAGGCGGTTCTCTCGGCCCGAGATTTTCCTGTCCCTTAAAGCGGATCTTGCGATGGTAAGTAATCCTTTTACTGTTTTATTAACTTATTTAACCCTGCTAAATTCTGAACCGATTTTGTTTCGTTTGCAGATTACTCAGCAGGTATTTGTAGCCGAGGAATTTTGTCGTGATAATCGAAGTCGGGCCGAGGCCGAGGCTCGATCTCGGACGGAGATGGAGAAAAACTTGGGGTCCCTTAAGCACAATCACCTTGAGCTTACCGAGAAGTTCAAGGAGTCGGAGAAACGGCGCAAAAGTGCTGAGGCTGGTCTCAAGAGTGCCGAGACCCAGGCGGAGGATCGGCGCAAAGAGCTATATTCGACCCAGATCAACCTCGCCACCGAGAAGCGGCGATCTGGGATCTCAAGATCGCTCTGCAAAAAGTCGAGGGTGAGTTGCGGCGGGTTAGAGAGGAGGCTCAACTGATCCGAGAGGCTACGGAGGCTGAAAAGAATGCTGCTCGCCAGCTTGGGGTCCAAGAAACGGAGGCCAGGCTGTCCGAGGAGATCCCCGAGGTGTGTAGGGATTACTGCAGCATCTCATGGGCTCGGGCCCTTGATGCTGCAGGAGTTCCTGCAGACTCGGTGTTAAGACCGCCCGAGAACGTCTTCTACCCTCGGGAGATCCGAGAGAATCTCGACGGCATCCAAGCGGCGTCTGGCAGGATTTGACGGTGCTAGATGCCGTCCCCACGCCTAACAACTCGAAGGATCCGGTTGCGGACCCTACCATCGAGGCTCCTCCTCCTCGGCCCGAAAGCGAGAAAGAAAACCCTCTTGACAAGGCTTAGACTTTAGGCGTTTTAACTTTGATATTTTCTTCTTATGTTGTTATTATATATATATATATATATATATATATATATATATATATATATTTTTTTTTTTTTTTTTTAAAACGAGAGTCGTCCTGTTTTTGCACTCTTTTGTACGGACCTCTCTTTTTGTAGTGATCTCGGAATATTAATATAGAATGTTTCCTTCATTTTCATGGATTTTTGTTAGCACTATCTCCCTTTTTTTTTAACGCTAATAACGATATAAACGGTCAAGGTGAAGAGGATGTCTTGTAGCGAATTCGAATGAGGGTCGCAACGGTCTTTGGATCACAAGCGCGCACGCCTTAAAACGATTTCCCTTAGGCAATAGTTTCCCAAATTGCCCCGAGTAATAATTTCCCCTAAGTCTGTGGTCCGAGGAGCCATGCAAGACTTAGGTTCTGTTTAAAACTATGGGAAGTCACCGTAAGTAATAATTTCCCCTAAGTCTGTGGTCCGAGGATCCATGCGGGACTTAGGTTCTGTTTGAAACTTGTATAAATTGTCATGAGTAATAATTTCCCCTAAGTCTGTGGTCCGAGGAGCCATGCAGGATTTAGGTTCTGTTTAAAACTTGTATAAATTGTCATGAGTAATAATTTCCCCTAAGTCTGTGGTCCGAGGAGCCATGCGGGATTTATGTTCTGTTTAAAACTATGAATAGTCGCCATGAGTAATAATTTCCCCTAAGTCTGTGGTCCGAGGAGCCATGCAGGACTTAGGTTCTGTTTAAAACTATGAATAGTCGCCATAAGTAATAATTTCCCCTAAGTCTGTGGTCCGAGGAGCCATGCGGGACTTAGGTTCTGCTTAAAACTATGAATTGTCATGAGTAATAATTTCCTCTAAGTCTGTGGTCCGAGGAGCCATGCAGGACTTAAGTTATGTTCAAAACTATGAATTGTCATGAGTAATAATTTCTCCTAAGTCTGTGGTCCGAGGAGCCATGCGGGACTTAGGTTTTGTTTAAAACTATGAATTGTCATGAGTAATAATTTCCCCTAAGTTTGTGGTCCGAGGAGCCATGCGGGACTTAGGTTCTGTTTAAAACTATGAATAGTCGTAGATATATCAGCAGGCAAAGGATAATCACGAAACAAAACATGGGAGAAGCCATTCTCATTAATAACAATATCTTCCGAGGTTATTTACATTCCATGGTCGAGGTACGGTTTTTTCATCCGGATCTTCCAGGGTAGTAGCGCCTATCCCGGCCACGGATGTGACACGGTATGGTCCTTCCCAATTGGGCCCCAACTTGCCCCAAGAGGGGTTTTTCGCTGCCGAGAATCTTTCTCATCACGAGATCACCTGGACTTAGAGGTCGCAGCTTGACGTTGGCATCATACCCTTGTCTCACTTTTCCGGTGGTAATAGGCCATATGTATCGTGGCTTTTTCCCTTCTTTCCTCGACTAGGTCTAGACTTTTTCCCAATAACTCGTCGTTATCGCTTGGGGTAAACGAGCTAGACCTCGGTGTGGGGAAGTTGTTCTCGATTGGGAGCACGGCCTCAACCCCATAAGTCATTGAAAAGGGGGTTTCATCGGTTGAACGCCGCGACGTCGTCCGATAGGTCCACAAGACGTGCGGGAGCTCTTCTACCTATCTTCCCTTTGCCTCATCTAGTCTTTTCTTCAGTTCGTTCACTATGACCTTGTTCACGACCTCGACTTGCCCATTTCCTTGGGGGTATGCGGGGGTGGAATATCGATTAATAATCCCAAATTCGCGGCAATACTCCCTAAAACTCTTCTTGTCGAATCAAGACCATTGTCGGAAATGAGTGTACGTGGAGTTCCGAAGCGGGTGATAATGTTCTTCCGGATGAATTTCTGGGCATCCACGTCCCTAATGTTGGCCAAAGGTTCAACTTCCACCCATTTAGTGAAGTAATCGGTTCTGACTATTATGTATCGCTTGTTCCCCGCAGCCTTGGGGAAAGGTTCGACAATATCAAGACCCCATTGTGCGAACGGCCATGGGCTAGAGAGTGGGTTGGGAACCTCTCCGGGTTGGTGGATATTCGGGGCAAATCTTTGGCACTGATCGCACTTCTTAGCGTATTCTTGGGCCTGTCTTTACATGTTCGGCCACCGGTATCCTTGGGTGAGTGCCTCAGTGCGCCAGCGACCTTCCTCCGGTGTGACTTCCACAAATTCCCTCATGTAACTCTTCAAGTAGAGACTCGGACTCTTCTGGATGTACGCAGAGTAGGTACGGTCCAGAGTAGGAGCGTCGATATAGTTTGCGGTCCTCTGATAGCCAGAACCGAGGAGCATTTCTACGTATCTTCTCGGCCTCTAGCTTTTCTTCCGGTAAGATATCGTCTTGGAGGAAGTTCTTTATGGGGTCCATCCAGTGGGGACTCTGTCTAATCTGATGAACTTGGGCCGGGTTTTGGCCGAGGGGACTCGCCCTGATTAGATCCTCTACGAGGATCATTCATGGCGAATCATGAGCCGAGGATGTGGCAAGAGTGGCTAGCGAGTCCGCATGAGTGTTTGCACTTCTGGAAACGTGCGTCAGATTGAATGACTCAAAACTCGTCTGCAGGCGTTTGACTTGTCCCGGATACTCTTGCATCCTAGCATCTCTGGCTTCCAGCTCACCCATCACCTGCTCGATGACCAACCTGGAGTCCGAGAATGCTTCTATTACTCTTCCGCCCAGTTTTTGAACCATTATCATCCCCTGGAGTAAGGCCTCGTATTCGGCTTCATTGTTCGTAGCCGAAAATCCGAGCCTCATTGATTTTTCAATGGCGGCACCGTCTGGTGATACTAAAACTATCCCAACTCCGGATCCTCTCTGGTTGGCCGCGCCATCCACGTAGACCTTCCAATGCAAGGTCTTTCCTGCTGAAATTACGCCAACCGGTTTTCCATCCGTGTCTTTCTTCTCGATTATTGTTTCTATAGAGGGTTCAACGAACTCTACTACCAGTCTCGAGGAGGACCTGACCTTTGATGGAGGATCTGGGCATATATTTAATATTAAAGGCTCCCAAAAACGCACTCCACATGGCGATCCTTCCGGTGTAGTCAGCGCTCAAGCACCGCTCAAGGGGAAGTCAGGTGAGAACGATGACCGTATGCGCCCGAAAGTAATGAGGGAGCTTCCGGGTGGCATGTACTACCGCTAGAATTGCCTTTTCTAGAGGTAGATATCGCACCTCGGCCTCGTGTAATAATTTGCTCACATAGTATACTTTGTCGCTGCACCCCATTATCATCCCGTATCGCACCGGACTTACAACATGGGGAGCTACAACGATGTACGCAAACAACACCTCGTCCGCTTTAGGACGGACATGATGGGGGGTCGTGACAGATATTCCTTAAGCTGCTGGAAAGCCCGAACGCACTCCTCCGACCACTCAAACCCTTTCCACTTATTTATCAGGAGGTAAAATGGTCGGCATCGATCCGCTGATCGCGATATGAACCGGTTTAATGCTGCAATCATACCAGTGAGCTTCTGCACTTCCTTCGGGTTCCTAGGAGCCTGTAAGTCGTTTATTGCTTTGATTTGATTGGGGCTCACTTCTATTCCCCTATGGGTTACCATGTACCCTAGAAATCTCCCCGACCCAACCCCGAATGAACATTTGGAAGCGTTCAACCGCAACCGGTGTTCTCTTAAGATAGCGAAGATTTCTTCGAGGTCTTTCACGTGCTCGGACACCCTTTTACTCTTCACAACCATATCATCTATGTAAACCTCAATGATCCCGCCCACCGTGGGTTCGAACATCCGGGTCATCATCCTTTGGTAGGTTGAGCTGCGTTCTTTAGCCCAAACGGCATCACCTTATAGTGATAATTTCCGATGGGCGTCATGAAAGCCGTCTTCTCCTGGTCTTCTCGCGCAAGGGGGATTTGATGACAGCCCTGGAAGGCATCCAGGAAGCTCATCCGAGGATGACCCACACCTGCATCCACTAACCTATCTATTCGGGGTAGGGGGAATGGGTCCTTTGGGCACGCCTTGTTCAGGTCCGTGAAGTCCACGCAGACCCTCCACTTACCTGTCTTTTTCTTTACCACCACCGTGTTTGCCAACCATTCAGGATAAAAGACCTCTTTAATAGCCCCTGCTTTTTTCGGTTTTGCCACCTCGTTTCTCACGGTACTAGCGTGTTCCTTTGAAGGGCGTCGGGGTGGCTGCTTCTTCGGAGTGGAAGACGGGTTGACGTTCAGGTGGTGACAAATAAGACTAGGATCAACCCCCGGGGCGTCGTAGGCGTCCCACGCAAACACGTCGACATTTCCTCCGAGAAATCTGACCAGTTCCTCTTTTTCTTGAGCAAGCAACTCAGAGCCGACCTGAAAAAACTTGTCCGGGTCGTTGTTAACAACAAAATTATCTAAACTTTCACACCTGATCTCCTCGGCTAGCACATCCCCTTACCCGGCCGAGGAGGCTGGTTGCTATGAGCTCTGTGGGCCCGAGGACTCGGCAACGGGCCGATGTAGGATGGCAGCAACCATACACTTCCGGGCTACGCCCTGATCTCCTCGGATTTCTTCTACTTGCCCTCCGGATGGGTATTTTACTTTTTGGTGGAGTGTGGAGGATACGGCTCCTAGGGCGTGGATCCATGGCCTGGCAACTATTGCGATGTAGGGGGAGTAAGCGTCAACCACAATAAAATTTACCTCCACCACCTCCGACCCGATCTGCACGGGTAGCCGGATCTGCCCTTTCGGTGTAACCATCCTCCCTTCGAAGTTGAGAAGGGGGGAATCATAAGCTGCCAAATCTTCCGCCAGGTTCACCCCTTGTATAGGTCAAGGTACATTATTTCTACCGCACTTCCCGAGTCTACTAACATCCTTCTCACATCGAAGCCTCCAATTCTTAACGTAACCACCAAGGCGTCGTTGTGAGATTGAATAGTTCCCCTCTTATCCTCGTCCGAGAATCCCGGTATCAAAGAGCTTCGCTTTTTCGATCTTTTGGGTCCCCTATGCCTGTCCTCGGAGTAGAGCCGATCTACAGCCCGATACCACTGGGATGGGTGGCCCAGTTCTTCCCGGTGCAAATGAGGATGACATGTATCGTTCCAGTAGGGGGTCTTAAGGACACATCCTTTCGAGACTCTGGCATTGCTTGACCGGGATGTCCGCTCGAGGGGTGTAGAAGGTGACGTAACTTCCCTTCTCGGACCAACCGATCTAGGTGATTCCATAGGTTCCTGCAGTCCTCGGTGGTATGCCCATGGTCCCGATGGTAGTGACAAGATAGGTCCTGGTTACGTTTAGAAGGGTCTCCCGCCATCTTCCCCGGCCATCTAAAGTAGGGCTCGTTTCTTACTTTCTCCAAAGACTGTTGTACTGGCTCCCCGAACACGGCATTCACTGTTTGTGGGTGGCTCTGTCCCGCCTGTCGCGAGAAATCTCTCCTCGACCGCTAGGGTTATACTGCTCCAACCTAAAGTCATTTGCTTTAGGGGGAATGACCTTCTCCTTTCCCCTTCCTTGCAGGTGATCTTCCTCCACCCTTTTGTACTTGTCAATCCTATCCATTAGCTCAAGAACGCCGGCAACTGGTTTACCGGTGAGGGATTTCCTCAAGCCATGCTCGGTGGGGAGGCCGCTTTTGAACGTCTCGATAGCAACATCATCATGGTTGTCATCTAAGTCGTTATACACCTCCCAATATCTATCCGAGTATGCTTTCGTGGTTTCTCCTTCGTGCATGGATAAGGACAATAATGAACTAAGGGGTCGAGGGACTCGGTGTTTGTGATAAAACGGGAGCAGAAAGCCCGAGTGAGCCGCTTGTAGGAGCCTATGGAATTTGTCTTCAAGTCGTTAAACCACCTCATCGCCATTGATCTCAAGTCGGATGGGAAGATTTTGCACATTAGGGCTTCATTTTGGGAGTAGATTGCCATTTTCTGGTTAAATCTGGCTCACATGCTCCACCGGTCTGCTCGGCCATTATAGATGGCGAACGCCGGTTGGTTGAAGCGTCGAGGCAGCTTAGCCCCTTCAATTCTATACGTGAAGGGTGATCTTGAAACCTGGTCCAGCGCCTTCTTCATAACATCGTTCCCTGAACCTTTACTGGATGGGTTCTCATATTTCCGTACAGGGCGTGGTTCCCTCTTGTAGGAAAAGGTTTCACTTGGGGGGGTCCTTGACCTCCGTCGGTAACTCGCATCCTCCGCATTAGAAGATTTGTCTGAGTCAGAGTGGGATTGTTTTCGCCGCACACGTCGTAACTCCCTTTTCGTGTCGTCTATTTCCCGCCGCATGGCCTGATGACTATTTCGCCTCTGGGACACATGACTACCTGTGTGAGTGTGACTTTGGCTCGTCCGGATAGTATGCACACTTCCCTCACGATTCCCCCTGCCGCCTAGGTTGGTGGGGTTATTTTGCCTCCGGGACTCGGCGGATTGTGTTTGTTGGGAGTTTGCCTGGTGAGAATTCTCCTGGTGTGGGCCTAGTTCTGCCATACTTCGACCGTTGTGCTAGCCGATCTTTGTAGTTCTCCCCACAGACGGCGCCAATTGTAGTTGCACGATTTTCCTGGCCCAAACCCTTTTGATCGTGCCCTGGCCCAAGGCGCAACACACAATAAATGTTTGTAGAGGATGGGTGAAAGAACTTAGTCTCGGTGAACCTAGTCGGCCTAAGGTATGGAGAATGTTGTTGCAAGTATAAAAACACCAGAATGGATACTCAACAGAGAGTTCTATTTCCCGAGTCTTGAATACGCCTTTTTCGCCCCCTTCTTTGAGGGACTCCCTTATATTATATAGCTCTCTCATTCTTATCTGAACCTTACACTTGTTGATCATCTAAGCCCCCACTTGAGCACATATCCTATCAGACACCTTTATCACTCCTTTGTGAGTTGCGGTGGCCAAGGTAGTACTGTTCAGGGGTCTTTTCCTCATTAATGCGGCCAAGAGAGTGGTTGTGGCACATTTAATGTGGTGGTAGCAGCTTTCTATGAGATATTTTGGGTTTTATTCTTTTTTATATACTCGGAGGATGAGCTGCGGTGGTTGGGGCGAGCTTTTTGATCTGGACTTTGTGGTGTCCGAGGAGGTGTTACTCCTCGGACAGTTTTATTTTGCCGCAGTTGAGCTTGAATAATGTTTTGGGCTATGACTTCTCCTCGGAAACGATGCTTCTCGGATGGGCCTGTATTTAACTAGCCCATTATTTTGGGCCGGGCCCCACAAAGATTCGACCAAAAGAAACTATTAAAAATAACCCATAATTTTCCACTATTATCTCAACGCAAAAATTTACATATTCACCATATATATCTTCTTTACTTTCTACCACTAACAGTACCCTAGGATAAGACCTATAGAATGCATAAGGGTAAGGGTCCATATGGTTGGTGGGGTGGAAAAGTAGGAGGATAGAAAATATTTTATTTTCTCTCATTTTTGTTTAGTTGAGAGTAAAAAAGTAGAGAGATGGAAAAATGAGTTTGAATAAATTTACTCATATACCCTTTTTAAAGAATGATGCCAAATTATAAAAAAAAAAAAAAAAGGTGACAAATTACGACACAAAAAAGAGTAATCACCCAAAATTTTTTTATAAAAATAAAAAACATGTTCCAAAAAAAATCACATCCAATAAAAATAAAAATAAACTATTACGACCAAGCCCTAAAAAATCAAAAGAAAAAAAATTAGAAAATAAAGAGGCTGTGTTAATGCCCAAGAAAAAAAAGTGACAACAGGCAACGTGATTGCCCAAAAAAAAAAAAAAAAATAAAAGAGGGGGCAATGTTGCTACCTAGGGAAGAGAGAAGAAAGAAAAAAAAATGCTACCTAAATTAAGGGTATTTATGTAAAGTGTATCTTTTAGCACTTTTTTTTTTTTATTTTTCTCTCAAATTAAGAGGATAAAAAAAAGTGAGCCCAGAGTGAAAATTTTTCCCTCCATTTTTTGTCTTTCTGGTTTTCTCTCCTCAACCAAATAATAAAAAATATTCTTATAAAAACAAATAATAATAAAAAATACCATTTTCTACCCTATTTTCTTTCTCCTAATTTGTGTAACCGAACATACCCTAAAGTCACTTATAAAAGAAGAGTAGCACATGGACTCCTATTCAGGTACACGTTTTTTTTCTGTTTTTTTTCTCTTGCCACTTGCCACTTGCCACTTGCCACCATTTTCATCTTTTGAGATGATGACAACTCCAAGTACCAAGCCATGTGCCTTACGGAATAACATCCATTATTATTTTTTTTTTTAACTTGTCAGACCTCAAACCTAAACCTATACTTACTAGACTTTTTGTTTTCCCCAAATCCATCTACTCAGGTACGGTTTCCTAACACATAAACTGTGTAGAAACCTGACCCTTGACCCATTACACCTAAATCTGCAGCTTCAATCTAGGGTTATCGCAACAAGTGTATATAAAAAGATTACCAAACCTAGCAAAATCTGCAGATCCATTGTCTAGTTTACCCAAAAATAAATAAAATTCAAACTCTGAAATATTTAAATAATTTTATTATTGACCAAAATATCTACATAAAAAAATTATAATTCCAAATAAAGTTTAAATTTGATAAGGAAGAGATTTTTGGGTTCTTACTTTAATTATATAGTCAAATCTTCTTTATTTGAGTATTTTAGATAATCTTCCCTCTCAAAATATCTATTATTATACATTGACTTCAATTAGACTATATACTGCTAGGATTTCAACTTATTTTCTAAAAACTCCTTAATAATATTAATTATAAAATTGATCCCATAAACAAATTTACTTAAATACCCCTAGTTTTAAATTTTTTTTGGGGTCTTACACAACTGATCAGAAAAAAACAGAAAGAAAAAAAAAAAAGAAAGAAGGAGAGGGTGAGCCTTCAAAAAAAAAAAAAAAAAAAAAAAAAAAAGAAAGCTGCAGATAACGTTGGATACAAAACATCAAACACAAGTTGAAAATTCCACATTTGTATATGGTTTTCTTTTGAAAAATCCACAAGTTGAAATGATATGTTCACATTTCATATCATTTCTCTTTCTTTTGTTCTCGAACTTGAAGACTATGCAAGTTGCCGTGAAATCCAGGGACGCGTTAAGCTACAGTTTCCTTGCTTCTTTCCATTCATTATTGAGGGCATGATATATTCTGTCTTAGGGTCTGTTTGGATAGAACTTATTTTGCTGAAACCGAAAACCTAAAAACTGAAAACACTGTAGCAAAATAATTTTTAAATGTGTGAATAGTATCGTGGGACCTATTTTTAATGAAAAAATTATTAAAAAATGAAATTTTTGGATCCCGTAATCGAAAAGTTCTGAAAAATTGTGTAAAAGGTACTGAAAAATTAATTAAAATAATTTTTAAACGCTGAAAAGTTGATTAAAGTGCTGACAAGTTGCTTTGAGGTGTGCAACAAGTTTGGTACCAAAGTCAACAATCACGGCACAGAGAAGAAAAAAAAAAAAAAAAAAAAAAGCTGAAACGCGCAAAGTGTAAACGCAAACGTAAACGTAAATAATCTGTATCCAAACTAACACTTAGAGTCTTAAGACAAATAAGCTTACATAGCTAGTAGGTGTGCAATGGCTTCCACTAGCTAGCACATACAAGCTGCCCCATTTCTCTTTGATTTCTCTTCTTGTTCTAATTTCTAGAAGGTATAGTTTGCTTGCTTCTTGCCAACTCTTTATGAAGACATGACGTTATTGTCTGTCTTAGAATTTTAACTCAAACAAGCTTTAGTAGAAAACACTTGCCAATGGCTTCCACCAGCATTCAAACTGTGCCTACATCTTTTCCCTCTAGTTCTAAACCCCATCCAGAATACGATGTCTTCCTCGGTTTCAGAGGTGAAGACACCCGTGTTATTTTTACCGACCATTTATATTATGCCTTGAAAGATCAAGGGATTATCACCTTTAAGGATGATAAAGAACTTGATAAGGGAAAGCCCATTTCGCCGGCACTCTTGGATGCAATCGAAAAATCAAGTGTGGCAGTCATCATTTTGTCTAAAATTTATGCATCTTCCTCGTGGTGCTTAGAAGAACTTGCAAAGATTGTTGAATGCATGAAGGAGGGAGGGTTGATAATTTTGCCCATTTTCTACCATGTGGATCCTAGTCATGTGCAGCATCAGAGGGGCACTTTTGAAGAGGCTTTTGCTAATCATGAAATAAATTTCCGGGAGAATCCAGATAAGGTGCAGAAGTGGAGAGTTGCTTTAACAACTGTGGCCAATCTCGTAGGACATCATTTAAAAGACGGGTAACGCTTTTGATTTACTCTTAATGAGAATCTGTTTTGCTCGTTCTGACTGCAAAACTAAATAATTTTATATGTAGATGTTAAAATGTTGACATTTTCAACACCATAAAAGCATAACTTATAGTAGTTTTAAAAACAACTCTTATATATTATTGCAAGATTAAGAAAAAAGGTTGTCAGTAATTTAAGTTTCAAGTTTCAGGTTTCAAGCTTAAGAGTAGTACTAACATGTTGTCCCTTATTATTGAACCTTATAAAGCTTTGGGATGAAATTTTTTTCATTTTTTATTTTTTATTTTTAAAGAAGGTAGTCATCAGATTGTATACTACATGGCATGGTGTTATAAGGTAGTCATCAGATTGCTAGTGGTTTTTCTCAAAAAAAAAAAAAAAAAAAAAAAAGTGAAAAATCCTAGTGGTTGATAACTTGATATCTAGGTTTCGAATAGCCAAATCAGAATTTCAATTAAATTGCAGTTTTTATTTTTATTTTATTTAAAATAAAATAAAATAAAATAAGGAGAATATCCATGTTGAATATTAGAGTCCTTACCGCTCCAAGTTTATATTAAAAATCATTTTTCTCTATTGGGAGCTAATAATTCACTTGTATACCCTAGGATTTTGCCAAGCAAATCGAGCTGGAGTTTTTAGTTTAGTTCAATTTTAGAGCTCTCTTTTCTGAGTTGAACAAGCAAAACATCAACGCCTACATCTCTAATGAGTTTGTGTTGACACAGATTTTTGTTATGTCTTTTTTTATAGGGCCTCTGAGGCTGAGTTTATTCGAAACATTGTTCCCTGGATATATTCGAAACTGAATTATAAAAGTCCAAAAGTTATTGAAGGCAATCTTGTTGGAATAGCATCTCGTGTTGAGGAAATTATTTCGTGTCTACAAATGGAGTTGACTCATGATGTTCTGTTTATTGGGATAAGTGGGATGAGTGGAATGGGCAAGTCAACTCTTGCACAAGTTGTTTTTGACAAGATTCATGATCAATTTGATGCTAGCAGCTTTCTTAAAATTTTGGGAGAGGATTCTATTGATAAACCTGGTTTATTGACTTTACAAGAACGACTCCTTTCTGACATATGTAGAAAAGATATTAGGCTAAGGAAATTGTCCACGGGAATCCAAGTGATCAAGAATAACCTGCGTAATAAAAAGGTTCTTATTGTTGTTGATGATGTGAGCGAAGAAAGCCAATTAGAAAATTTAGTAGGGAAGCCAGATTCGAATTGTTTACACCTGTGAAGTAGAGTCATTGTAACAACTCAAAACAAGCATATGTTGGCAATATGTGGAATTGGAAGGGAATGTATGGCTAAAGGACTAAATAATGATGAAGCTCTACAACTTTTTTTTTTCTCAAAGCCTTCCACAAACCTCATTGTGAAAATAATTTCCTGGATTTGTGCAACAATTTTGTCTATTATGCTCGGGGCATTCCTTTGGTTCTTGAAGTTTGGGGTTCCCATTTGTGTAAAAGAACAAAAAAGGAATGGGAAAGTGCTTGGAATAAGCTAAAAGCTATACCCCTTGGAAAAACTACTAAGAAACTTGGAATAGCTGTTAATGGATTGGAGGATTCGGAGAGAGAACTATTTTTGGACATAGCATGTTTCTTCGTTGGAGAGGATGAGAATCGTGTAGCTGATATACTAGAATCAGTTCACCACTTCCAAATTGATAAATCCACTCTCATGGACAGGTCCCCGATTACTATTGTAGGGGGGAAATTGTGGACACATAATTTATTACAAGAAGTGGGTTGGGAAATTATTCATGAGGAATCAAAGAAGCCTGAAAAACGCAGAGGGTTGAAATTTCCGGATGTCCTGGATGTTTAAAGAGTAATACTATAAGTGGATTGTTATATAGACATAAATTTAGAGAATGGACATAATTTTATAATTTATGCAAATTTGTGCTATATCTTGCAGTATACTAATTTTATTGTTCTTGGTTACCACTTACCAGGGAACAAAACATATAAAAGGCATTGTGCTAAAAGAACCTCCGGATGAAGAAGAAGAATCGAATAAATTGAATGCTGAATCATTTTCAAAGATGACTGAACTAAGATTGCTCAAATTTTGTAAGGTGCACCTTCCTTGTCTCGATTTTCTTTCTAATGAGTTACGTTTGTTGGAATGGCATGATTATCCTTTGCAATCATTGCCAAAGAGTTTTCAGCCACGCAAACTCGTTGAGCTCATTATGCATCGCAGTTGTATTCAAAAACTTCCAGGGGAATTTAGGGTAAGATTTTCACTTTTGCAGTTTTTTTATTTTTTAATTTTAATTTTAATTTTTACTTATTTGTTTAAGATTAAGTTCTTGATTGCTTAATTTTCTGTATTTGCTTATTATTTTATCACAGAACTTGTACAAGTTAAAGCTCATTGATTTGAGTGACTCTCAAAACTTAATCCAGACTCCAGACTTCTCTGGATTCCCAAATATTAAGAGGCTAAATTTCCAAGGTTGTACAAGATTGCATGAGTTGCATCCATCTGTTGGAGGTCTTAAGCAACTTATTCAATTAAATCTAAAAGACTGTAAATGTCTTGAGAACCTTCCACATGAGCTCAACTTGGAATCTCTTAAAATTTTAATTCTATCTGGCTGTTCAAAACTCAATAAGTTTCCAGAGATTGGGAGCAACATGACAAGCTTGTTGGAACTTTATTTGGATGGGACAGCCATTGAAGAACCACCATCATCAATCAAGCATCTTACTTGCCTGGTTTTATTGAATCTTCAAGACTGCAAAAACCTTTTGAGTTTTCCGAGCATCATTTGCAGTTTGACATCTCTTGAATTTCTCACTCTATCAGGATGTAAGGGTCAACAGCCAATTGAAGCTTTGCCATATGCCGGTCCTGAACCAGAACCCAGAAATCCTGTTCCAGAGCCCACCAATCTATTGTTGCCTAGCTCGTTCTCAGGATTAGGCTCTTTAGTATCTCTAGATCTGAGTGACTGTAATCTGTCGGATGGAGAACTCCCTGATGATCTTAGCTGCTTGTCCTCACTAAAGTCTCTGAATTTGAGCAAAAATAATTTTACAAGCTTGCCTGATAGCATTTCTGAACTTTCTGAGCTCAAACTTATTCTGTTGGATCATTGTAGCTAGCTTAAATCATTGCCGTATCTTCCATTAAGTACGCAATATGTTTCAGCACGAGGATGTTCTTCGCTCGAAAATTATTCAAATCAAGTTGTTGTTTGGACTTCGGGTGACGCAGGATTCACTTTTATTAATTTCCTTGGCTTGGCTGATGATGAAGAAGGGAAAATTGCTGAGATTTCTTTACTGGATATACACTTCCAACCATTATGGCAAAGATTCATGGAGGTCTCTCTCTCTCTCTATCTCTCGCACACACAAACATGCATTGAACATAATTTTTACTTTGTCTTTAAATATTTTGCAGGAGCAAATTCATCAAATTGAAGGCTTTTACAGTGTTGTTCCTCAAACCGAACTTCCAGATTGGTTCGACCATCAAAGTTCTAAGTCATCTGTAGATTCTGTACCAATCCAACTACCTCCCAATCTGTTCGAAAACAAAAGTTGGAAAGGAACTGCTCTATGTGTCATTTTTGAAGTCAAGAATCTGAAGGACGTTTCTCCTGGTCAGGATTCAAAACACTTTCATGAATTTATTTGTCGTTTGGACGTGGATGGTGGCCTTAAAGATTCCCGCTTAGTCTATAATATCCCTAAGGAAAAATTCCATGGTGGTTCATTTGGGCTTTGGCTATTTATATCGCACAAGAGGTTCAGAGAATGTTTAGATGAACGGAGTTGCATTAGTCCTTTGATCAAAACCAACAGTCCGGATATTGAGATTAAAATGTGTGGTGCACGTGTTCTATTTGAGACAGATATGGCAGAATTTGTAGAAAAATTAAGCCAAGCAACTTTCGGGAGCCCTGATGAAATCTGTCTACGTGAAAGAGAATTCATAACATATCATATGGGTAATTCCCAATACGTTGATGAGGCTGAATCCAGTCAGTCTAATGGCCAAAATGAGTCAAACCCCAGGCTGAAAACACAGTTCAAGTCACTGCTTTCAAAATTGTATCAGGTCTCTTCCTATGCATCACTGAACTCCTTATTTTTGTACTGTTTTCATGTCTCACTCATATGCCGTATGTTTATGTATTTTTTCAGGTAGATTTAGCACGAAACCACTGGTATGATTATATCTTTCCTCAGATTGCAAGACCACCAGACTGGTTCAGTAATCAAAATTTTGCGCCCTACATAAAAATGGAGCTGCCTCCAGATTTGCATGATAATTCAAGATGGTTGGGGTTCACTGTATATGCTTTGTACACTATTGGGAAGCAAGGAGACCCTTTCGGTTACAAACAGGATTCAACAAATTCAATAATTTTGCTTCGCTTTTCTAGTCTTTCAGCTAGTGATGAAGTTTCTTTTGCACCTTACACGGCCTTTCCCCTCTCTAGAGACGTTTTTGATGAGTCATCACAACGACTTTTGGTATTTTACATACCACGCCTGCTTTTTGGAATGAATCGGTGCAGTCACATTTGGGCTTTATTTGAAAGCGATAATCCAGGTGTGCAAATTGGAATGTGTGGAATCCGTCTTGTATATGAGGAAAATGTTGAAGAGTTTGTGCAAACACTTGTGGAGCATATGTTAGGGACTCCAGAGGTCTATCATCAAGCTATTTACCTAAATCTTATGAATCAACTTGGAAAGTTGCAGGGCTGCAACCATGGAGAAGATTTTTGTTGCACTTTCACACCGGAAAGGTTAAAGTTTACTTCACAAGATTTTGTTACCACACTTGAATGTAATAGATAAGAAATTCGAAATGTTTTTTGATATTTGCAGGAGGCCTCACGCCATGCATATGCCAAAGCTTCTACCAAGTAATGCTATACAGGAGAAGATACAAGAGAAGTGTACACCGGAAATTCACAGTAATACAGTAGGCACTTCAAGAAACTCAGATCGCTCACCTATTTGTTTAGGCATACCATTTTTTAATGGCCATGTGAAAGTAAGATGTCAAGCAGCCTTGAATCTTGGTTTAAACTATTTGTGCAGGTCTCTCTCTCTCTTAGAAGGAAAAGTTAAAGAAGGGAAAATAACATTCTACCATAATAATAGGTAACTCAAAGAAGGGAAAATTACATTTTTCTACCATAATAATGGGTAACTTAAAGAAGGGAAAATTATACTTTTTTACCATAAACTATACCTCACACACTTACCTTTTGAACTACAATCATGCACTATCAAGCCTCCTAAACTAAAATCTGTGTAATGCTTTACCACCCCCCCCTTTGTCTATTTCCTAAAGAAGTTGGACAGAAAAAGTCATGTGCAACTCACATGACACGTGCTTATGTGAAACCAATTAAAATGACTGAAATGCCCCCCTCTTATTCACTTAAAACAAATAAACCTTTGAAATCATATCACACTTATCTCTTTTATTTGTTTTTTTTTTTTTTTGTGTAGAAACTTATTATCTCTTTTTTATTTCTCTTTATTTTTAATTCCTTTTTATTTTATTTTTAATTTCTTTTAACCTGCATTAGATTAAACACTCTCTCTCTCTCTCTCATTCCCACCTAAAACCCTTGCCCAAGCCTTAGTGGTTGTTAGTCACGGCGAGCCATACCAATTCTCTTTTCTATTTCATGGTTTATGTTATTTATTATTTTTTTTTTATCTATTTTCTCTTTTTGTTTTGTCCTTTGTTGGTTTAGGTCTTGGTTGATTTAGGGACTGGGTTTTCTATTGGTTGGAAGGATTTGGGTATTTTGTTTGAGGTTTGAGGAGTGGGAATTGGGTATGGTTCCATGGTTTTATATTTGGTCTCTGATGAAAGTAAATTTGTGTTTTGATTTGGATTTCTAGGGTTTAAAATGAATGGTAATGGCCTAGAGGAAGAAGACATGAGAGAGATGAATATTTTTTTTAAGTGAATGAGGGGGGAATTCGGTCATTTTAAGGGGTTCCACATAAGCACGTGTGACGTGAATTGCACGTGACTTAGTTTTCCATCCAACTTAATTGGGAAATAGATGGGAAGGGATAAAGTGTTACTTGAGTTTTAGTTTAGGGAACCAATCATGCATTCTCTTAGTTCATGCGATAAGTGTAAAATAAGGTAATTTAGGATAAAAACTGTAATTTTCCCTTTAAAGAAAGTGTGGTGCAAGACAATACTAATTTCAATCTTTCACACAGGTTCAACATGACCACTTTGTTAACAAAATCGAAATATACCATTTCAATAATTGTTATTTTATTTTATTTTTTATGTTTATTAACTTAGCAGTGAATTGATGATTATGGAATACGTAAACATGTAAGAGAGAACATGAGAACTTTTTTTTTTAAATTTATTTTTTGCAAACATTTTAAATATGGGTTGCCAATATATAATAATTTTGACCTAACAAACGTAAATTAAAACATGAAATAATAAACAGTTTCTTTTGTACTAAATTGTGCTTATTGCACACGCCTTAATTCACACATTTTTACACAACTAAAAAAATAAAAATAAAATCATGATTTCAAATCATGATTTTTGAAATTGGAATCATGATTTTAAGTTACGATTTTAGTTGCTTTTTTAGTTGTATATAAAAATGTGTAGATTAAATAAATTATCATTGCACGAAACTTAGTCAAGCTTATTAACATTTCCGATATGTTTGCAGGACCACTACAACAAACGTAGTATTTTCAATCACTGTTTTCCTCGAAGTGAAATCCCAGAGTGGTTCAGCCATCAGAGCACTAATAGATTCTCTGTGAGAATGTGGCTACCTCCAGATTTGTATGACAATCCTGATTGGATGGGATTTGCATTTTGTGCTGTTTTCTCATTTCACAAGCATCCTACCGCGGTTTGTAAGAACCTGAATTCCGAATTTGCTCATATCTTCAGTTGTCATTTGAAGACCAACTTGGGTTGTATGAGTCCATTATTCTTCCATGGAATCCATGAAGATGACGTATTAATTTCATTACATCAACGTGCATTTATTTGGGTATCATTCATACCACGTGTGATCCTTGCACCCCATTGGAGGCGATGCACTTGGGTTGAATTCTCATTTCTAAGCGGTAGTCCAGATGTGTTGCCGCTGAAGTGTGCGGTGGATCTTTTATATGAGCAAAATTTGCAAAAGTTTACTCGTACCGTGGTACAATGCGTAATCTCGTATGTTGACTATTTATATGTCATCCGTGGCTCTTGTAAGAAGGCAGTATATGAAAGATTGCCGTTTTATCGTAGTGATGAATTCAATGGCGGTGACAGCTTGTATGAGGACCTTGACCGTCCATGCTTGCCCATTTCTCAGGGGGAGACAAGTGGAACTTCTAGCCAGTATTCTTATGAGAACTCACACTCTTGGGAACAATTTTACAAAACTGGCGCGTTGGTAAAAATTTCTACACTATATAGTATATATACCCTTGTGCAAATATAGTTAAAGTTTTCTTTCATCTACACAAACCTTATTTTATTCCATCGAGGCTGGGCTATTTCCATTTAAAATAAAATGGAGAGGGATTACTTAAAGATATCTATTAAATTTTAGGACAATAATAGGTTTATTATATGATTGATATATTGTAAATTGTACACATTCAATATATCCATATATACTTGCGAGAAAAGTATACAATTATTTTAATTACAATGTACAGTTTACATGAATATGCACAGTACAGTTAGGGCTGTCCATGGATTGGGTTTGGGCTCTACCTGAACTCAACTCGATTCCGGTGGGTGGCAGAATGGAGGACCTTCTTCCAATTGATAACTTCAACAGGTTGGATCAAGTCGGATTGGTTTTGGTCGAAACTTAGAAAGGCGGCAACAATCATGATTTTAAAGGAAAACAGAGGAGATTTAGTGGAAATATCACTGAATCTAGCAAGATCTCTAAACAAATCAAAACTTGCCGGATCCAGTGGAAAACTCACTAGATCCGGCGAGATCTAACTGGATTTGGTGAGATCTTGCTGGAATTAGTTGAGATTACATTGAAGTTTGGTTGAGTTTTCGGTCGGATCGGTTTGTTCGGGTGTTGGAGGAGAGAAACCAAGACTTGACCTGGAGGAATCAGATTCTGAAGCCGCCACCCACCACAGCCACTAGATTAGGATTGGTTCTGGTCAGGTCACTTGGGTGGGTTGGTTTGTCGGATCCCTTGGACAGCCCTAAGTACAATGTAGAAATAGAGTTTTCTTAAACTTTATTTGATCGTGGCAATATAAAAAGTAAAAATGGAATGGACCAATGTAACATCTCTAATTCTCTAAACCTCTCTATATTTTGCCTCTTTCAAACAGTTGTTCTAGAGTTTTCTAGCCTTTGCAAAAACCACATACGTAACCAGACTCATAATTAACATAACCATACATTACAATATGAACTAGTTTGTACAAAACATGCTGTCTCTAATTTCAAGCTGTATTTCTATTTTGCAGGACTTTAATCCATGCACTTTGTATAATTTTTGTTTCCCCCCAAGTAAAATTCACGAGTGGTTCAGTCATAAGAATCATGGACATTCAGTGACAATTGACCTACCATCAAATTTGTACCATGATAATAATTGGATGGGACTCATTCTATATGCTTCTTTTTCACTCCACGGGGATCCACATAGCATCTTGAATTATCTGGTTTCCGGAATTCCTCACTTCCTATATTGTCAATGCCGAATGATTATGGCTAATGTGGGTGACGATGAGACAATTTCTTGCTACACTAGTAGAGAAGAAATCATGTGGTTACTTAATCTAGGTGAATTCATTTGGATATCCTACGTACCAGTTGAGTTATTTAAAAATTTGTTGCAATACTGCAACCACATTGAGGCTTCATTTGTAAGTGATTGGCCAGGCGTGATGGTTCAGAAATGTGCATTACGTCTTTTGTACCAGCATAATCAAGTACAATTCGAGCAAGAACTAAGACACTGCAACGACTTGATTTTAGAGCAGCGGGAGATTGTTCGTAAACATACAGAGGATTATGAAAAGAAAACAAATGAACAAAGTGGTGTTGATGAAAAGAAAATCTTTTCTACTGGCGACTTTGAAGTTCAATTAGTTCCAAGATTTATTGATCAATCAAAGACCAATGAAACTAAGACTAAACTTGGCAAAAGTGACTTGCTGGTAATTCATAAACTAATAGTATTTGCTTTGCTACAATCATACTATTCCATCACCCTTTTTCTCTCACTTTCACTCATTAGACACAATTATTTTTGTTCATTTACAGGACTTTGATCAATGCCGTGTCTATAATTCTTGTTTTCCTTTATGTGAAATTCCGGAGTGGTTTAGCCACCAGTGTGATAAGCCTCCAGTGACAATCCCTTTACCTCTGAATGTGTTCAATGACAATACTTGGATGGGACTTGTTCTATGTGCTTCTATTGCAGTTGAAGCAAACCCAACTGCCATCCTTGACATTCAGAATTCAGAAACTTCTTACAACCTCATTTGTCATTTGAAAACCAATATTGAATGTGTGGAACCTCTCCATGTCCATCACATAACTGAAGAAGATCTCAAGTTGTTACAGCAAGGTGGATTTATTTGGCTGTCCTATATTCCACATGGTTCATTTAAAGACTTGGTGAATCAATGCAGCCGGATTGAGGCTTCAGTTGGAACAAATTGCCCTGGCTTGGTGCAAAAGTGTGGCTTCCATCTTCTTTACAAACATAATGAGGTAGAGTTTCAGGAAACAATAAGACAATGCATGGCCTTGTTCTCTAATGAACATGAGGTAAAACCCAAAAAATCTAGTAGCTCCAGTGAGGACCCTCAATCTGAACCTGTTGATCCGACCATTCATAGAGACAAGGGTAAGGGAGTTCTAGAGTACTAACATCTACCGGTCTGCTGCTTTTCATCTTTGGGGACACCTCTCTCTTTTATTGGTAAGCCATTCTCTCTCCAAATTTTCAGTTTTAAGTCTATACGAAAAATACCCATAATTGTAACTGCTTTGATAAAGCAGATGGGAAACAATCCTTGAACTAATGCAGGAATTTGGTTTGAGAACATGAGTTCCTTGGAATGCCATTTTGTGGGAGTTGTTTTATGTGGTTAGATGAAGACATAATTTTATCAATAGTCCTAATTTTATTTGGAATATTAGCAGCCCTAATTTTACCATGAAAAATCCCATGTATGTGTCAGCACCACTATCTTCGTTCTCTCCATTATTTGGTATGTTAATAATAGTCCTTATTTCATATACGATTTTCCTCTAATGTATCTTACAATGAACCAAATGTTCCAATATTGAAGTGACATATCCCTTAAAATAAGATTATAAGAAAAATACAGTTCTCTATTATCTTTTTGCGATTAAATTCTAATTTTCTGTTATCTTTGTAATAACTACTGTAATTTTTAAAAGCTAGCTAGCTTCCAGCAGTGAACCAAAGAAGTCGCTAGTTGTTATTTTAAAAGGAGAGCATAACTGAATTGAATAATACGCATAAAACTGTAACACAAGATATTCGTTGGCAGAGTAACCCTAGGCTAACTATAGTGGGGAAATTACTTGTTCAACAGTGGAAATGTCTCTTTATTATGGTTGACATACTATAAGACTAGTTTTATACCAGTCAACCACACCATGAGGCTGAGTTTGAAGGTATCATTTGTTTGGCTTGGCAAATGAATATATAATGTAATAACAATTCTAGGGCCACAACGCACCCCACACACTTTGCCCCAACTATGTTATGTGGCAGACTGTAATTAGCTACTTATCATTTTTATATAAACCCTTTTTTTTTCCACCACTCTCAAGTCTCAACTAGTCACATAAGAGAGTTGTGGCAAAATGTTTGATACTAGAATTTTTTATAATGTAATAGAACATTAAGTAGGTGGTGCTGATTTAGCAAAGTTTTTATCAATGAGAATTACAATCTTTTTTTCTCAAAAGAAGAAAAAGAGAAAGAAAACTACACTGTTAGGCTGAGTTTTGATTATATAAAAATATTGATAGCCAACCTTAGACTTTTCTGGAGGAAAGAAAACTCAAGAAAGTATGATTATATGGAAAGAAGGTTTTTTTTTTTTGGCTAAGTAAATGATTTTATTCAACAAAGCCAGATGGTAATTATAGGTAGAAAAGGATTCATGGGTTGCACAGTGTTTGTTTGGATAGAAAGAAAAACATGAGCAAAATAACTTTGTTTGGATTCATGGGTAGAAAAGGATTGCATGGTGTTGCAGATAGTGGCGTTTTTTGTTTTTTGTTTGATCTACTGGATTCCCAAGAGGGTAGTTCTCATTCTTGTGTTGTATTTTCAAGTGATGTCCACCAAGAATGGGGCTTGGATTCCACCAATCCTATGAATTCCAAGTATAAAGACATTAAGTTCCTGTTTAATTCTTCTCACATAGTAAGTGTCACTGCCTGAGTTTGGATTTCAGCCTTGTGCGGGGAAAATAATTCTAAGCCAAGTATTGTTTTTTGATATTGATTCGTGGATGATATTCTTTTAATGTTATATAGTATGTTTTTATAGTTATTTGGTTGATAAATTATTTGACATCCACCTCTTTGTATTGATGTATACATGATTTTTCATATAATACTGAGCTGAATTCTGGGTGTAATGAATTGGGTGTCATAGACACTTTGTGTAGAGAAATTTTCAGCTTTGAAACCATAGGTTATTCACTTACTTGTTACATTCTGTTATTGATTTTAGATAATTTATATATTGTCTACAGCAAAAATGTCTCAACCTCGGTGTTTGATAAGAATAATGTTTTTGGGATATATGAAATCATTAAGTATCTGTTGGATTAGGGCATCAATGAATTAGATTATTGGTGTTGAAATAGGTTAGGAATCTAGTTTTGCCTATCACATTAATCAATATGCAGATGTATATACCAGTATGCAGGAGAGCTTATTTTACCATCATTAAGCATGACTTAATGAAATTATTTTTTTGGGGGGATAAGTAAGCTTAATGTAACCTTTGACAGGATCATGTTGCATCATGTGAAGGTATGCCGTGAGCACTGCCATAGTCCTAGTGTCTTGCACCAAGATATCTTGTGTTTTATCTTTAATTGATTATAACGAAGTTCTTTAGACTGGAGACTTTGGTCTGGCCACTGTTTATGAGCTTGATCAAAAGTAATCGTTGACTATTTATGTTGTAACTCTTGTCGTATAGAGCACCTTTTAGTGGTTGGGTTGCTTGATAACAATGTGTTATATTTTGTGACGGTTGAGAAATAGTTCAATAGAACTGCATTAAACTGATACAATAATTAAAAATATTCTTTGTATCAATATTTAATCGTGGTGAGGCATAAGCCTATAGAACAAGTCCTGTTCAAGTATAATCATTATATAATCATTTGAATTTCCCATTGTTTAATGGAACTGAAATTGCGAGTTCTTTTATTATTCTATGTTCAAGAGGTTCATAACATGTGCATATTTTTTTTTATGTCCTCAGATTGAAGAAATATTGCTGGGGAAATATTGATGAATTGATGATGGTTGCTGCAGACAAAAGGAATGTTGAAGATGCTTACGAGAAAAGTGGAAGGGTTTGTTTCATAAGGTCTTGTCTGGTGTTGAAGGGATCTATTCCAAGGGTCTTGTTTTTAAATTTATTTATTTTTATTTATCTGAACACTGATGAATGCACTTAATCTGTTAACTTTATTTTTAAGAGACTTGTAGAATTAGAAGAGATTGTGGTCCTGATGAGTTTGGGAACTGGGACTATTTAAAATCTGATTTGCTTATCTGGATTTTTTAGCTTCTATTTTGGTAAACATATCTGGTGTGATGCTTTTGTTTGGAATATGCATCAAAGTTGAAAGATTATTGTTGAATTGATCTTTGCTTTGTGAACTCTTTGAGATAAGCATTTTAAAAAAGGGCAGACAGGCTGCTACATCTATGGGATTGGAAGCAAATGTCCCATAGAGGGATTTCCTCATGAATTTAAGTCTTTGCCAGAAAATTCTTATGCCCATTGAGGGTATCATCTAACATCTTCTAGGAAAAGTGACTTCTAGTAACATGATTGAATATCCTTTGTGAAATACTTCATATCAGGATTCAATCTCATCTTCATTTGATTTCACAAATAGAGAACTTAACACATCAATTACATGAAATTGTTGATATTGGTAAACCAAAAGGTGCCTCTGCCTCTGGTCTTCCATAACAGTTTGTCTTTAGATCTTCTATGTTCTAGAATTCTCTACGTAGTAAACTGAAACAGTTACAAGAATAGGGACAAATTGTGTGTCACTCGTTAGGTAATAACATAAAGGGAGTAGCGAGGTAGTGTGAAGGTATGAGTTGGAAGTAATAGTTCTCTATTCTCGTGTAAAAGGTAGCAGGCAGCAACCTTGCTCTTCATTTGTCTTCAAATGAAAGTTGTTTGCATTTTGTATTTAATTTAGTCTTCATTCTCTCATCTTCTTTGAAAGTGTTTTCCTTATAGCTTTTATAGTATCCTATGTTGCCTTTGCAAAGCCAACAGATTTTACAGAGACAAGCTAACATCAATGATTCACAAATTTTGATACGATGTACCCAACATTGACGACATTGCATACGTGGTAGACATATTTGACAGCAATTGACAATGGTCATCCTAGAGATATTGCCTCTTTGCACCTATAGTTTTGTGACGAGAGAGGCTTTGGAAGATCTAACATTCAAAGTCACTAAGATCTTAAAAGATAAAAACATGCAGATTTCTATCCCTATATTACAACAGTAATGTGATCTATGTGGTCCTGATGCTCACAAGTTCAATTTAGAAAGATTTGTTCACGGGATTGTTGGAGCTTGCAAGACTCAACAGGCTTATATGCCATTTTGAGAAGGGTCTGGCATGTGTATTGGTCAATACTTTCCTATGACAGAACCAAAGGTGTTTTATCTCCATTCTATCCAAGTTTTGCCTCTCATTCTTGCTAGCATACCGCCAGTCCCTGATTTTGGTTAGTTGTTGTACCTGATTCTGAACATGGAGTTACTGTTCTGAGGACAGCTTGACATTTTCCAGCTTTGAGAAAGGCTTTGGTGGAAATTAGAGTGGGGAGGATTAGTAAAGTTAGTGAACCATCTTAAAAACATTGTAAAGGCCAACTTGGATGCACAATTCACGTCTTTACGATGGACGAATCAGAGAACTAAAGCAACGATGAAGAGGAGTTGGGATGCATGAATTGCAGAAGTTACTCTGTGTTTGAGGACGACTTGAAGTTTCTCAGCTTTGGGAAAGGCTTTGGAGGTAAAAAGAAAATATTAGATAACCATCTGTATGTATTAAAAGCAATGTAAATGCTACCTTGGATGCACACTTCGTATGTCATTACTATGTAGCAATTAGAGAACTTGAAGCAAGGATGAAAAGGAATTGGGATGCATAAATTGCAGAAATAGAAGTTCATTCATTTTATCTCTTGGAATCAGGATGAGAATGTAATCATCGTTTAATTCTAAAACACCATGCAACTCCTGGAATTGACCCAAAGATTAAAATTTGGTACCGAAATATGCAACAAGTACCTAGTAATTGGATGGTTTTTCATTGACATTATACAGCAGATGTATGATCTTGTCATAGGTTTTCAGTTTTCATATATGATAATGGCATGTCTCTCTACATGTGCATTTGATAGCACGGTAGGTGCCTGAGCAAGAGTAAACATTTCCTTCATTTATATTCACCTATGAGTGAAATCACAATCATATACTGAAAAAAGCACTAGGCCACAACTTGAATAAAGAAATTGATCTCGATGTTATTGAAAGCTCTCCTTAAGCAAGAAGTTCATACTTTCTCATGACAGTGTTACCAATAAGCTCTAGACTTAGTAAAACCAAGAAATAAACATGAAAATTACAAGTTTATCATTGTTATCACACAAAAGGAATAAATCTGGAAAAAAAACAACCAAGCCAAGTCCACCTAACTCAATTAAAATAAAATCAAATACCTCCTACTCTATATGGTGAGAGGAGCCACCAATATGGTTGGAGGCTGTACTTTCACAATACTTCCCATTTTATGAAAGTGTTTTTTTGTTGGGGGTGTTATACTACTAAAATCAAGGATAAACTGAACTATCTGGTTATTTTTCTTGCATTACATAAAGTCTTAAACAAAACACGAGAACTTTTCTCTTTTTTTTTGTGTGCATATTAAATGGACACTTTTAAAGAAACTAGTCAAGCACAATAACCAACATAAATCACAAGAATACAACACCAAAAATTTATGTAGAAAACCCTCCATGGGATTGGAAAAACAACAGAACCAAGTCTGGTATCTTTTATCAATTCAAAATATCAATGGGGTTACAGTAAGTCTAGTCTATTTACATTATTTAAAAAAAAAAAAAAAAAGTCTACTCTACTTAAAATTATGGGAATACAAACATCAAGAATAAAATCCTTGACTCACAAATGATAATTATTTCATCACCTAATAGGTGGATTTCAGGAATATTAACAAAGAGTAAGTTTAGAACTTATTTCTGTGCTTCAACATATTAAGCTTTATATTAATTAGGCATACCATTATTTATAACTTCCCATTTAACAAATCCCTTCAGACTATGGCTTGGCTGGGATTTAGGCTTGGTGGTGGTTGTTGTAGAATTTTATACTGCTATGTCTCTATTGGACTTTATCAAATTATCATCTATGAAAAAAACTCCCACTACATATAGATGCATGACAGTTTAGTATATCCTAGCAAACAAGAGAAAAAAAAAAATGCATGTAGAAGTATTATATATGATGCTTTTGTTGATATAAATGCAAGATTTCCTTAGAATTTAAGGTGGTGCCTAAAAAAAGCCTTCAAGAATGAATTTTCATGCCCCATTGAAGTATCAATTGAAAAGTGACTTCTAGTGGCTGGTTAGTAACATGATTGAATATTCTTCCTATAATATTGCCATTGAGGTTCAAAACATTTTTTCATTTAATTTCACACATAATGAACTTAACACATCAATTACCAAATATTACAAGGAGATGTTAATGGCAATGCTTCACAAATTTTAAACCATGTACTTGACACCAATGAAATTTCATTCATGAGAGTTGACACACTGTTATGTCCACTAGCAAGAGGAGTTGCTGTATTCACAAGGCAGAGGAGTAAGAAGAGGAGTTGCTGAGTAGGATTGTGTTAGGATTGTTTTATTTTGTAAAGCTACTTATATAGCTTCACGGCATATCAATAAAAATCAATCAGAATATTATCCAGCAATTTGCTATTGGGAGGTCTGGTTTTTCCTCAAATTAAAACCATATTTACCCTCTTGATCAGGTCTGTTATGACAAAGAATCACCATAGCTCCTCGCGGCAGACGTGGTCGAGGTGGTCGTAACACACACCCATACATTAACATAGGTTCGCTAACCTTGTATTTGATGGCGATTGACAATGGTGATCCAAAAGATCGTCTTTTTCCCACTGCGGCGTTTGTGGTCAGAACGACCCTGGAAGACATAACATTCAAAGACATTATGATCTCAAAAGGCATAAACATGCGGGTTCCAATCCCAATATTGCAACAACACTATGATTTGTAGGGACTTGATGCACACAAATTCAATCCGAAAAGATTTGCTCATGGAATTGTTGGTGCTTGCAAGACTCCACAGGCTTATATGCCATTTGGTGTAGGGTCTCGTGTTTGCGCCGGCCAACACTTTGCCATGACAGAACTCAAGGTGATTTTATCTCTCATTCTATCCAAGTTTTGCTTCTCACTATCGCCAACATACCAACACTCCCCTGCATTAAGGTTGGTTATTGTACCTGAACATGGAGTTACTCTCCGTGTGAGGATCGCTTGACATTTCCTAGCTTTGAGAAAGGCCTTGGTAGTAATAAGAAGATAAAAAGATGAGAAAGATGTAGACTATTTGTATTATCTTGATGTAAGGGCACATTTGATGCACACATCTCATGTCATTACAATGTAGTATGTAGGAATTGGAGAAGTTGTTATAGTTCCTTTTGTTACATTGTTTTTTACAGATCATAAATATTTGAAGCAATCATAAACAGTAATTGGGATGCTTGAATTTTAGAAATAGGAGTCATGGTCTAATCTTGTAATACTAAGCAATTTCTAGAAACTCTCTCTTCTAAAGCCACCCTGTCTACTAGGACAAAAGTCTTGTATGCACCCGGCACATGAGATACCTTTTCTTCTACCAAGTTTTGAGTACATGATGACATTTGTCCACAATGCAAGATAGAGCTAAAGACCCTACATCATCTCATTTTCAAATGCCCATTTGCCATTATTGGACCAGCTCTTATGTTAGAGGATTGGCAAACAGGGATGAAGCACAGGCTATTTTGTTAGTGGCAAAAGAAGCATCCATGTTACTTTAAAAGCTAGATCTTTGCTGGGCTCTTCTTGTTTTGTATGGGTTTTAGGTTTTGTCCCTGGGCAAGATAATTTTTTTGGCCCATGATGTGACATCTTGGGCTGCGTTGTGTCCCATTCCATCCCTACTATATCCAAATGAGTCTTTTGCCCAAGTAGAAATGGTTTGGGCCCCTAAGCATTTTGGGATTTGGATTGTTCAATAATTAGCATTATGCAATTACCATTTTAGTGTGAAAAGTAAAGGTTTAAGGTAAAATAAAAGAAGTAAAAAGTTAAAAATATAAAATTTAATAAAGTTTTTTATTCAAAGTGAACTTTCAGGTTTTAATCTTAAAACTTAAAAGTGGTATTACATAACTATTGACTATTGCACCGAATGACATTCTGTAATCTTATTTTTACTGAGAATAAAAATGAAAAAAAAAATGTACGGAGAGACCCTTTTTTGGTTAAGAAATAGTTCTGTAGTTACGAAATGGTGTTGCTGCCAACATATCAATAATTATCTACACTATTTCTCATGGTCTTATAAATTAATTGGTTATTTTTTTATAGTATTTTTAACTTGTTAGAATTCAAAATTTATCTCATTGTAATTATCGAGCTATTATTTTTGAAAAAAATAGAATTTATTTAGTTGAGAATATAAAAAACTGAAAAGATAAAAAATGTTGAGAAGATACATAAAACTAAAAGTGAGAGAATAAAAAATATTTTAGTTTTTCATAATATGCATTTGGTACATAAGATGTAAAATAATTATATATATATATATATATATATATATTTTTTTTTGTTTGGTTACAAAGAAAAAAAGTCGATTAAAAAAAAAAAAAACCTGGCAGCCATAGTAAATGACTAAACGTCACGTCGTTTTACGTACTCTAAAACCAAAACCCAGAAGACCAGAACAGAAGCTCTTTCAGAAAAAAAAAATGAGCAGCAGGCAGGGTCCCCCAAAGCACCAAAACAAATTCGCCTTGATACCCAACGCCTACCACAAACAGTCGATTTCTCTTTCTCTGTAAAACATTTTTCTAAGGAAAACTAATTCATATTTATGACAGGAAGTTGGCGGAAAGTTTAGGCCGTATTCCGAGATTACGGGTGTGCATCTACGTTGTAAAGAGCAGATCGAATGGAAGCGCCGTTATGGAAAGTACAAGTCCCCTGCCAAATGGTATTTCCTTTCCCTTTTTCTTTTTCTTCTTGTCTTCATAGTTCCTGTACAAGTCCTCTGCCAAATTTTGACAAAACGCGCCGATCGTCAGGCTTACCATAATCTCTGTCGTGGTTTGTGTTTCTTTCACAGAAAAAATAGTAACATTGTTTACAAGTTGTCAAATTTGTGTTGGAATATACAAACAAAATAGCCCATTTGTAGCTCTGATTTGTTGAATCAATTTACTTTTTTTTTATATATGTTTTGCTAAATTACAAATTGCACTCTCTGATTTTGCCCAATATTCTAGTGTTTATAACTTTTGAGTTTTGATTTATTCATTTCAGTTCTAACTTCTAGTAAAAGATTACGGGTGCGTTTGTGAAAAAACTATGAGGAGTTGTGGTTGCAAAACAGAGTTTTGGGTTTTAAAAACACTTTTAATCTCCCAAAACACCTAACCAAATGAACACATTGAATAAAAGTAAAACTAATAAGACTGAAATGAATAAATTGTAAGTTATTGGACTGAATTGAATTTTGGGCAAAGTTTTTTATTTTTTTTTTATTTTTTTTCTACTGGGTTTTGGTTAATCTAGAATTTAGGCGTTGGGTTGATGTGGATGTAGGTTGTGCTAAGGAGCAGAGTGTATGCGCAAAATGCCATTGCTGTGTGGATCGTATGGTGGGAAGGTTTTTTTTGATAAATTTATTGCTTTGATATGTATTCATATATTCATTATTTATTTTGCGGGTGTATGAAATTTTGTTTATATGGTGTTTATTCTTGTAGAGATTCTTCAGAAGTAGAGCCAAGCAAAAATTGCTTGACGAGGTGGTTATTTTATTTTATTTTTTTCCTCTCCACTCTGTCAGATAATTTGTATGAATAGCGCAGATAAGGCTTGGTTTTGCGTGTTAAAAGTTAATGGATTTGGTGATTTTGTTGTAGGCCATTAAGAATGTTTGAGAAAGAGACTGGAGGACTCTGCTACGTGCAGTAAGCTCTCTAAAGCAATGCGTTTCAGCTATTTGATATATTTTTTTTTAAGGCTTTGGTTCAAATGCACTTTTGATCCGTTCAGTTCTTTCATTCTTTCATACTTTTATAGTATATATAGGTAATGAAATAAACTACATCTCAAAGTAAACAGTTAAAAATCAACATTCTTTATGATATGGATCTACTTTTTGTTATTCATGAAATTCTTTTATCATCAATGTTATACTGAGAAATAGGTAATCATGTTGTAGCTTCTAAATTTTGATCATACATAGTGACATATTCCAAGAGACTGTAATTGCTGCGATACTCAGCTTAAACAGGACAATGTCTCTTTCGTTATAAAATTTCTAGATTATTATTGGTATGTAGTTGTGTTAATTATGTGTTGGTCTTACTTGGACCCCTTCCGTAAAAAGAAAAGTGGAAAAGATACATTTTTTTGTAAGTTTTAGGAAAACTAACTTAGAATTTTCAAAACCTTTTTGTTAAATGACTTTTAGTTGAGCTAATTAATGTAGGCATTCAGAAAATACTTAATCATGCAATATGTAGAGAGTAGGAAAATAATCAGCTTTCTAGACTACTGGGGAATTGGAGCCTCCATTGATCAGATTAGTTCATTTTATACTAATAGTGAGACTAAGATTACTGTACTCCTTTCTTGTCTATTTTATTGGACAAGAGATAAGATACAAGTTGTAATTTGCAATCATTTTGCCTGGTAGGCCAAATTTGCTCACAGGTTCAGGATGACACATGACACATCATCTGTTTACTTTGAATGTTATTTTGTATTATGAATTCCATAATGATATGGTTTTTGCATTTATATAATATATATCATCTCTCTTTGCATTTTATTTTGTGTTTACATGTATCTCTAATTGTGTCAGCTTTCCCAGTTTTTGTTCCATTTACATATACTTCTAGTTCTTACCAAGTTGAGCTTGTTTTTATGTGCATGGTTTTGGATTAGATCCTGTCCCGTGCCGTGGTACTTTACTTATTGCAATGTTCAACTATGCCAATGAGTTCTATCTCAATTCATATTTTCTTTTTACATAAGAATGGGTAGATGATGTGGTTGTGGGTTCAAAACCTACTTGTTACTTCCAATGAGCTATAACCAATAACTCAATTGGCACTTCCTCTTCTGATAATAATGGAATGAAGGGTAAGGTCGTGGGTTTAAAACTCACCAGGTGCATGTGAAACTCACCAATCACCAAAAAAAAAAAAAATAAATGAAGTACTCTACTTGCTATTTTTGTGATTTATGAAAAGAAAAAGGAAAAAAGAAAAATAAAAAGAGAAACTATGCTAATAAGAGTGCTCTATACTTGTTCCCTTTACCCTCATGCTTTTGTATCACACTCTCAATTCCACCATATGAACAAAGATAAATCTAAAAGTTCAGAGAAATTGCAGCCATTGAGGAAAACGAGGTTGGGGAGTTAATTACCAATGTCTCACTTGAGGATCATGCTGAGCTGAGTACAGATGATACCGGTGATGAGGGAGATAAGGATCTAGGTTTGAATTAAGGCATGTGAACTCCCAATTCCTGACAACGACATGTACTAATGTATGTGGTTCGTTACTATCAAAACTCATAGAGAAATGAAATATTTTGCTACATTCATGATATGGACACATATTTAAAGTCTAAAAAATACGAAAATTTTGAAAAATTTCAAGAGTATAAAAGGGAAGTTAAAAATCAATTAGGAAAGAATATTATGATACTAACGTAAGATCATTTAAGATAGTATGTATTAGAAGAGTTTAAATTCTTTCTGAATGTGGCATAAACCCCTTGAATTACGCCACCAATAATATAACGCCATATCAGCCTTTAACTAAAAAATTAAATACATCTTTCTACACACAATCCTATTTCAAAAATCAAAACAAATCAAAATCTCAAACCTCTTCTTTCTATTGTTCAAGTCTTCAAGAACAAAGAAGAAGTACACCTAACACCCCACCACCCATGCCACAATATGCCACCATGGCCGCTGTATGCCACCACAAGCCGCAAAATTTCCTGCCATTGCCGTCATCCTTTCTACTATCTCACTCTCCAAAACAACAATGACAACATATGCTGTATATGGTTTAATTGGGGTTTGAGTGTATGGGTTTTCTGTGGGTTTGAAGGATTTTCAGTGGCAATGGGTTGGTGACTTGGTGGTTCATTGTGTGTGTGCAAAGATGGAGATAAGGATGGTGACTTTAGAGTTTGATGATATCCAAGACTTATGGTTTATTTAACATGATTTGTAAGATTTTTCAGTTGGGTCACTTTTGAATTGCTCTATTTTAGAGGAAATTTAGGTGGGTTTATTGTATTTTTGTTGTATTTTGGGGGTTTCATGAAATGAGTTTTGTAAATTTCATTATTGGTATATAAAATTGGTGTTCAAACTTCAAAGTTCCTTATTTTTATTTTTATTTTTGTTGGAGTTATTGAGGTTTCATTCCAACTTTTGAGATTGTTGTGGGCTGGAAATCGTTTGGGTACTATTTACAAATTTAATTTAATATTGGTTCAGATTTGTTGTAGAGAAAGGGAGAGAAGATTGGGCAGTGGTGCTGGATCGGTGTTTCTTGTGAGGAAGAGATGAGATTTTATTTTGACTTGAATGATAGAAATTAGAAAGAAGGAGATGGGATTTTTTTTTCCTGTGAAATGGTGTTTGTTTGTAGCATTGCTTCCTTGTATGAGCAACGTAATTTTTTCATTGCTAATACAAGGAGGCAATCTAAAATGGAACATACAAGGAGGAGGTTACACTAGGTTGTAATAGATATGGATCTAGAAGTTTTTTCACACAGAAATCACCATTCACTCCACCCTTAATAGCATCAAGATTCTCATTCAAAGGGCTGTCCGTAATTGCATTCTTCTTCTTGGAAGTTTAGATTCATTCCATGAACATACAACAAGGGCAAGGTTCATTTGAACACCCTACTCAACCACTAAAAAAACTGTACTGTTTTGTCTTAATCTAAGTAGTGATCATGCTTGTCTCTACTTAAAGTCTCTCCCTTGTTTGGTCTTGTCTCATTTGAATCTTGTTCATTAGATTGACTGGTGAGTTGTAGCAAAGGGTATAATGTCCTGACATGAATCTTTACACTTTGTGTGTTTTTCATAAAAATACCTGAATTACCAAAAAAATGAAAAAAGAATGAGCCACATATTGCTGAGTGGGAAAATAACAAATGATGTCTTCTATGTTACTTATCCATAGAATTTGGGTTTCAAAGGAAAAGAGATGAAAGGGAAAATTTCTAGAATTTTCAAACTCTGTCAGTTATTAACATATAACTCTATTGCATTTTCTTTACCCACAATGGACATGATGTTATAATTTACAGAGAGAGCATTGCACGTGCTAAAAATGCTAGTACAGCTTTTCAATGAGTTTGTAAAGGGCTTTGACACAAAGTAAGGTTATATGGCCTATCACTGAATTTTGGATCCTAACCAACAGCTCCAATTAATCAATAAACCGGAGGCCAATTGTGGCCAACTGTCTTGTGTCCGTGCTAAAAAATTCTTGCACTATTGACTAATATTAAAAATTTCCTACACTAACCAACAGATCTTTTGATTGATATTAAAATTCCTACACTATGGGTGTGACATATATACGTGTGAATGGGTTCATTGTTTCAAAGAACACTAATTCAGGCCAATGTTTAGTCTATCTTTGTCCAAAAAGTAAGATTTTACCATCCATAGTTTGTCTTTTATTCCATACTAATATATGCTTCACAGAACTCAAAATTCATTAGATCAACAGCAATATACACCCAACAAATAAAAAGATTGGAAGAATTCAAATAAACAAGTACAACTTTATGAAAATCTATCTACTTCTCTCATCACAAGATAGAGTAGATACGTAAATCTAAATGACAAGGGTTAAAAGCAAATTTTCAGAATTACATGAAAAGTCAATATCTCGAAATCCATTTTGAAAAAAAAAAAAAATCAAGAGAAATAAACATTGAGATCGAGAAACGTAGGATCCGACAATGACTCTAGTGGCTTGCGTGGCGGAGTGAACAATTGGACAATGCTACTGAAACAATTAAGAAATTTCAGTAGAATTCGCTTGAGCGAACGATTGAAAAATCTCAAAATATATTTCGGGAAAAAGAAGAAATCAAGAAAAATTAAAACTTAAGCGACCTTGCTGAAACAATGAGATTTTAGATTTTATATATATATAAATATATATATATATAGAAAAGGATGAGATTTGGGTTTAAGTTTGTTCTAAATTAAATTTCAACAAATTATCCCGTAAAGCCCATAAACTCTAAAATCAAATTTCAAGTAAAAAAAGCACATCTTATACCGATTAAAATGAAAATCACGACTTTAATCGAAACTCTAATATCATTATTGGGCCTCCGCCATCTTTGCCATCCCCAGTGTGAAGGTAGAAGAAAGAAAGAAGAAGAATAAGAAGCAACTAGAGTGAAGAAGAAAGAAAGGAAAGAAATAGAAAAAAAAAAAAAAAAAAAGAAAAAAAGAAGAAGAAGAAGAAGAAGAAGCAACTGAGCAAAGAGCCTAGCATGAAGAAGAAAAGAAAGAAAGAAAAGATAAAAGAGGAAAGAGAAAGAAATAAGGAAAAGAAGAAAGAAAGAAGAGACGTATCATCCCGAAGAGAGAAAAGGTGAAGAAGAAAAAGATAAAAAGAGTGAGTGAGCACATGGTTTTAAAAACCGGAACGGACAAAGAATTGGAAAAAAGATTGATTATCGGTTTTATGGTCCGACCGAAGTCAGACCAATGGTCGAACCGATTATGTTATAATTAATATAATTTAAATAATTTTTATATGAATTTTGAATTTTAATAACTTATTTTAAGAAAATATAAAATATAGGTTTTTTTTTTCTTTTTTTCATACTACCTTTTTTTTCTTTTTTTTTTCTAGTTAGTAATTATTGACAAAAAAAAGAATAATCTACTATTAAGGTTTCATAAAAAATAAATAATAGTCTAACTTTAACTATTTATCTATTCAATTAAAAAAAAAAAAAAAAAAAAAAAAAAAAAAAAAAACCCCAAAGTCAGGTGACTAGAAAACTCACTGACTTACCAATTATTATGACCAATCCACTTTCCCACCATCTCACTCCCAGCCACACATATACCCTTCTTTAATGATTTTTTTTTTAATTTTTTATTTATTTCCCCTTGTAAATCTAGCACCCCATACAAATTACTATCAAAAACTTTTATTTTTTCAATTCTCAATGTTTTGTCCTCCAATACTTCCATCCATCTCTCTCTCTCTCTCTCTCTCTCTCTCTCTCTCTCTGTGGAAGTTAGATCTCCATCAGATCCTCTCATTCCCTGTCTCACCGATGAGCTATGGATACCTCATACTAGTCCAAGAGGCTAGTTTCAACACCAAGCATAAGCATTCAGTAATTTTCTCACTTTCTCAAGCCTAGCGGATCTAAGGAAAAAGAAGATTTTTTTAGCAAAAAATCTGTCCTTACCCACTTAGACACGCATAACTAAGAAAAAATAAGATTTTTTGCAAAATAAAGCTTTATTTCAGATCTCTTTCATCAAATTTGCAAAAGCGGTTCAACCATTCTGATTTTCGGTTTTCCCGATTGAACCGAGGGTTACCGGTTAAATCTGGTTTTTCTTACATTTTCGGTTTTTAAGCATAACCAGACTGAATTACTGTTTAGTTCCTAGTTGAACCGGTTGAACCAACCGGTCCGGTTAAAACTATTTTTTTGAGAAATAATTACAACATACTGCTAATCCCGCAGATTCAACCCTTTCCCCCCTAGACCTCCAAACACTTTGTGCATGAGGATGTGCCAATTCAATTACAAGGCCTTTGGTCATTCGGTTAAAACTATGATTGAGCACATATGTGGTCTGACCATGGGTCCCATGTATTACCAAATATATATATGAAAATGCCTGTAACTCGCCTCTCAATAATTTGGAGGTCGTTTGGTATATGTGTATAAACACATGTTTTCAATTTTTAAATAACATGACACGCATTTTCACACACTTTTTCGCCTACACGTATTTTCAAAAAATACAAACAATATTATTAGAACAACATTACCAAACGATCCCTTAGAAACTCTTAAAACTTGTTTTTAATTCTCATCACTCTAATTCAGTTATGAGTTATAAAAACTCAACTCAAAAACTAAGCCTAACAACATACTTTGAAGTGGGCCTACGATTTTTGAGTCTTGGTTATATAACTCAAAACTCATCAAGCTAGACACTCTTAATTAGTTTAAATGTAGTTGTTAAAAGGTTGACGTTTTTCATAATCATAACAGCTTAAAAGGATTACAGATCTTGTGATATGGAGTGTGAGCTTTGAGTAAAGAAAAGTGTGTAGGTTTTTTTTTTTTTTTTTTGGGCCATGAGAGTTGAGACACATAATGAGAAAAATTAAGGTTTTGGGTGATACAACTATGAAGAATTGTATCTAGAGTGACTCAAGATCTCAGTTGAGTAAACTTGAAAATGATTTTTAACTTGCTTTTATAGGAGGGAATTTATTTGGAGTATACCCATGGTTTTCCCCTTACTAGAGAAGAGTATTTTAGGTAAATGCTTGTGTTATTGTGTATGATTGATCTATTTTCTTATTTTGACTTGGTAATGTTGATTACAATATCTTCTTGGCCGGGTAATGTTGGTTATAGATAATACTACACATCAAACACTCCAAAAGTATACATTCAAAATACATAAGTGTATCCTCATATGCAAAAGATCCAATATAAAGTTGATGATGCTGAAAAATCAACGATGGCTAGCTACACGGTCCTCACGTGCTCAAAACAACACTTGCACAACACAAAAAGAGAAGACCTCGCAGAGAGCACCGGTGTGGTACCGGCGAAATACCCTTCGAAGGTCAAGTTAAAATTTCTCACAACTCTAGAGTGCCGGAGCGGGTAAATTATGCGTACCTTGGTTAATGAGGGTATTGAGGCTTTTATAATAGTAAAGGGTTGACATCTTTTCCTTGCTGTAAAAGTATTTTCCTTATAGAAATCCTTATAAAGCATATATTGCGGAATCCTTTCCTTGTAGGAGTCCTTTTGATCAACACTAAACGTGAAGTGCAAGGTATTTCCATATACATACAAACGTGGAGATCAAGCTAAGCTTTGTCAAGGTCATCAGCTCTACTTGATCCCTTCGATTTTCTTGTTGTCAACCACCCATGCCCTTTTCCTAAGGTTATCCCATCAACTCTAAGGCGTGCTACGTGATTTCCTTAACGTCGTCATCTCCAATGGATCCTGACGGGTTTAACTAGGGTGTTACTTTATACCTTTTCAAGGGTGAATACTATTATTACAATTTTTTCCCTTATCAAAAGTCAAGATCCTCTCTAAGATATGTAGCTCTAGAAGCAAAATTTAGGTCTAACATACCTAGGGCCTACAAACCCCGATAGCCTAAACCCCAATAAAAGTAACTAATGCCTCAATTTTGTTTCCCTTTGGCTAAGTGCATGAAGTATTTTGGTACCAGTTAATAACGTAGTATCGTTTTTGAGAATATTTCCATATATAAGTATGTGTGTGTATATTTATTTATTTATTTTATATATTTATAAACATATACTTTAAAATTCACATATTTTATAAGCTCAAATAGCCTAAGTACATTAACGCATATATTACCATGAATAACATGATTAAAAATATTTTAAATTTTTTTTAACATTTTTAAATTATATTTTACTATATTAGTGGAAACATCAATATTAGCTTAAACATCTAAAAAATCATTGTTTCAGGCCAGTACATCCCTATATTTGATGTGGTATATTTTTAAGGAGTACCAGTACTAGTTGAACTTAGGTACAGAGTAATTCATTGTAACTTAACTTGATTAATTCCTTCTCTTTCATCAATAAGAATCACTTTTATTTACTCTATAAGTTATTAGAGAGAAAGAGAACAAAAGTTAACAGCTGTCTCTTTTTCAAAAAGCCAAATCAGAATTTCAATTAAATTTAAGTAGTTTTCTAAAAATTAAAAAATGAAAATCCATATTTGACAGTATAGTCCCTACTGCTTCAAGTTTACATCAAAAGACATGTTTTTTTTTTTAGAAACTAATAGCCCTAGGATTTAAACCAAGCAAATTCAGCTCAACTATCTAGTTTAGTTCAATTTTAGAGCACTTTTTCTGAGATGAAAATGCAGAAATCAACGTCTGCATCCCTAATTGGTTTGTGTTGACACAAATATTTTCGCTATGTCTTTCTTATAGGCCTCAGGGAGAGTTTATCCAGGAAGTTGTTGACTGGATATTTACTAAATTGAAAGATAAACATTCAATTGTTTATGAAGGCGGTTTTGTTGGAACAGCCTCTCGTGTTGAGGAAATGAATTCATTTCTAGATATGAATTCGAATGATGTCTGCTTTATTGGGATATGCGGGAAGAGTGTAATGGGCAAGACAACTCTTGCACGTTTTGTTTTTGACAAGATTCGTAACCAATTTGAAGCTTGCAGCTTTCTCGAAAGTGTCAAAGAGGTTTCTAAAGCATGCGGCTTAGAGACTTTACAAGAGCAACTCCTTTGTGATATAAGTAAAGGAGCATTAAGGGTAAGGGATGTGAGTAGGGGGAATCCAAGTGATCAGGAATATATTACGTGATAAAAAGGTGCTTATTGTTGTTGATGATGCGAGTGAAAAAAGACATTTAGAAACATTAGCGGGGAAGAGTTGGTTTGGTCCAAGAAGTAGAATCATAGTAACTACTCAAGATGAATGTTTGTTGAAAAGCTATGAAATTCAAACCGTATATAAGGCTGATGGACTAAATAATGACGAAGCTCAACAACTTTTTAGTCACAAAGCTCATTGTGAAATTGATTTTTTGGATTTGGGCAACAATTTTGTCACTTATGCTCGGGGCAGTCCTTTGGTTCTTAAAGTTTTGGGTTCCCATTTGTGTAAAAGAACAAAAGAGGAATGGGAAACTGCTTGGAATCAACTAAAAGAAATTCTCAATGAAGATATTCCAGAGAAACTTCGAATAGCATATAATGGATTGGAGGAGTTGGAGAAAAAATTATTTTTGCATATTGCGTGTTTCTTCAAAGGGGAGGACTAGAATCGAGTAGCTGCAATACTAGAATCAATTTGCTATTGGAACGATAATATAAGGAAGCTCATTGACAAATCTCTAATTACCATTGTAGGGGGGAAATTGTGCATGCATCATTTAATACAACAAATGGGTTGGAAAATTGTTTGTGGGGAATCAAAGGATCTTGGAAGACGCAGTAGGTTGTGGGATTGTACTGATGTCCTTTATGTATTAAAGAACAATATTGTAAGTGTATTATTATATAGACATAAATTTAGAGAAGTATATATTTCTTCCTTTCATGCAAGTTTTTGCTGTATCTTGCCTTACACTAATTTTATTATTGTTGGTTACTAGGGAACAGATCAAATTAAAGGCATGGTGCTAAATTTGCCTCCAAATGAAGAACAAGAAGAATTGAATGCTGAACCATTCTCAAAGATGAATAAACTAAAATTGCTTAAAATTTGTAAGCTACACCTTCCCTGTCTTGGTAATCTTTCCAATGAGTTACTTTTGTTGGAATGGCATGAATATCCTTTGAAATCATTGCCAAAGAGTTTCTAGCCTCCTGAACTTGTTGAGCTCATTATGCATCACAAAGAAGATTAAGCAACTTCCAAGTGAATTTAGTGTATGATTTTCACTTATGCGGTTTTATTATTATTATTATTTGTTATGTACTGATTGCTTAATTTTCTATATTTACTTATTGTTTTATATCAGAACTTACACAAGCTAAAGCTCATCGACCTTAGTGACTCTCAAAACTTATTCCAGACTCCTAAATTCAATGGATTACCAAATATTGAAAGGTTAATTTTTCAAGGTTGTACAGGATTGTGTAAGAATGGAAAACAAGGAGTAATAGAAAGCTAAATAGAGAGCTATGGAAACTAAGAAAAGAGAGAGAGAGAGAGAGAGAGAGAGAGAGCTTCCGGAAAAACTTTCTATTATGACTGAGAAGAAATGAATTGATTTTCGTATCTATACACAGGTCCTACTTATATACTAACCGGATGCTAACTGAAAGAAAACTAATTTCCTAAACTATGCGTTGGGTAGTTACATCAGCGATTACAACATAGTACGTGTGACTCTCACGTGTGAACATAAATAACTAATGCAAACTAAAACTACAGGTAGTATAAGTTCTTGTGTCATTTTGTGTATAACACTGTCACTTGCTTCACTCTGTTTGATTGCAAAAGCACTTCACACCACAATCACTTCACCTCACTTTGTTTCAAAGATTTGCTTCTTGCCTCACTTTGATTTGCTCTAACCTTGACCTTAGTATCTTTACAGCCCCCTCAAGGTTAGCTTCAGGTCCATGAATGTTGATTATGCTCATTTTGTCAAGTAAAGAAAACAATTGTTGAGCACTAAGTGCCTTTGTCAATAAATCTACTAACTATGTGTGTGAGTTGGAGTATAAAATAACTTAATCACTCGATCTTGCACTTTGTCTCTAACCAAGTGACAGTCTATCTCTATATGTTTTGGACATTCATGAAACACAGGATTCTCTCCTATGTATATGGCAGCTTGGTTATCACAGAAAAGTATGGCTGGTTGTGGATGATAGACTTTAAGATCCTTCAATAGTGCTAGCAACCAGGTTATCTCATATCTTTGTCACAGCCCATTGCCCTATACTCTGCCTCTGTAGAGGACCTGGACACAATGGATTGCTTTTTAGACTTCCATGACACCAAAGAATCACCTAGAAAGATGCAATATCCTGTTGTTAATCTTCTAGTATCCACACATGCTACCCAATCTGCATCAATGTACCCCTTTAAATGAAAATCGACCTTGAAGACAACAAAATCCCTTGACCAGACAGCTTTTGATATACTTTGCAATACCTTATAAGCTGCATCCAAGTGAGGTTTTCTAGGCTTGGACATGAATTGGCTAAGCTTGTGGACTGAATATGCCAAATCTGGCCTAGTAATGGTGAGATATAGTAATCTACCAACCAATCTCCTATAGACTCCAGGATCAGCCAACAATTGTCCATGATACTTACTCGACTTTTAAATTTTGGTCCATTGGAATTTTGCAAGGCTTACAAGTTGTCATCCCCGCATCCTTAAGTATCTCAAGGGCATATTTTCTTTGGCACAAAGTGATTCCCTTATCCGATCCGGCCACTTCAAGACTAAGAAAATATTTCAAACTTCCAAGATCTTTGAGCTTGAACTTCTAATCCAAAAATACTTTAAGATTTGCCACTTTGCCTTGACATCATTGCTAGCAATAAGAATGTCATCAACATAAACTAATAAGGCCAAAAATGACCTGTGAGACTTCTTAGTAAACAAAAAGTAGTTTGATTTTGACTTGTTTGAAACCATACTGCAAGATTGTGGATGAAAACATGGAATACCACTGTCTGGAAGCTTGCTTAAGTCCATATAATGACTTGTTGAGCTTACAAACCAGCCCCCTTTGTAGTGAAACCCTGTGGAAGCTGCATATATACATCCTCATGTAGATCACCATGGAGGAAAGCATTATTTACATCAAGTTGAGTCAAATGCCAACCCCTAATAGCGAGAAACAACCAACAATGTTTTGACAAAGTAGTCATTTTGGCAATAGGAGAGAAAGTTTCAATAAAGTCAAGACCCTCTTGTTGTGTAAACCCCTTAGCCACCAAACGTACCTTGTACCCTTCAATACTGCCATCCGACCTATATTTGACCTTGTAAACCCATTTGCAACCCACTGCCCTCTTGTGAGGAGGTAATGGAGTGAGTGTCCAAGTATTGTTGGCCTCTAAGGCAGCAATTTCTATATCCATTGCTTCCTACCATTTTGGATTTTTGACAAATGACTTAAAGTAGGACTTGGGTTCAGGAATATTAGTAATGAGAGAACAAAAATTGGCATAAGAAGTAGACAATTTAGAAGTAGAGAGATAGGAGGATAAAGGGTATTTGATACCTGAAGTGGGAGGTAAAGAACCCGACTTTATGGATGAAGTGGAGTGAGGAAATTGATCACAAAGAACTAAGTTGCATTTGTATGATTGCAGATAGGTAGGAGGCTTAGAGACCCTTTGTGACCTTCTCAAAGATGGAGTTGGAAATAACAGTGTCTAAGTTTGGAGCAACATCTATAATAGCAGTTGGAATAGGAGAACTACGAGACACATGAGGAGGATTAGACATAGAAGGAACTTCAATTTGTAACTGATCTAGGACAGGAATTGGAGCAGTAGAAATGGACTCATATGTAGGTGGAATGACCTGATTTGGTGCAGGAATGGCATCTATGACAAGGTCATAAGTTGGAAAAGAAATCAAAGGATCATGAGGTGAAGCTACTAAAGGAAATAGATGAGGTAGAGGGATGTTGGAATGAGAAGAAGATGAATAAGGATCTGACACAAAAGGAAAAATTGTTTCATGAAAAATCACATCCCTTGAAATGAAAATTCTCTTAGTAAATAGGTTAAGAAGTTTGTAACCCTTAACACCAAAGGGGTATCCAGGAAAAACACTAGGTACAGACCTAGGATCAAACTTAGTTCTATGGTGAATTAAAGTTGAAGCAAAACAAAGACAACCAAATACCTTGAGATGCTCATAAGAAGGAATTTTGCCATGTAACTTTTCAAAGGGAGATTTATTGTTTAAAATAGGGGAAGGCAGCTTGTTAATGATATGTACAGCAGTCAACACATACTCACCCCAAAGATAAAGAGGGACATTAGACTGAAATCTCAAAGCCCTAGCCATGCTCAAGATATGTTGGTGTTTCCTTTCCACAACTGAATTTTGTTGTGGAGTGGCTACACAAGAATGTTGATGTATAATACCATTTGCGAAAAAGAAATCTTTCAAGAAAAACTCGGGAGTATTATCAGTTCTAAACACTTTGATTTTGGTGTGAAACTGTGTACATATCATGTTGTAAAAAGAAACAAGCAATGGTCTAGTATCTGATTTGTATTTCATTAGATAGACCCAAGTAGATCTAGTAGCATCATCAACTAGAGTGAGAAAATATTTGAAACCTTCTTGAGTAGGTTTAACAAAAGGACCCCAAACATCACAATGGACAATATCAAAAGCATTAGAGGAAATGTGATTAAAAGATAGAAAGGGTAACTTTTTCTGTTTAGCAATAGGACATAGAACACAATCTTTATTACTTCGAAATTGGATTACATCGGGAAGATGATTGCGAGTATTGAGCTTATTATCAGAAACATGCCCAAGTCAAAGATGCCAAAGAAATGGCTTAGAAACAACAGGAACATTGGAAACATAATTTACAAGTGAATCAAAAACAGATTGCAAAATGGAAGAAACTCCTGATATAGATGTGCAATCTGGTGAAACTTGTAGCAAGTAAAAATTGTTGTGCAATTTACCCACTCCAATCGTTTTCCAACATGACAGGTCTTGTATGAAATAAAATTTGGAAAAAAAAAAAGACAACAAGATAGGCATTTTGTTAATTTGCTAACTGAGATTAGGTTGAATGAAAAAGAGGGAACACAAAGAACATTCTCAAGAATTAAGGTGGATGTGATTTGGATAGTGCTTATGTGAGTGACAGTAACTTTCTCACCATTAGGCAATTGAACAAAAGTGGATATAGAACTAGTTATTTTGGTGAATAAGGTGACAGAATGAATTATGTGATCTGTAGCACCAGTATCAAGAACCCAAGTCTCACCATTGAAAGCATTTTTGTGCACAGGATTAACAGCAAATACAGAATGTTGCATGCTTAAAGTCATACAATCTTGGAACACATGGCAAGTATTACCTGAGGCGGTAGTGGAAGTAATTGCAGAATTTGCTGAATGGACACCTTCACAGAATTAGATGAGAAGGCATGAGTGTTGAGTAGGGAAATCAATTGTTGGCACTGATCAAAAGTAAATGGAAAATTGCCACTACCTAGCTGTGTCTCTCCAGGTTGAGATTGATCACCCTCAAGACTGATCTGATTTGCCATTGGAGCATTTCCTTTCTACTTATAACCTGGTGGAAAACCAACCAATTTTTAACACTTCTCCTTGATGTGACCAAGCTTGTCACAATAATCGCACATAGGCCTTCCTTTCCCAGCATTGCCTTTGAAATTCTTGCCAGAATTACTTGTAAAACCAGAGCTATGAGTAAAGCTTTGATTTTTAACAGCAAGAGCAATTGTTTCAACCGATGAACCCAGATTGAAACTTGAAGATCTTTGCCTTTCTTCTTGAATCACCAAAGAAAATGCCTTGTCTATAGAAGGGGTAGGTTCCATCATGAGAATCTGAGTTCGCACTTGAGAATAAGCATCATTCAATCCATTGAGAAACCGCATCAGTGAATCTTGATGTTGAAGAGAATTGATCTTATCATTTACACCACATGCGCACTTGCCACAGGAACAACAAGGCAAAGGTTTGAAATTTAGCAATTGATCCCACGAAGCTTGAAGCCCTGTGAAGTAGGAGGTGACCGTTGAATCTCCTTGCATCATAGTAGAAATTTGCTTCAGTAGCTGTGAAATTTGTGGTCCATTAGCCTGAGAGAAACGATTCTTGAGTACATTCCAAACTTCAAGAGCTATGTTCCTATAGATCACACTAGCAATGATATGAGGCGAGACACAATTCAAGAATCCAAGAGGAAATCATTGAATTGCACTTAGACCATGCCTTCTTCTCCAGAGGAGTAACTGCCATTGAAGCGTTGATTGATCCATCAACAAAACCAAGTTTGCTTTTGGCATCCAAAGCCATCTTCATCGCACGAGCCCAGGTAGGATAATTATCCTTTGTTAATGGTTGTGAAACCAAGATCGCACCATGTGATTCACCATGATGCAGAAAGAATGGGCTACGAGGATCCTCCATTGGTGAAAGCTCACGCTGTGAGGTTGAAGATGAAGCTTGTTGAGGATTGGACGCCATTGAAAGCGATTCTAGCTCTGATACCATGTAAGAATGGAAAACAAGGAGTAATAGAAAGCTAAACAGAGAGCTATGGAAACTGAGAAAAGAGAGAGAGAGAGAGAGAGCTTCTGGAAAAACTTTCTGTTATGACTGAGAAGAAATGAATTGATTTTCATATCTGTACATAGGTCCTACTTATATACTAACCAGATGCTAACTAAAAGAAAACTAATTTCCCAAACTATGTGCTGGGTAGTTACAGCAGGCAGTTACAACATAGCACGTGTGACTCTCATGTGTGAACATAAATAACTAATGCAAACTAAAACTACAGGTAGTATAAGTTCTTGTGTCGTTTTGTGTATAACACTGTCACTTGCTTCACTCTGTTTTACTCCACAAGCACTTCACACCACAATCACTTCACCTCACTGTTTCAGCATTTGCTTCTTGCCTCATTGCTGCTCTAACCTTGACCTTAGTATCTTTACATATGCGTTGCACCCATCTGTTGGAAGTCTTGAACGACTTATTCTATTAAATTTAAAAGACTGTAAGTGTCTTCAGAACCTTCCGCATGAGATCTACTTGAAATCTCTTAAAATTTTAATTCTATCTGGCTGTTCAAAACTCAAGAAGTTTCCAAAGATTGGGAGAAACATGACAAGCATGTTGGAGCTTTATTTGGACAGGACTGCCATAGAAGGACTACCATCATCAATCAAGCATCTAACCAGCTTGACTTTATTGAATCTTCAAGACTGTGAAAACCTTTCAAGTTTTCCAAGTGTTATTTGTAGTTTGATCTCTCTTGAAATTCTCATTCTATCAGGATGTAAGGGTCAACCACCAAAAGCAAGGTATTTGAGTGGGCTCATTCCCACTTTATCCTCAATCGGTACCACCCTCACTCTTCTCTACACCTATCTCACTGATCGACAACCTGAAGCAGAGCCCATCAGTCTGGTGTTGCCTTTGTCATTCTCAGGATTAAGCTCTTTAGTATCTCTAGATCTAAGTGGCTGTAATCTGTTGGACGGAGCTCTCCCTGATGATCTTAGCTACTTGTCCTCACTAACATCTCTGAACTTGAGGAAAAATAATTTTACATGCTTACCTTGTAGCATTTCTCAGCTTTTAAATCTCAAACTTCTTTTCTTGGATCATTGTAGCAAGTTTCAATCAGTGCCATATCTTCCATTAAGTACACAATTTGTTTCAGCACAAGGATGTACTTCACTTGAAAATTATTCAAATCAAGTTATTGTTTGGACTTCGGGTGCAGCAAGATTCACTTTTATTAATTGCCATGGCTTGGCTGATGATGAAGGCAAAATTGCTGATGTTCCTTTGCTAAATATACACTTTCAATCATTGTGGCAAAGATACATGGAGGTCTCTCTCTCTCTCTCTCTCTTGCATGCACGCATTGAACATCTTTTTTACTTGTCTTTTAATATTTTGTAGGACCAAATTCTTCAAATTAAAGGCTTTTGCCTGGTTTTACCTCAAATTGAAGTTCCAGAGTGGTTCAAGAATAAGGAGTGCGGGCCATCTGTGTGAATCCCATTACCTCCTAATCTGCTCAATAATAGAAGTTGGAAAGGGATCGCTCTTTGTGTAATTTTTGTAGTCCCTCCAAATTTGATAGATGTTTCTCCTGGTCAGGATTCAAAATACTTTCATGAATTTATTGGTCATTTTGACATGGATGGCAGTCTTTTAAATTGTCCCCTGGTCCTTAAGGTTCCTAAGGAAACATTTGTTGGTTCATTTGGACTTTGGCTATACATATCACATGCGAGGTTTACAGAACATTTTGACGAAGGGAGTTGCATTAGCTCTTTGATTAGGCCCAAAAGGCTGGATATTCAGATCAAAATGTGTGGTGCACGAATTCTATACGAGCAAGATATGTTAGAATTTGTACAAAACTCAAGGCAAGAAAATTTCAGGAGCTGTGATGACCTCAGTTGAGGTCATGAAAAATTCATAGAAGATCATATGAGCAGTTCCCAAAGCTATGATCTCAAGCTAAAACAAAAGCTCAATTCACTGCTTTCAACATTGTATCAGGTCTCTTCTTCTATCTCAAGAAACTCCATTTTACCTAAAATTTTATGGGTTTAGGCCCAATGACGTTATGTTAATTCCTCAATTTATCTACTTTTTTCTATATGTGAGACTCTCATTCAGTGTTTATCTAACAAAATTGTCAACTCAGTGGTTATGAAAAAAGTTGTTAAAATTTTTGTCTCTAAACTTATTATTTTTGTATATGTTTGATTGTTTTCCTCTCTCACCATTCTATTGAACATTTGGGCGCCATACATTTATGTATTTTACAGGTAGATTGGGCAAAAAACCATTTGTATGACTATATCTTTCATCAGATTGCACGTCCACCATGCTGGTTCACTCGTACAAACCTTGGGCCCTCCATAGAAATGCCGTTACCTGCAGATGTACATGATAATTCAACATGGTTGGGATTCACTATATTGCTTCGTATTGTATTCAAATGCGAGCTGGTTTCAGTTACAAGCTGCATTCAACAATTTTTCTTCGCTATTCTAGTCTTTCAGCTAGTGATGAAGTTTCTTTTGCATCTTACACAACCTTTCCCCTCTCTACAGACTTTTTTGATGAGCCACCACAAGATTCAGGACGACTTGTGGTATTTTACATACCACGCTGGGGTTTTCAGTTGAAGCAGTGTGATCACATTGGAGCTTCATTTGAAAGCAGTGACCCAGCTGTACAATTTGAAATGTGTGGAATTTGTCTTGTATATGCGCAAAATGTCCCAGAGTTTGTGCAAACCCTTGTTGAGTGCATGTTAGGGAGTCTAGATGCCAATCATCAATCTTTTTCCGTAAGTCTTTCATATCAACTTGGAATGATGCAATACTGCAACCATGAAAAAGAAAATTGTTGCCCTTTCTTACCCGAAAGGTTAAATTTAACTGGACAAGTATTTTGTTACCACACTTCAATGCAATAGATAAATAATTTGCTAGTCAAATATCAGAGATATGTTTTATGATACTTGCAGGAGGCTTGACCCCGACACCATGCGAATGCTTCTACCAAATAATGAAACCATACAAGAGGAGTGTACTTCACGGGAGACATTTTCAAATCAAGTAATTGCTGCAGGCATTTTGAAAAATTCAAGTTGAGGCTCTATTAATTTAAGCATACCATTTGGGAATGGGCAAGATGGAAGTAAGATGTCAGGCCACCTTGAATGCAGGGTCGGCTTGATGCATTTGGGGGCTTAAGGCAAAAATTGATTATCTTATTTTAGATGCAAAATTTCTACTAATTAATATGAACTATGTAGAATTTTTTTTTTTTTTTTTAGAAATTTTATAGATAGAAAAAGTTTGACAAAATTTTTCATACTTGTTGTGTTAGATTGATAGTGGTAAGTAAAAAAGCAGTGTTAGTGGTAGACTTAAATGAAAACTAGTAAAAATTTGCAAACTTAACTCTTATTATTATTCTTTTTTTTTTTTAGAAGTGCAATATTCACAATATTTTTTACAACAAATCCTAGGTTTTAAGTTGCTTTTTGTTTTCTATTTGAAAATATCACTATAATTTTTTTTTTTTTTTTTTGGTCATCAATAACAACCTACTACTTAATATTAGTTGTAAAAGTGTTGTGAAAAATATTGTGAACATTGCATTTTTCTCTTTCTTTTATTTGTTTTTTATCTGGTAAAAAAATATTATTTTATTTATTGATTATAAATAACCCTATTAGTTAAAATTTAGGGGCCTTTTTTTTACTTGGGGTTTTAGGCGACCGCATTTTTTGCTCTATCATTTAGCCGCCTTTGCTTGAATGTTGGTTTAAACCATATTTGCAGGTATCTCTCTCTTTCTCATTTGTATCTATATCTATAATATCTAAAATCTCTTAGTAGCATCTTGGGGCTATCCCAAGGGATTTCTTCTTGTAATAACCATGCACCTGAGGAAATCATTAGATAGTCGAAAAGGTTTGAATGTCCTCGTTTCTAAAATAGAAAAAAAAAATCCAAAATTTAAAGTGTAACTTATATTGTTGCTATCTTTCTGTTGAACCATATTAGTGACCATGTCATTATTTTCTTTTCATAATTTTTTTAAATATATAAATATTAATGTATGCAATAACGCATTATACATTAACAACTTATATAAACTAATTGTAATTTACCAATCATGATAGGATCATTGTTTTTTACTACCATGACTTTACACATTCTTAAACTTAAATGTAACTTATAATAGAAAATGCATGTAATAGAATTGTGCCACCACATCCACCTATTTTCAACCCCTTCTTTCTCTTTTAAAACTTTTATTCTCCCTATTCTCCAAAAAAAATTAAAAAAAAATAAAAACTTCTTCTTCTCCCTATTAGTCCACTTTACCAATACATTTCTTTGATCATTTCTTCCTAGTATTTTGACTATTCTTTCTCCCCATATGGGTTCTCAGGGTGGAATGCCTAGAAATAGCCCTGATGCTGATAGGTGGCTGCGTAATGCCAATATTCAACAGAAGGGTTTAATTCCTTCTCCTCATACTCCATTACTGATGATGCACAAAGCTGAGAAGAAGCATGAAGTGGGTAAAGTGACGGATGAGGAACAGGCAAAGCAAAGGCAGTTGAAAGTTATTTTGAGCAAGCTAACTCCTCAGAACTTTGATAAACTTTTTGGACAAGTGAAAGCAGTAAACATTGACAATCTTGACACTCTTAACTGGTGTCATCTCACAGATCTTTGACAAAGCTTTAATGGAGCCTACTTTCTGTGAAATGTGTGCCAATTTCCGTAGTCAACTTTCTTTGGAATTGCCTGATTTCAGCAAAGACAATGAAAAGATAACTTTTAAGAGGGTGTTTTTGAACAAGTGCCAGGAGGAATTTGAGAGATGGGAAAGAGAGCGAGAAGAAGCTAATAAAGCTGATGAAGAGGGTGCGATCAAACAGTCTGATGAAGACGAATGTTGGGTAACATTAGATTAATTGGGGAGTTGTACAAGAAGAAAATGTTGACCGAGCGAATAATCCACGCATGCATCCAGAAGTTGCTGGGTCAGTATGATAATCCTGATGAAGAAGATATTGAAGCTTTGTGCAAATTGATGAGTACTATTGGAGAGATGATCGACCATTCCAAAGCCAAGGAGAATATGGATGCATATTTTGAGAGAATGAAGATGTTCTAGGATTCAATTGATTTGAGAAAGAATATATGGCAACAGCGCAGGAAAGTTGAAGGGCCGAAAAAGATTGAGGAAGTGTACCGAGATGCTGCTCAAGAACGACAGGCACAAACTAGCAGGTTGGGTCGAGGAAACATCAACACTTCATCAAGAAGGACACCTATGGATTTTGGTTCAAGAGGGTCAACTATGTTGTCTCCCTCAACTGCGCAGATGGGTGGTTTCCTTGGCCTGCCTAGTCAGGTTCGTGGATTCGGTTTGAGGACAGAGTGCCTTAAGAAGAAAAGTGCTGAGAGTGTTGAGGCACGTGAGGTTCACATGGAAGAGGTTAGTAAAGATGAGTTGCAGCAGAGATTAATTGATAAGGAGCAGCCAGATACGGACACGTGTACTTTGAGCATTAATTAATTCTGCATTTGCAGCCACTGTCCACTGACTCTTTAATTCACGCATCAATTAGTTTTAGAAATTAATTTTTTTCTGTTTTTCCCTTTTATGCTTGTTTGTACATATAAAGCAAAAGCTACTTTGTAAATTCTCATTCAATGAAATAATAATCTTCTATTTACCTTTTCTTCCAGAGAGAAACAGAGAGAGAGGTAAAGTGAGTGTTTTTCATTGAATGTGATCTTGTTTTTCATGGTATCGAGTCAGTAACAATGGCTTCCGTTGATCAAGCTTCTTCGGTTCTGTACGGATCCGAGTGGATTCTTGATTCTAATGAATTGAATCGATCCATACTTGCTTGAAGAGTGGTGATAATCCTGGTTCTATTCTCGTCACCGAGCTTTTGATTGGGCGTGTCAATTATCCATCCTGGTCACGAGCAATGGTTATTGCTCTTCATCGCCAAGAACAAAATTGAGTTCATCAATGGTGTTATCAAGAAACCGAAGCCAATTCTCCACTTTGTGCAAAGCTTGGACTCTTGCAAACACAATGGTTCTTTCTTGGATATACAACTCGTGAACAAGAACATCAAATCTAGTGTGACGTACAATGAGACTGCTAGGCGGTGTCCAGTTGGATCTCGAAGCACGTGATTTGATCAAGGCAAGGCTGCCAGGATCTACTCACTGCAGAAGGCAATTTCTCACATTTCTCAAAACAATCTTTTGGTGAGTGATTACTTCACTAACTTCAAGACACTTTCTGATGAATTGTGATCCTTTGCCCGAATGTTCTTGTGGAGCAATGAGGATTTTGACTGAAAAATTTGAGAAAGATTGTGTGATGAAGTTCTTAATGGGACTGAATGAGAACTATGTTGCAATTCGAACTCAAGTCCTCATGGCTGATCCAATGCCTGACTTGAATAAGGTGTATTCTATGGTTCTTTATGAGGAAATGCAAAAGAACATTAGTTTATCCCCCTCCTCCGAGATTGAAGCAAACTTTGTATTCTAATGTAAGTGCTAAGCCTAATTCAGGGAATAGGTATGGCAATCGAAAGGAAAGGCCAATTTGCAGTCATTGTGGCATTCAAGGGCACATTATTGACAATTGTTACAAGTTACATGGCTATCCGCTTGGATATAAGCCAAAAGGAAAATCATCTTGGAAAATCATTGGAAATGATGAATTGGTCATGTCAAATTCTGGTTCCATGTCCACCATCGGTTCACTGGAGCATCAGGCCATGAAGTGCCCTATCACTCAAGAACAATGCCAGCAGCTAATGGCTTTCTTGAACAGTCGGTCTTTGGATGGATCTCGGGTTGGAAGTTCTCATCAGGCAGCCAATGTGGTAGCAACAGTCTTCACTCTCGTGGCCATGGTTCAAAGACCCTCTAATGCCAAATTTTACGAGTAAGGTTATAACTTCCTCTTGTGCTTCCACCTTAGACCTTTCACATTCCATTTTTTCTTCCCGAAAAGTTAATAAACTAGCCTTTTCTACTAATACTTGGATATTGGATACTGGAGCTAGTGATCATTTTGTTCATTCTGTCACTATCCTTTCTACCATAACTTCCACTATAGAAGCTTATTTTCAATTACCTAATGGAGAGACTGCATTAGTAAGTCACATTGGCACTGTCATTATTTCAGAACATTTAATCCTTGAAAATGTCTTGGTTGTCCCTTCTTTTCACTTCAATCTCATTTACGTTAGTCAATTGGTCAAGTCCTTGACTTGTTGTTTTATCTTTCTTGGTGATATGTGTTTTATCTAGGACCTTCTTCACTGGAAGGTGATTGGTCCAGGTAAAGAACTTCGGAGACTTTACTTTCTCCAAGACACCGCAACACGATGCTCTTTTGATTCATCGCTTTTTACCTTCCATTGCATCACTTGCTTCGAATGATCTTTGGCACATCCGATTGGGTCATCCTTCGATCGAAAATTGTACATATTGAATGTAACTATGCCTATTGTTTCTTGTAATAATAATGAACCTTGTATGGTCTGCCCTTTGGCAAAACAAAAGAAATTACCTTTTCCTGCTAGTCGGCATGTTGTGGAATGTGCTTTTGCTTTAGTACATATTGACATTTGGGGTCCATTTTCTATTCCTACAATTGATGGTTATAGATTCTTCTTAACAATAGTTGATGATTACACTAGATGTACTTGGCTTTATCTTTTAAGGTTCAAGTTTGAATGTCAATCAATTTTAAGAAATTTTTGTTCTATGGTTGAAACACAATTTGACCTCAAAGTTAAGATCATTAGACCGGACAATGCAAATGAATTTGTGATGAAATCTTTTTATCAAGAAAAATGAATTATTCATCGGTTGAGCTGTGTTCAAACTCTACAACAAAAAAATCATTGTTGAGAGGAAGCATCAACACCTCTTATATGTAGCAGCTTATCTGATTAATAGGTTACCTTCTTCTCCTTTGAATCACAAAACCCCTTATGAAATGCTTTTCAAAAAACCACTCTCCTATTCTCACTTAAAGGTTTTTGGTTGTTTGTGTTTTGCTTCTACTCTTTCTCATAATAGGCACAAATTTGCTCCTAGAGCTAAGAAATGTGTTTTCTTAGGCTATCCATCCGGCATTAAAGGATATAAAGTTTTGGATATTGACACCAATACCTCCTTTATTTCAAGGGATGTTGTTTTTCATGAAACAATTTTTCCCTTTGCCTTTGCTTCTCTTCATGTAGATTCAGATTTCCTTGTTTTTCCTAAACCTGTTTTGGATTGTGAATCTGATCCTATATTTGATAGTCTTGAGCATTTTGAGTATGATGACTCTCCTCCAATTCATGATTCTGCTCCTATTGTTCATCCCGAGACTGATACACCTATTACATCTCCTACTATTGCCTCTACTCCTAATCAACTTCTTGATTCTTTTGTTTTTGATATACCTTCTTCAAGTACACAATCAGCTCCTGTTTCTAATGATATCATAGCTCAGCCATCTATTCCTGCTAACATCATAGCTCCACTTCTTAGAAGTTCTACCAGATCACACAAACCCCCTATTTACCTACAAGACTATTTATGTAAGTCTTACGCTCTTGTTCCAATTGTTGGCAAGCCTTATGACATTTGGTGTCATCTCACCTATGCCAAACTTTCCACCAAGTACAAGTCCTTTGCTTTAGCAATTTCCAATCCTAACTCTGAACCTGCTTTCTATCATGAAGCTGTGAAATTTTCTCATTGGAGCAGTACCATGCGGCGCGAGATTGAAGCTCTTGAAGCTAACAATACTTGGTCTGTTTGTGCCTCTTCCACCTAGTAAGGTTGCCAATGGTTCAAAATGGGTTTAAAAAGTGAAATATCACTCGGATGGCACCATTGAAAGATACGAGGCCAGGCTAGTGGCCAAAAGATATACACAGAAGGGAGGCATTGACTATAATGAGACATTCTCTCCTGTGAAACAATGGCACGTCCTTCGATTTGATGTCAACAATGCATTTCTGCATGGTGACTTGCTTGAAGATGTTTATATGTCCCTTCCATTGGGGTTTCACAGCAAGGGGGAGACAGAAGGTAAGGGGGAGTTTGTTCAGGGTGCTCAAGGTCCTTTAGTTTGCAAACTAAACAAATCTTTGTATGGTTTGAAGTAGGGCATCCAGGCAATGGTTTGCCAAACTTTCTAATGCTATCTTAGAATTGGGTTTTGTTCAATCTAAAGTCGACTATTCACTTTTTACCTTTACTAAAGGTTCTGCTTTTGTAGCACTGCTAATATATGTGGATGACATACTCTTGATTGGAAATGATGAGCCCTATATTACTCATTTGAAGGGCATGCCGGACACTAGGTTCAAGCTCAAGGACTTAGGGCCTATCCAATATTTCTTGGGGATAGAAGTAGCTAGAAGCAAGACAGGAATAGCTCAAAACCAAAGGAAGTATGCATTAGAGATTACGCAAAGACACCGGCTTAGCTGGTTCTAAGCCTTTCAATACACCCATAGAGCAAAATATTAAGTCGTCTAAAACCGGTGGGGTTCTATTAAAGGATCTTACACATTTAGAAGACTTATTGGAAGGCTAATGTACCTTACCATAACTAGACCGGACATAACATATGCAATACACTTGCTCACCCAATACCTTAGTAAACCAAGAGAGCCACACTTGAAGGCAGCCTTTAGGATTGTTAAGTACATCAAAGGATCACCAGGGCAAGGTCTTTTTCTTTCCAAAGAATACTGAATTGCACTTCAAGGCATTCTATGATGCGGACTGGGCTGGATGTCCGGACACTCGTAGGTCTATAATAGGCTATTGTGTCTATCTAGGGGAGTCCCTAATCTCCAGGAGTTCAAAGAAGCAAGGTCTTGTTTCAAGAAGTTCAGCAGGTTTGAATATAGGGCCATGGCTTCAACTACTTATGAGATTGTGTGGCTGAAGCAAACTTGTTGAAGGACCTTCATATAGAGCAAAAAAGGCCAGCACTATTGTATTGTGATAATCAAGCGACTCTTCACATAGCCGCCAATCTCGTATTCCATGAGCGCAACAAACACATTGAAATAGATTGTCATTTGGTTAGGGAAAAGATACGAGAGAGGCATCATCAAAACTTTTCATATTGCGGGGTTAATCAAAATGTAGACATATTCACTAAACCCACAGGATTTCCAGCTTTTTCAAAGTTGGTAGCAAAGTTAGGAATGATAGATATCTACAAACCTGCTGCGAGAATCAATAGAGGTTCAAGGTAGCCAATCAACCACAAAGCAGGCGGTGGTGGCTACCTTGAGGGGGAGTATTAAGAAGAAAAATAAGAAGAAAAGTGCTGAGAGTGTTGAGGCACGTGAGGTTCACATGGAAGAGGTTAGTAAAGATAAGTTGCAGCAGAGATTAGTTGATAAGGAGCAGCCAGATGCGGACATGTGTACATTGAGCATTAACTAATTATGCATTTGCAGCCACCGACTCCTTAATTCACTGATCAATTAGTTTTAGAAGTTAATTTTTTCTGTTTTTCCCTTTTATACTTGTTTGTACATATAAAAGCAAAAGCTACTTTGTAAATTCTCATTCAATGAAATAATAATCTTCTATTTACCTTTTCTTCCAGAGAGAAACAGAGAGAGGTAAAGTGAGTGTTTTTCATTGAATGTGATACTGTTTTTCAGTTCCCTTGCCTCAAAGACCTATTGGTGATGATTCTATTACACTTGGACCTCAAGGTGGTCTTGCAAGAGGAATGTCAATTAGAGGACCACCAGCAATGTCAAGTGTTCCTGCAGCTGAAATATCTCCTGGTGCTGCAGACTCCCGAAGAATGGCAGTTGGCTTGAATGGTTACAGTATGGTGTCGGAGCGGACAACTTATGGCCCAAGAGAGGAACTTGTTCCAAGATATATTCCGGATAGATTTGCTGCTCCAGCAGCTTATGACCAATCAAGCCCTCAAGAGCGTTATGTAAATTTTGGTCACGGAGACCTAAGGAATCCTGATCGGAGTTTTGATAGATCCGTTGTCACTTCACCAACATCACACATGGAGGGAGCAGCTGTTCCCCAAAATGTTCCTTCAGAAAAGTTGCCTGAAGAACGCCTTAAAGATATGTCCATTGCAGTAATTAAAGAATTTTACAGGTATCTCCTTTCCTATGCATGCTTCTATCTTCCTGTTTATTCCAGTTCTTATTCTCTGAGTTAACTTTAGAGAAACTAGCATCATATGTATGCTAGTGTAAGGTTTATGCGTTATGTTTCAACTTCCATATTGTTTGATTACTTCATTCAACTACTGAGTTTTTTGCTTATTATACTTTGCAACTGATGTCCATAGCATTGAGTGTTGTCAAATGAAGTATTATGGCTATCCTTTCCTTTGTGCTTTTTTTTTTTTTTTTTTTTTTTTTTTTTTTTTTTGGGGTATGGATTTATTATACTTTGCAACTGATGTCCATAATGTTGTGTTGTCAAATGAAGTAATATAGCTATCCTTCCCTTTCTGCTTATTTGTTTTGCATGGATAGGAGATAGGATTAGTATTTCAATTTATTCCCGTGGAACTTTGAAGGAGAAAAAAATTGAGCTAAAAGTTCAAATAAATTGAGATGTCCAGTTACTTATCAAGAAAAAAAAATTGAGATGTCCAGTTTATTTGTTTTGAGACTTCTTCTATGAATGTGGTGGCAAAAAGTGTTTTGATGGCTCCTTGGGTACAAATGCTTATCACATTTGGACCTATGGAGGGTGGAATGATAAAATGGCAGCTTTGGAAATAAGCATGTTGCATTAGATTGTTTAGATGTGGAAGTAACTATTTGTGCCGACTTGTACAACTAGTTATTTTTAATGGGGATTTTCTTGGTTTCAATTGATGTGAACTTGAGCTTGTTTCTTCCACCCTGTTCTCCACCCGCCTCCCCACCCCCCCGTTTTTTTCTCTTCTTAAAACCAAATAGCTAGTCCAATTACCCCAATTTTGGCTGACAACAAATTATGGGATTCTATCAAGTAGATCATGGTTCTAATTCCTCTACCATGGCAATATCGTAACTGTGATTTAATCTAACTTTGTTCTCTTAAGAATTGTCTTATGCAATTCATTTGTCACTTCCAAACTTGTTTCACCAGCATTTTCCCCCCAATTAGTTTGGGAAGAATCTTAGCCTGCTTGTACGGAAAGTACTAATAGAAAATATTGGGTTTGTTTGGAACTGTTGTCTGAGCTTTAAAAGACATGCACAACAAATCATTTGGTTTCCTTTTTTTTTTTTTTCTTTTTTTCTTTTTTTTTTTTTTTTTTTTTTTTTTTTTGTTGGGATGGGGATGGGGAGATATGGATTTTTGAAAACTGCAACACCAAATGACTGTTTTGAAAGCACCAAAATGGTGTCTTCTGAAATTGGTTTGTGTTTTCACAACCACCAAATTGTAGTCCCAAATATATTTGGATTGGCTATGAATCCTCAACAATCTAGACAGTGTTGGACACGTCTATTTTATTCTATCAGAAGTACAGTTTTTAGAAAGTTTTTTTGAAAGGGTAAAATTTATGTACAGTACATAAAGTTCCCCAATTAAATTTAAACACTTTGGTGTATCGAATTTGATTATCCTTGGAAAAGATGACATTGTTTGTGTTTTATTGGTCAATACAACTAGGTGTTTGAATTTAATTGGGAAACCTAAGATATTGCACCTAGGATACACATAAACTAAGGACTAGGTTATGAGTAATATATCTTATAATTGTGTGGTAATGCTTTGTCATATGTTAAGTTTTTCTAAAATGATTGACCTATAATAAAAAAATAAAAAAATAAAAAGATTTTCTAAAATGATTTAGATGAGACTATGTGAACCTTATATTAGTTAATAAATTCCATGGCAGTGCCATTTTTATTTTATTCTTTTTCCTGGCTGGTTCTATTTTCTATGAGGGGTTCGTTGATTCATTTCTGAGGCATTTGAATATTCATTATATTTTTGGCTTTCAAAGTAAAGAGACAGAATAAATAATATGTAGTAGTTGTTAACCTGCTGTTTGAATTAGGTTTTTGGCAGAAGTGAAGGTCATTTTATTACTTTTTCTAGTTGTTTGGTTTCGGGTAATCTTTTAGGAAGGATTCCTAAGCATTCTCGTGTTTGGTTGCAAATGGCTTAAGGGAATTCAGATGCCTGTAGTTTTAGCTGTTGGCATGGTTGTTTATTTATAATATAGATTCCATAGGTCATTCTGTTGTATTTATCAATATATTGAACAAATGTCATTCAACTTTTAGTGCCAGAGACGAGAAGGAAGTCGAATTGTGCATAAGAGACATGAATGCCCCAAGCTTTGATAAACTTTTCGAACAAGTGAAAGCAGTAAACATTGACAATCCTGACACTCTAATTTGTGTCGTCTCACAGATCTTTGACAAAGCTTTAATGGAACCTTCTTTCTGTGAAATGTATGCCAATCTCTGTAGTCATCTTTCCTTCGAATTGCCTGATTTCAGCAAAGACAAGGAAAAGATAACTTTTAAGAGGGTGCTTTTGAACAAGTGCCAGGAGGAATTTGAGAGATGGGAAAGAGAGCGAGAAGAAGCTAATAAAGGTGATGAAGAGGGTGCGATCAAACAGTCTGCAGAGGAAAGAGAAGAAAAGAGAATTAAGGCTCGAAGACGAATGTTGGGTAACATTAGATTAATTGGGGAGTTGTACAAGAAGAAAATGTTGACTGAGCGAATAATGCACGCATGCATCCAGAAGTTGCTTGGTCAGTATGATAATCCTGATGAAGAAGATATTGAAGCTTTGTGCGAATTGATGAGTACTATTGGAGAGATGATCGATCATTCCAAAGCCAAGGAGAATATGGATGCATATTTTGAGAGAATGGATGCGTTCTCCAACAATATGAATTTATCTTCTAGGGTCAGGTTCATGTTGAAGGATTCAATTGATTTGAGAAAGAATAAATGGCAACAGCGGAGGAAAGTTGAAGGGCCGAAAAAGATTGAGGAAGTGCACCGAGATGCTGCTCAAGAACGACAGGCACAAACTAGCAGGCTGGGGGGTCGAGGAAGTATCAACACTTCAACAAGAAGGACACCTATGGATTTTGGTTCAAGAGGGTCAACTATGTTGTCTCCCTCAAGTGCGCAGATGGGTGGTTTCCGTGGCCTGCCTAGTCAGGTTCGTGGATTTGGTGGTCAAGATGTTCGGTTTGAGGACAGAGTGCCTTATGAGGCTAGGACCTTATCTGTTCCCTTGCCTCAAAGACCTATTGGTGATGATTCTATTACTCATGGACCTCAAGGTGGTCTTGCAAGAGGAATGTCAATCAGAGGACCACCAGCAATGTCAAGTGCTCCTGCAGCTGAAATATCTCCTGGTGCTGCAGACCCTCGAAGAATGGCAGTTGGCTTGAATGGTTACAGTAGGGTGTCGGAGCGGACAACTTATGGCCCAAGAGAGGAACTCATTCCAAGATATATTCCGGATAGATTTGCTGCTCCAGCAGCTTATGACCAATCAAGCCCTCAAGAGCGTAATGTAAATTTTGGTAACAGAGACCTAAAGAATCCCGATCGTAGTTTTGATAGATCAGTTGTCACTTCACCAACTCCACGCATGGAGGGAGCAGCTGTTCCCCAAAATGTTCCTTCAGAAAAGCTGCCCGAAGAACGGCTTAAAGATATGTCCATTGCAGCAATTAAAGAATTTTACAGGTATCTTCATGTCCTATGCATGCATCTATCTTCCTGTTTATTCCAGTTCTTTTTCTCTAAGTTAACTTTAGAGAAACTAGCATCATATGTATGCTAGTGTAAAGTTTGTGTTATGTTTCAATTTCCATATTGTTTGATTACTTGATTCAAGTACTGAGTTATTTGCTTATTATACTTTGCAACTGATGTCCATAGCGTTGAGTGTTGTCAAATGAAGTATTATGGCTATCCTTTCCTTTGTGCTCTTTTTTTTTTTTTCATTTTTCTTTTTTCATTTTTTTTTTTTTGTATGGGTTTATTATACTTTGCAACAGATGTCCATAATGTTGTGTTGTCAAATGAAGTAATATAGCTATCCTTCCCTTTCTGCCTATTTGTTTTGTATAGATAGGAGATAGGATTAGTATTTCAATTTATTCCCGTGGAACTTTAGAGAAGAGAAAAAAATTGAGCTAAAAGTTCAAATAAATTGAGATGTCTAGTTACTTGCCCAAATAAATAAATAAATTTGAGATGTCCAGTTTATTTGTTTTGAGACTTTTTTTATGAATGTGGTGGCAAAAAGTGTTTTGATGGCTCCTTGGGTACTGCTTATCACATTTGGACCTGAGGAGGGTGGAATGATAAAATGGCAGCTTTGGAAATGAGCATGTTTCATTAGATTGTTTAGATGTGGAAGTAACTATTTGTGCCGACTTGACCAAATAGCTAGTCCAATTACCCCAATTTTTGGCTGACAACAAATTAGGGGATTCTATCAAGTAGATCATGGTTCTAATTCCTCTACCATGGCAATATTGTAACTGTGATTTAATCTGACTTTGTTCTCTTAAGAATTGTCTTATGCAATTCATTTGTCACTTCCAAACTTGTTTCACCAGCATGTTCCCCCCAATTAGTTTGGGAAGAATCTTAGTCTGCTTTTACGGAAAGTACTAATAGTAAATATTGGGTTTGTTTGGAACTGTTGTCTGAGCTTTAAAAGACTTGCATGACAAATCATTTGGTTTCCTTTTTTTTTTTTTTTGGTTGGGATGGGGGTGGGGAGATATGGATTTTTGAAAATTGTAACACCAAATGACTGTTTTGAATGCACCAAAATGGTGTTTTCTGAAATTGGTTTGTGTTTTCACAACCACCAACTTGTAGTCCCAAATATTTTTGGGTTGGCTATGAATCCTTAAAAATCTAGATGGTGTCGGACACGTCTGTTTAATTCTATCAAAGGTCATGTTTTCTATTACGTCATTAATTGAAATGTCCAAATTGTTTTGTGTTTTAAGTTTAAGATAGATAAAACAGTTGAAAACATCTTATTTTATATGCTTTTTCTTTTTCTTTTTTGTGGGTGTTGGGGGGGATGGGTGGGGGGGAGTTTTTAGAAACTTTTTTTGAAAGGATAAATTTTAGATATAGTACATTAAGTTCCCCAATTAAATTATAAACACTTGGGTGTATCAAATTGATTATCCTTGAAAAAGATGACATTGTTTTTGTTTTATTGGTAAATGCAACTAGGTGTTTGAATTTAATTGAGGAACTTAAGGTACTGCACCTAAGATACACATAAACTAATGACTAGGTTATGAGTAATATATCTTATAATTGTGTGGTAATGCTTTGTCATATGTTAAGTTTTTCTAAAATGATTGACCTATAATTTTTAAAAAAAAAAAAAGGATTTTCTAAAATGATTTAGATGAGACTATGTGGACCTTATATTAGTTAATAAATTCCATGGCAGTGCCATTTTTATTTTATTTTTTTGCCTGGCTAGTTCTATTTTCTACGAGGGGTTCGTTGATTCATTTCTGAGGCATTTGAATATTCATTATATTTTTGGCTTTCAAAGTAAAGAGACGGAATAAATAATATATAGTAGTTGTTTACCTGCCGTTTGAATTAGGTTTTTGGCAAAAGTGAAGGTCATTTTATTACTTTTTCTAGTTGTTTGGTTTAGGGTAATCTCTTAGGAAGGATTCCCGAGCATTCTCATGTTTGGTTGCAAATGGCTTAAGGGAATTCAGATGCCTGTAGTTTTAACTGTTGGCATGGTTGTGATATATAGCCTTGTTATTTATAGTATAGATTCCATAGGTCGTTCTGTTGTATTTATCGATATATCGAACGAAAGTCATTCAACTTTCAGTGCCAGAGACGAGAAGGAAGTCGAATTGTGCATAAGAGACATGAATGCCCCAAGCTTCCATCCATCAATGGTATCTCTATGGGTCACAGATTCATTTGAGAGGAAGGACATGGAAAGGGATGTTTTGACTAAGCTTCTAGTCAATCTTACGAAGTCTCGTGATGGTGTTCTGAATCAAGCCCAGCTCATCAAAGGGTAAAAAATATCTAACAATTTGTCAATCATGGTTGTATTTGTCTGTCATTTATATTTGGTGTTTTATTTACTTGCTGCTGTTTTTCTCCCATCTGGCCAGGTTTGAATCTGTTATGACTAATCTGGAGGATGCCGTAAATGATGCCCCAAGAGCTCCAGAGTTTCTTGGTCGTCTCTTTGCGGAAGTCATTACAGAAAATGTGGTCCCTTTGAGTGAGATTGGGCGGCTAATATACCAAGGAGGAGAGGAGCCAGGTTGTCTGCTAGAATTGGGGCTTGCAGCAGATGTTCTTGGAAGCACCTTGGAGGTAATGAAATCAGAGAAAGGAGATTCTGTCTTAAACGAACTATGCAAAAGCTCCAATTTGCGCATAGAGGATTTTCGACCTCCGAATCCTAACAGGTCAAGGAAATTAGATAAATTTATTTAGAGGATAGTGATGCTCGTTGTATCTAAGGAAAGGAAAAAAAAAAAATTAAAGAGGAATTATTCTCTAGTGCTTTAGGGTACTTAGTATTATCCAAGAAATATTTTTCTGTGGGTGGGTGGGGATTATATATTGGGTTTCTTTATCCATGTCTTAATATTATTCTTGAAATGTTAACTGCAATTATGAAAGGTCCAATTGAGCATCGGAATTTTAAGTTTCCAACTTTCATTTTATTTTTTGGTTTTGTTGTGTTATGAGATGGATCTCGTTACAGTTTGAGCTATATAGCATCATATCGGTCATTATCGAGTGAATAAGTACGTGTTTATTGCTTATAAAATGTCACACAATTTGACTAATTTATCTTAGGATCAAATATTTTATTAAACTTTCTTATAAGATCTCTACATTAAACTAGAAATCATCATTTCGGAGTTTTTAATAATAGATTTTCACAATGATTTTTGAGTATCAGTTTTTAAAACCTGAATGCAGAAGCCCCCTACCAATGTAGTATGTAGGAGAGAGCATGTAATTAAATACTGGATTTGGTGAAATCTATAAGGAATTGGGAGTTTAAAAGTTTATAATTTCACAATAAATTAATATTTTATCTAGAATAAAATTCTTTTAGATATGAACGAAATACCTTACATCAAATGAGTGGTGTGTAGTGTAAGTCCTTTAAATGAGTGCTCTTCTTTCCCCTCTAACTCAATATATATATATATATATATATATATATATATATATATATATATATTAGAATTTTCCTTCAAATGTGAGTAAAATACATGCGAATGGTTTCTCTCTTTTACCAATTCTATGATTAAATCACATGTTCTTTATTGGTAATTAGGTGCAATACACTATCAATTTTAGTAAAAAAAAAATGCGAAACAATTTAAGGAGAGATTAGGAGTGAACATTGGTCACAAGCTAGGCAGGAGTGGCTTCGACTTAGAGCATCAGTCCCAAGTGATTCGTGTTCACCCTGAATATTATATTAACAATAGCTGCGAACCTGCGCGTTGCGCATGATAATTATATTTATGGTGGTTTTATTAAAAAAAATTTACAATTTAAATTAATCTAATAATGAGTAATATATTTCGTAATTATATTTTTATTTATTATAGAAACAATCAAAAATGTAATATAGGAACAATCCAAAACACCAAAAAAACATAAACTAAAAAAAATTAATAAAACTTAACAATGATTAATTAAACCAATATTAGGATAAAATTTTGTTTTTGATAATCTATTAAGGTTATTTTCTTTGTAGAAATTACAATTTCGACTGCCCAAAACATATTATCAAATAAACAATTATTAGCAAAATCTAAGAATTAAATTTCTATACATGCATTGTTATAAAATAATAATAATAAAAATAAAATTGCAAAAGTTAAAATTTGTCACCTATCCAATTATTTTCGTTTGGCTTACCTTTGCTTTTCTTTAAATAAATAGCATTATAGAGTACTTCTAATACAACTATTAAGAGTACTTTGTCCACCACAAAAGATTAGAAAATAAACCAAAATTAGTAAAGTCTCATAGTTTAATATCTAAATTGAGCACTATAAAAAATCATACTATATAACATAATAAATACCAAATTATCCAAATCATGCTATGTAATAGAATAATATTACATTTTTATATGCTATATTTAATTCTTTAAAACGCAATAGGATAACATTTAACAATCAAAGAGAATAAAAAATAAAAACAACAACAGCAATTTAAAAAACAAAACTAAATCACAATTAAAAAAAAAACTAAATCACATTAACCCAAAATAGAGCTTTAAAAATATAAAAAAAAAAATATCAACCTAAAGTAGATGCAAGAAAAATAAAAATTAAAAATCCACCAAAAAATTTAGAGAGAGAGCGAGAGGGAACCTTTTCTTTGGTGAGGGAAAACTATGCATAGAATAGAAGAGATAGTGACAAATTTATAGTAAAAGGGTGTGAATAGGAAAAGACAAAAATAATGGAAGATGAAGGGAAAGAAGAAGAATGGTATTAATGTAGAGGGTAGTGGGGAGATGAAAAGATTGAAGAAGTAGTGGGGAGATGAAATGGTAAGAGAGAGAGAAAGGTTGGAGAAGAGAAGTATTTTGCACTATGAAAGGCTTCAACGTTTTGTTTTTTGATTTTTGTTTTTTTCCTTTAAGCTTAAAAGGCTCACATAAAACCGTAAAGTTGAATTGAAAAGGATTTGGGTTGGGCTTAATAGTAGAACTAAATAAATAAGAGGTGGGCTGAATTAATCATACAGATTTATTATAGGGTGATAGTGGAAATAAATAAATAAGTAATGAACTGCATTTATAGGGCTAAAAATTGTAAAAACCATTTTAAAATTGTAGGAAAAATTATATTTTAAAAAAGAAAAGTAAAAAAAAGAATGACGTGGTAACTGATGTGGTGTAATGTGAGAGCAGCAACATTAAACGCTACGCTTGAGTTTTTAGTAATATATAGATTTGACAAGTGTAATGAGTTGGGGAAAAACATATCATTTAATAATATATTTGACAAAATACTTGTCAAATATATTGTTGACATTATGTATTCTATAACTTTTAATTGAATCAAGATTTTAAAATTTCTAATTATATCTTCTTTTTGAACTCAAGATGCACAAAATATTATCACAAAGATAAAATTTTAAAAAATACAATGGTAGAATTAATTTATCAAATATACTATTGCAACTTTACTTAACAATAGAATCACCTATAGTTTCAACTTACTAAAGTAAAGATAGATTCAACATATAACTTGGTTAATTAATACTTGTCAACCCAAAATTAATTTCATATTAGAGAGTCAAATATTATAGTTTAGGTATAAATTTTAACAAAAAGATATAAAATTTTTATTTATTTATTTTCTAAAAATGATTTTTACTTTATTTTTGGTAAAGCGATCATGGTAAAAGAAAACCTAAATCTAATTTTTCATGTTTGATTTTGGTGTTGAGAGAGAAAGAGGTTGTTTAGAGTGTAATTATGTGGAATATCGAGAGCTAATGTTGTCAATTTACCACGTTATAGATTGGTTTACAAAAATTAAAAACTCAAATCATTATGAAAAATTGGTAGTGAATGATAATTTTTGCAAACTCACAACAACTTTTTTTGGATTAAAGTAGTGTGTAAGGTTTCAATTGGATTATATTTTTATTAGCTCACAACTTTGGGGGCCATCTTGGATGTGGGAGAGAGCCCACCAATGCTTTGTTTTAAATTCTTTTTGGATGAAACCAATTATGACCCACAATTTTGGGATAATAATAATAATAGTAATAATAATGATGATGATGATGATGATGATGGGCGGCTTTAGGCAAAGGCCAAAGTAGCCTAGGATTGAGCCAACCTTGTTTGGCTTAAGGTTATTTGCTATTAGCTTATTCGTTTAGTTTTTGCCTTTTAGCTTATTTTGTTTTTACACAACTTATTAAAACATCAATAATATTTATTATGACTATAGTTTTTAAAGGTTTTGTTATATGTTAGTCATGCTTTTTGGAATACTACAAATTTTACTATTTAAACTTTTCAAACTAATGTGTTACTTTTAAATACAATACTAAAAAACTAATTAAAAATTTTGTTAATACCTTTAACATTCATATGAAATATAGTTTTTGCCAATTGCATTTGTATGAACTAGTTTGTACAAAACATTCCCCCAGACAGAGCATGATATGGGCATTTAGATTTGGATTTGGATGAATGAAATCCATATAACTTGTTTGAGAAGTTTAAAAAAGGTCAAGGATTTGGATTTGACAAATTCACTAAGGATTTTAAACCTTTAAAATGCTTGGATTTGAAATAACTTCTAAAATCAATAGATTTGAAATCCCTTGATTTCAAATCTATTAATTTCAAATCAAAATCCAAATCTAAGTTCCCAAACACAACCTTATAAAATATTATTTTCAATACCATGTGGTGTGGTGAGTTGTTGTGGAGAACAAAGAATTCATTGACATTGAGAATCCACCGAAAGGGATCTTCGCCGTTGAATCTTGGTAACTCCATGGATCGTTGCTCTGATACCTAAAATTGAGAACTAGAAAAATAAAAGTTAACTTAATCGATTTCAGGTGATTAGCCTCTCGAACTTGAGAGGGAGAATATACATTTTGGTTTAATTTTTAGCTTATTTCTCATTAATGCATTTAATGTACATAAATAGCCAAGGATGAGATAACCACATCTACAAATCCTATCCTAAAAGATAGGAATCAATTTGAAAACAAAGAAATAATTAAACCTAGAAAATCAACGTTCTTTAGATAACAAATAAAATACCTTATATCATCATTCCAACTTTCTAAGAATTTCTATCATTTAAAACTCAAAATACGTTAAGAAAATTTTTGAGATGTTAAAATTTAGCAGGAGTAATTTACATATTACACAATAAAATATTTTAAGAATCATAAGCTTTCATTAGGGTTTAACTGAGAGAACATATAACAATATAATATATTTGCTCTTTTCCAAAATATTAAGGAAAAAATTGCTTGATTTTAACGTTTAAGAAAGAATTGTAAACTAACCCAAACATAAAGGATGAAAAGTGTTTTTTTCCTAAATTTTGTTTTTGTATTTGTGTGTAAAACTATGTGTTTTTACTTAAAATGATGTGTAAAGTAAAAATACAAAAAGTCAACCCAAGAAAATTGTATGTAGAATAGTGAATTTTGACTCAACAAAGTTGATTAAACCAACAAAAAGTTTCTAAAAATACAACAGAATGACACAACATTTTCATAATACCTTTATAATTTAGTTACATTTTATTTTAACTTGTAAAGAATTGACAGCTCAATAGTTTTGAAAATATTGTGACGATATCAAAATGTCTTAATATTTTTTACACAAAAAAATGTTGTCCATAAAATTTTCACAACAAATCATAAGTAGTAAGTTACTACAAGTTGTTATTAGTGGGTAAAAAAGTAGTTTCATTGATAAGTTTAAATTAGAACAAATAACAATTTACCACCTTTAGTTTGTTATGAAAGTATTGTGAAAATTATTTTGGATGTAGCACTTCTTTTTCACAATGCTTTTATTTTTAGTTGTGGTTGGCTTTAGTATGATATTTTATTATTTTATTTTGACATATAATGAATTAACACCTCAACAATTGTAAAAATATTGTGCCAATTTATGATGTTAATATTTTATTATAATATGAAACAGTCTGAATCGGGACAAATAAAAAAAAAAATTGTGGCTAGCAAAACTGTGAAAATTGAACAAACCAAAATTATTGTAGTGAAATTACTATAACTTTTCCTAGTCACTCTTTTTATATATAGAAATATACATTGTACTTATAATGCAAATTAATATTGTAAACACAAAAATTGGCAAATGTACACATTTACAAAATTTGTAGAATTTTTTTTGCAAATGTATATAATATTTTGCCACTTTTTGTGCATATACAATGTAAGCTCCTATTACAAGTACAAAGTAAACATATAAGATCCTTTAAAAAATAAAATAAAATAAAAAACTCAAACCAAATTGTTGAACTTGAAGAAAAAAAAGGGCAACTCACTAAACTAAAAGTACTATTCATAATACTATTCATGAGCCTATTGGCTCTTTTTATATATAGACTAGTGTGGGTGGCATGTGCAAGGCACCTGCTACCTCTTGAGTGAGAAAATTAAGATTGAATTTTTATTTGAAGAAGTATGAAATTATATACATAAAAAATGTATGTCATACAAATTGATCTTATTCCTATAAGAATTTTAATACCTATTTGCTATAGACAATATCCACTCATTAAAAATTTTAAACAATGATAATGAATATCATCATTTCCAACAATAAGCAACCGAGTTTTGCTAAAACTTTTTCATAAGATTTAAATTTTCGCAATGTATGATGTCGTATGCGACAATTGAAACTCTCAAATACCTTCAACCATACACAATCAAAATTTTGTCATTCCTACTTTCTTCTTTATCATTCTACATGAGTCTAGGTGCAATCTTTAGTTTAATTAGTTTTTAATGAACACCCATTTTAGTAAAGAAAATAAAAAGATAACAAAAGGCATGTGTCATCAAATTTTCCATTAGATAAATTATAATTTTCAAAGATTTAAACCTAGAAAAATCAATATTCTTTAAGTAACAAATTAAACACCTTATATTACCATTCCAACATTCTAAGCATTATTATCATCTAAAACTCAAAATACGTGAAAATTTTTTGGGATGTTTAAATTTAGTTGGAGTATTTTTTTAGACATTACACAATGGAATATTTTAAGAATAATAAGTTTTCATTAGATTTTAATTGAGAGAATAATAATATGACATATTTTCTCTTTTCCAAAATATTAAAAGGGATATTGCTTGATTTTAAAATTTAAGGAGAAATTGTGAACTACCCCAAACATAAAGGATGAAAAGTGTTTTAATCCTAAGTTTTTGTTTTTGTTTTTTGTTTGTGTGTGTGTGCGTGTAGAACTACATGGTTTTGCTTAAAATGGTGTATAAATAAAAAAATACAAAAATTCAACGCAAGAAAATCAGTACAAACAGTGAATTTTGGCTCAACAAAAATTTACTAATTAAAAAAAATAAATTAGAAACACAAAGAATGGCACAAAATTTTCATAATTCCTTTATAATTTTGTTATATTTTAGTTTGAATCGTAAAAATTGACATCATAGCAGTTGTGAAAATATTGTGACAATAACAAGATATCTTAACATTTTCACAAGAAAAATGTTTTGTCCAACATTTATATCACAAATCATAAGAGGTTATTACGGGTAGTTATTGGTGGACAAAAAAAAATAATTTTATTGGTAAGTTTAAGTTAGAATAACAATTTACAAAGATTTTTTTATGAAAAATGCTGTGGACGTAGCCATTTTTTTTTTTTTTTTTTTTTTACAATACCTTTATTTTTAGTTGTAGTTAGTTCCAATATGATATTTTATTATTTAATTTTGACATATAAAGAATTAACAACAATTGTGAAAATATTTGGACAATATATATATATATATATATATATATATATATATATATATATAAACAAAAACACGTGGCTCAAACCAAGCTGGTGTACTGATAAGAAAATATAAACAAAATATGTCAGCCCACCAAATTGAAGTGGTGTGTTTCCATTGACATCTGACAAAACAAAGCTTTCTTTGAAAGTACTAAAATGGTGCATTTTTATTAGCTAGTGTCCAAAACTTGACTAAACCAAAAATGACTGTAGATAGAGCCATTGGCTCTTTTAATATAGACTAGTTAGGGCCGCACTTGCTAGCCATGGGGAAAAAAAGTAGAGATTATGATCAATTTTAGATTTTATTTGTATCACAAAATAAATATATAAACCATTTGATTTTTAAAATACTTAGAGATTTACATTAATCAAAAGAGACATTAATTTTAAGAATTTTGATAATTATGTCATAAAAAGTTAATCTCATTCGTATAAGACCGTGATAGATCCCAATCCAATATTTTATTATTTTATTTTGATCTATAACTTACACCTCAATAGTTGTGAATATATTGTAATAACAACAAAATATCACGATAGTTTTAGTTGTGCTAGATCTCGATATAATATTTTATTATTTTATTTTATTTTATTTTGACCCATAAGAAATTGACACATGTGTCACAACATTTTCATAATATCTCTATATATACATTGTACTTAATTACAATGTAATTTATATTGTAGACACAAAAAAATTGGCAAATTTTGTACACATTTACAAAATTTGTACAATATTTACCATTTTTTTTGTGCAAATGTGTATAATATTAACCACTTTTGTGTATTTACAATGTAAACTTGCATTGCAAGTACAAAGTAAACATATATAGATCTTAAAAAAACAAAAATAAAAACAAAGCTCAAACCAATTGGCATACTTGAAGGGGAAAAAAAAGAAAAAGTGCACCTCACGAATTGAATAAACCAAAAAAAAACACTGTTCATGAGCCTTTGGCTTTTTTTATATAGTTAATAGATATGCCCGCTTACATAAATATTTAAAAGAAAAAAAAAACACAAACCGATAACCGAAAAAAAAAATAATAATAATAAATAAAAAACAAAACAAAACTTTAGGCACAGTAGAAATTAATGTTAAAATGTTGTGGATTGAGCATTTTTTTATTTGATCAATAAGAAATCGTGATCTCAACAATTGTGAAAATATTGTGATACCAGTAAGTGTTGTAACATTTTCTCAAATTATTTATTTTTAGTTGTGGTTGGTCGCAGTCTCATATTTTATTATTTTATTTTGACTTGTAAGAAATTGACACATCAATAATTGTGAAAATATTGTAAAATTTGTTATGTTAGTATAACAATATATATACCAGCATACATAAATATTTAAAAGAAAAAAACAACACAAACCGATTACTTAAAAAAAAAAAAAAAAAAAAAAAAAAGGCGCTGTAGTTACCGTGCCAGTTGAATAAACCAAAAACACTACACAATAAGTGTTGTAACATTTTCTTAAAACATTTATTTTTAGTTATAGTTAGTCACAGACTCATATTTTATTACTTTATTTTGGCTTGTAAGAAATTGACACAACAATAATTGTGAAAATATTGTGAAATTTATTGTGTCAGTATAACAATATATATACCGGCTTACATAAATATTTAAAAGAAAAAAAAAACACAAACCGATTACTTAAAAAATAAAAAATAAAAATTAGGTCTTGTAGCTACCATGCTAGTTGAATAAACCAAAAGCACTGCACAATAAGTGTTGTAACATTTTCTCAAAACATTTATTTTTAGTTGTGGTTGGTCACCGTTTCATATTTTATTATTTTATTTCAACTTGTAAGAAATTGACATGTCAATAATTGTGAAAATATTCTGAAATTTTTTGTGTCAAGATTACAATATATATACTAGCTTACATAAATATTTAAAAGAAAAAAAATCACAAACCAATTACTAAAAAAAAAAAAAAAAAACTTTAGGCAATGTAGATACCTTGCCAGTTGAATAAACCAAAAGCATTGCACAATAAGTATTGTAACATTTTCTCAAAACATTTATTTTTAGTTGTGATTGGTCACAGTCTCATATTTTATTATTTTATTTTGACTTGTAAGAAATTGACACGTTAATAATTGTGAAAATATTGTGAAATTTGTTGTGTCAATATAACAATATATATACCAGCTTACATCAATATTTAAAAGGAAAAAAAAAAAAAAAAAAAAAAAAAAAAACAAACAAACCAATTCTTCAAGAATAAAAAATAAAATAAAAAAGTGGCTCACGAAACCAAAGCACTGTAGCTACAGTGTTTTAGCGCATTCGAGCACGTCAATAATTGTGAGAATATTGTAAAATTTGTTGTATTAGTATAACAATATATATGCCAACTTATATAAATATTTAAAAGGGAAAAAAAAAAAAAAGTAGCTATTGTAGCTACAATGCCACTTGGCACTCGTAGTTCTTGTTCAAAACTTAGGGAAAAAAAAGTGGCTCACAAAACCAAAGCACTGTATCTACAGTGATTTAGCGCATTCGCGCTTTTATATATATATATATATATATTTATAGAAGACTAGTGTGGGTTGCACGTGCAAGGCACGTGCTTGCCAATATATTGAGTATTTGTAAATATATCTGAACTTTAAAATTGAAAGTTAACACCTTATTTGGGAGAAAATTTTAAAAGTGTAATGGGCAACTAACCAATCCAAAATAGCATTTTGATTCATTTGTATTAGCAATATATGTAGTAAAAAAAGTCCTTAAAATGCCATAATAATCTATATTGTAAACCCAAAGAGTCAAAGACCCCATAAAAGAAGAAGAAAACAGGATTCTAGTTGATCATTGATGAAATTTAAAACACCTTGACAAAGTATCACTACCAAATATAGTTAGACATATCCACTACCAAAGTACCAAGCATAATTGACTTTAGCCAATGGCTCTTTACAAAATCAAACAATGCGTGTTTTCTAGCTAAATTCAATCAATGTAGAAACTAAGCTTTCAGATACAACTCTATGCTAGAAAGGTGATAGTATGTAATACACGTTCACATTCTAATGAGTTTGTTTATATCTAGCACAACACTAGGATTTTCTATCATTGTGAAATAGTTTATTTTATTGCACTCCATCTTCCACTCTTGTAGAAAACCAAACCTTAGTATCAAACCAAAGAAGGGTGCTTCCACATCTATTGTAAGAGGACTCTCCTTGATCCTGCACAAACTCTTTAATATGATTCTTACATCAACCTTTTTGCAACCTGTTCTGGCTCCTAGATTGGTTTAACCAAAGCAACAGCGTGGAAAGGGGGAAAGAATTAGAGAGTTGAAACATATATTTAATATATATATAAAGGTTGGGAAGAGGAACACCTTATGACAATCCATTTTACAAAACAAACTAAAAATTACAGCATCACATCCATCCAAATCATTAAACACTAAAAATATTTCTAACCAAAAAAACCTCTTTCATAAATTTTTTTCACAAAATACTTTCTCAAATAAACCAAAGAGACAATAATTCATCCATTGGTTATACACAAAAAAACCAAGCCCCTTCTTCATATATTAAAAGTTTTAAGCATTCAAACTTGAAATCAAAGCAAACATGAAAAATATAACTCACCCTTGCTTTGTTGCAGTCTTGGAATCACAAACCTCTGCTTGATGACTCACACACTGTGAACAAAAACAAAAGCCTATAAATCTAAAATCCTCAAAAGCTTATAACATTCAATAGAACCATGAAAATATAAAGAATAGGTCACAAATTTTTTTTTACCTCATGCCATCTCAAGGACCTCGGTGGATTTTTAGCCAATACCCTAACTCACCGAGGCTTGGGGTAAACCACAGGGCCCCTTCAAATCAAAGATAGAGCCTCTTATCTCTTTACCTCCAACAACCAAAAAGACATTCTATTGAAGATTACAGATTACAATGATTCATCTATGAAAAACTAATCCTACTCCACAGAAAGAACACCTGCATACACAAAATTCATAGGATATTAGTAAAAAAAAAAAAAAATCCCAAACTTTCATTCATATACATACATACAAAATTACATACATGATATGACAAAAGAACTCCTAATAGCAAATATTAACACACAAAAATTATCTAATATGAGTAAAAATCCAAACTTTCAATCTCACATGAAAAGATAATTGCAAAGAAGAACACCTACAGATAGCAAACACAACACAAATTCAACCAATCAAGCTAAAAAATATTCAAACTTTCATTCATATAATCTAAATATGGCACAAAATATTCTGACCCATCTAAGTAAAAAACCCAATTTTCTCAAGAACCATGATTTTGTAGTACCAGAGTTTCAAACCCGCAATCATCTATCTTTAGCACATCCACCAACCCACAAAGATCACAAATAGCGTTTAAGCTCTTGGGCTCCATTTTCTTTTTATCTCTCATGCCAATTGGTGGCAAATGTTCTTGAGTTCCAAATCTTTCTTTGATCGATATTGAGGCTGGGTTGTGAAGGAGTTCAAATCACGGGACAGATAGGTGATTTGGGAGGAAGAAGAGAGAAGGGGAAAAAAAATCATGGGTAGAGAGAAGAAAATAAGAGGGAGTAACAGAGTTGTGTTTTGAGTTTATCTTCAAATGAACCGTTTTGGCTTCACAAGAAGACACAACTTGACTAAACCAAAAATTTTGTAGATAGCTCATTCACGCTTTTTATATAAGTACTAGTCGCCAACCCGTGCTATGCACGGGAACCTACCTATTTATGTGGTAAACTAAATTGATTTTATAAAATTTTAAATTGATTAAGAAGCTATATTATTGCATGAATTGCTCTTGTATAACTTCAATTTGTGTTACAATTTGATAAAGAAGTCATTGTTTGAACGTGCAATGACTTACGAAAAAAAAATATTAAAGAATAGTTCATGACTATAAACTTATAACTATTGAAAAGAATCAAAAGATTAAGAGCTTAAAAATTATAAAAATATATGTGTGTGTGACTACACAACAGAGAAATATAAGAGAAAAATTTGTTACACTCAAAATAATAATTCATGGTTATAATTATTGAAATTTTCCGATAGTTTTGGATATTACAAAAATATAACTCAAAAAGTCAGATGTTAAAACTTCCAAAAGGCCAAAAATATTAAGGAATCATAAGATTTACGTCCTATAAATTATTGAAACAAAACTATATATATATATATATATTTGATTTTATAATAGAGAAATATAAAAGAAAAATTGGTTACCTTCAAAAGAATAATACATGGTATAGTTGTTAAAATCACTAAACATGTTCAAATATTGCAAAAACTAACACAAAATATATGACTATTCAAAAGAGAAAAATAAGAAGAAGAAAAAGTACATGAACCTATAAAGTAATTAGTTTTAAATTTTAATGGGACTAAACTTTAAACAATGAAAAAAATCACATGTTAGGTTGTGTTCCTAGCAACCTTGAAAGTAAAAGTAAAGGGAAAAAAAAAACCATGAAATACCATCACCAATAAGTTTTAATGGGTTTAAACTACAAACAATGAACAAAAATAATCATAAACAATCATAGGTGCAGGGTTTGGTTACTAAGATCGATGGTTGTAAAACACAACATTTCAACATTGATTTAAGGTTATGCGAAGGCAACATAAATGACAGAAAATTGTTTTTACGTTATCCGCTATGCCAACCATCTAAATATATTAATTCCAAAAAATTAAATAAAATAATTCCTAGAATTATATGAGATAATTAAGAAGAACATCAAGCCCTTGCGTGGATGTTATTTGTGGACTACTGTCCATCACCGCAATTCATAGACTTTGTTGTTAATAAGACAATCGAGTTCAAAACTAAAAGCAATTAGGTGGCCTTTGTACTACAGGATTTGTTCTCGTTGAAGAATCAACTTGCTTCCTGCTATGGCTTCAATTTGATATGTGTGTTTTCTTTGTGAAAATTTGAGTGAGTATGAAGGGTTTCGACCTTGGCGTAAGTTTATATTTGTGAAAATTTTTGTTATAGAATTTTAGTTGAAATAGAATTTTCAAGCTTTTGAAACATATATCTAATAGAATTTTATTTAAACTAAACTATTGTAATACTTGATAAGATATAAAACCAAAAATAAAAAGAATCTAAAAGAAAAGGAAAAAGAAAAAGAAAATAGTGATGACGTGGAAAATTGAACCAAAAATAAAAAGAATCTAAAATAAAAAAAAAAGAAAATAGTGATGACGTGGAAAATTGTGGGAACTCCAAAGGTTTCGGTTATATATATATATATATATATATATATTAGCCACAAACCTGCGCGTTGCGCGTGATAATTATTTTTATGGTAGTTTTATTAAATTTTTTTTATACAATTTAAACTAATTTAATAAAGAGTAATGTATTTTGTAATTATATTTTTATTCATTATAATAATAATCATAAATGTAATATAAAAACAATCATAAATCATAAATTTAATAATTTTTGTCGTACTAAAATGAAAAAAAAATACATTTTTTCTCAAAAATTCAAAAGGCAATTTAATGAAAATATTTATTTTTTAATAAAAGTTATTTATAACATTTTGTGAATCATTAAAAAGAAAAGAAAATTTAGAAATTATTCTTTTAGTTTTAAACAAACTTTCTCAAACTTATTTTTTCTGCCTACAATCCAAAACACTGAAAAAAGTAACTAAAAAAATTAATAAAACTTAACTATGATTAATTGAACCAATTAGGAAAAAAATTGTTATTTATAATCTACTAAGGTTATTTTCTTTGAAATTGTAATTTCGTCCACCCAAAACATATTATCAAATAATCAATTATTAGCAAAATCTAAGAATTAAATTTTTATATATGCATTGTTATAAAATAATAATAATAATAATTAAAGTAAAATTGCGAAAGATAAAATTTGTCTCTCATCCAATAACTTTTGTTTAGCCAACCTTTGCTTTTCTCTAAATAAATTGCATTATAGAGTACTTTGTCTACCACAAAAGATTAAAAATAAACAAAAATGATTAAAGTCTCATAGTTTAACATCTAAATTGAGCACTATAAAAATCATGCTATCAAATTACAGTAGCTACCAAATTAAATTATCCAAATCATGCTATGTATTAGAATAATATTATATTTTTATATTTAATCCTTTATAATGCAATAGGATTACATTTAACAATCAAAGTGAGAGAGAGAGAGAGAGAGAGAGAGAGAGAGAGAGAGAGAGAGAAACTCGAATCGCATTAACCTAAAGTAGATTAAAGAATATAAAAATTATCAATCTAAAGCGAAGATGCAAGAAAAATAAAAATAAAAATCCACTCAAAAATTGTGTGTGTGTGTGTGTGTGAGAGAGAGAGAGAGAGAGAGAGAGAGAACCTTTTTTTGTAAGGAAAAACTATGCATGGAATGAATGAGATAGTGACAAATTTATAGTAAGAAAATGTGAATAAGAAGAGATAAAAATAGAGGAAGATGAAGGGAAAGATGAAGAATGATATTAATGTAGAGAGTAGTGGGGAGATGAGAAGGTGAGAGAATGAGAGAAGGAGAAAGGTTAGAGAAGTAGTGGGGAGATGAAAAGGTAAGGGAGGAAGAAAGGTTGGAGAAGTGTAAATATGAAATAAAAAAAAAAAAATTATAAATAATTATAAGAAAATGGAAAAAAAAAAAAGATGATGACGTGGACGTTGACGTGGCTCAACGTGAGCGCAAAGAAAGATTAAACGCTACGCTTCAGCTTTTAGTAATATATTGATTAGACTAGTGTGGGCTGCACTGCAAGGCACATGCTATCCTTTTAGTGAGAAAATTAATATAATTTTTTTTTGTTTGTGGAAAAAGTATGAAATCATGTACTTAAATTTAAAATAGTTATTTGAATATCTATTTAGTATTTACCATGACAATTTCTTAGAACCTATTTACTAAATGTAATATCTACTTACCAAAAAATGCTAAAGGAATGTTAATGAATGTCATCATCTTTCCACAATATTTAAATTTTCCCAATGAATGATGATATATGCTACAATTTTTTTGAAGATCTTCATCAAATTAAATACTTGCAACCATCTACAATGAAAATTTTGTTATTCATACTTCATTCTTTATCATCTTATTTTATGAGTCTAACTATGATGTTTAGCTTACTTATTTTTAATGAACACCCTTTTAAGTAGGAAAAGATATTAAAAAAAGAACAAAAGAACAAAATACATTTGTCATCAAAGTTTCTATTAGATAAAATTATAAGTCTAGAAAATTTAAGCCTAATAAATTAGTATTCTTTAGGTAACAAATAGAACACCATATATCATCATTCTAACTTTCCAAGCATGACTACCAATCTATCACATAATATTCAAAATACAAGAAGAAATTTTCTGAAACATTAAAATTTAGTAGGAGTATTTTAGACATTGCATAATGTAATATTTTAGGAATTATAAAATTTCATTAGGGTTTAACTAAGAGAGTAACAGTAGGAGTATATGCTCATTTACAAAATATAGAGGAAATTATTCAACTTTAATTTAGGGGGGGATTGAAACTTGTCACACCCCAAACCCGATACCCATATTTGTGACCATGACTGGCATGCTAATATTAAACTTAAACCTGATATTAACAAGAACCAACTTAACTTTTTCCAAAACTTTTACAAAAGCTTCCCTCTTTCTTTTCATTCTTGTTTCTTTACTTATATGATATAACTTTCCACTTGATATTCAGAACATCTACATTGTACCTCAAAGGATAACACAATCCACCAATTATTCAAATTCTAAATTTCACAAAATACATCTCTTAATACTTTAAGGCACACACTTTCATTATATCCTAAAATACACCATACTATAAATCTAAACATCAAATTGCTAATTTAGGATCTATGCATATAAAACTAAAATCAGCTCTTTCCAAACTTGACTAAGGCTCTCTCTACTCCAAAATAAAACCTACTAACTGAAAGAGTGGAAGGGGTGAGCTACATAGCTCAATAAAGGAAAGATATATGAGAATTTAATAAGGATGCATGTAAATTAGATCATTTCATTCTATGAATATTTGAATAGGAGAACATCTTTTCATGCATAGTATTTTATACTATTCATAATAATAACTTATACGTTCTTCATAAGAAAATAATTGTTCTCATTTTTCTTATCAGAATAATATTACCAAAACCTTTCGGATATAATTTCTTTCATTTCTTACAAAGTCACCAAATGTAATATTGATTGTTTAAAATCAATATATATATATATATATATATATGCATTCTTATTACAAAATAATTATTTTAACTTAAATAAGATAATTGATAACTCTATCTTAAACTAGAAGCATCTTAAAGAATAACAAAACCTTTTTTCCTAAACTTCTTCTCATAAAATATTATAATTTTTATAGTCATAAAACTTAACGTTTCATAAAGAATAAATATCTTATAACCTTTTAACATAAACTTGTACTTTTATTATAAGCTTTATCTTTAAAGCGTAACAAAACTTCAGAAATTCTTATCTTTAAAGAACAGTTTTTCTTTTCATCATAAACTTCTTTTCATGAGATTTTTTAACTTTTCATAATGCACTTAAACAAAATCATTCTCTCATGATTAATAACATAATATAGTTATTCATAAATAACTTATTGGTTAGTCCATATCCGATAAGTCTGTACTTATTTGGGAGACTTCTAACACCACGGTACTAGGCATCTAGCATTCCCCACAATGTCGTATTCCCGTGGATTACATCATAATACATATCTTTCAACAATGGGGGTAGGTTGAATTCCTCTACAAGTTGGCCATAACCAACAAGGGCGGGTACAGTAGAGCTAGTCCCACTTAATGGCCAATCATATAACATTTTCCATGGAAAGGCGATAATTAACCCCTCTTGACAAAGTTCGGATCACCAGAGGACATAACCCGAAAACCTTTCATACTTATACATCATACTGAAATTTCTTATTTTGCATAACATTTCATAATAATAGTATTTCCATTCTTTTCTTTAGACATCATATTTGTGGAAATTAGTAATGGCATCAATATGTTTAAATCATATACATAAGGTTTCGAAAGCTCACGAACATATCATTGTCAAAATAATGATTATATGCCATATCTCTAACAAAAAATCTTTTAATGTATAATATACTTTAAAATAACCTCATGAATTACCAAATACCATATAACTTATCCCTTACCTAAAAGCAGAGGAATCGAGAGCCTACAATCGAAGGAGCTTAGACTTGGAGAACTGGTAACACCTAAACCAAATATTAAAGCTTATTACTTACTATCAATTATTTTTTATCATAAACTTACACATTCATCTCAAAGCCTATCTCTTAAAATCAAAGAAGTCCTAATCCCACCTCAATAAGGTTCCCACAAACACAAAATACATTCATCAGATAACATGATGTACTAAATCATAGAGAAACCAACATTCTTACACTAATCTCATATCTCTAGAAGAGTCAACTTTATTTTAGAAGGTGCTTTGAGATTAGGGCAATAATGCATGCATAAACATAAACTCTTTTAAGCATGATCATATAACCATATACACTCATAAGGCAACATACAACATGTCGAAACCAAACAGCTTCATAAAAAAAAACAATAGTTAAATGGTTTAGAACCCCTCCTTTGAGTACTAAACCTTAAACCAAATCCCACAAAATTTAACTATGATTCAGACATACCAAATGATGAGCATAATAAATTATAACTCAAATCATTCACCCTAACTTTATAATTAAATCCTCAAAGTTAAGCATGTCCCTTACTATTCACTGTTTTATTCCAGTAGCATATACTTCAATTATAAAATACAAATGGGCTAACCATTCACATCCAAACTTCATGAAATTTTACAGAGAAACTCCTCTGGATGTCTAGTAAATACCATATCAATTTCTAAGTCAAAGTATAAAATCATGATTTACTAAAAATTGTACAAAACAACGTGCTCAAATCTGTCCTGGCAGAATTTCATGCAATTTAGAAATTGAACCATTATTTTTATATTGATCCAAATGCTGTGAGACCACTTCCATAACAACTAAATGTGTCTTAGATTCCATAGAAAATATCCTTAGCATTCAAATTCACTGTATACAATTTAGTACATAATTTACCATGCATGAACACAGAATCTGTCACAATGACAGCTTTTCAACGTTTTCTTGTAAATTCACAAACAATTATCAAACGATAGTACTTTCATATGAGAATTTTTATACACTCATTAGTCATTTAACCATTTAGAGCAAAAATACACACAACAAAAATCCCAGTAGCAGCATCAAAAGTACTTATCCTAACTTTTTCTTACTTCCTTAATCATATAAAATTATTAATTAGTAAAAACTCTAATCTACCTTTAACAAACCATCAACACAATTTCAAAGCTTCTTAAAATACTATATATATATATATATATATATATATATATATATATATATAGATTTACAAATTCATGATTTCCTACTTTCACAAACCACAATTACCATTACTAAAAGTTCCATGAAGAAATCATGGATTCTAAGATAAGAGTAGCTAAAACCCTTACCAAGTTTATGGTTCTTGAGGGGAAAATAGGAATAGAATCTCTCTTGCATGAAAGTATTTCCCTTTCCTAGTGGCTGGACCCAAAAGTATGAGAGGTAGAGAGCTTGAGAGAGTTTTCTTTCTTTTTGGTGTTAGACCCATAGGCATGAGAGGGAGGTAGTTTCTTGATTGTTCTAATTGCTTTGAGAGAGTATGAAGAAGAAATATGATGAAGTCTTGTCTTTCTTTCAGAGTGTGGACCCATGGGTTTGACAAAAGGGACATAAGAGAGTTCCTAGCTCTTTCCTTAAGAAAAAAGAGTGTAAAGTTAGAGAGATAAAAATTATGATTTGTGCTTACCCATGGGAATAGAGAGGCTTCTTGGATGTTTGTCTTGAGAAAAGTCAAGGAAGAAGTGAGGTGGAGCTTGGTGATTGCATGGCCAACAAAGTCTTGGTCTTTGGGTTTGTCAACATGCATGAAACTTTGGCATTATGTGTTGAATTCTCATTGGTTGCATGTGGATGAAATTTCTACTGTACTATCTCATGCATCATGCTTAATTAAAACACCAACTATGTATGTAATAACTTAACCCACTTAATATAGTTTTGTACGTATTTAATATATATACATAATACAAATAGCCATTCAATTATTTATAATCTTTACAATTCTTATTTAATGGCATTATAAAATAATATGTTTATTAAATACTCTTATATTAATTTTAGAAAGTAAGTGGCTTAAAAATAATAATTAACCACTCAAACACATAGTTTAATTATAAAATTGGGTTGGGGTGTTACAAAACTACCCCAAATATAAAGGAGAAAAGTGCTACTTCATCAATTTGTGTATGTGTGTAAAACAATGTGTATATATATATATATATATATATATATATATATAACTTGAAACAATGTGTTAAAAAATTCAACCTACAAAAATTACGCATAAAGCAATGAATTTTAGTTCAACAAATTGACTAAATAAAAAACAAAGTCTAGGAACACAACAAAATGTCACGATATTTTTACAATACCTTTATTTCTAGCTATAGTGGGTTCTAGTCTGATATTTTATTATTTTATTTTAGAGTAATGCTACATTCACAACATTTTCATAATAAATCGTAGGTGGTAAATTGTTACTGGTTTTAAATTGCGCTAACCACTTTTGATCGTGTATTAAAAAAAAACAAATAAAAAGCCAATTGAAGAAAATTGTGCCTAAAACAATGAATTTTGGATTACCAAATTTGACTAAACAAAAAAAGAAGCCTAGGAAAACAACAAAATGTCACACAAAAAAGAATCATAGGAACACAACAAAATGTCACAACGTTTGATATTATTATTTTATTTTTTATGTCCACAGCATTATCAAAAAAAAAAAAAATTAGGTGAAAAATTATTACTGGTTTTAAAATTATGCATTAAAAAAAAAAAAAACAAATAAACAAAAAGACAACACAAGAAAATTGTGCGAAATCGTGAATTTTGGCTTGCCCAATTTGACTATATTAAAAAAGAAGTCTAAGAATACAACAAAATATCACAATATTTTCACAAAACCTTCATTTTTAAGATCCGAATAGATTTTTTTTTTTTTTTTATTTGAGAGAAATGCTACATTCATAACATTTTTAGAATAAATTCTAAATGGCAAGTTGTTATTGGTTTTAAACTACCTCACTACTGATATTATTTTTTTTATCCATCAAAAATACCTTGCCACGTAAAATTTGTTGTGAAAATGTTGTGGACATAGCATTATTCCTTAAATTTTAAAATCAAACAAATTTTTCCTTAATATTTTAGAAAATAGAAAATATGTCATATTGTTATTTTCTCAATTAAACCTTAATAAAAGCTTATGATTCTTAAAATATTTATTGTGTAATATCTAAAATATTCCTACTAAATTTTAATATCCCAAAATTTTTTTTCACGAATTTTGAGTTTTAGATAGTAGTAATTCTCAGTCTCTTATTTTATTATTTTATTTTGACCTTTAAAAAATTGGCATCTCAATAATTATGAAAATATTATAAGAATGTGTTAGTGTAACTATGTATGAACATATAAATATTTAAAAGAAAAGACAAAAAGAGCACAAGCAATACTGGCATACAGTGGAAAAAAAAGACCTATGAACGGTGCATATTGTCAAATAATTGTGAAAATATCTGTAAGAATTTATTAAGTTGGTGTAATTGAATATGTACATCTAAATAATAAATATTAAAAAAAATACAAAAAACAAAAAGCACAAACAAAACCGGCGGAAAAGAAAAAGAAAAAGAAGAAAGGTCAATGCACAGTACGGATTGAACAAACCAAATCCACCGTGCAAAAACACTATTTACGCATTGGTGGTAAGAATCTGTTGATAAGGTGTAATCTCTCTCATATATTCACTCAGACTCTCTCTCTCTCTCTCTTTTCTCTCATCTGAGTTCTTTTCTCTCTGCCCACCATTTACTCTCTCTCGCCGATCTAGCCGAAGCCGCCGATCTCGCCGGAGCCATAGTCGTCCTCCACAGCTCCCTCTTCACTCTCATTCTCTTCCTCTCTCATCCTCAAAAGCCGATATCGCCGCCTGAGCTGTCTCGCCGATCTCGCCGCCGACGTCTCCTCTCTCCACCTCGCCGATCTCTCTTTCTCTTGGTGCTTGTGGCAATGTTTATAATAGTGATTGGTTGATTTTGGTTTGCTGATTTTGGTTGTTTTTTTTTTTTTATGAGAATTTTTTGGTTGTCGTTGGTTGGTGGTGATGGGTTTGTAACCATGGTGGGATGTGGTGGTGGGTTTGTATCAGCGGTGGGCTGTGGTGAGGGTGGCAGTGAGTTGGTGGAAGTGACGGTGGGAATACATTTATGATGTGTTTTTTTTAATGTTATTTTAATATTTGTATATATTATTTTAATATATAGAATTGAAAAATAAAAAATGTGATGAATGGTAAATTGTAAAATGATGCAATAAAATTGATAAAACAGGTATTGATGTAGTAAAATAGCATTTGGCATAACATACCTGATGGTAATGTGCAATGGCTTTGTTTAGTATCCCATCGTCTCTTTGATTTCTCCCGTTGGAATGTTTTGTTTGCTACTTGCCAACTCCGTTCGAATACATGACATTGTCTGTCTTAGAATCTCAACTATAACTCGCTTAGTATTAAGTTTGGACCAATGGCTTCCTGCTCCACCACTCAAACCGTCCAATCATCTTTTTCTTCTCCTTGTTTTAAACCCCAGCCGGAAAACGACGTTTTCCTCAATTTTAGAGGTGAAGACACCCGTAATAATTTTACGGACCATCTATATCGTGCTTTGAAAGATAAAAAGATTATCACCTTTAAGGATGATACAGAACTTGAGCCAGGAAATCCCATTTCGCCGAAACCCTTGGATGCAATCGAGAAATCAAGAATACCAGTCGTAATCTTGTCTAAAAATTATGCATCTTCCACATATTGCCTGGAAGAACTTGTAAAGATCCTTGAATGCAAGAAGGAGGGAGAGTTGACAGTGTTGCCCATTTTCTACCATTTGGATCCTGATCATGTGCAGAATCAGAGGGAGACTTTTGCTGTGGCCTTTGCTGAACTTGAAAACCGTATCCAGAAGAAGAAGGTGCAGAAATGGAGAAATGCTTTAAGTGACGTGGCCGGGCTCTCTGGAAAGACATTAACTGATGGGTATCACTTGTTGATCTTCTTATATTGAGCATTTTTTCTGCTTGTTCTTACTGCAATACTTAATTACTTTAAATGAAGTTGTTAAAAGGTTGCCGTTTTCATAATCAAAACAGCATGAAAGTTTACAGTACTGTGATATGATGTGTGAGTGCTGAGTAAAGAAAAGCGTGTTTTTTTTTTTTTTTTTTTTTTTTTTTTTTTTTTTGGGGCCATGAGAGTTGAGACACATATAAAAATTAAGGTTTTGGGTGCTACAACTATGAAGAATTGTATCTAGAGTGACTCAAGATCTCAGTTGAGTAAACTTGAAAATGATTTTTAACTTGTTTTTATAGGAGTGAATTTATTTGGAGTATACCCTTGGTTTCCCCTTAATAGAGAAGAGTATTTTAGGTAAATGTTTGTGTTATTGTTTATGATTGATCTATTTTCCTTTTTTGACTTGGTAATGTTGATTACAATATCTTTTGGCCAGGTAATGTTGGTTATAAATAATACTACACATTAAACACTCCAAAAGTATACGTTCAAAATACATAAGTGTATCCTTACTCCTTAGACGCAAAAGATCTAATATAAAGTCAAGATCCTCTCTAAAATATATAGCTTTAGAAGCAAAATCTAGGTCTAACATCCCCCATTAGCCCAAGCCCCAATAAAAGTAACTAATGCCTCAATTTTGTTTCTATTTGGCTAGGTGCTTGAAGTATTTCAGTATCGATTAATAATGAAGTCTCGTATTTGAGAATATTGCTATATATATATATATATATATATATGTGTGTGTGTCTTTGTATTTATTTATATATTTTATATATTAATAAACATATAATTTAAAATCTATATATTTTATAAGCTCAAATAGCCTAAGTACATTAACCCATATATTACCATAATAACATGCTTTATAATATTTTTTAAAATTGTTAATAACTTTTAATTATATTTTACTGTACTAGTGGAAACATCAATACTAGCTTAAACATCTGAAAAATCATTGTTTCAGGCCAGTACATCCCTATATTTGATGTGGTAAATTTCTAAGGAGTACCAAATAGTTTAACTTAGGTGCAGAGTAATTCATTGTAACTTAACTTGATTAATTCTTTCTCTTTTATCATTGTTTCAGGCCGGTACATCCCTATATTTGATGTGGTAAATTTCTAAGGAGTACCAATGCTAGTTTAACTTAGGTGCAGAGTAATTCATTGTAACTTAACTTGATTAATTCTCTCTTTTATCAATAAGAATCACTTCTATTTACTCTGTGAGTTCTTAGAGAGAAAGAGAACAAAAGTTAACAGCTATATCGTTTTCAAAAGCCTATTCAAAATTTCAATTAAATTTAAGTAGTTTTCTAAAAAGTAAAAAATGAAAATCCACATCCGACAGTATAGTCTCTACCGCTTCAAGTTTACATCAAAAGGCATGTTTTCTTTTTTAGAAACTAATAGCCCTAGGATTTTACCAAGCAAATTAAGCTCAACTATCTAGTTTAGTTCAATTTTAGAGCTCTTTTTCTGAGATGAAAATGCAGAACATCAAAGATAAATTGGTTTGTGTTGACACGAAGATTTTTGTTTTGTCTTTCTCATAGGCCTGAGGGAGAGTTTATCTGAGAAATTTTTGACTGGATATTTACTAAATTGAAAGATAAACATTCAATTGTTTATGAAGATGGTTTTGTTGGAATAGACTCTCGTGTTAAGAAAATGAATTCATATCTAGATATGAATTCAAATGATGTCTGCTTTATTGGGGTATGTGGGAAGAGTGGAATGGGCAAGACAACTCTTGCACGTTTTGTTTTAACGAGATTCGTATTCAATTTGAAGCTTGCAGCTTTCTTGAAAATGTCAAAGAGGTTTCTGAAGCACATGGCTTAGAGACTTTACAAGAGCAACTCCTTTGTGATATAAGTAAAGGAGCATTAATGGAAAGGGATATGACTGGGGGAATCCAAGTGATCAGGAATATACTACGTGATAAAAAGGTGCTTATTGTTGTTGATGATGCGAGTGAAAAAAGACACTTAGAAGCATTAGCACGGAAGAGTTGGTTGGTCCAAGAAGTAGAATCATAATAACTACTCAAGATGAACATTTGTTGAAAAGTCAGAAATTCAGACTGTATTTAAGGCTGGCAGACTAAATAATGATGAAGCTCAACAACTTTTTAGTCAAAAATCTCATTGTGAAAATGATTTTTTGGATTTGTGCAACGATTTTGTCAATTATGCTCAGGGCAATCCTTTGCTTCTTACAGTTCTGAGTTCCTATTTGTGTGAAAGAACAAAAGAGGAATGGGAAAGTGCTTGGGAAAAAATAAAAGAAAAAGAAAATATTCTAGAGAAACTTCAAATAGCATACAATGGATTGGAGGAGTTGGAAAAAAAATTATTTTTGGATATTGCGTGTTTCTTCAAAGGGGAGGACCAAAATCGAGTAGCTGATATACTAGAATCAATTTGCTACTCGGATGATAATAAAAGAAAGCTCATTGACAAATCTCTAATTACTATTGTAGAGGAGAAATTCTGCATGCATCATTTAATACAACAAATGGGTTGGAAAATTGTTTATGAGGAATCAATAATGAATCTTGGTAGATGCAGTAGGTTGTGGCAGTGTACTGATGTCCTTTATGTATTGCAGAACAATATTGTAAGTGTATTATTATATAAATATAAATTTAGGGAAGTTTATAATTCTACCATTCATGCAAGTATTTGCCATATCTAAACTAATTTCTATTGTTCTTGGTTACTAGGGAACAGAACGAATTGAAGGCATGATGCCCAATTTGACTCCAAATGAAGAAAATGAAGAATTGAATGTTGATCCATTCTCTAAGATGAATAAACTAAGATTGCTCAAAATATGTAAGCTGCACCTTCCTTGTCTCAGTAATCTTTCAAATGACTTACGTTTATTGGAATGGCATGAATATCCTTTGAAATCATTGCCAAAGAGTTTCCAGCCGCCTGAACTTGTTGAGCTCATTATGCATCGCAGTGGTATTATGCAACTTCCAACGGAATTTAGTGTATGATTTTCACTTATACAGTTTTTTTATTATTATTATTAATTATTGTTATGTTCTGATTGCTTAATTTTCTATATTCACTTATTGTTTTATCTCAGCACTTACACAAGCTAAAGCTTGTCGACCTTAGTGACTCTCAAAAGTTATGCCAGACTCCTAACTTTAATGGGTTGCCAAATATTGAAAGGTTGATTTTTCAAGGCTGTACAGGATTGCATGCGTTACACCCATCTGTTGGAAGTCTTAAACGACTTATTCTATTAAATCTAAAAGACTGTAAGTGTCTTGAGGACCTTCCGCATGAGATCAACTTGAAATCTCTTAAAATTTTAATTCTATCTGGCTGTTCAAAACTCAAAAAGTTTCCAAAGATTGGGAGAAACATGACAAGCATGTTGGAGCTTTATTTGGACAGGATTGCCATAGAAGAACTACCATCATCAATCAAGCATCTAACTGGCTTGACTTTATTGAATCTTCAAGACTGCGAAAACCTTTCTAGTTTTCCAAGTGTTATTTGTAGTTTGATATCTCTTGAAATTCTCATTCTATCAGGATGTAAGGGTCAACCACAAAAAGCAAGGTATTTGAGTGGGCTCATTCCCATTTTATCCTCAATTGGTACCACCCTCACTCTTCCCTACACCTATCTCATTGATCGGCAATCTCAACCAGAGCCCATCAACCTGTTGTTGCCTGAGTCATTCTCAGGATTAAGCTCTTTAGTATCTCTAGATCTCAGTGATTGTAATCTGTTGGACGGAGCTCTCCCTAATGATCTTAGCTACCTATCCTCACTAACATCTTTGAATTTGAGGAAAAATAATTTTACACGCTTACCTGATAGCATTTCTCAGCTTTTAAATCTCAAACTTCTTTTCTCGGATCATTGTAGCAAGCTTCAATCATTGCCATATCTTCCATTAAGTACACAATTTGTTTCAGCACAAGGATGTACTTCACTTGAAAATTATTCAAATCAAGTTGTTGTATGGACTTCGGATGCAGCAAGATTCACTTTTATTAATTGCCATGGCTTGGCTGATGATGAAGAAGGCAAAATTGCTGATGTTCCTTTGCTAAATACACCCGTCCAATCATTGTGGCAAAGATACATGGAGGTCTCTCTCTCTCTCACATGTGCGTGCATGCATTGAACATCTTTTTTACTTGTCTTTTAATATTTTACGGGACCAAATCCATCAACTTAAAGGCTTTTTCCTGGTTGTACCTCAAACTGAAATTTCAGAGTGGTTCAAGAATAAGGAGTGCGGGTCATCTGTGCAAATCGGGTCATCCGTGCAAATCTCATTACCTCCTAATCTATTCAATAACAGAAGTTGGAAAGGGATCGCTCTATGTGTCATTTTTGTAGTCCCTCCAAGTTTGAAAGATGTTTCTCCTGGTCAGGACTCAAAATACTTTCATGAATTTATTTGTCATTTCGACATGAATGGCGTTTCTTTAAATTTTCCCCAGGTCCTTAAGTTTACTAAAGAAACATTTGTTGGTTCATTTGGACTTTGGCTATACATATCACATGCCAGGATTACAGAACATTCTGACAAAGGGAGTTACTTCAGCTCTGTGATTAGACCCACAATTCAGTATATTCAGATTAAAATATGTGGTGCACGTATTATATACGAGCAAGATATGATAGAATTTGTACAAAACTCAAGGCAAGAAAATTTCAGGAGCTGTAATGACCTTGGTCAAGTTCATGAAATATTCATAGAAGATCATATGAGCAGCTCCCCAAAACTCTGATCCCAAGCTAAAACAAAAGCTCAATTCACTGCTTTCAACATTGTATCAGGTCTCTGCTTATATCTGAGGAAACTCCATTTTACCTAAAAACTTATGGGTTTAGGCCCAATTATGTTAGGTTAATTCCTCAATTTATCTACTTTTTCTCTATTTGAGACTTTCATTCGCACGTGTTTATCCAACATATCAACTCAATAGTTGTGAAAAAAGATGTTAAAATTATTGTCCCTAAACTTATTATTTTTGTATATGTTTTTCTCTCGCCATTCTATTGAACATTTGAGAACCATACATTTATGTATTTTGCAGGTAGGTTGGGCACAAAACCATTTGTATGATTACATCTTTCATCAGATTGCACGTCCACCACGCTGGTTCGCTTGTAAAAAACTTGGGCCCTCCATAGAAAAGCAGTTGCCTCCAGATGTACATGACAATTCAAACTGGTTGGGGTTCACTATATATGCTTTGTATTGTATTCAAATGCAACCAGTTGGTTTCAGTTACAAGCTGGATTTAACGATTTTTCTTCGCTCTATTGATGAAGTTTCTTTGGCACCATACACGGTCTTTCCCTTCTCTGGAGACGTTTCTGATAAGTCACCACAAGATTCACAACGACTTGTGGTATTTTACATACCACGCCGGGTTTTTCAGTTGAATCAGTGTAATCACATTGGGGCTTCATTTAAAAGTGGTGACATAGCTGTGCAATTTGAATCGTGTGGAATTCGTCTTGTACATGAGCAAAATGTCGCAGAGTTTGTGCAAGCACTTGTTGAGTACATGTTAGGGAGTCCGGATTCCAATCACCAATCTTTTTACAAACATCTTTCATATCAACTTGGAATGTTGCAAGTCTGCAACCATGAAGAAGATTATCCTTGCCCTTTCTTACCAGAAAGGTTAAAATTAACTGGACAAGTATTTTGTTACCACACTTAAATGCAAAGATATGAAATTTGTTTTTTTGATACTTGCAGGAGGCCTAATCCCATGCGAATGCTTCTACGAAATAATGAAACTACACAAGAGGAGTCTACTTCACGGGAAACATTTTCAAATCAAGTAATTGCTGCAGGCACTTCGAAAAATTCAAGTCCAGGCTCTATTAATTTAGGCATATCATTTGGAAATGGGCAATGTGGAAGTAAGATGTCAGGCAGCCGTGAATGCTGGTTTAAACCATGTTTGCAGGTTTCTCTCTTTCTCATATGTATCTATATCTACGTCTATATCTATATAATATTTAACATCTTTTGCCAGCATCTGAAGACCACCTCAAAGAATTTATCTTTGTAATAACCTTACACCTTAGGGGTCAGATACTTGAAGAGATTTGAATACCCTTGTTTCAATATAATAAAAAGAATTTAAAAGTTGAAATATAACATATATTGTTGTTACACTTATGTTGAGTCACATTAATGGTCATGTTATCATTTTCTTTCCATTTTTTAAATAAAAAATATAAAGATTAATGTATGCAATAATGTATTATGTCTTTATACATTCTAAAAACTAATTATAATTTACCAATCATGATAGGATCATCATTTTTTACTACCACAAGTTTACACATTCTTAAACCCTAAATGTAACTTATAATATAAAATACATTTAATAGAACTGTGCCATATCATCCACTTATTTTCAACCTCTTCTCTCTCTTTTAAAACTTTTCTTCTCCTTATTCTAAAAAAAGGAAAAAAAAAAATCTCTTCTTCTCCTTATTAGTCCATACCTATTGTGATACTTCCTCCAACCCTTCCCTTCCTTCTTTGCCTCTTTATCATCCCCACTACTTTATACTTTACCGTTACATGTCTTTGATCATTTCCTCTTTCTAATATTTTGACTCTTCTTTTTCCCCATCTTATTTTGTATAAATTTGGTATCATTTCTCCCATTCATTCTGTATTTTTCTCACAGAGAAGTGAGTACTCTCTCTCTAAAACTTTCTTTTCGTGGATTTTTTTTCTTTATTATAACCCTATATAGGTTGATGGTTTTTTATTTTATTTTTGAAGATTTGATAACGTAGTTATGGTTCAATGCAATGAAAGTGATCTTTGTGTTTGGAGTACTCAACCTCTCAAGGATGTTCAATTAGAGAGGGTTAGAAGACTAGGATTCATTCTCTCAAGGTTTTTCTTGGTGTTTTAGTGGTTTGTCTTCCTTCTCATGAAATTAGGGTTGAAATAGGGTCTTATACAAGTAGGAACGAGAGGGAATGGTAAGACTTCATATAAATTGTCAACTATATCCCTCTTTTGTTCAATTTAAAGAAACAAATATATATTGACATTATGAAAGAAACATTGATACTTTTAATTTTTTTTTTTTTTTAATGAAAGGGGAACTCTCCCTTTTTCTTCTACAGTTCCCAAATTTGGGGATTTAGAAATGAGGGGTATGGCTAGGTATCTTTCCCTTCCAAATCCTCTCAAACCCATTCTCCCTCTTTAAATAAAAAATAAAATCAAACAAGGTTTTATTTTTTTTTAATTTTTTTTTTTGTTTTGAGAAATCTAAAATCAATCAAGGTTAATTAAACACCTCCATCCTCTTCACTTGAGTCCAATCTCCTTACCCCTTAGACAAACCCAACGTAAATGCTTTTGATCAAATATGATTAAACATAGTACAAGGAATATTGGTTTAGTAGTAGTAGATACAAAGATGAAGGGTTGTAAGACTTGATGATCAAAAGATACTAAAGAGTAAGAACTTTTGATATAATTGTACCAATAATTTATAAAGATTGAGAGATTGAAGAGAATAAATGATAGGATAAGAGTAAGGTAAATAAAGTGGAGACGTGCATTAAGAGTATTGTGTGATTCTAAAATATCTTTTAAGTTAAAATGAAAATTTTATAAGACATCTATAAGACGTGCTATATTCAATGATACTGGATGTTGGATTGCTAAGAAGCAACACATTCATGAAATGATTGTAATCAAAATTAAAAATATTAAGATGGATAAATGTAAATATAAGAAAAGATAGGATTTCAAATGTGGAGAGTCGATTAAAGATAAGGGTGATCCCCTATTGATAAATGGATGAGAGACAATTGCTTGAAATGGTTTGATAAGGGAAGTGATAAATGCACTAGTGAAAAACAACTTAAGTCAAGTGAACAAGAATAAGGTAGAGAAAGACCTAAAATAAAGAAGTGGTGAAAAAAAAAAAAAAAAATCATATCAATTAAAGAGGTAATAGAGGTATGAATTTAGAGGGAATATGATATCAGAAAATAATACATGTGATTGATCCCGACTAGTTTGTTGAGAATCAATATAGCCCAATTCTATCATTCAGTCAAATAAATCTTTTTTTGATAGATATGATAATATTTCAAACAAATGGTATTTGCTTCATAATGATTTCTTTTTATCCTATAAATTTATTAGTGACTAATCTCACTAGACAGAAATTGAGCACTAAATTTCTTATTCAATAATAAAAAACTTTACTAGTTAAGTTAATTGGAACCCATATTTAGCTCAATAATATTTTTTGACAGATACAATAATATTTCAAATCTATGGCATTTGTTCTAAGATGATTGCTCTTTATCATCTAGCTAAAACACTAATTGGTTTTTATTGTAGGTTGGGATTGAACCCCACTCTTTTATTCGAATATAAGAGACTTTAGGAATTGAGCTAATTGGAACCCGCATTCAACCGCATATTTTTTTAATAGATAAAGACAGGATTTCATACCTATTGTGCTCGTTCCATGATATTGAATTAACTAGAACCCCATATTGAATTAACTAGAACCCAATATTTGACAATAAGAGATTTTACCAATTGAATTAACTAAAAACTCATATTTAGCCAAATAATTAAACATAGAAATTAACATAAAAATAGTCTATTGTGTACTCGAAAACCACAAATTTTTTGAGACCTTAAGAAATCAAGAGTTCAGAACTTGGTAAGGTGAAATCAAATTTTTTTCTTCAATTTTTTAGAATCATTGTATGGTTGTTTGTTTCGACATTAATGTTTTCTAAAAAGTAAGTAATTTCTTTAAAATTATTTTCTATAAAACTATCTCATTTATTTATTTATTTATTTTTACGTTTGGTAGCCAATGGTAGAGCCACATGCATGGTTGGGGGCCATGGCCCCTCCAAAATTTATAATTTTTTTTTTTTAAATATAGGTACATTTTATAAACCTTGGAAGGTTACATGCAAAAAATAGGAGTTGGCGACCCAAAAAGAAAGCATTGATCAACTAATCTAGTAATCATTTCCCAAAGAAAAAAGAAGAAAAAAAAAAGGGAGAGTTTAGAGCTTATATACAATTGCAATATATTAAAATAATTAGGTAGTAAATTTTGTGAGTAAATAGTGGAACTCCAAATTTTTAAATTAATTTCAAATCCTATTAATGCTTACAAATCTTTCAACAATGATAATATATGCTATTTGGTTGAAATTTTCTATTCTCATGCAAAACAAAAAGGAAAAAAAAAACTCATATGAGATTTCAATAGTAACATTATGATTTTGATTTGTCATACATAGATGAAGTTTTGGAAAAAAATTATATATTAAAAAGGAAATTATGAATAATTTTGCTATAAAAATAATAGTTGATGAAGTTTATTACATGATGTATTATTGTTGAGCATGATTTTGATGGAAGATACTATATTCGTTTTTTGTTTTTGTCCTATATATTTGTATATTGTATAGCCAATTATAAAACTTTTCTTTACTTGTTAGAGTTTAAAAAGATTTTAAGTTTCGCTTTTGAAAGAAAATCTTGTGTCTTGGTGTGTATCTATACATATTAAAGTTGATAATTATATATATGTGTGTGTGTATGTGTATAACTCACATTAGCATAAGAAAATTAGCATTTAGATTTTCATACACACATATTATTTTGATTTTTTTTTAGGTAGTGTATATATGTGATTTGAGTTTATCTTGACACAATAATTCGGCCCCCAACATAAAATTCTTGACTCCGCCATTATTGGTAGCAACCTTAATAAGTTAGAAATGATTTCCTAACTTCCTTTATTTAGATCGTCACGAGATAGAGTTGTTTTCCAAAAAAAAAAAAATAGTCGAAAACTTCTTTTAAAAATAAGCCATACTTTTTAGTTCACCAATGATAGTTTCCTTTAACTGTTATCACACAAGATTTTCTATTGAAACAATTATTTCAACTTATATGGTGTCCATTTTATAATGATTGCTCTTATCATCGGATGAACCAAGCCGCGTTTTTTAGTCTGGGGGGCGCGTTTTTTAAGCTGTGGCTATAAAAAACGCGGCCCAAGATGAACTCAAGCCGCGTTTCATAAAAACGTGGCCATAGACGGGACCTTAGGCCGCGTTTTTTAAACGTGGCCATAGAATGGACCTTAGGCCGCGCTTTTTTAGCTAAAAACGCGCCTAAGGACCTCGTGTTTTTTTTGGCAAATTTTTTTTTCTTTCCTTAATCGTGGCGCATTTTAAAAATGCGGCCATAGAAAGATCTTAGGCCACGTTTTTTAAACGTGGCCATAGAGTGGACCTTAGGCCGCGCTTTTTTAGCTAAAAACGCGCCTAAGGACCTCCGTGTTTTATTTTTTGGCAAATTTTTTTCTTTTCTTAATCGTGGCGCATTTTTAAAATGCGGCCATAGACGGATCTTAGGCCACGTTTTTAAACGTGGCCATAGAATGGACCTTAGGCCGCGCTTTTTTAGCTAAAAACGCGCCTAAAAACCTCAGTGTTTTTTTTGGCAAATTTTTTTCTTTTTCTTAATCGTACGCATTTTAAAAATGCGGCCATAGACAGATCTTAGGCCACGTTTTTAAACGTGGCCATAGAATGGACCTTAGGCGCGCTTTTTTAGCTAAAAACGCGCCTAAAACCTCTCGATGTTTTTTGGCAAATTTTTTTCTTTTTCCTTAATCGTGGCGCATTTTAAAAATGCGGCCATAGAAAGGATCTTAGGCCACGTTTTTTAAACGTGGCCATAGAATGGACCTTAGGCCGCGCTTTTTTTAGCTAAAAACGCGGCATAAGGACCTCCGTGTTTTATTTTTTGTCAATTTTTTTTTTCTTTTCCTTAATCGTACGCATTTTAAAAATGCGGCCATAGACAGATTCTTAGGCCACGTTTTTTTAACGTGGCCATAGAATGGACCTTAGGCCGCGTTTTTTTGAGCTAAAAACGCGGCCTAAGGACCTCCGTATTTTATTTTTTGACAAACGCATTTTTTTTTTTTTTTTCCTTAATCGAGGCCATTAAATAGGAATACCACACCAACAAACACAAACAAACACAAACCACAACCTGAGCCATTCAACCCAGAGCCATTTCGGTCAAAAAAAAAAAAAAAAAACGACAAACACAAACACCGTCGCCGTTGAGCTCACCGTCGCCGATGAAGCTCAACGGCGACGCGCCAATCTTGAAGCGTCGCGAACGGCGACGAAGCGTCGCGTCGCGGGCGACGCTCAAGCGTCGCGATCGCGACGCTCCAAATGTCGCGAACATAAAAACTCCACCATCTCCTCTTTGATTGGTGGTCCGATCTGCTCATGTGGGTTTCGGATTGCGGCCGGTGGCTTGATGTGGCTCGATCGGTGGGTTTTTTTGATCTGTTCACTTGTTGCCGGGTTTGTCTTTTTTCATGTGGATTTGATGATTTTTCTGGGTTTATGGGTTTGATTTGTTGGAGGTTTCGGTGGAGGATAGGGATTTTGTATGTATTTTAAGCATCGGTTTATTGAATGTGAGTTATTTTAGTGTTTGGTTTGAAAGAAAATCTTGATTTTCCGGGAAAAATGTTGATGATTGTTTAAGGAAAATTTATGAGGTTGGTTGGGTTTGTTGTTATTGTGAGCCGAATTGGCTAGGTTTGTGTGTGATTGTTTCATAAGAAAATTTCTGGTTTTGGGTGGAAAGAAAATGTTGTGGTTGATTAATTTTGAAATTTTCTCTGGGTTTTTGTTTGAATTTGAATTTGTTGGGTTTGTATTTTTGTTTTGAATTTCTTTATTTATTTAAAATTGAAATTTTAAAGTTTGAAAGTATTAATTTTAAAAATTTTAATTTTAATTTAAAAAGAAAAACTTTTGATTACCGAAAATTAATTTTTGGTAATCAAAGGTTTTTTTTTTTAAAAAATTTAAGGGTATATAGTCGCGTTTTAAACGTGGCCTAAGGTTAAACTTTGGGCGCGTTTAAAACGCAGCCCAAGACCACAACCTTAGGGCGCGTTTAAAATGCGGCCCAACACCACAACCTTAGGCCGCGTTTTAAACGCGGCTATAGGACCTGGTCTTGGGCCGCGGTTAAAAAGTGTGGCCATAGGACCGTGAGTCCTATAGTCACAGGTTTTAGGCCACACTAGAAAGCGTGGCCTAAAAAAACGCGGCTATAGGCTATAGCCACGTTTTTTGACATATAGCCACGTTTTAAAAGCGCGGCCATAGAACCTTTTTTTTGTAGTGTACCAATTTATTTTTGATTTAGGTGGGTTTTGAACCCCTAATCTTTAATTGGAACCCGCATGTATACTTCTCTTCAACTACAATAAGTTCTAGTAGTCACTTCAGCAATGACTACTACGAAGTATACTAATTCCTTTCAACTATTTATGGAAGATGTCAATAACTATATTATCAGTCAAAAAAAAAATTAGATATTTATTTATTATACGACAAGCAACTGTTTTGAGCCTCATTTATGCTTACTATCACACAATACTTAGTCAAGCTCGACTAACATTTCCGATATGTTTTCCAGAACCACCACAAGTGCAGTAGTACTTTCAATCGCTGTTCTCCTGAAAGTGAAATCCCAAAGTGGTTCAGCAAACCGATTACTAGGTCGTCAACGACAATCTTCCTACCTCCAAATATGTTTAACGAACCTAACTGGATAGGATTTGCAATTTCTGCTGTTTTCTCATCTCACAAGAATCCGACAACCGCTCGTATGAAACAAGGTTCAGGATTTTCTCATGTGGTCATTTGTCATTTGAAGACTGACTTGGGTTGCATGAATCCATTACTTTATTATGGCATCAGGGAAGAGCACGTATTAACTTCGTTACATCAACGGGAATTTCTTTGGGAATCAATCATATCACATCAGTTACTCTCACCTGAATGGAGTCAATGCACTTGGGTTGAATTCTCATTTGTAAGCAATAGTTCGGATGTGTTGGCGCTGAAGTGTGCAGTCGATCTTGTATAGCGGGATAATTTGGAAAACTTTACACTTACAATGGCACCATGCATCACCTCGTACAATAATCCTTTCACCTCGAATGAAAGATCGCCCTTTTATCTTTGTGATAAATCCAATGACAGTGATGGCTTGTACGAGGACCAGACTAATGGAACTTCTGGCCAGTATTCTTATGGAGGTCAACACCCTCGCTATCAACTGTATCAAACTACTATGTTGGTAAGATTTCTATACTGTTTGATCAAATAACATTTAACATAAAACAAAAACTTAATTTTATTCCATTGAGATTGGGTTCCCACTTTCAAATAGCATTACTTTATGTGTTAAATATTAGCATTGATACACCATATTGAATATGCTAGTATGGATGCGGAAGCGAAAGCATAAAGTATAGAACACAAGAACACACGAGAGTTACATGGTTTAGCCTAACGGCTTACATCCACGGAGGAAACCCTAAAGGGTTACATCAATAATATATTAGAGTGTAATACAAATCCTGTGTTACAATGAATTATAACATGTGTATATATAGTAGACTAAACCCTAGACTAATAGACTTGATGGAAGCTTGATGAAATCTTGAGATTTGATAAGGTTGAGAAGATCCCTTTAATGAAGTTTGGCTCTGTGACGGTAGTTTGAGGAAGGCAATGGTCTTGCAGTGTTGATGCGACTTCTAACGGTGGCTTGACTATATCATAGAGTTTTGACGACAAAGCAGAGAAAGCCAAAGAAGATAAACGCAGCGAAAAAAACACCGAGGAAGACAAAAATTGCTCTTAAATATACCATAAGGACAGAAAACCATGACTACAGGAAGGTGGCTCTGATACCATGTTAAATATTAGCATTGATACACCATATTGAATATGCTAGTATGGATGCAGAAGCGAAAGCATAAAGTATAGAACACAAGAACACACGAGAGTTATGTGGTTTAGCCTAACGGCTTACATCCACGGAGGAAACCCTAAAGGGTTACATCAATAATATATTAGAGTGTAGTACAAATCCTGTGTTATAATGAATTATAACATGTGTATATATAGTAGACTAAACCCTAGACTAATAGACTTCTAGTACAAGTAGGAGACTTGACTTGCACACAAAGTAGAATTAGGCTTGGGCCTATGCTAATGGGCTAATATATCTCTAACATTATGATCTATATTAAATTTTTATATGACCAAGCACCTTATATTGGCTGAGATATGAAAAACAAAAATGGAAAGGATTGTTGTAACATCTTTATATATTACAAATTTTATAAATTGATGTACTAATTTTTAAAGAAAAAAAATGTTAAGATTATTAAAAATTTTACTACAAATTATTTATAAACTAACGTGACACAATGTGCATGATCAATGTCACCTTAATAATTTAGATAATAAATGTTGAATTTTTGATTTATAATTGATGTCACATCAGTTTGAAAACTCTAGCATTAATCCTTTTTAAATATAACACAACAAAATAATTTTTGAAAAAATATTTATTAAAATTATGGATATAATACCAATAACATTTATTATCATCATAGTTTTTTAAAGGTTTTGTTATACATTAGTAATGCCTTTTTGGGATATTACAAATTTTACTTTTTAAATTTTACAAACGGATGTGTTAACTTTTAAATACAATGCCAAAAAAATAATTAACAAATTTATTAATACCTTTAACATTTATATGAACTATAGTTTTTGACAAGTTCATTTGTATGAACTAGTTTGTACAAACCATTCCACCAAAGAAAGCATTATAAAATATTATTTTCAACACTAAAGAAATTTGATCAGCTCTCTCTCTAATTGCACGCTGTATTTCTCTCTTGCAGGACTTTTTTCCGTCCACTCCGTATAATCGTTGTTTTCCTCCAAGTAAAATTCGAGACTGGTTCAGTCATCAGAATCATGGATGCTCAGCGACAATGGACCTGCCCTCAAATTTGTATCACAATAGTAATTGGATGGGGCTTGTTCTATATGCTTCTTTCTCAATTCAGGAGGGTTCAAACTTCATCCTTAGTAATTTGAATTCAGGAAAATCTCACTCTTTATATTGTCAATGCCAAATGAGTATGGCTAATGTCGATGATCAGACAATTGCTTTCTCCACCAGTAAAGAAGAAATCACGTGGTTAATTGAGCTAGGTGAATTCATTTGGATATCCTACGTACCAGGGGAGCCATTTAAGAATATGTTGCAACGCTGCGGCCGCATTGAGGCATCTTTTGCGAGTGATTGGTCAGGCGTGATAGTGCAGAATTGTGCGTTACAACTTTTGTACCAGCACGATCAAGTACAGTTTGAGCAAGAACTGAAACATTGCAACAACTTGATTTCTGAGAATCGCGAGCTCATTCATAAACAACAAGAGGATCAAAAGAAAATAAATGAACAATACCATGTTGATGAAGGACTTCAAATTATTGACCTTGAAGTTAAATCATTTCCAAGACTAATTGATCAACAGGAGACTGATGAAACTGAGACTGAACTTGGCCAAAGTGACCTGCTGGTAAGTCATCAACTATGAGTATTTTCTTTGCCTCAAACATAATATATCATCTCCCTTGTTTTCTCCCACTCTCACTCATTAGACACAATATATTTCACCTGATTGTTAAGGATGAAATTGATGCCCATGCATGCTTCTGATTTTTTTTTTTTTTTTAATTTATTAAAATGACCAACATATCTAAAGATATTTCACCCAAAAAATATTGAACCAACTGGTTTTTATCCCAAATTAATTATGTAGCGGGTTAATAGATTAATTATCAATTAATTCAGATATGTGATCACAACTGCAAGATTGTAAAAACAATAGCAAGCAGCCAATTATAAAGCAATAGAGCAATAGACACTCGATTTGGTTACGAAGTGGAAAACTGATGGAAAACACTTTCAAGAGTAACCTACCCCCACTAAGGAAATCTATTGCACGAAGAGAAGATACAAATTAAGTACAAAACCTCTCTCCCAAGATACTAACCAATAGTTTAAACTTATTGCTATTACCCACAATAGCTTCAAAGCCTCTGAACTGCTTGTATATGAACATTGAACACTCTTTCACGAACGACCAATATGTGTATATGACTAGTGCCTCTGAACAACTCCAAGTGGCCTCCTCAAAGATTTGATAATTGTATAATATATGTCAATATGCTCTCTATGCTCATAGGTTAGAAGGCGGAGGCTTTGACGCCTGTTAAATTACCGATTGTCCCAAAAGTTTAAGCTTTTGGGAGAATTGGTAGTTTAACATGGTATCAGAGTATAAGATCTTGAGTTTGATTCTTGTCTCCTCCACTCTACCTCCCTTAGAGATATATTGGTCCATTAGCATAAGTCCAAGTCTAATTCTATTTTGTGTGCAAACCAAGTCTCCTATTTGTATTAAAAGTCTATTAATCTAGAGTTTAGTCTACTATATATATACATGTTATGATTTATTATAATGCAGGATTTATACTATACTCTAATATATTATTGATGTAACCCTTTAGGGTTTCCTCCGTAGATGTAACCCGTTCATCCATACTAACATATTCAACATGATGTATTAATGCTAATATTTAATGCCATATTTTATACAGAGACGATTATAAAAAAAAAAAAAAAAATTATACAGACTTTATAATACTTGCCGAGCCTCGTTGTCTCCCAATGGACCAGTCTCAAAGGAAGCTATTGAGAAAGTTCGTGCTATGTTAGACAAAATCAAGCCTTTTGACGTAGGTCTCGAACAGGAAGCCCAATTGGTACGCAGTTGGTCAGGTCCTGCGAGTGAACGTAAAGGGGGCCATCAGTCACTGCCTACAATCAAATACTTGCATATATATGAGTGTGAAAGCTTCTCTATAGGAATTTTCTGCATGCCACCTACCTCTATCATACCTCTTCATAATCATCCTGGAATGACTGTTTGGAGCAAGCTTGTTTATGGTACATTATATGTTAACTCATACGACTGGCTTGATATACCTGGGGCTGCTGATACCTCACAAGCAAGACCTGCAAAACTGGTTGAAGATCTTGAGATGACAGCACCCTCTCCAACGACAATTCTTTATCCCACAACTGGAGGCAATATCCGCTATTTCAGAGCTGTAACTCCCTGTGCTATCTTTGGCATCCTGTCTCCACCTTACTCTTCAGAACATGGACGACACTGCACTTGTTTCCGAAAGTCTCCAAGGAAGGATCTACCTGGTGATTTTGAGTTGGATGGAGTTACGGTCTCTGAAGTGACTTGGTTAGAAGAATTTCAACTTCCTGACAACTTTGTGATTCTGAGAGGGGAGTACAAGGGTCCTGTTATTAGAACGTGATGTTTCTTATTTGGTGTATCATGCAATTTCATTACCGATCTTGACTTTTATATTAAGAAACATTGAGGGAATCCTGGTATATTAGTTGTCAATAGCCATGGCAGTAAGTCATGTTTTGGCTAAATGTTAGGCATTTGGTTTGTACATATTAATACACCAATGTAGTCTTCGTTTTACTGACCTCACTTTTAACTAGTGGATTTATAGTTTCTGGAAGATGAAAGAACTAGTGTCCTCTGACATTCTTCATAGAATTTGTTTGGTCAATGACAATAAGCTGATGAATCCCTTTGTTGCCCTTAGCTGGGCTGCCATGAGCTTAATTTCTACCTAAAAAAAAAAAATGCTAAACTACCAATTTTCCCAAAAGCTTAAGCTTTTGGAACAATCGATAATTTCACATGGTATCGGGGCAAGAGATTATCCTGAGTTTGATCCCTAGTTTTACTTTACCTCAAATTTAAAATGTTAAATTCTCACTTGTTAGGCTCTCACTTATTAAGGGAAAGTTTAGGCTCACAAGTCAGGGGGAGTGTTAGACTTATGGTTAAGTGATTAAATTCATCATTTTCTAACAGTTTAAATTTTTGGGACAATTGGTAGTTTATCAATGCCCAATCTGTGTTTCTTTGAAAAAATTGCCTCATTAGCTGTATGAACTGTGAAGTCGTGATATAAAGGGCCTTATATAGGCATTCTAATTAGAGTTTGAAAAACATAAGCACTGCTTCATTAAAAGATGTCGATCATTGAATCCCGATCCATCAACCGGTAGCTGAAGGTTTGTTGAAAATCCCATTTCAATTGATCAAGAAATGATTCAAAGGATGTCAAAAAAACTTGGAGATTTCAGTTGATTGAGAGACGATCGAATGGTAGTCAAAATCTGTACAAAATGTCTTCTTTGAGTTGCTTCTTCACACTTCAATCTTGAACGTTGAATGGCTCATTACAAACTCATGATTTAAGCCTCTTTACTCTTGTTCTTTTGCTAATACTCGAGAAGTATCCTAAACTTCTTCGCTATATCCTCAGAATTGTCACTCTCTACTTCCTTAATAATCTTGAGGGCCATAAATTTACTTTTGGAGGTCTTGGGCAAGGTCAGGCAGGGTCCAACTAATTCATCTATTATAAGTGCATCTAGATTATTGCTCTTCTCCATGGTAGTGATTTTGGCCCAAAAAATTCCCAAGTAAGGATCTAAGTATTTTAATTATTGTTTCGCGATTTTAGGCTCATAATACTTCTCACATAGGTTAAGTTAGAGTTAACTATGTCGTTTAACTTGGCATAAAATTCGCCAAATCTCTCATCTTCCCTCATTATTAATTTTTTCAAATCTAGATGTAATATTGGAATTTTAGAGTTCTTTACTATCTAAGTCCCCTCATGTATGGTTTTTAAGATTGTCTGGGCTTTATTAGCAATTTCAAAAGTTGAGTTTCGCTTAAACTCCTATTGACAGACAACCATAAATATTGCATTAAGGCCTTGACTATTCAAATTGGTCGTAGCCAATTGCTCTTTGTTCCTGTAACGACTCCGCCCCAACTGTGTAGATATTGTCCACTTTGGGGTCCATACCCCTCATGGTTTTGTTCTTCCCCAAGTTGCTCAATCAATTACCATCCAGGCAAGGCTAATGTGGTAGCCGATGCACTTAGTCGGAAGTCTTCTGGTTTCTCAACCGCCTTGTTAACTACTCAAAAGGAGATTATTAAGGACTTGGAGAGGATGGGAATTGAAATTGTCATGGGTGATTCCCAAGTCTTTATGGCCAGTTTGACAATACAACCCACTTTGATTGAGAAGATTAAGAGTTCACAAGTTGACGATGCACAAATTGTAAAGATCATAGAAGAAGTACAAGAAGAGAAGAGACCAGAATTTAATGTGTCTAATGATGGTGTCTTGAGGTTTGGAAAAAGACTTTGTGTGCCAAATGATTTTGCATTAAAGAAGGAGATTATGGAAGAAGCCCATCTTACCCCATACTCGGTGCATCCTGGTAACACTAAAATGTATCGTGACATTCCAGAAACTTATTGGTGGAATAACATGAAGAGAGAGATAGCTCAGTTTGTGGAACAATGTTTGACTTGTCAACAAATTAAGGCACTACACCGAAAACCTTCGTGATTGCTGCAACCACTTCCCATTCCCGAGTGGAAGTGGGAGCGTATATGTATGGATTTTGTGACTGGTTTGTCAAGATCTCCTAAGGGACATGAGGCCATTTGGGTAATTGTGGATAGGATGACAAAAACAACACATTTTATTCCGATTAAGATGACTTACTCACTTGATTAGCTAGCACAGATATATATTGATAAGATTGTGAGTCTTCATGGAGTCCCAGCATCAATTGTGTCCGATCGAGACCTAAGATTCACCTCAAAGTTTTGGGAAAGCCTACAAAAAGCTTTAGGTACTAATCTTAGCTTTAGTACAGCCTTCTACCCACAAACAGATGGTATTAGAGCCATGTCCTAGTCGGAAGTGTGGGCCCCACACGCGAGGACGCGTGTGCCCGTAAGGGGGGTGGATTGTAGTAACCCAAAAAGGGGGGTCTTGCATTCCATGGAATCCCACATCGCCTAGGGAAGCACATGAGAATGTGTTTATAAGGAATGACCTCCCTTCAATGTGAAGAAGCCTTTTCCCCTACGCAACCTGGGGAAGAACAAAACCATAAGGGGTATGGACCCCAAAGTGGACAATATCTACACAATTGGGCCGGGGTCGTTATAGTTCCATTTTTCAAATGTCTCGTCGGGTGTAGTCCAACCCGTCCTCTAAACAGACATACACCCATCTTCATTTAGGAATTTCAGGAACACTCTCATGCACGCCTTTCAATAGGCATAATTGCTTCTGTAAAAATATGTCGAAATAGTTAAGGATCTGCTACGATCCATTTGACAACGTGAGTCAAGTATCACGCTAAAATTTAATCTTTTAAGGGTGTACCTATGCTCTGATTCTAATTGTTAGGTAATTTTCAACCTAATTGTTTATTATGCAATGAATTATGTCAATTTAGTTTGATTATGCCAATTTAACCAATTATGCTTAAACCAATTAATCATATAACATATGGTATCACCAATTATGAAAATAACAATTACAATGTTGCAGCAATATGGTGACAAGTGGAAAACTATTCAAGGAAAAAACCACATTGAGGAAAACCTTCCCTTTAGCAGTAACAAGAGAAGTTATTACAATCTAGGCCAAAATGGCCAAATAAAACATATGGCTGATATATTTAGCAAATTAGCATTGTTTGTGAACTATGTAGCAGAATACCACCCTTTTGGAACTAGATTTTGTGAAATTGAGTTTTACATGGAATTTGAATTTACAAATATTGAGTTCCATGATTAATTTGCCACATGGCACTCACTGATGTGGCTTTTCTCAATAAAAAATTTCACATAGAATTCGATATTCTAAAAATTGAGTTCTATATAATGTAGAACTTGATATTATATATCGAGTTCTTTGTAAATTTTTTTTAAAAGTAAAGTAGAACTTAATATTCATAAAATCGAGTTCTTTGCAAAAAAAGAAAAAAGAAAAAGAAAGTGAAACTCGATATTACAACTTTGAGTTCCACTTCAACTAAAGCCCGAAAGAGAGCAATTTGTTCTCACGTTCTCACTATCTCTCTCCTTCACTTACTCTCCCTCTCTTTCACACTCCTGTACCTCGCCGATCTCCTTCACTCTCACCGTTGAAATCAAATCCATCTCTTTTACCTCTCCTCTCACCATAAACCCAAATCCCCCAATTCTCACTCGGTCCATAGCTCTCCTCCGACTAGGAAAATCCCAAATTTGATCCATCCGATCTCTTCTCACATCTATCTTCTCATCTCTTCGTTTTGAGTAAATTGAAGTTGATTTGTCAAACTCATAAGGTACAATTCCTAACCTAATTATTGTATTTTCTTAGCTAGTGGGTTTGATTGATTTTAAAACATTGGTGCAAATATGAAGCTATAGCCTACTAAATAAAAGAAACCCTTTACATTGTATCATTGTACTATGGTTGAAAAAATAAATTTTCATTTAATTTGGATGTATATTGTTAAAATTTGGATGTATATGGTTGAAAAATAATTTTTCATGTAAACAATTTTTATTCTAATTTGGATGTATATAACTCGACTTTATTGCAGTAGATGTATATTGTTTATAGTGAAGTTAGTTCGGATGAAGAGCTTTCCACCTTTCGAAAGACTTAAGAAGGCCATAAACTCTCCTTAACCCGTTTTCTTCGACCTAGTCATAGTGACCCTCATCCCTCAATTGTGGCTTGAATGGAGAGAGAAATAAAATCCGAACCCATTTAATACCCAAAATCCACGGAGAACCCCTAAAAGCCAAAGCTCGAACCCTAATCCATCCCAAAGATATTGCACTAGATTCACGAGTCAATGATACCAACATTTCTTATGTTCTTACGGCTAAGGAGGCGGGCCTTACCATGCCCTCACCCTCTCTATGAGAGGACCTTATGCTGAACTGTTGGGGCATTTGCAACACCTCGATAGTTTGAGCCTTAAAGGCTCAAATAAAAGGCGCCGCACCGATTTTATTTTTCTTTGCAAAACAAAAGCCTTTCACACAGCAGATGAAAGAAGTCATGGAGTTAGTCGGTGGTCTGTCCATGATGTGGAAATCCAATGATAATGTTAAAGTTTTAGAGTACAATAAAAACTTCATGACCATCAAAATCTTCGATTTGGTGTGCTATCAAGCTCTAGTGGGATTCTATGGTCCCCCTTATGCCTCCAAGAAAGCCAAAGCTTGGATGAACCTCACGACATTCCTAGAGTCCGTGCAATGTCCATGGGTCTACATTGGTGCTTTCAACTATACTCTAAGCCAGGAGGACATTCTTGGTGGAAGTATGGGATTCACCTCAACCACCAATCATCTCAAAGATCTTATGTTTGAGTTTAGAGCAATTGATTTGGGGTTTTCTAAAAATAAATTCACATGAGCCAAATACAAGTTCAAAAGTGCTACTTGTCAAGAGAAGACTAGGTAGAGGTATAACAAACATAGCATGGAGACTAGCCTTTCCTAAGGCCTACATTTCACACCTCGAGCCATCGGCTCAAAACCACTCCCCACTCCTCTTGGATACCTATCCCAAGGACTCCTTTGCCCACAGACCCTTCCGCTTCGAAGCAACATGGACCAGGGACCCAAGATGCTACTCTGTCATTGACAATGCGTAGAACGAAGATGTTAGAGGCTAATAATATTCCAAGTTGTGCAAAATGCAAGAGGGTACCTGCAAAGCTCTCTGAAAATGGAACAAAGAGGTGTTCGGACTCTGCCAAGTAAGAATCAATACCCTCATCCAAAAAATTTTTGAAGTCCAAAATGCTGAACCCTTTGTCTCCAATGGCGGTATTGAGACTGCGCTCCAAGCTAAACTCAAGAAATGGCTCATATGCGGTGAAGGGTTATGGCAACAAAAGTCTTGGGAGCTTTGGTTAAAGGCATGTGATAAAAATACTAGTTTCTTCCACTTATCAACTATCATTTGAAGGCGCTAGGACAATATCGAAGTAGTCGGAGGGGATGATGGAAGCGGGGTATTCGACTCAAAACTTATCGTGCAGAATTTTCTCGGAAAAATTCAAAGATCTCTTCACTATTGAAGATGTTAACTTCCCCGCCCACCTAGAAGACTTGATCTTGACATTCATATCGAGATAAGGACAATGAAGCTCTTTGTTGTATCCCCACTCTTGAGGAAATAAAATCCACTTTGTTCCTAATGCATGACCTTAAGATGCCTGGGCCGACGGTTTCCCTGTGGCATTCTATAAAAGCTATTGGCCGTTGTAAGGAAGATGCGATAAAAGTCGTAACATCCTTCTTCACCGATGGATCTATAACAAAGGCAATAAATAGCTCTCTAATCATCCTCATACCAAAGGTACCTAACCCCTTATCTTTCAAAAAGGATAGGCCCATCAATTTATGCAACATGATATATAAAATTATTTCCAAGATCTTAGTGTCCAGAATAAGGCCTCTCCTTCATAGATTCATCTCCCCATGCCAATCAGCTTTCATACTAGGATGTTGGATAACAAAAAATCAAGAGATTGTTTAGGAGCTACTCCATAGTTTCAAAGTACGAAAAATTAAAGCAAGGCAAATGGCCATAAAGCTAGTCCTTAAAAAGGCATATGATAGAGTGAATTGGAATTTCCTTTAGGCAGCCCTTGGAAAGTTGGTTTTAACAATATTCTTGTTGGGTGAATTCAAGCCCGAGATAAGGAGACCATTTGTCCTCCTATCTTTTTATTATCAGGCAAGAAGTCCTCTCCAAAATATTGGAGGAAAAGTTACTCACAAAAATATTGATGGAGTTAGAGTTAGAGCTCCACCCATCACCCATGTGATGTATGCCGATGACAGTTCTATTCTCCAAAGCCACAAGAAGCAATCCCACTACCATTATGAATTGCATCCAAAAGTACTGTAATTGGTTAGGACAAAGCCTCATCAAGTCAAAATCCGGAGTGTTATTCTCAAAGCAATCCCCCTCAAACAATCACAAATCGGTCATGTAGGCATTACGGATGAAAAGCCTAAAGAAGGATGCCATCTACCTGGGATCTCCTCTCTTTTTGACTAAAGCCTACTCCAAAGATTTCAAATATCTCATAGACAGAGTTGAGACCAAGCTAATGGGATGGAGAAGCAAATGTCTCTCATAGGTAGAAAGGTCCATTCTAATCAGCTCATTTGCACAAGCCATTCCAAATTATGCTATTTCCTTGTTCGTATCCCCACCAACGTCTGTGATAAGCTAGACGCACTATCCTAAAGGTTTTGGTGGAAGTCAAAGAAATCAGAGGGAAAGTTCTTAGTTCTTAATGCTTGGGACAATCTATGTCGGCCTAAGTGTAAAGGAGGTCTTGGTTTTCAAAAAGCCAAGGATATAAATAACACCCTCTTAGCCAAACTTTCTTGGATGGTTGCTTCTAAGAGAGAGCCTCTGTATGGCTATTTTGAGAGCTAGATATAAAGTGGGAAGCGATCGACTTCGTAAGACCCTCCAAGGGTTGCTTTTCTAGTTTGGAAAGCCATTGAAGGAGTTAAAGAGATCATTGTCAAAGGTGCCTACTACCTTATTGGAGATGGAGCTTCAATCAATGTTTGACTTGACCCCTGGGTCCAATAGATCCAAGACTTCATTCCAAAGCCGGCATAAGTCGTCTTTGCCAAAACTCCCCTAATGGTCTTTATGTTTATAGGTAACTCAACTCATCACCGGAAAGAGAGCCGGATTCATCACATCTTCGAACAATCATCTACACAAGCCATCTTATCACTCCCCTTAGCCACCAAACAAAGAGACAATAAACTTATTTGGGTGGCTGATTCGAAAGGGGAGTTCTTAGCTAAATCGGCCTATTGGATTTCTAACTAGCAAAATACCTTGAGTATTTTGAGTGAGGCTCTTTGGAAAAAGCTCTAGAAAATCAATGTGCCTGAGAGGATCAAAATACAAATGTGGAGAATTGCCACCAATGTACTTCCCATGAAATAGGCTTGGTCTAAAGGCTGGAAATGGATAATCAAAGTTATGTGCTCTGCGAGAATGACCTTGAAACACCGCCACGTTTTCTTCCTTTGCCATGTCGCTAGAGCTATTTGGTTCTCCACCTATTGGGAGATTAGAGTTCAAGAACACAATATCACAAATTGTTCGGACATTATTAAACTTGTCCTTGCCCCCTCTCCCCCCAACCCTACTTCCTAGGATATAGACAAGGAGTAAATCTCTTCGATCATGGATTTTTTCTTAGATGAAATATGGCACTTGGGAAACCATATCACCTTCCAAGAAGGTTGGGTGGACATTCTCTCAACTAGTAATCGTATTCTCACACGAGCTTGAGTTCTCCAAGTCGCTCTACCCGATTCCTCTATGGCCCCCGCAGCCCCCTAGCATCCTAGTCACCCCCTCCCCCCCAAAAAAATTGGTAGCTTTAGCTATCAGCGATACATCCATAGCTTTAGCCATCGTAGCCGAGAGATCATCATGGTGTTCCAATTAAATTATGGGTGAAGAAGCACTGCACTGCCAACTCATTCAAGCCGAAGTCATTGTCTTTGTTCTCTCCGGGTAGTCAATCTAGCCTCCTCGAGAGGTGGACAAATGTCATCTTTGAAGGCAACTCTAAGGATTGCTTTGACTCCCTCTTTGTGTAAGGCTTTCAGCCAAATTGGTCATGATATTGTTAGTGATGTCTTTAATCTTAGAGAGACTTTCCCTGTGTTTCTTTTGTTTGGGTTAGAAGAGCTTGCAACTCTACAGCCCATGTAGTCCAAAGTTCACTTTGAACACCTCCGTTTCTTGCTTTGTTTCAATAAGGTGAGTTTGTCGGTGGTTTTATCTCGATGCTTCTAAGACAGACTTCCCCTGTTCTTCTCTTTTTTTTGATTAATGACATTGAAGCTTATCAAAAAAAAAAAAAAAAGCTAGTTCAGCATGTTGTAGTTTTAATTGGTAGCAATGTATCTTATTGAAATGAGAATATCAATTACCATGGATGAAATCACTGTTGTTTCCATTTGAATAAAGTTACTACGACACTAGGAGAAATAGAAAATTATGCAAACAAATTACGTTATATGGAACTTTTACTCCTGCTAGATTTTATTATATAACTAGTCATGAGACCCACGCTATGCGTGGGAATATTATTAATGACCATTTATAATACAACTTATCAAATTATTCAAACAAAATTTTGTCAAGAAATCATTCGAATCAGCCATCAAATAGTATACCCTAGAAACTTCATAATTAAATATAGTGTAGAGTAACATAGATTTTACAAAAATTAAATAATGAATTCAAGTTGAGATGATAAAAATAATAATAATAAAAAGAAGTTGAACAATGAAAAGAAGAATCAAGATGTAAATTTTTGTGCTATAGAATATTACTCTCATACTTGTGGACTATATATATATATATAAGAATGTAACTATTATATGAATGATTATTGTGATTTATTGATAATATTAATAATAAAAAATTAAAACCTAAAACATTTTTTCCTCTGATATAATGGAGAAGACAATTTGATTGTCATTTAATTTAATTAAAACAATAAAGAATATACTCATATAATCATACATTTGTATTATTACCCAGGCAAACAAAGAGTTGTTTTTAAAATATTTGATGACTTCTATATCCAGTTAACCATTTTAGAAAAGACTTTGATTATTATTATTTTAATGCATTAGAATCACAAAATATTTAGATAGTTTATTCAAATATGATGTGGATAATAAAAATAAATACACTACGTGAATTAGAGAAGAACATGATTATATCCGCTAAGCGTGAAGATGTAGAATTGGACAAAGAAACTCCTAGTCTTAGCCCCCAACAACTTTTTAGTACTCTTAATATTATTCGGAGGCACATCAACCATCGCTCTTTAGTCTACATTTAGGGAGCATTTTGTTTGTTGTGATGTTACATTACACTGTAATGTTACATTATTGTAATCTTACATTAATTTAATATCAATACAAGAATACAACGTTACATTGTTTAGGAAGGTAATGAAATTAAGATGATATAATATATTTTTTTAATTTTAGATTATGATAATGTTAGAAAAAAATAAAATAAACTAAAAAACTTTAATATCATATTAAGGACACATCACAAGGAACCAAACACTTTGCATGTTGATAAACCAATACTTCGTCACAAAATCATGTTGAGGGTAATGAGGGCTATAATGGGGGCATTGGAGGAGTCATATCATATTGAGAATAATGAGGACTATAATATAATGGGGCATTGGGGGAGACAAACGCGACGATTCTCAAGAAGGATCAGTGATGTTGCTTAGAATGCAAGTAATTCTCGCAACACATTTGATCCGAGGGATCTGTGGAATCAAGTATAGAACTCTTTATGGCTATTGGCATCTAGAGATGTGGATCGAAAATAACTCTCTTCATGAATGCTAGAAGAAGTATTACATTAAATTTAGAGAGAGCAGCAGATTATGGCCATTGTATAAGACGTAGTTTTTCATTTTATGAGAATTATTTTCCTTTTTTTTTTTTTTTCCCCTTATCCCTCCTATGAATATATTTTTATGTATTGTCATATTTGAAATTAAAATGCATTTTATATGTATTTGAGTCTTAATTTCTACAAGTCAAAGCAAATTACCATGCATACATGCACATATCTAGCTAATGCAAAATCATGGGACCATCCACTTAGAGCCTTAGCCAATTGACTAAGTGGCCCAAAGGGAGAATCAGCCATGTTCGACATGAATAGTTCACAAAATATCACAAAGATTGGCAGGCTAATTAGGGATGATCAAGCAAAGAAAGAATTTGACATTTAAAGTTAGAATGTAACTTTCTGAGGACATTTAGAATACAAGAGACTTTTTAAGTAAACCAAGAAAAAAATGCCATTTTGAAAAGAGACTATACTTGGATAATCCATCCTTTAAAAAAAAAAAAAAAAAGCTAATTCATTAATTAATTCATAAGTCCTATTTTTCTTAATAGAAATTTCAACACCAAGTAATATTATCATGATCATCGACAATATCATCTAGCTTGTTACAAAGAATGAAGCCTAAAGTAATGATTAATGAAGTATACATATTCATGTGAGCAAAAGCCTAAAGTAATGAGTACTATGAAGGATACATATTCATTTGAAAAGGGTTGGTCAAAACTAATTGCTTACAAATCACTTCGATTCACCGCTATCCATATGTAGATGTGAAGAGTAACCGATTGCATTTGGATTCTCCAAAGTGAGGACATGAACTTGTGAAGCCGATCATTTAGACCATCTTGGACTACCCGAGGCATAGCAGTTCTATCCTTTCGAGAGCTTTAACTACAGAGCTCCCTACAAGACTAATTTGTGCGAAATTTTATAGGGACAGTGGCAATTAAATAGGTATGAACTGGTTGAGTTCAATGAGGAGAGGAAGAGGCAAGAAAGAGGGAAATAGAGAGTCTCAAGCAATTAAGAAATTATATGGGAAGTTGAAAACAATGGAGATAAAGAGTCATGGGTGTTATGGAAGCTCAAGTGGGAATTTATAAAACACTAATAGAAAAATAATGAAAATAAAATATTTTTTTATTAATGGAAATAATGATGTGGTCATTGATGTGACTCAATAGGAGTATAGCAACATTAAATGCTACGCTTGAGCTTTTTGTGCGAAATTTTATAGGGACAGTGGCAACTAAATAGGTATGAACTGGTTGAGTTCAATGAGGAGAGGAAGAGGCAAGAAAGAGGGAAATAGAGAGTCTCAAGCAATTAAGAAATTATATGGGAAGTTGAAAACAATGGAGATAAAGAGTCATGGGTGTTATGGAAGCTGAAGTGGGAATTTATAAAACACTAATAGAAAAATAATGAAAATAAAATATTTTTTTATTAATGGAAATAATAATGTGGTCGTTGATGTGGCTCAAGAGGAGCGTAGTAACATTAAATACTACGCTTGACTTTTAGATATATATAGATTGGAATTCAATAGATTCAACATCATAAATAATCAGTATTAAAAGTTTGAGAACCTAAAAATTTTACCCAAAAAATAAATAATAAAATCTAAGTACCCAAAAAATTCCTTGTGTAAAAGACAATGTGGAACAATCTTTCGTTAAGGTCTATTGGAAGTTAGCACAACTTCTTAAATTATAAAATTTTAGCTTACATAATCACCTTTTGTCCATCAAGTTCTGAATGAACTGAGTGAGAGTGCCAAATTTGGGGCTTTTTTGTTTCATGATGAGAGGATAGGTAGAGAGAGAGAGATGGACTTGATTTTCAAGTTGGGGAGAGTGAAAGAGAATTGGAGAGAGAGAGAGAGAGAGAGAGAGTGAGGCCAGATTATGTTTCTGGGTTTTAGACTTTTAGTTGCAATGGAACTTGATATCCTAATCATCGAGTTCCACTTAAATTTTTTTAATTTCCAAAGAAGTCTATTTTACAGACACAAAATCGATTCCAAAAGGATGGTATTCTACTACATGGTTCGCGAACAATGTTAATTTGCTGAAAATTTCGGCAATTTGAGGTATTTGGCCATTTTGGCCTTACAATCTAAGTAAAACCCTTATTGAGACTCTACGACCTTTAGATAACTTATGATTAAAACTCTACGGAGTCAATTATGTATCCATATATATACTGAGCTTGAAATCCTAATCAATGAATCAAGAATCATAATATTCAATTCACAAAAATAGCTCCATCTTTTACTCTGTTTTCTGCATTTTGCTTTGGTTTACATTTCTCTTCATCGACTCCCATGGGTGACGGTGACGGGTCTTCCTTTACGTCTGAGAGAGGCTTTGTGCATCTTCTATTCTTGCTATGGTTTCTGCAAATTCGGTCCAAGTTGCGAGTTTGACCACCTCATCGATATCAGCAAATATCTCTCTTTATCATCATCAGGAACTGCTGCGTTAAGTTTGTCATCAGAAGAACTTGATGATGCAGGCAAAGGCCAGGCAACTTTCACTGTGGGAGAGTAGACAGATGCCTTCTGGTGATGATAACATTGACACGGATAAATGAAGATACAAGTCTTTTACTTTTTACGGTCTTTTGGGGTTAAGAAAGAGTTATCTTTAAATTCATTTCTCATTGCTGGAGATGTACCCTGTTCATGTCAAGTTAATTCTGTTCTGAAAATGCAAATCAGTTGACAGACTTGACTCTTCTGAATTTCATATTGCTGCATAGTATAAAATCTGCAAATATTGTCAAATATGGTGATTGGTGAATTCCAATGTGAACATTTCAGCCAATCTTTCTGATTTTAATGTTTTATTTTTTTTTCCCAATACTTTGTGTAATTTTTTTAGTTTAACTTTTGATAGCCTCGATCTGGCTTTTCCCTGAAAAGAAGAACTCTAAAAAGTAAAATCTAAATGCATAAGCCACGAATCAAATAGCCGCACATGACACAACAACTTCACATATACCTAACTGATCATGTGGCGGCACCCAGCAGGACTGAATAAATTTTCCCGTGATATGTGTGCAGCGTGCTACAAGTTCCATCTTGTAAGTCTCTTGTGGCTACAAATGCACACCACTCAAGAGTACTCGGCGTGTAAGTTTATTTTAACATACTATTTATCAACCCTATCTTCCAGAAATCCTAATTCTCTGATTTTTAAGACCAAATTGTGATATAATTTTCAATTGCCTGTCACTGAGTAATTTTTTAATCGAAAATCATGTATTTAATACGTTGGAAAGATTGTGAAGAGTAGATTTTTGGCATGTTAACATATTTTGGAAATGACTAACATAATTCAAAAAAGAATAATGTTACGTCCACGATATTTTCATAATCAGAGATTAAGGGCCCAAATTATATATTGGGCCTTGGGTCTTGACCGAGAGCGTGGGTGGTCCGAGGAGGAATAAATGATAATGAATGATTCAGGCTTAGGATTTAATGAGCAGGATGCAAATAGGAAAATTGTCTGAGGATGAATATTTCCTCAAAAACGTAAGTATAGCTCAAATATGTATTCCAATGATCAGAGTGACCTTTTATAAAACTCCAGTGATAGAGACATGCGTCATGAACATACGAAAAGAAGGGGAACCCAAAAATATCTAAGGGAAAGCCACCGCATTGAATACACTGTATCTACTTTTCTAGCCGCATTTATGTGGAGAAAATCTCTAAACAATCTTTGCATTGGCTACCTCAACTCACAGAAAGCCAAAGAGGGTGTCCGATAGGATAGGTACTCAAATAAGGGCTCAGATGATCAACAAGTGTAGGATCAAAATGGTCCAAAGGGAGTTATATAATATAAGAGACCCTTCATAAGGAAGTGATCGGAAAAATAGAAAGAGAACACTGTAGCCATCAAAATTATACTTGTATTCAGTCTGGTTGATTTGTATAAAGACTTACCTCCTCGGACAGTGAATTGATTTAAATCAGTGCTTCTTGTTCTTGTTTGATCATCATTTAAATTCATACTAGTCGTTGTCCAATTCATTAGGGTCTAATTCTTTGACCCACTCTCTATAAATTTATTGTAATGGTCTCACTGGACCAAAATCCCATACATCTTGGGCTTGGGCTGCAAAACGTGTCCTTACAATAACAATTTCACAAAAGAACTTAGGTGGAAATTTATTACTGATTTTCATTTGGACTCATCACTAACATTACTTTTTCTTTCTACTTTGCCACCTAGAATTTGAAGTGAAAATGTTGTATCTCTAACTTAACTTATCAATTTTTTTTTGACACATGGTAAACTAGGATTTGTGATTCCTCTCAATTTATACAACCAATCATCACCAAACTTTAGGGGCATATTTTTGGAATGATAATCTATGACCATATGTAATTTACACAGTCAAAAAAAAAAAAAAAAAAAAAAAAAAAAACAAAAAACAAAAAAAAAAAAAAAAAAAAAAAAAAACGCATGAGCTTCCATGTGAGACCTATTAGTTGCTAGAAGTCCCTCCAATGAGATATAGAAAAAAATATTCATGAAATTTGATCTCCAAATAGCAAGGAAACTTCTTAACATCCACTTATCACCCGCTCAACCTCAAGTGGCAGAGCTAGGGGGGTGAGAGGGGTCAATTGCCCCCCTGAGCTCCCCAAAATGAGTCTAAATCGAATTATAGGTACAAAAAAATTAAGATATAATTTTTATTTATTTTGTTATTAATATCAACTAGTCGCTAACCCGTGCGATGCATGGGATAGTTAAACAAAATTTATACACATTTACCTTTATTAGTACAATCATTTGAAAATAATTCTAACTAATACCCAAATGTAAGAGACACATTGACTTACTATTTAAAGTAGTCTTCTCAAGAATTTACACATATTGTGCAACTGAGCCTTAAATTTAATTCCTGAACACCGCAACTCCATAAAATTCATACTAATAATAATATTTTATGATTGCACAGACTATTTTTTTAGAGTGGTTGATCTCAACATTGGCGTGCATTTAATCTTTCACTAAAAGCAAAGGGAAGTAGATCATGTGCATAAATCTTTATGAGCAATTTTTGGCAGTCAAGCGTAACAAACGTGTAACCATTTTGTCCTATTCCTACCATCTAAGAACATATCCTCTCTTATAAGTTGATGATGCCAAGTTTTAACATATCCTCTCCTTTTTTGTTTTCTTTTTTTTTTCCCCAAAGAAATAAAAGGACTTTAAAGACATGTCCAATTTGTTAAAATGCAAGTGCTTCAAGCCATAGAAAGATTTAATGAAAATTGCAACTCCATGAATTGAATTTGCAAATGGTATTAACTATTGGCTATTAATGCGATTATTAAGCCGTATCACATTGAACATGTTTCTCTATCAAAATATATAAACAAACTAACCTTACAAAAGCTGAACTTTATAAGCTAAAATCTATACCGTGAGTTATAGATCTTGAATGCTATACCGTGCATTTAGGGCTTCCTACATCCGGAGAGAGAAAGTTTGCAAAAACCAAAGAAAATCTCTCTATAGCTTAAGAAACATAATATACTAAAATCAAAGAGAGAAAATTTTCGGAGGACAAAATAATATAGATAATTTAAAAGAATTTTGGTTTAATTCCTGAACACCGCAACTCCATAAAATTCATACTAATAATAATATTTTATGATAACGCAGTTAGAATTTTGGTTTAATTCTTGAACACCGAATTGGAAATTGATTATATGAGTATTCAATGGTGAACAAAGTACAATGTATTAATTAATATATAAACAAAACTAACCTTACAAAAGTTGAACTTTATAAGCTAAAATCTATACCGTACATTGTAGATCTTGAATGCTATACTGTGCGTTTAGGGCTTCCTACGTCTGGAGAGAGAGAGTTTGCAGAAAACGTGGCTTTATATTTCTTAACTTGAGAGGGGTAAGGTTGCTAGGATTTTGAGGAGTTATAATGTTTTTATTTTGAGAGTTTGTAGAAACCGTGGTTTTATATTTCTTAACTTGAGAGAGGGGTAAGGTTGCTAGGGTTTTGAGGAGTTATAATGTTTTTGTTTTTATTTTTTATTTTTTAAATATTGAGCTGATGTGAAAAATTGTGGTGCCTGCAAAGGCTTCGGTTTTATATATATATATATATATATATATATATATATATATTAATAATTTTTAGATTTATTTTACTTTCAAAAATGAGGCCGAGCAAAAGTTGCTTGAAGAGGTGGTTATTTTATTTCCTCTGCACTGTGTCAAATAATTTGTATGAATTGTGCAGATAAGGCTTAGTTTTTTCGTGTTAAAAGCTAATGGATTTGGTGATTTCGTTGTAGGCCGTTAAGAATGCTCAAGAAAGAGATCGGAGGACTTTGCTACGTGATATGCTATTTGATATTTTTTATAAGGTTCAAATGCCACGTTATGTGTAAGGGGGCCATGGCCCCCCGAATATTTTTAAAAACCTTCTATCAGTAGGTAAAAGTATAGTCCACTTCAATTTATTTAAGACCCGGCCCCGACAAGAGCAAAGATTGCCACCAACAGACACACACATATCCGTCAAATTTGCCTTTCAAATTCCCAACCTTTCACCTAAAAACAAAAGGTATTTTTGTAAATAAAAAGTTGTGTAATGGCATTATAGAATAGATAACTCCCAAGAAATTTCATTTTTTTTTGCCAAAGTCCACCCTCCCACATGTTATATGCCTCTCTATAGGTCTACGGCACTTCTTAGTTCTACTTCATATTTTACTTTTTAATAAAGGAAAATGTTAACCAATATTTTAAGGGCATTGGTTTAGGAACCATTTTTAAAAAAAATTTATTGGAAAATGATAAAGCAATTAATTTTTCTGACAACTTTTTATATTTTCCATTAAAGTGGTGTTAAAACATTCCTAATTTGGTTTATTAACTGTGGGGGGACAAGGATCTGAGAATGTAGATAGATGAATTAAGGGCGGTACCAGGAGCTCGAACCTCGTAAAGCACCAAATGAATGTCCTCAGGAAAATACAAATGACCTCATACAAGTGTAGAAGGACTACGACACCCAAGGATACCAACATGCCCTCGGGAGATTGAGAACCAAGACTAAGGGCTGTTGGGCACAGACCGAGGGCGAAGAAAAAGATTTGTCACCAAGATGGGTAGAAAGGAATGAGGATGGATAAAACAGTCATCACCTCCACCTTCAATACTCTGCACCTACTTAGCTGACTATATTAATGAGGAAATGACTTATGAATAGTGTCAACCCAGCTCATACCCCAATATGAAAGCCTTCTAGTAAGATCTTGATGGGACAAGTATCAGAGAGATCTAACCTTGACCTTCCAAATGTAAGGCTAAGATACATCTTAGCTGAATATATAAAACTAAGAAGCCCCTAGAGGAAGGGATGGACTTTTTAAGACTTACAAATCATTTGTAATTGCTATCTCGAACTAAACTCGAGGACCTCAATATAAGCTTTTCAAGGCTATCTCTTATTTAAGATCACTGACTTGCACTTATAATTAATTCAAACACATCTAACTCCAATCTTTTCTTCTTGTTAAGGGTATTTAAGGTTGATTGAGCATCCCAACTCTTAAAAATTAATTGTGTGAGTAAAAGTAGCAAGTTTGTATCTGACATAAGTCCGACCTACTTTTAGCCTACCACATTAACAATTGCCCAATAGGCCCCCGTTAACATGACCCTTTAATAAAAATTGTTACACACATCATGTTATACACGCATTATTAAAACTTATTTTTTTTTAAACTGAAATCGTAGGTTGAATACACAATTTCAAAACAAAAATTTGTTCTTCAACTTACTATTTTAATTCAAAAAATGTGTGTAACAGATTTTGTGTGACAAACACTACCTTTTTTTTTATATATTTTTTTCTATCTCAATTCTCAATTCTTGTGCCATTCCTTCTCTTTCACAGTACATTCTATGTTACAATTTTTTTTTTTCTTGTCTTCTTCTTTTTCAATGCTATTTTAGTTTAATTTTTATTTATTTATCTTATGATTTAAGAATTTATTTTTGACTATAGTTGTCTAATTTAGTTGAAATTAAATTCTATTTATTTTATGGTTTCTTATAGTGATTTTATTATATTTAATTTCTATGAATGTAATGGACTTATGATTTTTCATAAGAATTAGAGAAACACTGGATAAAAATGACCTTAAGATGCTTAATCGAGTGTTTTCCTTGTTAGTATTTTAAGATTTGATAAAAATTACACTGACAAAAAATTTTGATAACAATAATCTTGTAGTATTACATATGAGTTATGACTTACTTTTGATTAATTTTTTTTTAATTAAAAAAAAAAAACTAAAGCATAAAGACATGTATGTATATATATATATGTGTCATGGTTTGAGTATTTTTTGAATTACAAATCAATATGATAGTTTTACCTCGGCCCCCGCAAACAAAAATTTATGGCTACGTATACGTCCTTGCAAATGCACTTATGATCCGTTTAGTTCTTTCATTATTTCATACTTGTATAGTATATAGGTAATGAAATAAAGTTAATCTCAAAGTAAACAGTTAAAAAATCAACATATTTTATGATGTGGATCTACTTTTTGTTATTCATGAAATCCTTTTATCATCAATGTTATACTGAGAAATAGGTAATCATGTTGTAGCTTCTAAATTTTGATAATACACATTGACATATTTTAAGAGACTGTAATTGCCACGATACTCTGCTTAAATCGGACAATGCCTCTTTCTGTATAAAATTTATAGATTATTATTGGCAGTTGTGTTAATTATGTGTTGGTCTTACTTGGACCCCTTCCACAAAAAGAAGAATGGAAAAGAATTTTTTTGATAAGTGTTAGTAAAATTAACTTCAGAATTTTCAAACCCTTTTGTTAATTGACTCTTAGTGGAGCTAATTAATTTAGACATTCAGAAAATACTTAATCATGCAATACGTAGAGAGTAGGAAAATAATCAGCTTTCTAGACTCCTAGGGAATTGCAGCCTCCATTGATCAGATTAGTTCATCTTAGACTAATAGTGAGACAAAGATGACTATACTCATTTCTTGTCTGTTTTATTGGACAAGATAAGATACAAGTTGTAACTTGCTATCCATTTGCCTGGTTGGCCAAATTCGCTCCCAGGTGTCGGATGACACACCAATTGTTTACTTTGAATGTTATTTTGCATTATGAATTCCATAATGATATGGTTTTTGCATTTATATAATATATATATCATTTCTCCGTGCATTTTATTCTGTGCTTACATGTATCTCTAATTGTGTCACCTTTCCGGTTTTTGTTCCATTTACATATACTTCTAGTTCTTACCAACTTGGGTTGTTTTTATGTACATAGTTTTGGATTAGATCCTATCCTATGCCATGGTACTTTACTTATTGCAGGATTCAACTATGCCAATGAGCTCTATCTCATTTCATACTTTCTTCTTACATAAGAATGGGCAGAGGATGTGGCTGTGGGTTCAAAACCTACTTGTTACTTCCATAAGAATGGGTAAGGTCATGGGTATAAAACCCACCAAGTGCACGTGAAACTCACCAATCACCAAAATAAAAAATAAATAAAGTTATCTACTGGCTACTTTTGTGACCTGTGAAAAGAAAAAGAAAAAGAAAAAGAAAAAAAAAAAGAAAAGGGAAACTATGCCAATAAGAGTGCTCTGTACTTGTTCCCTTTACTCCTATGCTTTTGTACCACACGTGTTTTCTTTTTGTTTAATTCCCCCTTCCCCCTTTCTCAATTGCACCAGATGAACAAAGATAAATCTAAAAGTTTAGAGAAAACAGTAGCCAATGAAGAAAATGAAGCTCGGGAGTTAATTTCCAATGTCTCACTTCAGGAACATGTTGAGTTGAGTACAAATAATACCGGTGATGAGAGGCAAAATTTGTTGAATAACATGTTTTTAGAAAAAATTTAGGAAAGTAGCACACGGACAAAGTTAATTAGTTAAGTAGACTGTTTGTGTGCTATTCACCAAAAAAATTCTAAAATGGTACTACTCAGCAAATTTTACCTTAGTGACGAGGGAGATAAGGATCTAGGTTTAAATTAAGGTGTGTGAACTCCCAATTCCCAACAACGACATTTACTATGAAAAAATGAAGCGTTTTATGTTCCTTGATATGCTAAATTATCACATTTACTAGAAATGTAGACTTTTTTTGAAACTTCGATGAAGAGTAAAAAATAGGAGAGAGAGAGAGAGAGAGAGAGAGAGAGAGTTGAAGGCTGAGCATTGAGTAATAGAAAGGTAAATTAATGTGGGAAGTTGAAAAAAGAGGAAGCGTTAATGAGGAAGAAAACAAATCTAATATGATTGTCATTTTTTTTTCATGTGAAATAACTAAACACTATTTTTGAGCAAAACAAAAATGCTCAAAACCACATGGTTTTGGAGCCTTTTGTGTTTATCAATTAAAAGAGTAGAAAGTCGTTTTTATTTATTTATTTAATTTTATAACTAGGAAAGGAATCAAAAGTCGAAAAGATGGAAAAAAAATTTTAATTGAGCGTGCAAATAATGCACAATAAAGAATTTTTATTATTATAGACAATTGGCATAAATGTGATGAGAAAATTCTTAAGGAGGAACACAAAATGAACTGTTTAAATCAATTTCAACAAGGAAAAATTGTTGAAAATTAATTACACTTGTACTTGGAAAAATAATCTCAAAAAAAGGAATTTTTATATTTTATATTTTATATTTTTTTTGCAAAGAAAAAAAAAAGAGAGGAAACAATTAGACATTACAATGAGGAGAGATTATAGATTTAAATTTAATAAGAAGCAATGTTTTAAATTTCATTTGGATATTGTTTTGGATTGGCTACTTAAATATTTCTGTGTTCGTTTAGGAATAGCTTATTTAGTTGAAACTGAAAACTTTTTGTTGAAAGTATTGTAAATAAAGGTAAAAGTTAGTTGAATAATGCAAAGAAACCCATGAATAGTATTAAAAATAAGCTAAAAGTGGAGATAAGCTGAAAAATTGCAATTACTTATATTATTATTATTAAATTAAATGCAAGAGCAATATATGTAAAGTCTAGTCAAGATTTAATTAGTTTATTCTAATTAAATCGATAATATGGTGTCTACCTTTTTTCCTAGCGAATTGTTGGACTTGAAAAAAAATAATTGAAGCTTTTAGCTTATTAAGGGGGAAAAAAATTTGTTGTAGCATTCCTGTAAATAATGCCTCTCGTGTTCAAAATAATTTAATTTAATTTCACACATAAAGAACTTAACACTTCAATTCCCGGATATTACAAGGAGAAATTAACAGCAATGCTTCACAAATTTTGAACCATGTACTCAACAATGATGAAATTTCATATATGAGAGTTGACACACCCATATATTGACATAGGTTCATTAACCTTGAATTTGATGGCAGTTGACACTAGTGATCCAAGAGGCATTGCGTCTTTACCCACTTGCGGCTTTTGTGATCAAAACAGCCCTGGAAGACATAACATTCAAAGACACTATGATCTTAAAAGGTATAAACATGTAGATTCCAATCCCTGGGACCTGATGCACACATATTCAATGCGGAAAGATTTGCTTATGGAATTGTCAATGCTTGCAAGACTCCCCAGGCTTATATGCCATTTGGAGTAGGGTCTCGTGTTTGTGCTGGCCAACTCTTTGCCACGACAAAACTGGAGGTGATCTTATGTCTTATTTTATCCGAGTTTTGTTTCTCACTATCCGGCATACCAACACTTCACTGCATTTAGGTTGGTTATTGTACCTGAACATGGAGTTACTCTCCGTGTGATGATAGCTTGACATTTCCTAGATTTGAGAAAGGATTTGGTGGAAATAAGAAAACAAAAAGATGAGAGAGATGAAGACTATTTGTACCATCTTTAATCTTTATGTAGGGGTACCTTTGATGCATATGTGACATGTGTCATTACTATATATATGTAGCAATTGGAGAAGTTGATCTATTTCCTTTGGTTCCATCGTTTTTTAACTGATTACAAATATTTGAAGTAATGATGAACAGCAATTGGGATACTTGAATTTTAGAAATAGGAGTCATGGCCTAATCCTGTCATACTAAGCAATTGCTAACAACTCTCTCCCTTTTGATCCATTTGCCGTTATTGTTGGAAGAATCTCTGTGTGGACAATAAACATCTTTGGTATGTCATCACAACCAATTGAAGATTGGGTAAGAACAATTTTGTATTCATGTAAAGCCTCTAGTATAAAAAAGAAAGAGGTGTACAACTTAACATTGTTACAGCAGTTTGTTATTGTGATCAAATTTGGTGCAGCATGAATGAAATGGAGCATAATGGGGAAGATAGTGATCCACTGTCCCTGGCCCAATAGGTAAATAAGGTATACAACTCCAATCTTAGAGCATGAGAGAAAAAACATAATCCCTCTATAGTTCCTTGGCAACCCCCTACGTACTCAAGTTTGGCTGAAGATTAATGTAAATGTTGCAGTAAGGGACAATGTAGTTTTCCTAGCTGTTGTGTGTAGAGACTCGCTTAGGACCTTAATTGACATCTAGACCAGCTCTCATGTTAGAGGATTGGCAAATTGGGCTGAAGCATAAACTATTTTGTATGTACCTGTGACTCCCAAAATATCATTAATGCCTTGGATGAAAATTGTAAAGGAAGCTAGATTTTTGCTGTTTTGTATGGGTATCATGTTTTGTCCCTTGGCAAGCTTAAGCTCGTTTGGTAAGAGAGTTGTTAAAGTTTTTTAGAAATACGTATGAATAAATAAGTGTGAAAATACGTGTTATAGTGTTTAAAGTTTAAACAACAGTTTTTGTTATTTAAATATCTTTACTAAACCAAGCCTAATTTTTTGGCCCATAACGTGGCTATTTGGTATCTCCGCTTTCTCTGAATTGGTCTTTTGTCAAAGTAGAGATAATTTGGGCCTGTGGGAACCAGATATGAGACTGTTGGGCCTTAACTCACTTGGGCTCACAATTTATTTGTAGTGGGCTTGAGGATTTCCTACTGCAGGTCGTTCTCGGTAGAGAGACTCAAAGCAACACTCATTTTCAGCTTCTCCCTTGACTGTTTTCTCTCTATTTTTCTCAACCCCTTCTTCCTCCCAAACTTCTGCTATTTATAGCTAAGGTTAGTGGGGAGATTACGATTACAGCCTCCGCTAGTGCTATTGAGGGTCCAATATTATCTGATTTAAGTGGGTATTTAGGTGAGAGTGGGGTGCAACAATTATGGCCTTGGAACTTGGTTCCAGCTTAGTCGATAGTGCTCGGTAATGCGGTTTATCGAATATATCATGATTTTCCCATACACGGTTCATACGCTTTGTTCGGGAAAACTTATGCCGAGCACTTATCGTAATTCAAGGCCCAAAACTAGTTTTTACGCTAAGACAGTTCCAAGAAGGGCTTAGGGCAATGGGGCTGTTCCGTTGGGCCTGGGCCCAAGGGCCTATATGGGTCTTGGGATCCCGATGCCGTACATTAGCCCCCCCTTGATTCATACCCGGTTGCCGGGAAGAATCAAGGAGCTGGCCGAGCCTTTTGACCTCGGAGATTTTTATGGCCTAGGAGTCGTGGTTACGGTTTCTCATTAATGCTCATCTCAAAAGACGTCTTGTTTCACGGCGCGCCAGTACGATTGTCATTATTGCCTGACGCTTCGTGGAACCGGCGGCGTCGCGTGATCGGTTACGTTTGGTATTCGCAGGTCGTTCGTAAATCGTGCCCATTTATTGCTTGATTAAACGTTTCTTTGCCCCCTTTCGACTCTATAAATAGTTCCCTTCGAAACATTCTCTCATTTTTCCTCCACCTCGATATTTCGCGCTTACTCTCTGCGACCCAACTCTCTCGTGCGCTTACTCACCCGCCTGTTCCCTTCCTCCTTAGAACCCAAAGTAAATTTTTCTTCCTCTTTCAGCTTATTTCTTCAAGTTCCCTTTCATAGCATTAGGTGTTATAGATGGGTTACTCTTATCTTCTAGAGTCCCCTTTGCCTTGGCCACCTTTAGGAGCACATTTAGTATTCCCCGATGACGTGGATGTGGCTTACCGCCACGAGAGTGATATTGCTCTCCACCAAGGATTTGGTACAGCCTTCTTTCCTCTGATGGCAATTTTAGAAGGCGGGGTTAGGTTCCCCGTGGATCTCCTTTTGACCGATACACTTAGGTACTACGGGTCGTGTCCCGACCAGCCTTCCCCCAACTTTTACCGGGTAGTTAGTCACACAAGAGGGTTGAACCATACCTTTGATTTACGCTAAATCACCATGACATTAACCAAATGTATAGCCTCTGTGGGAACAAAGCTACCAACTATTACTTAAAGACAAGAGATAATCGAGTACGGCTGATATCATGCTCACTGATTGACAGAAACTCCGCCGGGGAGTTCGTTCGAGTGCGCGGCAATTGGTTTGCCGGGGACGTCCCTTGCCCCCTTTCACGGCGTGAAGTGGGTTTGTACCAATCCCTTGATCTAATTGTTTTCCTCCACTTTTCCTTTTTTTTTTTTATTGGAGTAAATCTTTATAATCGATCTCGATATGACACTTGTTCCTTTGCAGATGGCAAAGTGTTTGTTCCGGACATCAGAACCATCCATCGAAAGGATTTGAACTTCATCCTTCATTTCGAGATATACGTGCATTGGGACGGACAACTCCAGGCTTCGCACCCGATCCTCGGAGTAGAGCCGTTTTACTCCACCTGGGAGAACTTTAAGCGAGCACTTCTAGTTGATAATCCCCTGTTGTTATACATAGACGTCCCAGTGACGCAAACTTCTTGTCGCCGAAACTTACAACCGAGGAGGCGAGGGAGTTTGGACAGCGCTTCACCTGCTTGGACGAGCTAGCCCCTTTGCGAGACGAGTCCGCGGAACGGGTGTCTCGGCGCCTTAAAGAGTTAGCCCACGAAGCTATCCAACAAGAGGGCCCTGTTCAAGAGTAGCCGCAGCCCGAGAATCCACCCGCCGAGCCTCGGCAAACCGATCGAAGCAATCGCCTTTGTCGGCTGAAGCTATCCAACCCGGAGGAAGGATGGTGTCAAGGAAGGTCATGACTATTGACCGCTTCGTGCCCCGTGCACGATAGCCCAACCAGCCCCCACTTTCTCGGGGCCGGGGCCAGGGGCCTCGGCCTCCACCCTCTTCTCAGGCTGGATGGGCCCGTAAGAAACAAAAGGTAACCGATCAACCTTCCACGGGCCCGGGAGATGCTGCCATCCGGACTCCTCCCCAGCCAACAGGGGGGATCGCTATCCGTGAGCCGCAGACCCAAGTTGGTACGAGGGTTGCATCCTCCTCCCAAGTGGCTCTAGTGTGGAAGCCCAAGTTCTTATTGGACGGCAAGCCATTGCTTTCAACCGCCTGTGTTCGGATGTGGGAGAAAGGCGAGGGTGGTCGTATTACCCAAACTCCGGCCGAAGGTCTTCTTCTTCCCGAGGACGTGCAGGCCTTCGAGGAGGGATCTGAGGAGTCCGTGGGGCGCTAGTTAGAGTGGCATGCCATTGCGGTAATTATTTAGTTTATTTATTTCTTCCCGTACATTCACTTCTGCTTCCTTATTAACTTTTGTGCTTGCTAGGCTGCCCAACTGGCTTACATAGTGGCTGGCCGGGCACGGGATCTTGCCGAGGAGGTCGAGCGAAAAAAGGGGGCGCGGAGTCGGCCCAAAACGGTGAAGGAAAAGCTAAAGGCAGCTGAATCCGTCGAGAAGAAGGCTGCTGCCGTGGAGAAGAACAGGGCATTGGCGGAAAAGAGGTGTGCGGAGCTCTTGACTAAGCGAAACGAAACGGAGGTCAAGCTAGTCAAGCCATCGCCTCAATACTTCCAATGCCGAGGAACTAGCCGACCTTAGGGCAGCCACAGCGGCCTGCGAGCAAAAGTGGTATAACGAAGGCTTTGCTTGACGCCGAGAGATCTGCAGAGCCGGTAGTGGCCCTGGCTCGGAACCCGGGTTTTGAGGTCGGGTGGTTCGCCGCTCTCCAAGCACTAGGAGTTCCCGAGGATTCACACCTGAGAGACCCCAGCCAAATTCCCTTTCCGAGCCCTCACTTTACGCTGCGTGATCCCCCTTTCTTTGTTGATGAGGAGGAAATGGCAAGCATGAGGGAGTTGGTTGAACAAATTGACGCTCATGCCGAGCCAGAGGACATGGAAGCCACCAGCATCCCGACTGTGCAGGACCTTCTCGATGAAGACTCGCGTTTCCCCCTGACCGACCAGCCAAAAGTGACGGACCCAATCCGACCCTCCAGTTGATTTTTTTTTTTGCAGTCCTTTTATGCTTTTACTTATTTTTATTGCATTTCCAATTTAATGGTTTATTTGCCTATGTCACCGGGATGTGGTGAACGAACAATTACCTTTACTTGTTTGATTGGTAAACCGTTTTCCTTTTCTGACTTTTGTTTTAATCCGTTGAATGAATTTCTATCTATTTGTATGTTTCGCTTGGATCATGCCAGTGTTTTGGCCATTTAATGGAATGATACCCCCAAAACCTATTACGCGGTGCTTTGGAGAATCCTAGAGCGCCAATGGATTTAGCGTTTGTAAAGGGTTAGGGTTCCCGTATGTTCGGTGATTGTGATCCTATCGAGGGTGATGTTTTTGTCTTTTATCCTTTTATTCCTTGGTGGTGATAAGGCTTCCACCCGCTCGGCCAGGTTTCTGTCCTTTGTGTTTTTAGTGATAAGGTTTCAACCTGCTCGGCGATTTTAATCGAGTCGAGGGTCAGGTCTCTGTCCTTAGAGATTTTAGTTATAAGGTTTCCACCTGCTTGGCGATTTTAATCGAGCCGAGGGCCAGATTTTTGTCCTTAGAGAGTTTAGTTATAAGGTTTCCACCTGCTCGGCGATTTTAATCGAGCCGAGGGCCGTGTTTCGTCCTTAGAGATTTTATTTGCAATTCTCTTGATGTGCGCTTATGGAACCAAAAACAGCATATACAAATAACTTCATCATAATCTTGATTTTAGCAAAATACAAGTTAAAGCTTACACGGATGGTCATGCGTAGAACTTCTTTAAGTTGTTGGCGTTCCACGGCCGGGGAAGTGGCCTCTCGTCAAGGTTTTCCAAGTAGTAGGCCCCCGCACCGACGATGGCGGTAACTCTGTGCGGTTATTCCCAGGTTTGAGCAAGCTTCCCCGCAACTATGTCTTGCATGTTTCCCACGACTTTTCTTAGCACCCGTTCTCCGACACTGAATTCCCTCCCCTTTACATTTCGGTTGTATCTTTGGGCTAATTTCTGCTGATACTCGGCGAGCCGTATGGTCGCGGCCTCCCCCGCATTCTTTTAGCCACTCCAAACGCTCCATCATCAGGTCGGGCGTTCGGACGAGGTCAAACCTCGCGACCCGTGCACCGCATAAGCTCACCTCGGTTGGTATCACAGCCTCCGCTCCGTACGTCAAAGAGAACGGGGTCTCGCCCGTGGATCTTCTCGGGGTCGTGCGATAAGCCCATAATACATTGGGTAGCTCTTCCGCCCATCTTCCTTTCGCCCCGTCCAACCTCCTCTTGAACCCGCTCAAAATAGTCTTGTTCACTGCCTCGGCTTGGCTGTTGCTTTGTGGGTAAGCCGGGGTTGAATACTTGTTCCCGATGCCGAGTTCGCTGCAAAATGTCCGAAAAGCTTTGCTATCGAACAGTAGCCCATTATCTCTTACTAGCGAATTTGGCACCCCAAACCTTGTGACTATGTTTTTCCATACAAACTTTTTCACGTCAGTATCCCGGATATTTGCCAAGGCCTCGGCTTCCGCCCATTTTGTGAAGTAATCTACAGCCACCAATACAAAACGGCGGTTCCCTGTTGCTCGGGGGAATGGTCTGAGGATGTCAAGCCCCCATTGCGTGAACGGCCACGGGCTGCCGACGGGATTTAGACGACTGTAGGGCCGATGGATCAAAGGGGCGTGCTTTTGACACTATTCGCAGCTCCGAACATATTCGGCGGCATCCTTTTGCATCTGTGGCCACCAAAACCCCTGGGTCATCGCTCTGTGTGCTAAAGATCGTCCCCCAACATGGCCGCCACACACTCCCTCATGTAGCTCGGTCGGAAGCTCGCTAACTTTCTCGGGATGTAAGCATAAAAGGTAAGGGCCTGCAAAGGACCTTCGGTACAATTTGTGGTCCGAAGACAGCCCGATACCAGGGAGCCACCGACGAATCTTATTGGCCTCGTCTTCATCTTCCGGAACTTTATCCTCGGCAAGGAAATGATCGGGTTCATCCAACACGGATTGGCCACCGCTACCTTCGCAACCTCTACTCTGGCTTGGTCGGGAATACTCTTCACACTAATACTTGGCTCCCTTATAAGTTCTATTGTGACTAGCCGTGGCATGTCCTCGATAGCCGATTAGGCTAACGTGGCAAGTGAATCGGCGTGTTTGTTTTGTGACCGAGCTACCTGGGACACCTTTACCGTTCCGAATTGACCGATAATCTGCTTGGCCGCACTTAGATAAGCTTTCATTCGAGAGTCCCGAGCCTCAAAGTCTCCTGTGATCTGATAAACAACCAGCCGAGAGTCCGAGTAAATCTCAACATCTTTTGCGCCTAGATGCAATACGGCCCTCAAACCGGCTAGTAGGGCCTCATACTCGGCTTCATTGTTTGAGCCTTTGAATCCCAATCTGAAGAAGTGTTCCAATCGTATGCCCTCGGGGGTGATTATGACAATACCAGCCCCGGCCCCCATAGCATTTGAAGCGCCGTCCACAAATACCCTCCACGGGCGAATTTCTCGCACTCTGATTACCTTGTCGTCATTCTTGGGTGTGAATTATGCGATGAAATATGCGAGAACCTGTCCCTTCACCGAGCTTCTAGGTCGGTATCTTATATCAAACGATCCCAACCAAGTCCCCCATTTGGCAATTCGGCCTGTGAAGTCCGATCTCTTTAACAATGACTGTAATGGATACTCGGTGAGGACGAACACCGTATGAGCCTGGAAGTAATGTGGCAACTTCCTAGTGGTGTGCACCAGGGCTAAAACCAACTTCTCCGGGGGGCAGTACCTTGTCTCGGCATCTACTAAGGTTTTGCTTATGTAATACACTGGCATTTGTACTCCTTGGTCCCTTAGTAACACAACACTTACGGCATGGTCGGTGATCGAGAGGTACATAAACAAATCCTCCTCGGGTTCCGGGGCCGTCAACCTTGGCGCCTTTGCCAAGTATTCCTTCACTCTCGAAAAGCCTCATCACATCCCTCGTCCCAACGAAACTCCTTCCACTTCTTCGAGAGTTGATAAAACGGCCGGCAGCGATCGGCGAACTTGGAGATGAATCGGTTTAGGGCAGCTAACATTCCAGTAAGCACTTGCACCTCCTTGGAATTGCTTGGTGGTCTAAGATGGTTCACGACCTCTATTTGGTCGGGGTTAGCCTCTATTCCCCGAGTAAAGATCAGATAACCCAGGAACTTGCCAGCCCCCACACCGAAAGTGCACTTCTCAGCATTCAAGCGCAATTTATGCCGCCGTAGTATCTCGAATACTCCCGGGAGGTCTTCCGTATGCTGTGACTCTTTTCTGCTTTTTACCACCATGTCGTCAATATATACTTCAACCGCGCATCCAATTTTTTCTCGGAACATTCTCATCATCATCCACTAGTACGTGGCTCCAGCATTCTTCAATCCAAACGGCATGACCTCGTAGTGATAGTTTGCATTCGGGGATATAAATGTTGTCTTTTCTCGATCCTCGGGCGCCAAGGCAATCTGGTGGTAACCCTGGAAAGCATCCAGGAAGCTCATCCTCGGGTGCCTATACGTGGCGTCTACTAGTTGGTCAATCTTGGGCATTGGGAATGGGTCCTTGGGACACGCCCTGTTCAAGTCTGTGAAGTCCACACAAACTCTCCATTTACCGTTCTTCTTCTTCACTACAACGGTGTTTGCTAGCCATCTCGGGAAGAATATTTCTTTTATGACTCCGGCCTCCTTCGATCGCTGGACCTCCAAGTTTACTGCGTCGACATGTTCCTTTGACGTTCTTCTCGGTTTCTGCTTCTTCGGGGGAAATGATGGGTCCACGTTGAGTTTGTGGACAATGAACTCGGGATCTACGCCGGGCACTTCATACGGGTTCCAGGCGAAACATCTACGTTCGCAAAAGGAACAACAACATCTCTACCCTTTCCCGGTCATTCATGCTTGTACCTATCCGGAAATACCTGTCGATATCCTGAAGAATTCTAACCTTCAATACCTCCTCGCCACGCCCACCCCCGTTTCCCCTCGGGGCTTCTGTAATTGCTATGAAGTTTCTTTCTCGGCTGTTCAGCTTGTCCGAGCTATTCACTTTTCCATCTGACCGCGGCGACAAGACACCGCCTCGCCACTTGTTGGTTCCCCATCACCTCGGCAACTCCATACTCGGTGGGAAATTTTACTTTCACGTGGAGGGTGGATGGAACAGCCTTCATGGCGTGAATCTACGGCCTCCCCAGGATTGCGGTATACGGTGAAAATGATTGGACTACTATAAAGGTAACTATAACTCCCTTGCTTTCCATGTCCACCGGGAGAGAGATCTGTCCCTCGGGAATTACGACTCTCCCGTCAAATGAGACCAGCGGCGTGTCATATTTCACCAAATCTTGGGTCTTCAATCCGAGCCCTTCGAAGAGGTTCGGGTACATGACGCCAGCCCCGCTTCCTTGGTCGATCATCACCCTCTTCACCAGGAACCCGTCTATCCGGGCCGTCACCACCAAAGCATCGTCATGAGGTTGGACCGTCCCTTCCAAATCGTCTTCTCTCGAACGAGATGGTCAGCCGTTCAACTTTCTTCTTCTTCTCGGCTGAATCTCCTCCCGTGCAAGCCACTGTTAATACCCTTTTTGCTGCTGCCTTCCTCTTGGTGCAGCATGGATGACTTCGATTACCCCCAGTGGAGGCGGGAGGGGTTCCTTTTCTGTTGGACGCCCGGCCGGCTTCTCGGTCGATGGAGTCTACTACAAACTCTTTCAGGTACCCTGCCTTTACTAGCTGCCCGAGATGATTTTTTAATACCCGACACTGTTCGGTGGTGTGTCCTTTGTCTCTGTGATAGGTGCGGTATAGGTTTTGGTTCCTCCGAGACAGTCGCCCCCATTTTGTTTGGCCACCTGAAGAATGACTCGTTCTTGATCCGCTCCAAGATTTTGTGCACGGGTTCTTTGAACGCCACATTAACCCCTTCGATTTGCACCTCTGGTTCCTACATTCAAGTCTTTTTTGGGTCTTGCGGCACAACGCCTTGCCGAGATCTCCCAAGTAACGGAGCTTTCCCCCTGCTCTACATCCGATCATCCTCCAGGCGTTTGTACTCCTCTATGCGTCTCATCGCTTGCCTCATATCCTCGGGGTCTTTTCACAACGACTCCTGTAATTCAGAGTCTTCGGGGAGCCCCATCCTCAAGGTGCTTGCCGCAATTTTCTCATTCCTTCCACCAATCTCGTTGTAGAGTTCCTAGTATCGGCTGGCATAACTCCGAAGGGTTTCTCCGACCCTCATCTTTATGGAAAGTAGTGCGTCAACCGGCTGTTGCACTCACCTGCATGTCACGAATCTACTACCGAACTCTTGAATCAACTCGGCGAAGCTACGTATGGAGCCTTTCCGTAACCCATTGAACCATCTCGGGGCCGTTGAGCCGAGACTAGAGGGGAATACTTTAAACATCAATGCATCATTGTGTGCATGCAAAGACATCATGTGGATGTAATGATCGACGTGCTCCACGGGGTCTGTCTTCCCCTCGTAGGAATTGAATGGCGGTGGCGCGAATCTGCTCGGAATAGGGGCCTGTTCAATCTCATCGAAGAACGGCGACCGGGCAGCCATCCGTAAGGCTCGGCTCATGGCGTCCATGGCAGCATTGTGGTGCTGCCGTTCCTCCAGCGATTCTGACCCTCGGTCATCGTATCCATGCGACCGTGAACGGTCCCACCGATGACGTGCCTCCCGGGAGTGCCGGTGTGACTCTTGAGAGCGTGATCGGTCTTGGAATTGTTGCGTACCAGATCGGCCGGAGCCCTCCTCGCCTCAATTTCTCCTTTGCCGGGGGTTGCGATTCCTTTCTTGGCGCCAACCCCTTGCTTCCAGCTCCAAACCCATTACCAATCTGCGCAACCGCTCCAGTTCTCGGTCTTTATCATCATATCGCCGATGCGCCGAGACGCTGAAAATCATTCGGTGTGTCCGGGCCGACCCTTCTCCCAATCCGGACCTTTCCTCTCCTCTGGTGTGCTCCCTATTCTCCCGCCGTTTCTGCCTTCTCTCCCTCCACGTCGATCCCCGAGAAGATCCTATGGAATTGGTTGGCGCACGCCCTCCTAAACGCTCCTCGGACATTTCCCTTGTTTGAGTCTTAGTCGAACCACGGCTTCGTAGGAGAGCCCCACGGTGGGCGCCAATTGTGGGAACCAAATATGAGACTGTTGGGCCTTAACTCACTTGGGCTCACAATTTATTTGTAGTGGGCTTGAGGATTTCCTACTCAGGGTCGTTCTCGGTAGAGAGACTCAAAACAACACTCGATTTAACTTCTCCCTTGACTGTTTTCTCTCTATTTTTTCTGAACCCCTTCTTCCTCCCAAACTTCTCGCTATTTATAGCTAAGGTTAGTGGAGAGATTACGATTCTGACCTCCGCTAGTGCTATTGAGGGTCCAATATTATCTGATTTAAGTGGGTATTTAGGTGAGAGTGGGGTGCCACAATTATGGCCTTGGAACTTGGTTTCAGCTTAGTCGATAGTGCTCGGTAATGCAGTTTACCGAGTATATCATGATTTTTCCGGACACGGTTCATACGCTTTGTTTGGGAAAGCTTATGCCGAGCACTTATCAGAATTTAAGGCCCAAAACTAGTTTTTACGCTAAGGCGGTTCCAAGAAGGGCTTAGGGCAATGGGGCTGTTCCCGTTGGGCCCGGACCCAAGGGCCTATATAGGTCTTGGGATCCCGGTGCCGTACAGGGCCCCTAGGCATTTTGTAATCTCATTTACTTAGAAAATACAATAAATCAAGGTGGGCCAAAAAATTTTTTTTTTTCCCAAACGTGTTGACTAACAATTAAAAAGGTAAAGTAATTTCTTTTTCTCTGAACAAGTACTCCTTAGAGCATTAGCATCAAGAAATGCTACTCTATTCTATTTTACCATCTCAAAAAGTTATTTTATCAATTATACCATCCCATTTTACAATATTTCCAGCATCTCAAACTTTTATTTTCCTATATCTACACAATAAAATAATATTTCCCCCAATTACCATCATTTATTCTTTCTTTCTCCCAATCACCATCTCAATAAAATATTAGTTTTTTTTTAGAATTGTGCTACAGTGCAATTCTAAAGATAGAATTGCACTGTAGCACTATTGCAAAAAAATTTACAATACTTAGCAATAACATTTCCTGATGCAATACATTTTGAGACTTGAAATGCCAAATATCCCTTACATTTGATATTAGCATTCCCCAATGGTAATGCTCTTAGTTAATAAATAAAAGGTTGGATGGCTCAAGATATTTTGTTAATATATTATTTTAAGAAAATTTTATATTGTTTTTATAAATAAATAAAAACTTGTAATAGTTAATTATTTTTTTATAAAATTTTTTAAAAATAATCCACAAATAAATCCTTTCTTTCTTTCTTTCTCTTTCTTTTTTTTTTTTTTTTTTTTAAATCAACCTTTTGCCATTTAGTATGTGTTTGGATTGTGCGTTTGCGCGTCCACATTTTTTTCTTTTTTCGTTTTTTCCTTTTTTTTTTCCAAGCCGCAGTTGTTGACCAAGTCTTCCATGAACAGTGCTTCCGTGCAATGTTCATGGACCTATAAATTACACTTTTCAGTAACTTTTTCATTAAAAATAGGACTCATAGCATTATTTACACATTTAAAAATTATTTCGCTATAGTGTTTTCAGTTTTAGTTTTTAGTTTCAGTAAAAATAAGCTCAATCCAAACAGACCCTTAGTCCAAGATTCGCTTGTTTGTTGACCCAAATACTTTTAGGTCCGCGGTCCAGTAATTCAGTCATTTCATCTGTTGCTGCGTGTTGGAGAGCCACTCCTTTTTACCATGCGGGACTAGTGTGGTGGTTTTGCTTTTTAACTTAAGAGAGCAGAAAATAGTGGTGGAATAAAAAAACAGAAGGGGTGTCATATCAATATACTAGTGCTACACACACAGTAGGAATTATTTAAAGTGGAATTGACAATTTTTGGATTTGCAATATAGATGATTGGTATCTGTCATTGTAATTATCAAATTATTTTTTTTTTAATAAAAAAAGTCTATTAGGTAAGAATGAAAAAGTTTAAGAATGAAAAATGTTGAAAAAATAAAAGAAAAATAATAAATTTTCAACATGGCTGTTTGGTACATAAGATGGAATATATATATATATATATATATATATATATAAATTTTATTTGTTTGGTTAATAAAAAACAATGATATGATGAAAAATAGTTGGTCAAAATTTTCTATAATACACTTGTTATATAAGGGTTTTTTTTTTTTAATTTTTAATTTTTTTTAGGAACAAGTTGTTATATAAGAAGTAATTGTTTCCATTATAATATAATAAATAATAATATTATCAATTAACTTAGTAAAAATGAGGTTGAGTAGTGGCAAAGCTCTTTGTGCACTAGTGGTACCCATAAAATTACTAAAAATGCCCAAGTGGCAATATGCCACACACATGAGCCACATTTTTTTCTCTAAAAAAAAAAAAGTAAAATGGTTTCTTTTAAAATTTATTACATCACACTTATTGTATAAAGCATAAATTTGGCATAAAGTACTAATAAATGCCAAATTTTTGGCGCCTGGCACACCAAATATCAAAAAATCTCTCACTTCAAATGTTCTAAATGCTAAAAGTTTTAGCATTGATGAATAGTGCAATTCTAATGATAGAACTGTACAAAGAGAAATGCTAAACCTTTTAATATTTTTTTTTCTACTTTTTTCTCTCCCCTCTCACCCGTTGCTTTCTTGTCTCGGACTCACTTCTTCTCTCATTCACTCCTCCCCCACTTGGCCTGATGACTCAAACATCTACTTTCACAAAAGTCAAGATGGTTGGTGGAGCATTTTCTGGGTTGATATCCTTGAAAATCTCAAATTTTTTGGGCCTTCAAACACCGCCATTCGGGTCACGCCTTCAGGGCTACACTACTTCACTCCAACGGCGATGCTCGATGGAAAAAGACTAGCCATTGAGGCTTTATCTCGCCTTTGATCTTGTCGCCACAGGCATTGCCTATCGATCGATCTTGTTCAATTGTATCTCACCCAGCCTCCTCCCCCCACGCCACCGTTGATCTCTCCAAATATATATATATATATATATATATATCTCTCTCTCTCTCTCTCTCTCTCTCTCTCTCCCTAGTGAGTGTGGTTTTTTTTTTTTTTTGGGTTGTTTGCGGTGGGCTAATATTGGTGGGTTGAGGTGATTTTGGGCTGATTTTGGTTGTTGTGTTTATGACAATCGATGGGTTGATTTTGGCTTGTGGTTACAGTGGTTGGTGGTTGGTTTTGGATGGTGGTGGTGGATTGTGGTGGGGTGAGTTATGGGTGGTGGGAGATTTTGTATATTGATGGGAATGCAAATTGTCATATTTTTCTCTCTTAATGTTTAGTCTTTCATACTTATTTGGTGCCTAAATGTACTCATTATTCTTATATTTTGATTTAGGATGCAAATGGAGGCATTAAGTTCTTTCTCACTCTCACACTCTCTATCTTTTCTCTCTTTCTCTCTGCTTCTCACTGAGCTAGAATTTGAGACTCTAATGAGAAATTTCTTCAAATATGGGTTTGTGATTTGACTCTGGTGACTCCAATCTCTGACCTTCCAATTTGTTGAAGATGTTAGAGGCGGAAATCCATGCTGAGATGATGAAGCGGCATTCCAAGCCGTCAATGGGTTTTGTTAAGCTTCGGCTCGACGTTCACCGGACTCCGGTAATCAATCTAGGTTTTGTTTCTTTTTGTTATTTCTTTGTTGGATTACTATGGAGATAATGAGACTTTGTTGGATTACTATGGAAAGGGTAATCAATTTGGGTTTGGTGGCATTGATGTTCGGATGGAGCTTGGTGGTCAGCCATGGAGCACGGGTTGGAGCATGGATCGAAGGAGTCGTGGTCTAATTTGCTTGATTTGGTTTGTGGGTTTTTTTGGTTGTGGGTTGTGGTCCGATTTGGCCGTGTTTTGTGGGTTTTTTTTTTCCTTTTTTTCTTGCTGTGGTTGGTGGTGATTTGGTCCGATTATCGTTGATTTTTTTTTGGTCCGACGGTGGATATGGATGTGGATGTGGATGTGGTGGGTGTGGTGGGTAGATGTGGAGGTTTTTTTTTTTTTTTTTTTTTCTCTGCTATTGTTTGTGGTTGCGGTGGATCCGGCTGGTGGCTAGTGGCGGTGATGATGGGTGGATGTGGTAGTTGTGGTGTGGGTGGGTGGATGCAGTGGCCAACGGTGCTAAGAATAATTGGGTAGAGAAAGAGAGAGACAGAGGAGAGAGAGGGAATGAGGTACCCCATGTGAAACTGAAACCTGGTCTATGCATTGGGAAATGGGAATGAGGGGGAATTTCGCATTCATTCTCCCCATTACATGCGCGGCGGAAAGACTCACTGTACTACCAACTCTTCAAAACCACCTGTTGTTCTTATTTGGTAGTACAGGAGATGGGGTTTGGGTTGCTATGACAAAGCTTTCGATCTAGTTTTACCATTTTGTAAAAGATTACGTTTGTGGGGAGTTGAGACCAAAATGACGCAACGATCAAATCGTTTTGGGTTGCTATAGTTGATTCGTTTTTAGTATGTAGTACATTTTTAATTTTTTTTTATTTAAACAGAATTTTATTAACTTTTACAATTAAAAAAATATTTTTTTAATAATTTACATAAAATTTGGAGGAAAGGAGGATCAACCTTTTTTTTTTTTTGGATAGGAAGACTAGAACTTTCATTGAATGACAGAAGAAATTACATTATAATGAAGAGCTTGTGTTAGAAAGTAAGAATTCTCTTCTATCTAAACAGAAAAATCAACAATGCCAATAGCATGTTTTGCTAAAAGATGAGTTGAAAGTAAGAGTCTAGGTGTTTCCCTCGGGTAGTCTATGTATTTCCTTCGGGTATTCCTCGGATAAGAGTTGCACTTGCCTTCAGATAGTCTAGGTGTTTCCTTCAGGTATTCCCCAAGAAAAAAACCTTCTTTCCCCCTTTTGGGTAGATTAGGGTGTCTCCCTCGGGTTCCCCTTAAGAAAAAGATCTTCTTTTACCTTCGAGTAGTCTAGGTGGTTCCTTCAGGTCTTCCTTAGAAAAAAATTTCTCTCACCTTCGGGTCTTCCTAAAAAATTCCTCTTTCTCCAAGTATTCTGCGATGTCTTTGGGTATCTTGATATGTGAATCATCACACCCTTCAATTGAAAATCTCACCAAGTTGTGAAAGTGATCGAACACTGGGGCATCTTTTTTCTCACGGTCTCTCCCCTTCGAATGGACTTCTTTTCAATAGCCTCAACAATATCTTAAACTTTAGCAAGGACCACAATCGCAATTTCTTTGCAAGGCCATCGAAAAAACTTTTTGCTTGCTTATAGCATTCCTTGAAAGCCTGACTTCCGCGTTAACAATTAAAAAAAAAAAAAAAATGGCGAACCAAGCCTACATTCAGGGAGAATCATGAACTATCTCCAATTTTATCGGATCTTTCCATGAGCAAAGCATTAATCTAACCTAGACCATTTCCTTCTCGGGAACATTCAAACAAGATTAGGGCCATCTCGGTCATGGTGATTCACTTGACAAATCTCAAATCCATGAGAAATCAGCTCTGGCTACTTGAAAGAATACAATGTTAGAACTTGCTCGTAATGAGTGCCCACATGTGAACCATGGAGGAAGAGTAAATGGATTAAATTTGGTCGAATGAGAGCCAAAATGCTTCCAATTTTATTAGGTTTGTCATAGCCCGGACATGTCACTAGCTCCCTTCAATCAATTTTCTTTTCGGGGACATGCTTTAATCAAGCCGACGAGATGTCATCTAAGCATTTGTGATAGAACCATTCACCTGCTCAACATCTGCGCGACAGTGCCCTATCAAAATTTCAGGGAATTGCATTAACATCTCTTCTTGTTGTACTCATATTGCCCTTATTACAAGAATCTTCACCACAGATCAAAAAATCTTCATCCCAAGAAGTATGCCAAGCGTGGAATCAATCATTTAAGGTTTCTTTACAAGGGAAAGACCTCCATTCCTTAAGTGGATCTTTGTGAAAGCTTTTGGATACTGGGAATGCCATCCATCCGAAACACTGGATTCCAAATTTGGCCTTATCACTACATCCCAAACACTGTTCAATGAAATCTTATCTCATTTCGGTTGGCTTAGGTTTGTTGCAATCTTGTACACATTTTTCAAAAAGAAAAAAAAAAGATTTTTCAAAATAAGATCAAAGCATAAAGGTTCAAATCAAAATATAAAATCATGAAAATCTGTGTTTTGAAACGCGTGCATCTTTCAAAAGCAATAAGTCAATGCCAAAACCCCTTTTATGGAAAAAGAGTCGTTTGAGTGAAGTGGTTGTCCCTTACCAAGGATAAGGGGCATGTGATCCTCAAACACTTACCTCATGATATCACATCCCAACAACTCCACATTCATGAAACATTCACCACTTTTGCAAAGTGCATATTCAATCCTTGATACTCAACCCCCTCTAGGGAGGTCTTACCCAAGATTGGTGTGGACCTTGAATCGGTGAATGACCACATGTTCAAGTTTCATTAACCAACTGATTGGATTTGAAATGATGGAGGCATTTGTTTCAGCTATCCAATCGCTTATATCACTTGATAGCCCTTTTGAACCAGAAAGAAAATGTTTTTCAAAAATCACCCAAATTTATAATTTGGTTCATAAGCTCTTAGGGCTAAGAAGTAAGTGCTCGGGATGATGGAAAAAGGCATTCATTTCACTATCGTCCCACTTACAGAGAAATATCCCTTGCTAGCCCAATTAAGCCTACTGAATTATTTTCTTATTTAACCCAATCAAGGATTACCCCCCACACTAGGGCGGGTTAGATGGTTACAAGGACCTCATGCTAGGTGACTTCCAATATTTGAGTCCATCAAATGAGTCCCTAATTGAAAAAAAATGAGAAAAGAGCCCAAATCGAATGACAAAAGTCATGGGCAATCAAGTTAAATAAAGCCCCAAACGAAGAAAAGGGCAAAAGAAAAAATTTAGCCTGAAACAATCAAGAAACACGTGCCAAAGAAAATCAAAAGGAAAGCCCTAAAAATGAAATGGGAAAAATTCAAGAGATTGACTCAAATTAAGGATTTAGTCAAGCATGAGAGACACCCAAAAAAGATTCTTGATGAAGTGTAATCCTTGACTTTAGGAAACCCTTTAAAGAATTTCACAGCCAAAATATCCTCCCGTGAGCCTAGGAAACCCATATCCTTACATTACGGTCCTAAAAACGTCCTTCCAAATTGAGAGTGAATACTTAGTTTACGGAGCTTATGCCAAATAATCACCCACATGTGAAAGTTTTGAGCTTGATATCCTTCATTTCAAGCACCCAACTAACCTTAAGGCCACGTTACAACCTAACGAAAGACCTCACTGATCATTGAGGATTGGTTGGTTGTAGGACATTGAACATTTGGTCAATCATTGATAACAAAATCATCCTCATATGCCAAGGCGTTATGTCTCAAAAAGGGTAGGGTCCTCTCCCAACCCACCTAAAGAGTTCAAAAGGCCAAACACATCATTCCAGTTCTCCTTGCATAAGCATAAAAAAGGACACCAACTCATTTGATAAGCACAAGCACTTTGCTAAAAATCCTTGCTTGTAAGCATGTTCCCTATTTAGGGTAAATGATAGCCATCGAGCACATACACTCACAAACCACATAGGAAACATAGCTTTAGCAAGCCCTTCTTGTGGTACACTCATTCAAACATATTTTCATGATCCTAAATGAATTTCCAAAACTTGTGAACCTGGTTTTCAAAACCAATCGAAACATAAGGGAAAAATGATGACCCTCAAAGATTTCAAATCCTCCCAAACCTTTTCAAGTCCAAAAAAATCCTTGAGGGTTATTCGTTTCTTCCCAAGGAATTTCCAAAAAAATGAGGTCTATGATTGCAACAGCTTATGCAAGTCTCCCTTCATCATTACCAAGCATCTTCAAAAAAGACCCGAACTCAAAAGATTCAAATGCTTAACCCCAGGTTTTAAATACCATCGAGCATCATTGCCTTAAACACTTTTCGAGCTTCTTGAACTCATCCCAATAGAGGATGCCTGAGTCATACTCCAAAAATGACTCCCAATGCCCAAAGGTTGGCCCAGTCTCAATCCGGATACTAGGGTAGTTTTATTTTTGATATTTTAAAACCATGGATGGTATTCCCCTTATCCAGTGCAATTCAAGATATCCACTAGAAGAAAGAGAAATCTTTCCCAGCAAGAGCCAAAATAGGTGCCCAGTTGCATAGTACATCAAGACCACACAAAACTTAACATCCAAGCGGTTCTTGTGTAGATATGACCAAGAGTGTCGGGATTTCCAAGAGGGGAATCTTGCTTGAAACTTTGAATTTAGAATTCAGCAGATCAAGAAATCCATTCTGGTATAATCATCCAGTACGAGCTCAAACCCATGTCAAGCCGGATTGCTAATCTAGAACCACGCAAAACCCTACACTGGGGCGGTTTATTTTGCGTGGTTCCATCTACTTATGCAAATCAGTATGCAAGAACGGGTCTGTCCCACCAGGAACTTTTCCTCTCATGTCAAGAACTGCACAAAACCTACATTGGGGCAGTTTTATTTTATGCGATCTCTCCCTTTTCCGTCTCCCTCACCGGATTGATCACTATCAGTTTGAATCGGTAAACCCGTGAGGATACGGTGTGATGCAAGTGCTACCAATATCACACATGTAAAGCTCATTGAAAGGTGATTTTCAGAATTGTACATGTGAGTCCTACCTAGAGGCATTGTTTCACACATACAAAGAAAGAGACCCTTTGAAAGGTAATTTCTAAAATTATACATGTAAGTTCTACTTAGAGACATTGTTTCACACATACAGCAGTAGCCCTTTGAAACGCGATTTTCAGAATTATAAATGTAAGTCCTTCCTAGAGGCATTGTTTCTTGCATATAGCGGCATCCCTTTGAAAGACGATATCCAGAATCATACATGTAAGTCCTACCTAGAGGCATTGTTTTGTACACACATTAGTAGCCTACTTAGAGGCATTGTTTCACACATATAGCAGCAGCCCTTTGAAAGGCGATTTTAAGAATTATACATGTAAGTCCTACCTAGAGGCATTGTTTCATGCATACATCAGTAGCCCTTTTAAAGGCAACATCCAAAATTATACATGTAAGTCCTACCTAGAGGCATTGTTTCTTGCACACATCATCAACCCTTTCAAAGGTAGTTTCCAGAATCATACATGTAAGTCCTAATTAGAGGCATTTTTTTTTTCATGTATATCAGCAGCCCTCTCAAAGGCACTTGTCCTAAAGTCATACATCAGCCCCCTCAAAGGCGGTTTACAGAATCATACATGTAAGTCCTAATCGGAGGCATTGTTTTTCACGTATATCAAAGACCCTCTCAAAGGCATTTTCCTAAAGTCATACACTAGCAACCCTCTCAAAGGCAATTTCCATAATCACACATCGTTAGCCCTTTCAAAGGCGATTTCCCAGAACTATGCATGTAAGTCCTAATCATAGGCATTGTTTTTTATATATATCAGAAGCCCTCTAAAAGGCACTTTTCCTGAAGTTATACATCTACCCTCTCAAAGGAAATTTTTAGAATCATTATGGTGCTTGATACCCAACAACAGATCAACACAATCGTCCATGCTTCCACGGTATAGGACCCTTTTCACACTTCCACAGTGTAGGAACTTCTCCCTTCTTATTCTAGGAATTATTATGGTGCTTGATACCCAACAACGGATCAGCACAATCTTCTATGCTTTCACGGTGCAGGACCCTTTCCATACTTCCAAGATGTAGGAACTTCTCCAAGCTACCATGGCATAGGAATCATTATGGTGCTTGATACCCAACAATGGATTAGTATAATCATCCATGCTTCTACGGTGTAGGACCCTTTCCACACTTCCACGGTGTAGGAACATCTCCCCTCTTATTCTGGGAATTATTATGGTGCTTGATACCTAACAATGGATTAGCACAGTCTTCTATGCTTCCACAGTGTAGGACCCTTTCCACACTTCCATGGTGTAGGAACTTCTCCCCTATTGTTCTGGGAATTATTATGGTGCTTGATACCCAACAACGAATCAATCACACATCTTTTATGCTTCCACAGTGTAGGACCCTTTCCACACTTCCACGGTTTAGAAACTTCTCCCCTCTTGTTCTGGGAATTATTATGGTGGTTGATACCCAACAATGGATTAGCACAATCGTCTATGCTTCCACGGTATAGGACCTTTTCCACACTTCCCGAGTGTAGGAACTTCTCCCCTCTTGTTTTGAGAATTATTATGGTTCTTGATACCTAACAACGTATCAACACAGTCTTCTATGCTTCCATGGTGTAGGACCCTTGCCACACTTCCACAGTGTAGGAACTTCTCCCCTCTTGTTTTGGAAATCTTTATTATGCTTGATACCTAACAACGGATCAACACAATCATCCATGCTTCCACGGTATAGGACCTTTTCCACACTTCCATGGTGTAGGAACTTCTCCACATTACCACGACATAGGAATCTATTATGGTCCTTGATATCCAACAATGGATCAGCACAATCTTCTATGCTTCCACAGTATAGGACCCTTTCCACACTTCCATAGTGTAGGAACTTCTCCACGCTTCCACGGCATAGGAATCATTTATCGGGCATGTTATTCAGATATCCTCTATCTTCGCCTAATCATTATTTGGAGGCTATCTAATGTCATGCCGTACGTCTCTACAGTGGGTTATAGCGGCCGTGTCGTATGCCTCGCCATCACATAGTTATCAAAATCCTCAAGAGTTTTCAAGTTCCCGATCCACAATAGGTTATAGCGGCCGTTTCGTTTGCTCACATCCCATCTCGAGGTTATAGCGATCGTGTCGTACGCCTCGCCATCATACGATTACCATGTTCCTAAAGAATCCTAAGTTCCCAATCACCGTGTAAGTGCCCTTACTTTTGCCTAGCATTTTATTTCTGCATCCATAGCATCCAGCATTTGCAAGTTTTTCTACCTAGCCCCCTCCCCCAAAAAAAAAAAAAACAAATAAATAAAATCTAGCATGCTTTCCTAGTTGCATTGCTACTAACATATTTGCGGGAAAAGAATGAAGTTTTTGCCCAGTATCAAGAAATAGATGCTAAAGAAATTTTTCGAAGTGGAAACAAGAAATCGATTGCACTAGGTAAAAACTGGTCTTGATCTATGAGTAGCCTTTACACGCAATTTGGGGGAGACAAAATTTGAAATCACGTTCTTTAACACCTCTCATTGCACTTAAGATGTCGGATAAAAAAGGGGCAACTATTGATATCGTATTTTGTCCACCCTCGATTTATGTGCCGGATCTCGAAAAACCCAAAAATGTTATTTTCTCTTCATGGGGTCACGAGAACATTCAGAATGACGTGGCGTAACTCATTCGAGATAATCAAAGCACCCAAAGTGACTTTTTCAATTAAAATGACCAAAATGCCCTTGGTCAACTCGGGGTTGACCAAAGGTCAAACAAGGTTAAAATTCTCACAAAATATAATTTTTCATGGTTTCATATCAAACCCGAGCTCCTCGGAGATTTTTAACAAGTTTGACTAAGTTTGACCTAGAGTTAACTCTTAGTGGGCCCCAAAAACCCTAATCTTGATCCGGACATCAAAACAGGTTGAGACTAATGTCATTGCGAAGATAATCAAATTATAATTCCAACAACTATTCATGGGTCGAAATCGGAGTTAAAACGGTTGAGATATCGTAAAAAATGTGAAAAGCGCCTCCGCTAACTTCCCGGAGCCATAACTTTTGATCCAACCGTTGGATTTTTGAGTTCCATACCTTTTCAGAAACTAAAAATCAAGATATTTCCAGGTGTGTCAAGATCAAACCCATCCAGGACCGTTTGAAGAGGGCGGCCCTACAAGGGCTGCCGCCTCGTAATTTGTGTCGTGGCTATATATAGCCCCAGGCACCCCTTCCGGACCAAAAAAAAAAAAAGGACCCCCAAGTTGTCTTCTCTTTGCCTAGATGAATTCTAAGCTTTTATCTTCTCTCCCAAACACAAAAACACTCACAAAAAACACATTAAAGCCTCTTGATTCTTCTCTTCACCAAAAATACAAGGTAGTGTTCATACCCTCCATCTTCCTCTCCTTGGTTCCATACCTTGGATTTGAGATTTAAGGGGTATGGATGTATCTTTTTAGCTACTATCCATACCCCTTTCTCTTTAAAGCTTCACCTAACTTTTGTCTTACTCTTTTTGCCTTAATAACATGATTTATTGCTTTATCTAGCATGATTCTTGCTTTATCTTGCTTTTTAGCTTATTTCCATATGTTTCCATGTTTATTCATGTGTTGGTTGGACTTTCCTATATGTTTTATGCTTTTGCCATGTTTTACCATGCTTTTTCCTCTTTTTGTTCTATGTTATGCTAGGGTTACATGCTCACATGCTTGTATGATGTTTTTGGCTATGCCTTGTTTGGATCTATGTGTTTATGCCTATGTTCACATGACTATATGGTTGGATCCTTGTCTTCACATGCTTATATGCTTGGATTTGTGTTCTTCCATGCCTTTATGCTTACATCCACATGCCTACATGTGTATTTCCATGCTTATATGTGTAGATCAATGTGTTTACATGCTTAGATAGATGTTCTCTCCATGATTTATGCCATCATCTGTATGCATGCCATGTTTATGTGCTTAAGCCTAGACCGTTTTTGTCACGCCATGTGCTATTGTAGCCCTTTTGTTCTTTTTATCGCATTTTCTTGTGTTTTGGCCATTTGGTAGGATTTAGATCTTGACCCATTTATGGTCTTGATCATCATCCGTACACCTTGGCCCATATCAAAGGGTTTTGGATTGTCCCTTTTTGCGTGTCTATGCTTGCTTGCTTCTATGCTTCATGCTCGTGCTAGCCTCTCTTGTTCTAGGCTTTGCCATGCTTGATGCCATTGGCGGGTTTGTGGTTGTGTGGTTACATCCAATGCCGGTGAGGCCTTGTTTGGATGTAACCATTTGGGATGCATAGCCTTGATGCCGCTTGCTTCATGCATACCTTTCCCCTTCTCCGTTCCGTGCGATGATATGCTTGCCAAGCTTGTTTGTGCCACCCATTGGCTTTCTATGTACCTTTACAAGCGTGCTTACATGTCTATGCATGAGTCTTGCTTGCTAGTGTGTCATCCATACTTCAACACAATGAAATTATGGACATTCGATCCAAACCTACATTTGTCCTTCGCAGACACCACCTTTTGTTTGCTTTCTTGCTTGTTTGCCTTCTTGCTTATTTGCTTGCTTTCTTATTTCTTTGATTGCCATGTCTATTATGCTTATCTACTATATGCCTCTTTCATATGCTCTTTGCATCTTTTCCTTCCATTGCTTGTTTGCCGGTTTCTTGTCTTTGCCTTTGCTTGTACACACATGGAGCGAAGACGCATGGAGCTAAGGCACGGTCTCTCGAGCGCTAGCAAAAAGGGTGAGGATGCGAGCATGTGGATATAAGCCAGGTGGCTATATTCAGTAGATTTAAGGGTCTAGCCTCTCCCGTTTGGTTATGTACTCTTTTAAACCCCCTTCCTTCCTCCCTCCTTTCTCTTTTAGATGGGCTGTATTAGGTATATCATGCCATGTACCATTCGTCCTCATCTTTAGAGTATGGTGACCCTTGTTTACTTTCCTGTGCTTATATTTTAGGCCATGTTTTACGGATATAGGCATTTACTTTCCTACTTTATGTGCTTGCATTGTGCATGATGTATGTATATATATTCCTGCTCGCCCCTTTCGGTGTGATTGTCACAGTCCATGTCACCTAAGGCAAAACAATGCCTAATTTCCTCCACTACAGTAAGGTGACATGTCACCGGATTTTTGCCGTGGAAATTTGGTACTTTGCCTGAATGCCTTAAGAAAGCATAGATTGAGACCAAATCCATTCAAAAGCCAAACCACAAAGCCCCCATGCATGCAAAGCCTCGAAAGCCAATGCCAAAATCATGTTTTTATTGCCAATCTCAAAAAATAAAGGTTCAATCAAAACAAAGGACTGTCCTTGGACAGGTGTTGTGGGGTGCCTAACATCTTCCCCACACATAACCAAACTTCCGAACTCAAGAGTCAAGATTTTTTACCATCCACATTAGATTAGGAAAAATGCCATTTTTCTTAGCCTAGGATCGGTAATAAAATCAACTAGAAACAATTGGTCAATCACACCTTAGAAAAATCCAATACTTCACTTACCTTTGGTAACTCCCTTAAAATTTGGCCAAGATTCCCGCCACACCTCTAAAGGTAGACATTTACCCTCCTCCATCAAGAGAGAGAGAGAGAGAGAGAGAGAGAGAGAGAGAGAGAGAGCACCTGAAGCTCTGCACGAACCACGCAAGATCATATCAAGAGGGGCCTCCAACGGGCCTCGCGTGTGGGAGCGTCGCCATGGTGGGTGGTCAAATGAAGGCCCGGTGGTGGCGATTTTTAGTCCGCTTATGGCCCGATGTCGACATGACAGAAATACATTTTGCTTGGTTTTGGGAAAAAATGACTCATCCTCCCAAGAATGATGTATTGTGAATCTGTAATATTCCATAAAACAAATATTTGAAGAAAATTTTTCAGATGCCAAAATTTCAGGACCTGCCCATTTACATCTCAAATTTGAATTTGATCTAAAAAAAAAAACAGCACTTTTGGTCTCTACATTTGACCATATTTTCATTTTGGTCTCATTTTCGTCCCTACTATCATTTCATTAACTAGAATTGCATGTGGCGGGATGGTACTACTGGCACACTAAAAGCTGATGTGTCCTATAATATTTAAAAAATTCCATGTCAACATTTTCATTAAAAAAAAAGTCAACATCAAATAAAATAATAAAAACACAAAATTCTAAACTTCTGATTTAAAAAAAAAAAATATATATATATATATATATATATAAATTTTTTTATTATTATTTACATTATGTTCTTCCTAGTCATCATGAAGAACATGTTCTTTATGTTCTCCCTCAAATATTATGTTTGGTTGTCTAGAAAATTAAAAAATCAAGAAAAACTCAACAGGGAACATGTAAAATCAAAGCCCACAAATCTATAAAATACAAAGACCCTCGAAGATTCAAAACCCAAAGAACACAAACACAAACCCAATAATTGATCTCCAGTAAACCCAGAACATCACATGAACCCAAAAAAATCAAACCCTCCACAAATATCAAACTAAAAAAGCAAACTCATAAATTCCAAACCTATAAAAATTCAAAACAAATAAATCCATTGGAGGAAATCTAGCTTCTTGAAAACCAAGGACCTGAGAATCTTGATCTGGGTTTATATGAAAATGGGTGCATATCGATTATACCATCTATCTCCACCGCAATCTCCACCATTGAGTTGAGAGATAGAGAGATGAGAGAGAGAGACCCACGCACCGATTTAGGACAGAGAAGATTTCAGGTTTTTAGTTGAGAGAGAGAGAGTGTGTGTGTGTGTGTGGGGGGGGGGGAGATTTGGTTTTCAACCGAGAGAGAGAGAGAGAGAGAGAGAGAGAGAGAGAGAGAGAGAGAGATGAGAAAGAGCGAGACAGAAAAATAATAATGACGATGGATTTTCAACAAATGTTATGTTTGGTTGCCAATTAAGTAAAGTTGTGAAATTTACTACAAATTTTTTTCTCAATCTCTAAAACTAAAAAAGTAATATTTTGAGCCACCAACAGGATATCTAGGGAAAGATCATGAAGAACATGAATAGTCATGTTTTGGTGCATGTTCTTCCAAAAAAATATAATGAAAATGAAAAATATTTTTTTTTTTCATTATTTTATTTTATTTTTATTAAAGTCATAAATTTAGATTTTTTTTTTAAATTGTTTTTCTGACATGGCTTTTTTTTAATATTTAAAATGTTGAGGTGACATTATTTAAATGCTAAATAAAAAATTTTATTATTATTTTAATGGCTACCTAGGCATTCTATGTGCCATATGTACATTCCGTTTGCCACACAAACTATTTTCTATTAGTGAGATGACAATTAGGGGTGGTAAAATTGGACACGGCCCACGAACCCGACACAACATGACACGAAATTAGTAGGTTATGGGTTGAGACTTAATGGGTTCGTGTTATATTCGAGTTAACGCACCTAACCCGTTTAATAAATGGTTGAGTTAGTGTTCAACATATGGAACCTGTTTGATCCGTTTGACTTGTTTAATTAAATAACATCTGACCAATATACCCTTCAAACTCTAAGTATATAAACTTATTAGTTGTTGTGGTTTATTTTCTTTGACATATTGTGATTGATTATTTGTGATATTGAGATATGTATTAGTTTTAAATGATTATTTGTGATGCGATTACTCGTTAGTTTTGAATTTTATATTAAAAATATTAATTTGCTTATGTTTTTGTAATTTTTTTTTTCATTTTGATAAAATTTGATGAACAGGTCGATATGATTGACTCGTTTAATAAATGAGTTGTGTTAGGGTTGATAAATCTTGACCTGTTTAATAAACATGTTGGTTTTGTGTTGACCCATATCGTCGGATACTAATGAGTTGACATGACACGAACTCGACATGCAAACATGAATTACCACCCCTAATAACTGTACAAATCAAAATGAAACACATTTTTATTTTGGGATTAAAAGTAGTAAAATAAAATAAAAGTGAGGACCAAAATAAAAATAAAGTCAAAATACAAAATCAAAATGCATTTACGCCAAGAAAATTTGAAAACGCTCTAAGGGTTTATTTGGATACTGCTTATTGTTGAAAATTGAAAATATCGTAGTAAAATAATTTTTAAATGTGTAAATAGTTTCGTGGGACCCAAGTTTAAATTTTTTTTTGCTGAATAAAGTGCTTATAGGTTTTGTGAACAGTGCACGAGACCCACAAATGCACATCACGGATGCTATCCAAACTCCACCTAAGAAGTCAGAACTAACGGGTTAAAGGGATGTTAGTCTAGGCAAAAATAGCTAAATATCACGTTTTGGCAAAATTTGTGTTAAATTAGCACTGTTTCAGAAATATTTAGTAATCTACTACTTTTTTAGTACTCGAGTTCCACAAAATCGAGTTCTAAATAGTACTCAAGTTTAGTGAACTCGAGTTCCTAGTGAGTCGTCATTGTGGCACTGCTGAATTGGAATTTGTGTAATTAAAAAAATAATGTGGTACTCGATATTACAGAAATTGAGTACTTCTTTATAGTACTCGAGCTTCATACAATCAAGTACTTTGTTTTTCTTTATTTATTTATTTAATCTCTCGTAGGAACTCACTCTTGCAAGTTAAAGAAACTTGTCAAGTCAAAGAAAATGGCAAGCATTTATGGCAAAAGAAAAAAAGCATGAATTTGGTTTGGATGTCATGTGTTGTTCCTAGCCATCTTCTTTGACAATTCATGAAGAACATTTAATGCAAGTTTTTGCATTTCTTCATGCATGAAACTTCTTGAATATCATGCATTTTCCCGACATGGGCATGCAAACAATTTCATGGTTTGTTAGCTAATGTCAAGCCACTAAGTTTGACTATTCAACCATTCCAACAAAAACAAAAAGTAAAAAAAGAAAAAAAAAACTACTGATTGCACTAAGCTTGAGTACTGTAAAGAGAAACTCGATTTCAGTAATATCGAATATCACATTATTTTTTTTAATTACACAAATTCCAGGTCAGGCGGCTCACTAGGAACTTGAGTTCACTAAACTCGAGTACTAAAAATGTGATAAATTACTAAATATTTCTAAAACAATACTAAAGCCTGGTTTGGATACAACGTCCACATTCACGTTTGTCCCTCTTGCGCATTTTCAGTTTTTTTTTTTTTAAGACCAGTTAATCCGGTGCATTGTTTATGGGATGAACAGTACACCAAAGCATATAAACAATAAAAAAGAGTGAACAGTAATTTTTTACACATTTAAAAATTATTTTATTACAATATTTTTAATTTTTAGTAAAATAAGTTATATCCAAACAGACTCTAAATTATCACAAACTTCATCAAAACGTGATATTTATATATTTTCGCACTGAGAACTAAGTAAGTCATAGTAGGTAAGGCACGTAGAACTAAGTAAGACATAGTAGGTAAGATGGCAGGTTAGCTTTTTTTTTTTTCTCCAGATTTAATAGTCAAATATCACGGGCGAAAATAAATCTTACCCACTATGTCTTAGTCTACCTACTTCAGTCATAAAAAAGGGGCGAAAGTCTTATTCTCTTCGTGAACAGCGAAGCTTTTAGCTTGAAATAAAGTTGGGCGCAGTTCCCAAGGCCTACCACTTTCAACACACGTGTATTATTATATTTTCAATTTTCAATTCTTAATAAAATAAATTATATCTGAATGGAGCTTAATCTATCCCAAATTTTATCAAAACGTAATATTTAACTATTTTCTCACGCAGAACTAAGTAAAACATGGTCGGTAAGGCACGTAGAACTAAGTAAGACATATGGTAGGTAAGATGGCAGGTGATCTTATTTCTCCAGTTTTAATAGTCAAATATCACGGGCGAAAATAAATCTTACCCACTATGTCTTACTTAGTCTAACGAGCGACAGTCTTATTCTCTTCGTGAACAGCGAAGCTTTTAGCTTGAAATAAAGTTGGGCGCACTGCCCAAGGGCTACCACTTTCAACACACGCGCATTCGGTTTTGTTTTGTTCTTAATTTTTCAAAGCCACTCAAGTTTCCGAGAAGGTTGATTTCCTTGCTTTTATTTATATTTTAATTTTTTAGTAAACAGTTTCCTCCATCTCTCCACTAATTACAGAGGGAATGATAGTGGGTGTGCGGCGGCTTCTACTAGCATCCCGTCATCTCTTTGATTTCTTTTGTTTGTATAATTTACTTGCTTCTTGCCAACTCCTTTTGAATACATGACATTCTGTCTTCGAATCTCAACTCTAAGTCGCCGCCTGGTATATTTTATATCTTAGAATCTTAACTCAAAGAAACTTAGCTAGTAGGTGTGCAATGGCTTCCACTAGCATACAAGCTGCACAATCGTCTCTTTGATTTCTCTATTTTCTTGTTCTAAAAGATGTAGTTTGCTTGCTTCTTGCAAATCCGTTTGAAGACATGACATTGTCTGTCATATATAGAATCTAAACTCAAACAAGCTATGTAGTGAGTACTTACCAATGGCATCCACGAGCATTCAAACTGTCCCATCCTCTTTTACCTCTGCTTTTTCTAAACCCCAACCGGAATATGACGTTTTCCTCAGTTTTAGAGGAGAAGACACCCGTTATAAGTTTACCGACCATCTATATCATGCTTTGGATGATAAAAAGATTATTACCTTCAGGGATGATAAAGAACTTGAGATGGGAAAGCCCATTTCGCTGGAACTCTTGGAAGCAATCAAGAAATCGAGGATTGCAGTCATCATTTTCTCTGAAAATTATGCATCTTCCACATGGTGTTTGGAAGAACTTGCAAAGATTGTTGAATGCTGGGATAGAGGGATATTGACAGTGTTGCCGATTTTCTACCATGTGGAACCTACTGACGTGCGACATCAGAAGAATACTTTTGCGGAGGCCTTTGCAAAACATGAAAAGCGTTTTGAGGAGAACCCAAAAAAGGTGCAGAAGTGGAGAGCTGCTTTAACAAATGTGGCCAATCTATCTGGAGAGTGTTTAAAGGATGGGTAACGCTTTATTGATTGGGTTCTGATGATATATATTTTTTTTTTACTGCATTACTTAATTACTTTAAATGTAGATGTTAAAAGGTTAATATCTTTAATACCACAAAAGCATGAATTATATGTAGTTTTATAAACGGCACTACATACATACTATTGCAAAATTAAGAAAAAGGTTGTCACTAATTTAAGTTTCAAGATTTAGTTTAGGTTGTCATCAAAAGTCTTGTAACTAAACAGTAGAACTACATTTAAAAATTTCCCGTTAACTTTGTTGTAACTATTGAATTATTGAAAAAAAAAAAAAAAAATAAGTTGTCACTAAAAATATGCATGTAGCTATGAGTCTTATAGTTCAACTAATTCCTCTTAATTTTTGTAATGAAAATGTCCATGGTTCAAATCTCCTTATTCATTGAAACTATTGAATTATATATTTTAAAAAGATGTATATGTTTAGCTGGCAAACTATGGAGAAATATATATATATATATAGAGAGAGAGAGAGAGAGAGAGAGAGAGAGAGAGAGAGAGAGAGAGAGAGAGAGAGAGAGAGAGAGTAGTTTTAGTGGATCAGAAAAAAGACATACAATGTGGTGTGTGTAGGAACAAAGAAACACACACACACTATATGAATAGTGTAATGTAAACCAATAACTATTGTATATGTCCAATGACCAAAACTACTCATCAAAAAACATCAAACAACATTTTGAAGATTTAGAATTTTGGTCATTTGATTTTTTTTTTCTTGAGGGTAGGTGGGGGGTTATCATCTTGGTAGTTTTATTTGTATTTCAATCACATTGGATATTTTGATCATTTTGGAGGTTTAATTTCAAGGTCAATTTGGCCATTTTAGGTTCAATTTTTGATAAATTTGGATTTTGTAAGGATTTATTTATTTTTGGACATTTTAATAATTTTGGAGGTTCCGATGTTATTTTTGGTCATTTTATAGGTTAACAAGTGTTTTGGTTTGTTTGGAAGTTTTAGAGGTATTTCGGTCAATTGAGATTTTTTCCCTAGCATTTTTGTCATTTCAAAATTTTTCAAAGGTATTTTGTAGGGTTTCAAGGTTATTTGGTTATTTTTATAGATTTGGGATATTTTTGGGAAACTTTCGTCATTCTTGAGGTTTTGAGAGTGTTTCACTAATTTTAAGGTTTTAGGTGAGATTTAGGGGATTATGAAGGTATTTGGTCATTTTGAAAGAGAGGATTTCAAATCCAATTTATAGGTTATTAAAGCATCCAAACAATAGATTTAAGAATCTAGAATTTAAAATCCTCTTATGTATAGAATATACATAAGGAATCAAGACATTCTAAATCCATTGATTTAAAATCCAAATCTAAATTCAAATTCAAGTATCCTAATGCAACCTTCTTAAATTCCTTCATTCACTTAAGAATAAATTGTGGCCCAATATGTGGTGCTAATTGCTACCTCATGTGTACTTTGGGCAGCCATTCAAGCCCGGTTTCAACAATTTTTATGGGCTTCTACTTAGGATCTTGAAATGAAGATGATTTTTGCTTCGGTCAATACTCAATAGTATGGATTGTATTCTTCTTCTTTTTGTTTTATTCTGTTTTTGTTTTGAAAAGAAATAGTCAAGAGATTGTGTACTAAATGACATGGCATTTGAGAATTTCTAGTTGTTGAAATTTAGGTTTCAAATAGCCAAATCAGTATTTCAATTAAATTGCATTTTTTATCTTTTTTGGTTTAAAAAATAAAAAGAACATCTATGTTGAATAGTACAGTACTTGCTGCTTCAAGTTTACATGAAAAGCCATGTTTTCTGTTTCGAGAACTAATAATCCATTTGCATGCCCTAGGATTTCGACAAGCAAATTGAGCTTGACTATGTAGTTTAGTTCAATTTTAGTGCTCTCTCTTTTATGAGATGAACAAGCAAAACATCAATGCCTACATGCTACATCTCCAATTCGTTTTTTTTGACACAAATCTGTAATATTTTTTTTTTATAGGATGCCTGAGGCAAACTTTATCCGAAGCATTGTTCAAAGGATATATTCGAAATTGAAAGAGAAACGTTCAAATGATATTGAAGATGATCTTGTTGGAATAAGCTCTCGTGTTGAGGAAATAATTTCATATTTAGATCTGGAATCAACTGATGTTCACTTTATTGGAATATGTGAGAAGAGTGGTATGGGCAAGACAACTCTTGCACGAGCTGTTTTTGATAAGATTCTTAACCAATTTGAAGCTTACAGTTTTCTCGAAAATGTTAGAGAGGAATCTAAAGCACATGGTTTAAAGACTTTACAAGAACGACTCCTTTGTGATATAGGAAAAGGGGGATTAAGGGTAAAGGATGAGCATAAGGGAATGCAAGTTATCAGTGATATACTACATAACAAAAAGGCTCTTATTGTTGTTGATGATGTGAGCGAAAGAAGTCAATTAGAAAAATTAGTAGGGAAGCGTGATTTGTTTGGCAAAGGAAGTAGAATCATTGTAACTACCGAAGACAAAGATTTGTTGGCAAGTTATGAAATTAAAATTGTATATAAGGCTAGAGGACTAAATGAAGTCGAAGCTCTACAACTTTTTAGTTTGAATGCCTTCCATAAACCTCATTGTGAGAATGATTTATTGGAATATTGCAACAATTTTGTCGAGTATGCTCAGAGAATTCCTTTGGTTCTTAAAGTTTTGGGTTCCTATTTGTGTACTAGAACAAAAAATGAATGGGAAAGTGCTCAGAATCAGCTAAGAGCAATACCCCATGAAAAAACTACTAAGAAACTTAGAATTGCTTTTGATGGATTGGGGGTAGAGGAGAAAAAACTATTCTTAGATATTGCATGTTTCTTCAAAGGGGAGGAGAAGAATCGTGTTGCTAATATACTAGAATCGGTTTACTTCCCGGACATTAGTCTAAAAAATCTCATCGACAAATCTCTAATTACTATTGTAGGGGGGGAAAAATTGTGGATGCATAATTTATTACAACAAATGGGTTGGGAAATTGTTAGTGAGGAATCTGAAGAAGCTAGAGAACGTAGTAGGTTGTGGCATTGTGATGACGTCCTTGATGTATTAAAGAACAACACTGTAAGTGGATTGTTATATAGACATAAATTAAAAGAAGTATATAATTCTACAATATATTCATGTAAGTTTTTGCTTTATCTAGCGGTATACTAATCTTACTATTCTTGTTTACCAGGGAACAAAACATATAGAAGGCATGCTATTAAGATTGCCTCCAAATGAAGAAGAAGAATTGAATGCTGAATCATTCTCAAAGATGAATAAACTAAGATTGCTCAAAATTTGTAAGGTGCGCCTTTCTTGCCTCGGTTATCTTTCCAATGAGTTACGTTTGTTGGAATGGCATGATTATCCTTTGGAATCATTGCCTAATAGTTTTCAGCCTGGTGAACTTGTTGAGCTCATTATGCATCGCAGATTGTCTTGAAAAACTTCCAAGTGAATTTAGTGTAAGTTTTTCACTTTTGCTGTTTTTTCTTTTCTTTATTTTTTATTTTTATAAAGTTTAAGTTCTTGAATGCTTAATTTTTTTTTTTTATCCCTGCTTATTTTTCATCACGAGAGTTGGGAAAGCTAAAGCTCATTGACTTGAGTGACTCCCAAAACTTAACCCGAACTCCCGACTTCACCGGATTCTCAAATATTGAGAGGCTGAATTTCCAAGGTTGTACAAGATTGCATGAGTTACACCCTTCTGTTGGAGGTCTTAAAAGACTTATTCTATTAAATCTAAAAGATTGTAAATGTCTTGAGAACCTTCCATATGAACTCAATTTGGAATCTCTTAAAACTTTAATTCTATCCGGCTGTTCAAGATTTAAGAAATTTCCCCGTATTGGGAGAAACATGAGAAGCTTGTTGGAGCTTTATTTGGATGGGACTGCCATTGAAGAACTACCACCAACAATCAGGCGTCTAACTGGCCTGACCTTATTGAATCTTCGAGACTGCAAAAACCTTAAGAGTTTTCCGAGTGACATTCATAGTTTGACATCTCTTGAAATTCTCACTCTATCGGGATGCAAGTGTCAACCACCTAAAGCGGGGCATTTGCTTGGGCCCTCTCCAATTGGATCCTCAATTGGTGCCATCCTCACTTTTCCACAACTAATTTCATTTCTTTTTCTATCTTTCCTAGCATGGCTATACACCACTCTCGGAATTCCTATATTTTTTACAACCGCTTTGTCAACATATTGTTTCCACAATGCCCGGCATCCCGAACTGCAGCCCCCATCAACCTATTGTTGTCTAATTCGTTCTCAAAATTAAGCACTTTGGTAACTCTAAGTCTAAGTGACTGCAATCTGTTGGCACTCCCTGATGACCCTAGCTGCTTGTTGTCAATAGAGTATTTGAATTTGAGCAAAAATAATTTTATATGCTTGCCCGGTTACATTTCTCAACTTTCAAAGCTCAAAATTCTTTTCTTGGATCATTGTAGCAAGCTTAAATCATTGCCATATATTCCATTAAGTACAAGGTTAGTTTCAAGACAAGGATGTACTGCTCTTGAAAATTATTCAAATCAAGTTGTTGTATGGACTTTGGGTGTAGCAGGATTCACTATTATTACTTGCCTTGGCTTGGCCGAGGATGAAGAGGGCACAATTGCTGAGGTTTCTTTGCTAGACATACACCTATTATGGCAAAGATACGTGAAGGTATCTCTTTCTCTCTCACTTGTCACACACACGCATGAGCATCTTTTACAAATTGTTTTAATATTTTACAGGATCAAATTCATCAAATGGAAGGCTTTTGCCATGTTTTACCTCAAATTGAAATTCCGGAGTGGTTCCAAAGATCGAGGTTTGGGTCATTTCGACCAATCCAACTACCTTCAAATCTGTTCAGTAATAAAAATTGGAAAGGAATCGTTCTGTGTGTCATTTTTGTAGTCCCAGCACATTCGAACGACTTTTCTCCTGGAGAGGATACAAAATACTTTCATGAGTTTTATTGTCGTTTGGAAAAAAATGGAGATCCTATAAATGGAGATCCTATAGCTTTCAAGGTTCCTAAGGAAACATGTGTTGGTTCATTTGGAGTTTGGCTATATATATAGCATGCGAGGTTTAGAAAACATTTAGACGAACGGAGTTGTATTACCCCTTTCATTGGAACCAACAGCCCGGATATTGAGATTAATATGTGTGGTGCACGTATTCTATATAAGCAAGATATGGGAGAATTTCTACAAAACTTAGGCCAAAATTTTTTTGGGATTCCTAATGACCTCCGTGGAGAGCTCAAGTCACACTCACAACTTTCAAGATTGAATCAGGTCTGTTCCTCTATCGGTCTATATCACTAAATTCAAAATTGTTATCATATCTCTTCCTATATTTTTTTAGGGACTTTAATTAGGAGTAAATATAATATATATAAGGATACCACTTTATCCAAAGCATAAAATTATGAGTTTGAGTCCAATATATTATGTTATATTAATTCCTCAACTTATTCCATAAAAAAAAAAAAAAAAAAAATCCTCAATTTATTTATCTTGAGTAGTGTTATAGGCACTAAAAATTTTACTATTTTGAGTCCCCAAATAGACATGTCACTAATTATAATAACAAGTGGCAAACTCACGTGATACGTGGGAATATACAACTATTTTATAACGTGGTATAATGTATGATTTATTCTCTAAAACGTACTAGAGATATTATTTTTAAAATTATTTTTCATCTCTCCATCTCTACAAATATATCATTCTATTATTTTTAGTTTTTTTGGATAACTTAGGTGCATTAATTTGATTGATATTATTCTTTTTTTTTTTATATATATATATAAAAGATAGAAATACTATTATTTTTTTCAAGTGATCTATATTATTCAAACTTTTGTATAGTTTGTTATGGAGAGAGAGAGGGAGAGTAATCACCTTTATTTTGGAAGAGAATGTGAGACAAATAACAAAATTATATAAAAGAAGATGAGCAGAAGAATATTCAAAATAAAATGTATAGTTGTAAATACCAAATTATCCAAGTCATGCTATGTATTAGAATAACATTGAATCATTTTGTAATTTCATAGGATAACATGTAACAAACAAAAAAAATAAAATAAAACAGATAAAAAAAATTAAAATATAACCAAATCATATCAACCGAAAGTAGATTAAACATAAAAATTCATTAATCTAAATTAGAGGTGTAATAAAGAATTAAAAATTCATCAAGAGAAAGAATATATATATATATATATATATAAAAATAAAGAGAGAGAGAGAGAGAGAGTATTCACATTTTTGTATGAGAAAATTATGGATTGAATGGAAGAGAAAATAACAAATTTTTATAGTAAAAAAAAAAATGGGGGAGAAAAAGAGTCAAAATAAAAGGAAGATGAAGGAATGGAGAAACTATAAGCTTAAAGTATAGAGGAGTGAGGAGATAAAAAGGTAAAAATAAGTAAATTTTTTTTTTTTTTTTGAGAAGGAAAAATAAGTAAATGTTAGAGAATGTGTAATTGTAAGGTGAGAAATTAATAAGGAGATAAATAATTAAAAATGAAAGAGAAAATATTGAAAATAAGTTGATAATTTGGCGCTGATGTGGCTCAATAGGAGTGTAGTAATATTAAACGCTACGCTTCAACTTTTAGATATATATATATATATATATTCAAATATTATTTATGATTGATTGAAACATACTAATCATATTTATTACCATATCAATTTGCTAGCTTTGTGCGATAAATTTTAGCATTTCCTTATTTTTCTTTGCACAAGACTTCCACTCACACGTGTAGGTATGGTAAATCTTAGCATTTCCTTATTTTTCTTTGCATGAGACTTCCACTCACATATGTAAGCCTACGCCAACTAGCAATTATGAAAAAAATTTATCTTTAAACTTAGTTTTTTTGTATGTGTTTTTTTCTTTCACCTGTTGAACATTTGAAGGCTATATATTTTTTATTTTCTAAATGTTGACTTTTAGGTTTTCTATTTTTTATTTTCTAGTTATTTATTTTTCATGTTGAATTAATTTGGCTTCAACTGAGAGCAAGATTCGACCCACTTGACCAAAATCATTGCTGCCAGTCAAGCCGAAACTCTGAAATAAATAAATAAATAAAAAGAAAAAGAAAAATTCCTTTGTCATGTTTTATACCCATAAGAAAATCTAGCTTTCAAAACCCAAAAAAAAAAAAAAAAAAAAACCCACAAATATCTCCGCACCACTATGACCCACCCCTCATTGGCTACAGATCCCCACAATTTTGGTTTTCAAACCCAAAGCAAACTAGTTGGTCTGATCGGGTTAACTGAGAATTGACGAGGCTGTTTTTATATGCGAGAGAACCAGATATTTAAATAATCTAAAAAGAACATCCTGAACCAGTGGTGGAATAAAAAAACTGTCAAAACTGTCTGCTGGTTCAATTTGGTCAAGGGCTTTTTGAAAAATAACTATGGTTCAATTGGGTCAAGGTTTTTTTTTGGGGTCAAAGGGTTTTTTAATAATTGAGAAATGGGGTCGTGAATTGTGAACCTGAGACCCCTTAATCAAGAACCATGTTTGGTATACTAACCAACAGACCAGTCAGAGTTGTTGGGTTTTATAATGAAAAAAATAAAATAAAAAGAAAAGCATTATTATATTTATTTTAATTTTACATGATTTTTAGTATTTTTTTTAATGGAGATTAATAGTGTTTTGATTTATTATATCACCTCTCCCTCAATATATTAAATATTAATAAATTTATTTTATTTGTAAAATCTACTTGTAATTTAAGTATTAAGGATTTATTTTTAAAGTGAATTTAAAAAAATTAAATCAAAGTAAATGATTATAATAAAATTATTTTAAAAAAATTAAATGAAGGATTATTATAGAAAATTTATGCTTATTTATGTTTTATTATTAACTATTAACGATATATTATCAAGAAAATTTTATTTGAAAGTTTATTTGTATTTTTTAAAGATATTTCATTTTTACTAAATATATCCATATGTAATACATTTATTTTAATTTTAGTTGATTACTGAATTAATTGTGGCCTTTGATTTTAATTTAATACATTTAAAAATTTTCTACAAATTTAATACATTTCTATCGTTTAATTATTTCTGAATGACCCTTAAAAGTTGATGTGTCCTACATTATAAAATTAATATATATATATATATATATATATATATGTATATTAATTTATCTCGTTATAAACAATAAATTTCTGCATTGAACTTGGATTTAGACTAGAATACGAGAAGCAACGTTTATGAGAGCCTCATTTACTGACAAACTAAATGTTTCTTGATACAAATTGACTCATAAATTCTAGCAGAGCTTTTCCTTGGACAAATCGAGTGGTAAGAAATGTCACCTTCTTGCTGCAAGGAAACTGTCCATTGAATGGGGTTTCAATCCTGAGCATTGGAAATGGATTTCTCTACCTGAAGAATCCAGGTCTGTCCCTATTATATATTAGTACTCCTTTATTTATTTATTATTTTTAAATTTAGACTTCTTCTTCTTTTTTTTTTTTTTTTTTTTTTTTTTTTTTTTCATCTAGTTCTTAACTGTGTACATGTAAAAATCAAACAGGTTCCCAGAGGTAGCGGAACTTAATCGTGTGTATTGGTTTGACATCTGCGGTAAGATGAGTACTTCAATTCTGTCTCCCAAAACACGCTATGCCGCTTACCTTGTGTACAAGTTGAGGAGCGGAGCCCATGGATTTGATGGCCCTCCTTTCAAGGCTTCAGTGGGAACTGTTGGAGGTGAAGTTTATGAACAAACTGTTCTATTGGGCCTGTTTGTCATGGAGCCAAACCAGCAAGACCAGATTATACCGCCGCCGCAGCAGCACACTTCACGTCCCAAGCAGAGAGAAGATGGATGGTTAGAGATTGAGTTGGGTCAATTTTTCAATGGGGGAGGAGAAGATGACGAACTGCAGATTAAACTTAGGGAGATAGAAGCTCTTAACGAGAAGACAGGCCTCGTTGTTGAAGGGATCGAGATCAGGCCAACAAAGGGTCAGTAAAATTTGTGCTTTTATTAGTACTAAGTGACATTGATGATATACTAAATTGCAATTCTATCAAACTTGATATTGGTCCCAAGCCAATCGGATGAGTATAAAATTTATAGTGGAATTACTATCTAGGCCTCAAATTTGTTGGGGCAGATTTGAGGGTACTAGCTTGTATGATTTTTATTAAATTGTAGCTTTAGAATTTGGCCTTCAGAATTTTATGGCATGTGTTAGACATATAGGGTAATATCCTTGTAAATTGGCATAACATGTTGATGTGTTTTGGTGACTCAATTGAAGTTTGGAAGTAAGTTGCACATTGTTGGTAAAGCAGTAAGAATAAATTGTACCACCTAACTTTGGGGATTTATTTCTCAAGTTAGGGTGAATGGATTGAGTTGTAAATTTGTGGGAGCTCTATTTAGTATGTATAGAGTATGGATGAAGGTTCATGTACCTTAGTTCTACTGTCTAGTACACAAAGGAAAAATTATAAGCCCTGCAACTATAGTTTTTTATGATTAGTGCTCAGTTTTGTGTGTTTTGATGTTTTAAACTGGTAATTGCATGTTTGAGTGTTTGGTTGCATTTGGGATGGTTGTAGGAATTCACAGGGGCCTAGTTAGGGTGAAGAATTAATAGGTATAGGAACTTGAGGGTGTAAGTAACGAAATTATGGATTAGAACACTCCATGAGTTGAATAGTGTGCTTAATAATGAAAGTGGCTGTTTGTTATTTAGGGGCAGGACAAGACCAGTAGGGGACTCCATTACAAGCAAAAGCATTTGCGTTGAGGTAAGGGATTGTGATATGAGGGTCTAGCAGCCCATATTTTTGTAAACATGTGTTTTAAAACAAAGCTTTTTGATAAACATGATTATGCTTATGTTTCATTGAAATTAAGCGTGTTTTTTTGTCAAACTATACATATGTTTTATAGTGAGATAATGAGTAAATCATGTGGATATGCAAGATGTTTATAACCTCTGTTTGAGACTAAAGATCAAGGAAATTATTATTATGGAAACAAATTTGTTTTAAGAAAAGAATGTTTTTAGAAAGAAAATGAATTTCAAACGAAATGATATACTATTGTGGATCAAGTCAGTGTAACATTGTACTTGGCATAGGCCAAGGAGTACCTGACACAGTCAGATGAACTGTACCCTGATGTTTGTACTTGGGGGGCGCATAACCAGATAATGGCTGGCCTTAATGGCCAGGTAGTTAAGTTTATGAAAATGATTTAAATGATTACGATCCTGTATATCTTTAATATGTTTGACACTATGATAGTTTTAGCTTTAGATTCATGAGTTTCACAATTTATGTGCGGTTATGATTTGCTTAGGCATTTTCAGTATGGAAGTTATGATTCTCATGAATGGTGTATGGAACCCCGGTTATATGTTGAATTGATGATGCTTTCCAAGCTAATGATCGCAAGTCATGTTTTACAGGAAATGTTTTCAAAAGATGTTACCTTATGTTATAAGCATGTGATGTTAGGATTGAATTCAATGGTTTTGTTGTATAGCTGGATTCGAGGTCAGCTAGGCCTCCAAGAATTGAGGAAAGGAAAACAGAGAGAGAGAAAAGGAAAAGATTGAATTGAGAATACGCTTGCTTGATTGATTACTCTACAATAGATTGGTCCCTTATACCTCACCTTACAGCTGTCAATGATCCACCATTCTCTAACTCTACTGTCTTGCACTGTCACTAACCTGTATAGCCATGCCTCAATTGACACTATACCCTACAATTCTGATATACAAGTCTAATATAGGCACTTAGGCACTTATACTACTAATACACTATCAGGCACTTAGGCACTTATACTACTAATACACTATCACAGCACTTAGGCACTTATACTACTAATGCAACCATACCGCATACCAACATACAGAATTATACAACATACAAAACTATGCCTAACATGTGATCTATGTTGATGTTTCCAGAATGAGATTGATATATGCTTTATGTTTTCGAGAATGTTATATGTGTTTATGCATACTCTTGAAACTGTTTATAAGGAAGTCGTAACCACATGTTAACAATACTTTTTTCTATTATGCAGGTTAGATTATGTTCATGTCACGCCTCCCTTACTGAGCAAGTGGTATGCTCACCCTTAACATTTTCAGTGAGCAGGTATTTTCCTTTTGCAGCTCAAAGTCTCAGCAGTGGAGGAGTTTATGCAGGAGTCATGATGGAAATGTTACTGTATTTTAAGACACCGAGTACCTAGATAGTTATGATGTATGGTAGTGGGAGATGGAACAATTTAACGATGGCTATGTAAAAATAAATTCTGTTGTGCTATGTATATTGAGGTTACCTAATCATTATGTTATTACATTTGATGGTACTCTAGATGCTCTGATTCTTCACTTCCTGTAGATGGGCAAATCATAGATGATAAATAGAATCACTTGATAAGCATGAGTAAAAGACTAGTAACAGGAAAGAGCTCTACCTCTATCGTCGGATTCGTTTAATTACTCTTCAAAGAGCTCTACCTCTATCTTTCCGAAAACCCAATCTTGATCGACAACTCTAAAAAGGTATTTGCTATAACTATTTGATTGGCTTCAGTAAGTTATATATACTAGGGTCAATTCAATTTCAAACAGCTTTCCACTTTTAGAACTCTTAATTCTATTTCTGAATTCGTTGAATGAAAATAAGCATTAACGTGTGTGTGATATTTATAGACAGTTTGCCACTCCTTGGGAATAGACACAGCCAGCATATAATCATACATATTAACGCCAAGAGACAGAGACGGAACTAGTAATGGGCTGAGGGGGCCATGGCTCCCATCTGACCAGATTTTTATTTTTACAAGATAGAATTTCTACTCTAGTCTAATCTAAGTGTATATGTGTGTGAAGCTATTTTTTAGAAACTTGAACCTTGGCCTTTACTCCTCACACTCTACAAGCATTTATACTTGTGGAGTGACCACCGCACCAAAGATGCGCGGTGGTCGACCAGATTTTTTTAAAAATAGTAATAGTATATACACATTTAATGAATAGTTTAACAATTAAGCCCAAAATAATTATTTTTGGTCCCTCTTCTCCCAATAAGTTATAAATTGGCTCATGAAAATGATAAAACCCAACTGGCAAACAACTATACTACAATATTTGTGTAACTGTGTTGGCTATTTCTTACTCTTTCTTTTTAGATCTAAGCTATTTTTTTTATTAGTGTTAAGATTGATTATTTGAATTTTTGTGAATAAGATATGACTATTTTCGCTAAAAAGAAAAAAAAAGTGCAAAGCAAAATAGAAGAAAGATAGATGAATACAAATTACAAACCAAGTTAATGTACTTGTAGTGAGTGAGAGTGGGGTGCATGGGTGGCCATTAGTTAGTGTGTGGGGTGGAATGGTAGGTGTGTTTGGCTATTAATTTTTAACTTAAAAAAAAAAATATATATATATATATATATATATTTTTAACTTACCACTTACTAGTTGTTGTTGGTTGTTTATTAGTAAATTAGTTTAATTTTATGTGGGTATTATGGAATTGAATAGTTGTGTTAATAAATTGGTGCTAATGTGTAGTGTATAGCCATTAGTATTACAAATTTTACTACATAAATTTTATATATTCATGTATCATTAATTAAAAGAAAATTAGGATTGAAAGGGAGATTGTTGCAAAGTTTAGTACAAAATCAACTATAGATGATTATTGTTATTTAAAAGAATATTGCATTCTATTTGTAAATGATTAAGTTAAAATGTATTAATAAACGGTTATTTTCTTTCTTCTCTTTTGTTGATATTTTCTTAACATTAAATATATGCTAATTTTTATTTTAAAGAATTTTTTTTTATTGAGGCTTTGCACCCCCCCCCCCCCCAAAAAAAAAAAAAAAAAAGATCCTGGTTCCGTCCCTACCAAGAGTTAACCTTATACCAATGCTATAACAGATAAAACGGTTAAGTTATGATTTTTCATAACATTATTGTTGGCAGTATTCCATAACAAAATTTGTTGTAATTCTATGAATTTATTTCATTGTATTTTGTGAGATTTAATTATAATGGGTTTAGTCTTAAGTTGGTGAATATTATTCAAGATAGTGAATTCACGACTAGCTTTTTATGAGTAACTCGCAACTTGGCTAAATTGCGAAGTGACCAACGAAATGCTTTGACAGTTGGATTTTTTGTGTGACTCTTCATATCCTTTACCCACACTATAAATATCCTCATTACCCATAAAATTGTAAAGAGGCTATCGGATAGAAAAAGTGGAGAGATTAAGGTTTTCAGAACACCCACCTTTTAGAGAGAGCTACTCATCTTCAAGAAAGAAATTTTGAGAGAAATTCTTGTAGTCTCTTCTCCTTCTCTCTTCCATTTTCATAATTTGAGAAGAGATTTTTACCCAAATACAACTCACACACAATATAAGTATTGAGGGGGGTCTTTGCCAAATTAAGCCAATAAGGCTTGGTGGTACAATCGAGTGGTATTGCGGGATTTGGGAAGTTAGTGAAGACAAGACTTCAAGAAGTCCATCGTGTGCTGGAGCTTGTAGGGCTCAAGTATTTTGGTAAATTAGGCTTGGGGGTCTCTTTGGTTATCTTTCTACTCCAACTTATTCATTAGTGGATCTATTAGGTTCTAAATATTTAGGATTAAATGTTTAGGTTCTAATTTTATGTATGGTGAGAAACCGAGTATAATAACATGTTTAGTATAAGATATTTATGTTTTAGAATAGGTTTAGACATTGCTCAAGTTGATTCAAGTTAAGATTTAAGAACATTCAAGCTATAGAAAGAAGAATTCAAAAACTGCAAGACTTGACCGATCAAGTGTGTCCTTCAATTGATCGAGACACAAATTCTACAAATTTTAAAGAAGGTCCAAAAGCCCATGAAGCATTTAGGGTTTGAGTCCAAAACTGCTAGGTATAAAAACAAAACCATAATACACATTTTCGAGGTCTTATGAGTTACTCTTGTAAGATCTGTGAGGTTTTGTAACCTTCTAACTCAACAAGCATTTACCGTAGATTAGATTAATATTGCATGAACCGGTGGAATTAAGTTGCTGCAACAAGATCAACTACTGCTGATGATCTAAAGCTTTGAGTGGAGATCTCAAAGTCACAAACAAGATCGTTTGTGTGCAACAAATTCAGAATAGAAGAGTCCGTAGATTCAGAGTTGTGTATGGTCACATGAGTAAGTACTACAAGCGGTAGCATTAGATTTAGGATTAAGTCTATTGTAAAAACTTCCATTCTATTACTAAGGTATACAACTCCAAACTTAGAGCATGAGAGAAAAAACATAATCCCTCTATAGTTCCTTGGCAACCCCCTATGTACCCAAGTTTGGTTGAAGATTAATGTAAATGTTGCAGAAAGGGACAATGTAGTTTTCCTAGCTGTTTTGTGTAGAGACTCACTTAGGGCCTTAATTGACATCTAGACTAGCTCTCATGTTAGAGGATTGGCAAATTGGGATGAAGCATAAACTATTTTGTTGGCAGGGAAAAGAGGCATTCAGGTATGTATGTACCTATGACTCCCAAAGTATCATTAATGCCTTGGATGAAAATTGTAAAGGAAGTTAGATTTTTGCTGTTTTGTATGGGTATCATGTTTTGTCCCTTGGCAAGCTTAAGACTTGTTTAGTAAGAGATTTCTAATAACGTTATTTAAGTTTTTTAGAAGTACACGGGGATGAATAAGTGTGTGAAAATACGTATTGTGGTGTTTAAACAACAATTTTTGTTGTTTAAACATCGTTACTAAATAGAGCCTAATTTTTTGGCTCATAACGTGGCTACTTGGTATCTCTGCTTTCTCTGAATTGGCCTTTTGTCAAAGTAGAGATAATTTGGGCCATTAGGCATTTTGTAATCTCATTTACTCAGAAAAATAGAAAATATAATAAATCAAGATAGGCCAATTTTTTTTTTTTTTTTTTCCAAACATGTTGACTAACAATTAAAAAGGCAAAGTAATTTCTTTTTGGCGCAATTGCACTTTTAGTCCCTACATTTTGAAGTTTTTCCATTTTAGTCCCTACATTTTATTTTTTCCACTTTTAGTCCCTAAAACCAATTTACGCTTTCCGTTTTAGTCCTTTCCGTCAGTCAACCAACGGAAATAATCGAGGTGGCAGCCGGAACAATTAAAATATTATAAAAATGCCACATCACCCGACAAATCAGCATATATATTTTAAAAATTAATTTATTAATTTTAATTAAATAAAAAAATAAAAACATAATTAAAAATAATAAAATCAAACCTAAACCCAGAAAATCAAATCCAAGAACACAAATTCAGAATTAAAAACAATGAAATCAAATGCCTATGAACACAAGAACACAAACCCGAAAATCAAACCCAAGAACATGAAATTTATACCTAAATAAATAAAAAATTAAAAACAGATAGTTTAAAAAAGAAATTAAATTAAAAAAATCTTTAGATTATGTTCTTCCTAGTTATCATGAAGAACATGAACTTAAATTAATTAAATTAAAAAAAAAAATTCTTTACATTATGTTCTTCCCAGTCATCATGAAGAACATGTTCATGTTCTTCCAATAATATGTTGGTTGTCGAGGAAATTAAAAAAATCAAGAACATGCCAACATGGAACACGTAAAATCAAAGGGCACAGATCTACAAAATACAAAAGACCTTCAAACATTCAAAACACAAAGAACACAGACCCTAACCCAACCCTCAATCTCTAGCAAACCCAGAACATCACATGAAAAATCAAACCCTTCATACAAACATCAAACCCAAAAACAAACCCATAAATTTCAAACCCAAATTCGAGAAACCCGTAAACAAACCCAGAAATTTTAAACCCACCGATCTAATAGAGACCCACCGATCAGTAAGAGATTGGAGGTAAACCACCGCCGACCTCAAGCCCTCCACTATCATGCACTTAGCCCCACCGTCCTTCACATCGACACAAGACACAGCCCCAACGTGTAGCTCCTTCACTGGAACCAAGCACTCCGACTCGAGCAAGGCTTCGATGGCGTTGGCGAAGAGGAGGTGGAGGGAGCCGAGAAGGCAGGGCGGCGATAAGGGGTTTGTGCGTTGGGGTTTGGGAGTTCTTGAGGGAGGAGATTTGGGAAGGCGAGAAAATGTGGATTGAGGGGATTCACTACCACCACCACCATGCACGAAACCCACAAAAAAATCAAAGCAAAATCCACACAAAACCCACAAAATCAATCCAAAAGGAAAACCCATCCCTAAATCCATTCCTAAATCAAAACCCATACCAAATTCTAACCCCAAAACCCATCGGAAACCACCCCAAATCAAAACCCATGAACCATAAATCAACCCATCATCAACCACAGTGCTTCAATCAATCTACCTCAACCAACACCACTACACCACGAGCTCAAAATCCACAAAGAGGGCCGACCTTTATTTGTTTGACATAAATGAAAGAAAGAGAGCAGGACTTGAAATTTTTTAATATAATTAATTTAATTTCTTTTTTAAACTATATGTTTTTAATTTTTTATTTAGGTAAAATTAATAAATAATTTTTTTAATTTATAAGTGACGTGGCATTTTTAATTGTAAAATAAAATTTTTATTATAATTTTAATTGTTCAAATTTGCCACCTCGGCTATTTCCGTTGGTTGACCGACGGAAAGGACTAAAACGGAAAGCGTAAATTGGTTTTAGGGACTAAAAGTGGAAAAAATAAAATGTAGGGACTAAAATGGAAAAACTTCAAAATGTAGGGACTAAAAGTGCAATTGCGCCTTTCTTTTTCTCTGAACAAAAGGTTGGATGGCTCAAGATATTTTGTTAATATATTATTTTAAGAAATTTTTATAATATTTTTTATAAATAAATAAAAAAATTGTAATAGTTAGTTTTTTTAATAAATTTTTTAAAAAATAATCCACAAAAAAATCCTCTCTTTCTTTCTTTTTTTTTTTTTTAAATCAACCTTTTGCCATTTAGTCCAAGATTCGCTTGTTTGTTGACCCACATAATTTTAGGTCCGCGGTCCTCTAACTCAGTAATTTCATCTGTAATAATGCCCGGGCCCATAAAGGAGAATTTAATCATTTATAGGTGGAGAGCCCCTCCTTTTTACTGTGTGGACCGGTGCGGTGTTTTTGCCTTTTGACTCCAGAGGGCAGAGAACAGTGGTGGAATAAAAAAACAGAAGTGGTGTCATATCGATACACTAGTGCTACACACAAATTCGGGATTATTTGCAGTCGAATTGACAATTTTTGGATTTTCAATATAGATGATAGGTTTCTCTCGTTATAATTATTAAATTATTATTCTTTTAATTAAAAAAAGAAGAAGTCTATTTGGCTAAGATGATGAAAAAGTTTAAGAACGAAAAATGTTGAAAAAATAAAAGTAAAATAATAAATTTTCAACATGGGTGTTTGGTACATAAGATGGAATATATATATATATATATATATATATATATATATATATATATATATATATATATATATATATTAGAACAAGATTTAGGTACAGTATTTAGGTGTTGTTCCTTAGATTCCTCTTTCAAGATCATGCCATGTAACTTTTTTCTCATGGATAAAAGTGTATTTTTAAAGTTAAATAGCTACATGGTAGAATTTTAAGAGGAGAACCTAAAGAATAACATCTAAAGTACTGTACATAAATTTTGTCATAAATTTTATTTGTTTGGTTAATAAAAAAATGATATGATGAAAAGTAGTTGGTCAAATTTACTATAATACACTTGTTATATAAGAAGTTTTTTTTTTAGTAACAATTTGTTATATAAGAAGTAATTGTTTCCATTATAATATAACAAATAATAATATTATCAATTAAATTAGTAAAAATAAAGTTGAATGGTGGTAGAGCCCTGTTGTGCGCTAGTGGTACCTATGGAATTACCAAAAATGCCCAAGTGACAATATACCATAGGGCGTAGGGTGATGATTACACACATAAGCCCCATTTTTTTGTTCAAAAAAAAGAAAAAAAAAAAACTAAAAATGGTATGTTTTAAAAGTTAATATGTCACACTTATTGTATAAAGCATAAATTTGGCATAAAATACTAATTAATGGCACACCAAATACCAAAAAACCTCTCACATCAAATGTTCTAAATGCTAAAAGTTTTAGCATTGATGCACAATGCAATTCTAATTATGTGATAAGTTTGATGATCATGATAATCTCCTTAAGAGAATGAGAAAATTAAAAATTAAAAATTTTAGTGGTACCAAGAGAAATTAGGAAAATATAATGTATAATAACAATAGTTAGAAGAATATAGATCACTTCAAAAAATAATAATATCAATCAAAAATAACAGAATAATAAAATTATATTATTGTAAAAAAAGAGAGATAGGAATTACTTTTAGAAATTGTTTAAATTTTAGGAAAAACAAATTGTCTACAATAAAAATTTGAGAATAAATTATACATTATACTACATCTCAAAATAATTATATATTCTGCTACTAGAACGCATAAAACTTTAACACAAGATATTTATAGGCAAAGTAACCCTAGGCTAAACTTATTCTAACTATAGTAGGAAAATTACTTGTTCCGCTTACAACAAACTTGAGCCCTAATATGTCTAGCATCCTTGCTCAAACTCTAGAAGGGAAAATCTAAAGCAAATTTGAGTTTGGAGAGATGTGTGCAAAACAAACTAACAGCGAGCCACTATGAGAAAATCAATAATGTGCCATCTCTGCTATATCTAAATGGGTCTTTTATCAAAGTAGAAATGGTTTGGCCCCAAGGCATTTTGGGATTTAGATGGTTCAATAGTTAGCATTATGCAATAATTGAAATTACCATTTTAGTGTGAAAAGTAAAAGATTTAAGATAAAAAAAAAAGTAGGAAGATAAAAATTCAAAATTTAATAATGTTTTTTATTCAAAGTGAACTTTCAAGTTTTAATCTTAACCCTTAAAAGTGGTATTACATAGCTATTGACTATTGCACCAAATGACATTTTGTAATCTTATTTTACTGAGAATAAAAATGAAAAAAATTAAAATTGTAGGGAGTTACCCTTTTTTGGCTTTTGAGTTTTGACTAAGAAATAGTTTTGTAGTTATGGAGTGGTGTTGTTGCCAACATATCAATAATTTGCTACACTATTTCTCATAGTCTTATAAATTAATTGGTATTTTATTTATAGTATTTTTAACCTGTAAGAATTTAAAATTTATCTCATTGTAACTATCGATTTATTATTATTAAAAAAAAAGAATTTATTTAGTTGAGAATATAAAAAAGTGAAAGGATAAGAATTGTTGAGAAAATACATAAAACTAAAAGTGAGAGGATAGAAAATATTTGAGTTTTCCACAATGTGTATTTGGTACAAAAGAAGATGCGAAATAATTATAACTTTTTTCTTGTTTGGTACTTTGGTTACCAAGAAAAAAAGTCGATTTAAAAAAAAAATTTTTTTTGAGCAGCAGGTAGGGCCTCCAAAGCACCAAAACAAATTCTCCTGGATACCCAACGCCGGAGTCAAGATCAACGAAACGGTATTACAACAAACAAGAAAATCAATTTCTATTTCTCTAGAAAACATTTTACTAAGGAAAACTAAGGGGGGTTTGGTACATGCACTTAAAAACTGAAAACATGTGTTTGAAAATATGTGTGGAAATACGTGTGGGTAAAAAAGTGTGTGTAAATACGTGTAATGTTGTTTAAAAACTGAAAACACGTGTTTGAGTAAATGTACCAAACGAGACCTAAGGGTGTGTTTGAATATCGTTTATTTTGTTGAAACTGAAAAATTATTGCTGAAAGTATTGTAGATAAAAGTAAAAGTTAGTTGAAATAGTACGACCTATGAATAGTGTAAAAAAGTGCAGTGAAACTTATGAATAGTAAAAAAAAATAAGCTGAATAGTGAAATAATTTTAATTTTTAATCCTAACTCAAAGACACACTAATTCATATTTATGACAGGAAGTTGGCGGAAAAAATAGTAACCTGTTTACAAGTTGTTGAAATTTGTGTCGGATATTAGAGCAGCAGCTTAAGTAATAGTTCAAAGTAACATTGAAGAAAAGAAGTGCAAGAAAGAAGATGACAGATCAGAAGAATAAGAAGAAAATATGCTGGAAGTCTAAACTACAAGCCGTGTGTACATCGAAAGCTACGTGTAGTATTAGTCTTGTATGTACCATTCATTAAGCTAGCACGTGCAAAGTGTGTGTAGATGAGTGACTGGAGTCAGACTCTTTAGCTTCTTCTCTTCCAATCCAACCTCAAATCAGCTGCTAATATTTCTCTAAACTTTGTGGGTTTATGCTATTGTTGTTTTGTTTGAGTTTCGGTTCTTATATATGTAACCATTTAAATCTTTAAACTTTTGAGTTTGGGGATGTTCAGACTTAAAACTTGAGTGAGACGTGGGAATCCTTATCCATAAGTTGGGATTATATTAGATTTGGTTGGGAGTGTGGGGAGGACACGATACTATGAACCTATGGAATTAGGAGATTATTATTTTTTTTCAACCACCTTGGTAGTAAGAACACCAATTTCACCATCAATTATAGTTTGACTTTTAGTTAATTAGACACTTTTGATAAAGAACACCAATTTCATCAATTTCTGATAATGTCTGAAAGGCACCCCTCATATCTCTGCAAATATTTAGCCTGAATAATTTTAGCCCCGGAAAGAACAGTAGTCTTTTCTGAACATGAAATTGTATATTTAAGGATTCATCATAAAAGTCTTTGCATTCTTGTTACCATTTGGGAGATTTTGGTGGACAGAAATAACTTTACACTAAGGCTTTTGCACCCAAATACTAAGAAAACAACATCAAATTATCTCATTCTTTGTCAGATTTTTTGGTAGTCATTATTAGCCACTATACAAGCTGTACTATCAATCTTTCATCCATCAAAATTTTAATCTTTAGAGTCATTGTGAAATAACAGTTTAGCAGTCATGAATTAAACCTTACATACTTTAAACTAAATCCTTCAAAAGTTTGATGAACGAGTCAAAGGAAAACACAGAAAAGTGACCAGAAATCACATTGACTGGTAAATACAAAGAGCATGTATAGATGTACAATGAAAAATATCAATACACCCATACTAGAATTCATAGCACCAAAGATTTCTTTCATTCCTTCCTTCTGGCTGAGCTGAAATCATAAGAATTACATATTTTGAGTAACAACCCATTTTCATATTGCCCCTCTAGAAAATTATACACTAGAAATATTTTTGGAGCTCTGAGACCATAGCATCTTCTAGAAGCTTACATTCATTTATCTTTCTTTTTTTTTTTTTTTTTTTTTTTTTTTTTTTAAGTATTACATTCATTTATCAACCCAAATACTAACAACCCTCTTATTGTGTTTTAGTGGAACCCCAAACTCTGTATGGAGCGTTGGAATTGATGATTAATATTATATATGTATTTACTGAAAAACATGAATTACGTACTTTGATAAAATTTAGGACATGATTGACTTTATAATTGGATTAAACAGCGGCCCCCATTGGTCCTACTCTGAGTCTCTGACCATTTCAAATGCGTTAGAATATGCTTTTGCTGGTAACTGGCATTAGAGTTACTTTAGTTACTTGTTTAGTTTCAAGTAAAATGGTGTCACTGCTCTGTATTGGCATGCTTTTTTCTTTTTTCTTAGGTAAGAAACATACTCCCAAAAATGGTGAGCAACACGCTTGTCAGTTTTGATTGTATCATTGTGTGTTGTGTGGTGCAGAGATGCACATTGTTTCAATATCATAGTTAGCAGTTAGCACCCCCTCCCATATTATTCCTCACAACTATTGTCATTTAAAATCTTTCCTCACAACTATTACCCCTCACAACTATTGTCATTTAACATTTATTTAGCTTTGTAAATTAAGATATAGTTCTTTTAAGATTAATCTATATAGAAACAATGGTGCACTTATTGATCTGTCAGTACTTCTGTACAAACTTATTACGTTAATATCTCGGATCAAGTGGTATATGGTTCTGTTTTTGCTCAATCTATCTTACTAATTATACTTATATTGTATATTCAGGTGACTGAAGATTGGATGAATCTTGCCATGCTCCAAGATAAGAAGTATATTAAAACATCGAAGGCGTGTTTTTATTGAAATAAAATGTAAATTAATCTGATCTGAATTGGATTCTCAGCCTTCTATTATAACTCAGGAGCTGCTGCATTCATCTTTCCTTGTGACAATATAACTATGAATTTAAAATGCTTATTTTCGTATTATCAAGTGCTTTATAGCTCAATTGATGTGCTTTATAGCTCAATTGACATTTTTTGATATTTTCAACAAACGCCTATTATTCAAATCCCTCTTCCCCCATTGTTATCTAACTTATTTTATTGCATACTTTACAATTAATTCCTTTGTTTTTGGGATCATTTTCTCACAAGAGGTAATTAAATAAAAGAAATTATAGAAAGGATTGTTATTTATGCCTAGATTAGATATCAGATAAATGGATATCAATAAGACCTTTTCAATTGCAGCCAATAAATTATTACGAATAATTTCGAGAACTTAAGGGGAAAAAGAGATAACCTAATTTTTTTTAGTTACTGCTTTTAGTCTTTTGAGAAAGATACATTGTTTGGGATAGAAAGAAAGAAAAAACTGAATTATTAAAAAGAAACTTATTTATTTATTCAAAGTGTTCTACATTTGATTTCTTAAACACGCCTACTTCCACAATGATTTCTGGTCATTCATGCGAGTGATGTTTAATTCACTTGAAATATTTATAGAGCACTTTTGAAAAACAATAACACTTAGAAATATTTTCAGAGCACTTGAAATCTTTAAAGAGCACTTGAGAACAATATAATTTGAAATAGAATATGCTACTTGGCGTGGTAGTCTCAACAGAAATTGTAAAATGTTTAGAAATAAATATACTAGATGATCTTTTAAAAATATAAAATAAAATTTTAAAATTGGCTTTCCTAAAATGTATACAAATATTTAACCAAAAACAAAAACAAGGTGGAGTACATTAGGATCCGTAGGAGACTTAAAATTCACAAGATGATCATGAGACCTAGCTGGTCAAGCTTCTTCTTTGGAGACATTTGCAGAAGATGGCCTCCACTTTCTTCGAGCTCATGTCAATATATGACTAGCTCTTTCTGCCGCAAAACCATAGATACTTATTTTGTTCCATCGTAGAGAATTATTTGATTTTTTCATTTCAAGGAATTCGCATGATACATTGAGACAATCATTTTGAGGGTTGAATGATTGATGCACTATCTCCCTTCAACCCTTTGAGCAAAATGCGGCAAAAGGAAGGAAAATCCATGGGCTGACCCCATCATCTCCACCCCGTAGGAACTATGAGATCACCCCAAGGACGAGGCCCTTTGTAACGCGACATAAAGACTCCTTATTTTATTGAAATTTCATAAACTTAAATTAAAACTAAACTAAATGATAAATGAAGCGACATCCCCTAGAGTATTTACCACAGAATAATTAGATGAATTTGAACAATTTTTTTGACTACTTCAATCGCCAAGACACAATAAGCGAAAATGCCCACAGTTATCAAGTATACAATAAGCAAGGAGAGACCTTTTTTTTTTTTTTTTTTTTTTGATGAACAAGGAGAGACCATTTGGCAACATGGTGATTGATAGTGTTATATAAGCTATCATCCTGGAGATTAGGGCAATTGGCAATAAAACTTGCACTTAAGTTTTGTTTCCATAAAAGAATATGAGGAAGACAGGAAAAGAACCCAGCAGTGTTGAAAGACATAAAAAGGTAATATGTAGCAGGACATGTATTTTTTGCACATTTGATCGATGGAAGATGCACTTGGGGTCTAGTTTTATGTCTTCCTTCCAAATAGTTTGAGGAGGGGATAGTCCTGCTTCATAAGTCACTGTTAACTATTTTTAAAATGACAATGGGGTTTTTGCCTTACGAGAGGTTCTCCTCATTTATCAACAAATCACCGTGTTAATTTAATTTCTGCCGTACTTAGTTTATTTGGTGATTTGTTGGTGTCTTCACGATTTGCTTTTAATTTGACCTAATTAATCAACTTGAGTAATTAAATTAATTAACCGGGGTGAATTTATAACCCAACAAACTATATAGCCTATAACTCAATTGACATTTCCTCTTCCCATAATAAAGGGATGAAGGGTAAGGTCATGCATTTAAAACCCACCAGGTGCTTGTAAAACTCACCAATCATAAAAAAAAAAAATAAATAAATAAAAAATAATAATAATAAAGTAATGTACTGGCTACCCTTTTTTTTTTTTTTTTTTTGCTAAAAAAAAAAATAGGTCTCCAGTGTGGGCTCATCAACTCCACACCATGTAACGGCAATAAGTAACATCATGTGTATCACACGGGACTTGTTGGGGCTGTTGCTCGAACCATTCCTCTCTAGGTCTTTGGACAAGGACTCCTACAATCAAGCTAAGCCACACCCCGTGTGGTATGTATTGGCTACTTTTGTGACTTGTGGAAAGAAAAAGAAAAAGAGAAATTATGCCATTAAGAGTGTTCTGAACTTGTTCCCTTAACCCTTATGCCTTTGTACCACACATGTTTTCTTTTTGTTTAATTCTCCCGGCCCCCCTCTCAATTGCCCAGATGAACAAAGATAAATCTAGAAGTTCAGAGAAAGTTGCTTCTAATGAAGAAAATGAGGCTGGGGAAAATTTTCCAATGTCTCACTTGAGGAACATGTTGAGCTGAGTACGAATGATACCGGTGATGAGGTAGACAAGGATCTAGGTTTGAATTAATTAAGGTGTGTGAACTCCCAATTCTCGACAACGACATGTACTAATGTATGTGGTGAGGTCCATTACATATCAAATCTCATAGAGAAATGAAATATTTTGTTACATTCATGATATGGACACATATTTAAAGCGTAGAAAGTATGAAAAATTTCAAGAGTATAAAAGGGAAGTTTAAAACCAATTAGGAAAGAATATTAAGATACTAACATAATATCATGTAAGATAGTATGTATTAGAATTATTTTACTATTTTTAAAATGACAATGAGATTCTTCTTAAAAAAAAAAATTACAATGAGATGGCATAACAACTTACTATAAATTATGCACCACAACAAAATAGCGTAATAGAACTATGTTGGACTTGGTAAGATTAATGTTGTGGGGTCTCTATTTAGAGCCCAGGCCCAACAGGTATGGGGTTCTGGTCCAAGGAGCCCCGAAATAATGAATTTATAGAGAATGAGCTACAGAACTAGGCCTTAACGAAGTGTATTCTAGCTAAAGTTGGGCCATACAACAATTGAAAGTAAGAAAATCCCCTTCATGTCCGTTGGATATTCAATTCGAGGAGACGTGGTGAATGTATACTTGTCCCCGCTCAAAGAATATGGTTCTAGTACTATTCTTCTGTTCTAACTTTCTTTTTTCTCCCTCCCCCTCTTCATGGGGACTCCCCTTTCTTATATAGTTTTCTTGAAGTCATCGGGGCCTTACACTTGTCGACCATCCGGACCTGCACTTGAGTGCCTATCCCATCGGACATCCCCCCCCATCTTTCTGTGAGTTGTGGTAGCGAAGGCAGAACTGTTCACATGTCCTCTCCACATTAATGCGGTCAGAAAAGTAGCTACCATGCATTTAATGTGGTAGCTGCAGCCTCCCCCTTGACACCCTACGCTTTCTTCCTTCTTACGGGCTTGTGAGACTCATCCTTGTTACTAATGCTCGTTGGAGTGGGTCCTTCTAATAGGCGGAGTGCATGCTTGAGCCCTATTTGTTACATCCGAGGAGACATTTCTCCTCGAACTGCCTTCTAAACATCTTCGAGCCCACAAGAACTGGGCCGGGAGCCCTTTTGGCACCCACGTCTTCTCCTCGGACGTGGTCGAATTTCCCATACGGGACCCAAGGCCCATTGTATGATCTTGGGCCTTTGCCCCTACAAATGTTTTGTAATTCTTTACTATGATCTTAATTTTGAGGACTTTTTTAACACACACACACACACATATATATATATATATATATATATATATCTTAATTTTGAGGATTGTAATTGCAATGCTCTTGCTTAATCTAGTTTCTACAAAAAATTATGAATTGGAAGAAAACCTAACCGACAAGATTAAAATTTTGAGGTTCTTTAGCTCATATATTAATTTTTTATATTTAAGGGATAAATTATATAAACATAAACAGCTTACAAAAAAAAAAAAAATTACATAATCTTTTTTTTAAGTAAAAAAAAAAGGGTCTTTAGTGTGGGTTCATTGACCTCACGTTACATGACAACAATGAGTAATACCACGTATATTACACAGGCTTTATTAGTGATAGGAAAATTTAGACCCCGGTTGATAGAATTAACAAGTTTTAAATCCAAGTTGTTAATTAGATTTATTATGAATAAATCTTGTTAAAACAAATAAACATCAATATCATGTCAATATCATGCATGGCATAAAATTAAATAGGACAAGATATGATGACCCAGGAAAACCAATGAAACAAACTAGTTTCACAGAAAAAATTTGGGAGAAACCTTCCCGAAAAGCAATTCACTATAATAAAGAAAAGTTTCAGATCTAGTATAAAACCCGTGTCCCTAGACTCTAAAATCCCCGTAGATGAACTTACAAAGAAAACCTTCTATTGCTTCAGAACCTCTGAACTCTTCAATACATGAACACCACCTTTTTGCACGGATTCTAATACGTGACTAACCAATGATGCACAGCTCTCCAAAGATGCGTGACTAACACACCAACTTGAAGAAGATTGTTGGCTACAAAGTTCTTCACTTCATCAACAATGAAAATCAAGAAGTACTTGGTTACAAAACCCTACAACGTAAAAACACAGCAGCTTCTTGAAGAGAAATATGAACTAGGGCATATGTCTCCGATTCACAATATGCTTGTGAAAAACTTTTGCATTAAGGTGCATCAGCTGTAACGGCCTTTAAAACAATCCTTAAATATGTTTAGGGTTATGAAACAAGAAAGTCCAAACAATTATTCACAGATTGGAATGAAATCAGATCTGAAAAATTGATTTTCTTAAATCTCAATAGATTGGGTATCTATCGAGCAAATTGCCGAGCATCGGGCAAAAGCTGTCTTTTAAATCTCGATAGATGCTATCTGTCAAGCTAGTTTTCAAGTTTTAAAATCCAGCGCTTCCTCACTTGATTCTTGGATAGACTTGCATGACTTTAACACTTGAACTTGAAACCTTGTTCTTTGAAGTATTAAACACATCTTAGACCTACCCAATTACAAGTAAAGTGTGTTTTGTCAAATGATTAGCCAATTCTATATTGACATATGTTCCTAACATGATTCACATATGTCCTAACAATTAGAACTATCACTTGAACCACTCTTCTTTGAATGATAGGATAAGAACTCTTAACATCAAGCTACCTGTGTGGTCTAAAAAAAAAAAAACAGTATCGTAAACATTGCTTTTGTACCCTTTTATTCTTTTTAGAGAACTAGTAAGGGTTGCACGTGCAAGGCATGTGCTACCCCTTGAGTGAGAAAATTAAAGATAGAATTATTTTTTGAAGTAGTATTAAACCATGTATTTAAATTTAGAATAGTTATTTAACATATGATTATCTATTTAGTATGATAATTTCTTAGGAAAAGTTATTTGGTATCAAATGATATCATGTCAAGATTATCAAAATCCAATAAGTGTAAGACATGTCAGCAAAAAATAACTAACCCACTAATAATCAAAAGACATGTATTAGTGGGAAGTTATTTTTGCACACATGTTTCTCATTTATTGGATTTTGGTATCATTTGATACGGATGACGTGGTATCATTTGATACAAAATACTTTTTCATTTCTTAGAACCAATTTACTAAAGGCAATATCTACTCACAAAAGAATTATATTAAGAATGATAACAATTGTCGTCATCTTTCAACAATAAACAACTAAATTTTGATAAAACATTGTCACAATATTTAAATTTTCGTAATAAATGATAATATATGCTACAATTGAAACTCTTCATCAAATTAAATGCCTACAAACATTTGCAATGAATATTTTGTTATTCATACTTCATTCATTATCATTTTATTTTATGAGTCTAATTACAATGCTTAGCTTACTTAATTTTTAATGAACACATTTTTAAGAAAGAAAACAAATAAAAAAAGAACAAAATAACAAAAGACATATGTCATTGAAGTTTCAATTAGATAAAATTATAAATTTAGAAGATTTTTGTTTTTTTAGAGAGTTTCAACCTATGGTGTCCGCTCCTAATGATAGCTCTTTTGTCATCGGACCAAGACACCAACAAGTTTTTGGTGTAGGCGGGGATTGAACTCCAGATCTCTTATACAATTATCAGAGACTTTACCAGTTGAGCTAACTAGAACCCACATAAATTTAGAAGAATTAAACCACTAATAAATTAGTGTTTTCTAGGTAACAAATAGAATACCATACATCATTGTTTTTACTTTCTAAGTATGACTAACACATAAAACTCAAAATACACGAACAAATGTTTTGGGACATTGAAATTTAGTGAGGCATTTTAAATATTGCACAATGATATTTTCTAGGAACCATAAGATTTTATTAGGGTTTAACTAAGAGAGTAACAACAAGGACTATATACTTGTCTACAAAATATAATGGTAGAAATTATTCAACTTTAAAGTTGGGGGATGAAACTACCCCAAACATAAAGGGGGAAAATATTTTTTTTCCATAATTCTTTTTTGTTGGTAAAACTATGTGTGTGTGTGTGTGTGTGTGTGTGTTTTTGTTTTTATGTTTTTTTTTTTTTAAACTTTAAATAGTGTGTTAAAAAAAAATCAACCCAAGAAAATAGTCCACAAAACTATGAATTTTGGCTCAACAAATCGATTAAAAAATAAAAACTAGGAACACAATAAATGTCGCAATATTTTCTCAATACCTTTATTTTAGCTATGGTGGGTCCTGGTATGATATTTTATAATTTTATTTTAGAGTAATGCTATGTCCATAACATTTTCACAACAAATCATTGGTGCTAAATTGTTATTGGGTTTTAATTGGGACAACTACTTTAAACCATCCATTAAAAAAAAAAACAACAACAAACAAAAAACCAACATAAGAAAATTGTGTTTGAAACAGTGAATTTTTGCTTACCAAATTTGACTAAACTAAAAAAGAAGTCTAGGAACATAACAAAATGTCACAATATTTCATAATACCTTTATTTTCAGCCGTGGTAAGTTTTGGTCTAATATATTATTATTTATTTTTATAGAAATGCTATCTCTATAATAGTTTCATAACAAATTCTAGATGACAAGTTATTACTGATTTTAAAATGGACCCACGACTAATATCACTTTTTTATCCATCAATAGTAGCTTACCTATGATTTGTTGTGAAATTAGTGTGAAAATGTTGTGAACTTAGCATTTTTTTATTTGATTTATAAGAAATCGAGATCTCAATAATTGTGAAAAAATTGTGATAACAACAAGTGTTACAACATTTTCATAAACCATTTATTTTCAATTATGGTTGGTCACAGTCTCATATTTTATTATTTTATTTCGACTTATCAAAAATTAACACCTTAATAATTGTGAAAATATTGTGAAATTCGTTGTGTCAGTATAACAATATCTATGCCAGTTCATATAAATAATAATAATAAAAAAAGAGCGCAAACATATGACTAAAAAAAAAAAAAACCCAATGAAGTGATGAACAATACATATTGAAGAAACCAAAAAGTACCATAGCTTTTATACATTCACACAACAAGCATTACAATATTTTCACAAAACATTTATTTTCGGGGGTGGTTGGTCACAATCTCATATTTTATTATTTTATTTCTACTATAAAAAATTGACACCTTAATAATTGTGAAAATATTGTGAAATTTGTTGTGTCAAGATAACAATATATATGCCGGCTTATATAAATAATAATAATAAAAAAAGAGCACAAACATATGACTAAAAAAAAAACAATGAAGTGATGAACAATACATATTGAAGAAACAAAAAAGTACTGTAGTTTTTACACATTCACACAACAAGTATTACAACATTTTCACAAAATATTTATTTTCAAATTTGTGGTTGGTCACAATCTCATATTTTATTATTTTATTTCGACCTATAAGAAATTGACACCTCAATAATTATGAAAATATTATGAAATTTGTTGTATTAGTATAACAATATATATGCTAGCTCATATAAATATTTAAAAGAAAAAAAAAGCACAAATCGATGACCGGAAAAAAAAAAATTTGTTGTGTTAGTATAACAATATATATGCCAACTCATATAAATATATATATATATATATATACATACATATATATATATATATATATATATATATTTTAAAAAGAGTACAAACTGATGACTGGAAAAAAAAAAATCAATGAAGTGATGAACAGTACATATTGAACAAACTAAACAAACCAAAAAACACTGTGGCTTTTACAAACTTACACAACAATTGTTACAACATTTTCACAAAACATTTATTTTCAGTTGTGGTTGGTCACAATTTCATATTTTATTATTTTATTTCGACTTATAAAAAATTGATACCAAAATAATTGTGAAACTATTGTAAAATTTATTGTGTAATAATATACATGCCAACTTACATAAATATTTAAAAGAAAAAAAAAAAAAAAGCAAACTGATTACTTGAAAAAAAAAAAAAAAAAAAAAAAAAAAAGCGTAGGCACTATAGCCACATTGCCAATTGAATAAACCAAAAGGCACTATAGCTACTGTGCATAAGCACATTCGCGCTAATTATATATGGGTCCAATTAATGTGTGTCCTTAGGGCATACATTAAGTCATCTATTTTTAGAAATATTTTCTTGAAAATTGAAAAAATTGTCAATACCTTTTCAATTTTTGAAATTTTTTTTTTAAAAAAAATGGTTAATTATTCTATGCCTTTAAGGCACACATTAGCAAAATACATTGTATATAGATAGAGATAGAGAAGTGGACATGGAGAGTGGATAATGGATATGCAAGACTTGTGAAAAGAGGTTGGACTTATTTGGAGAGTGGATAATGGATATGCAAGACTTGTGAAAAGAGTTGGACTTATTAGACAAGGTGGGGTGCCCCCGTAATCATTTGAAACTGAATTAGGGCCTGTAGACTTGTGAAAAAAGGTTGGACTTATTAGACAACCTCAATAATTGTGAAATTATTGTAAAATTTATTGTGTAATAATATACATGCCAACTTACATAAATATTTGAAAGAAAAAAAAGCAAACCGATTACTTTAAAAAAAAAAAAAAAAAAACTGTAGGCACTATAGCCACAGTGCCAATTGAATAAACCAAAAGGCACTATAGCTACAGTGCATAAGCGCATTCGCGCTAATTATATATGAGTCCGGTTAATGTGTGTCCTTAGAACACACATTAAGCCATCTATTTTTAGAAATATTTTCTCAAAAATTGAAAAAATTGCCAATATTTTTTCAATTTTTGAAATTTTTTTTTTCAAAAATGGTTAATTATCCTGTGCCTTTAAGGCACACATTAGTAAAATCCATTGTATATAGATAGAGATAGAGAAGTGGACATGGAGACTGGATAATGGATATGCAAGACTAGTGAAAAGAGGTTGGACTTATTAGACAAGGTGGGGTGCCCCCTTAATCATTAGAAACTGAATTAGGGCCTGTAGACTTGTGAAAAGACGTTGGACTTATTAGACAACCACAATAATTGTGAAACTATTGTAAAATTTATTGTATAATAATATACATGCTAACTTACATAAATATTTAAAAGAAAAAAAAGCAAACCGATTACTTGAAAAAAAAAAATGTAGGCACTATATATAGCCATAGTGTCAATTGAATAAACCAAAAGGCACTATAGCTATTGTGCATAAGCACATTCGCGCTAATTATATATGGGTCCGGTTAATGTATGTCTTTAGAGCACACATTAAGTCATCTATTTTTAGAAATATTTTCTCTAAAATTGAAAAAATTGTCAATACTTTTTCAATTTTCGAATTTTTTTTTTTCAAAAATGGTTAATTATCCCGTGCCTTTAAGGCACACATTAGCAAAATACATTGTATATAGATAGAGATAGAGAAGTGGACATGGAGAGTGGATAATGGATATGCAAGACTTGTGAAAAGACGTTGGACTTATTTGGAGAGTGGATAATGGATATGCAAGACTAGTGAAAAGAGGTTGGACTTATTAGACAAGGTGGGGTGCCTACCCCCGTAATCATTTGAAACTGAATTATGGCCCGTGCATGCCAAAGGGCTTGTAACTGAATTGGTACCTCCCCGTGTGCAAAGTGCTTGGGGGTCTAGGGAGGTAAGGGTTCGAACTACGGAGTAAGTAGCATGTTGTATTTATTTCTCAAAAAAAAAAAAAGAATTATGGCCCGTGCATTGGAAAATTGACATGATCTCGCGTTCATTTTCCCGTTGACGCGCATTGTAAAGACTATATAGGCGTACATCATTTTGTGTACAAAAGAAAAGAAAAAAAAAATTGTATGGGTATTTATTGAAGGTATTACAATATATTAGTGGGTATCGTTTGAATTATAAAATCATATGTATTGTACTCCATATAAATATGTGAGTTAAAATGAGTGTTTTTACTAATATTTTATTCTTTAATTTCTTTGAGTCTAACAAGTTATTAGACTTGTTTTTAACACAAAATTATTGGGTTATTTAATTGAGCCCAATAAAATAACTTGTCCTTGAATTTTTTTCTCATACAAAATTTGGATTACACATTTGATACTTTAATTTCATGTAAATTTCTTATATATATTATGAATAAAGTATTAAATAAAATATAATTATTGTTTTTACTTTTGCTATTATTGTTATAAGTCTAAGAAGCTATAATGCTAAAAAGAAATATAAAGAAAAATTATTAAAATTGAATAACAATAAGAAATAGTAAATGTTGATGATGATGATGATGTAAAAAATGTCAATGAAGAAATAATCTCACAAGATGAACATGATAAAATTGATTTGGTTTGAGTTTATTAGGTGATATGATGAATATAAGTAAAAAATTATTATTTTAGGTCATATATCATGTATTATCACTTTTAATTTCAATAAAAATTTGAATATATATGCCAAGCTAAACTCAAACTTTTAGACTTTTTGACAAGCTCGAGCTCGAACATCATTTATAGCCTTGGTTCTAGCTTGAGCCAAGTTTGTACATTTTAAATTTTACATTCATTGTTGAGCCAAATTAGAACACTCATTACTTGACAAATTTTACATTCGTTTGTCAAGTCAAATTAGGACATTCATTACTTGACAAAACTTGACTAGTTTACATCTCTATTCTTAAGGGTTCAAAAAGCAAAAAAGAATTTGCTAAATGAATGCTATAATAAAGTCCTCCTACAAAGTTTGTTTTATTTTAAGAATAGTGTTATACATATAAACTATTTTATATAATTTTGCACAGTTGAAAAAACAAATAAAATCGTGATTTCAATCATATTGTGATTGGAAGTCTACGATTTTAGTTTTATTTTTTATTTTTAATTTTTATTTTTTGTGTGTGTAAAATTGTATAAAATAATTTGTATAATAATTAATAAATAAGCAATACTACAAACACTTTTACAACATTTTTACATAGAGTTAATATTACAAATTTTCACTTAACATTGCCTTTTGGGTCCGTTTGGATTGAACTTCTTTTGCAAAATTGAAAAATTGAAAAAACCATAGCAAAATAATTTTTAAATGTGTGAATAGTACCGTGAGACTCATTTTTAATATTTTTTAATACATGAACAGTGTTGCTACAGTGATTTTTGTCTCTTCACCTTGTTAACTTATGTGATGTTACTGTTCATGCGAAGGGACAAAAAATAAAAAATAAAAAAATCCAAAAACGCGAACTGGAAAAACGCAGACGTGTTTTGTCCCAAACACTCACTTTATATCACAAATACCCATACACCACAACAAAATTGGTTGGTGTGGGGCCTTGGCATAGGCTGAAGCTAAAGACCTGAAACAAAGTTGGGCGCGCTTCCTGAGGTCTACCGCTTTACAGGTTACAGCACGTGTGTGTATCGGTTTTTTCTTGTCCTTGCTTTTATGTTTTTTAATAAAAAGTTTCCTTTCTTTCCACTAATTACGGAGGACCTGATTTTTTGTCTTCATAGAATCTTATGTATAGGAAGTTTGGCTAGTGGTGGGTGTCCAATGCCTTCTACTAGCATCCCATAGTCTCTCCGATTTCTGTCGTTGATATAGTTTGCTCGCTTCTTGCCAACTACTCCGTTTGAATACATGATATTGTCTGCCTTAAAATCTCAACTCTAACTTGCTTAGTAATAAGTGTGTACCAATGGCTTCTACCAGAACTCAAGTTGTCCCACCGTCTTTTTGCTCTCCTTGTTCTAAACCCCAACCAAAAAACGACATTTTCCTCAATTTTAGAGGCGAAGACACCCGTGATAATTTTACAGACCATCTATATTATGCTTTGAAAGAGAAAGGGTTTATCATCTTTAAGGATGATAAAGAACTTGTGCCTGGAAATCCCATTTCAACGAAACTCTTGGATGTGATCGAGAAATCAAGAATGGCAATCATCATTTTGTCTAAAAATTATGCATATTCAACATGGTGCCTAGAAGAACTAGTAACGATTGTTGAATGCATTAAGGGAGGGTTAAAAGTGTTGCCCATTTTCTACCATGTGGATCCTTGTCATGTGAATGCATCAAAAGGAGACTTTTGCTATGGCCTTTGATGAACACGAAAAACGTCTCCAAGAAAACCCAGAGAAGGTGCAGATGTGGAGAACTCGCTTAAGAGAAGTGGCCAATCTCTCCGGGAAGACATTAATGAAAGGGTAACACTTGTTGATGTTCTTCTATTGCGTATTTTTTCTAATTGTTCTAATTGCAATATTACTTAATTACTTTAAATGTAGAAGTTGAAATGTTGATGTCACACCCCAAACCCAAAAGGGTTCAAAGCATGCGAAACCAAACCTTCAAGAGAAACCTCCTAGGGGATTTTTTTTTCTTTTTTCTATTCCATATGATAAAATAAATAAACATATTAATCTCTCTACAATATAAGTTAGAACTCTATAACACATATACAAACAATACAAACTATAAATCATGTGCCTCCAAAATTTACATAAATATTCCAAACACCAAACGATTTAACATAAAACACCAATGTTCTCAAAAATATACAACCCCAACAAAATTCTTGGGCTAACAAACCTCAAGAGAGCCCAACCACTGATAGAATTAACTACTACTTCCTTAAAAACAACTAGATCGACACACCAACCAATAATAATGTTAGTCTTCCAATTGGGCATAAAACTCCAATCACCACCAATAAGACAAGCTCCATTCTCGAGGTGTAGCTAATTTATCTATAAGACTATTGGAGAGTTGAATGAGATAAAACCCAGTAAGTAGCATAATTAATGAAGGTGGAGGAAATGCAAGTCTCATGATAATGAGCATTTTACAAAACATGTTATTATTTTGGAATTGCCATTTGATTTTTGTTTGATTAGTAATGACATGACAAGAATGCTTGAAACAACATAGCACAAAACTTTTTTGAAATATCTCAATGTGAAACTATATAATTATATTTCTCAAAATATCTCAACATGAAACTACATAATGTATATACTATCAGTATTAATAAAACACTATTTCAAAACCAAAAAATCCAACCTAGGGCCACATGACAATGCCGTCACAAAGACAGAACTCATCGCCGACACACAGCTAGAACTAATCTCTTGTCACAAAGACGGAACTCAATAATCATCACAAAGACGGGTTCTAAGATACCAATGTCACATAGACTATAGAATCTAGCTAGGTAATCACTAGGTAATTACACGTCATGTTACAAGGGAAAAACATAAAGAGCTCATAGATTACATGAATTCAAAACACAATTCATTTCCAAGTAGTTTCACAAAACCTTTTAATATCCAAAGATATTCACAAGCTTCTCAAAGCCTTCAAACTCATTTCTTGTCAAGGAGATTTTGTACAACTCTCCCAATTATCAAAGCACCTTTAAACTTTGCAATAAATCTATAAAATTCATTCTCAAGAATTTAATCAAAGATGCTAGTCTTTTTCATGCTAAAAATCATGCATTTCCCTATATGCAATAAAAAATATGATGCACTTTCAATGCTTCATGCGTTTTCCATAAATGATTAACAATAAAAGTACATAGTACATTTTAAGAAAACCATGAATAATGTTCCAAAATAGGTTTAACCATAAAACCTTTAGTGCAATAATGATTCCTTTTTTTAAAATCCCATTAACAAGCCACTTACCTCAAAAGTCCAATCCAAATTTACCTCAACCGAGCATTGCATTCAACCAATCAAGTTACTAGGTCCATCACCAAGTACTTTGGAACCTAAAAACACAAGTATCAAGCTTATTAATAACAAGGTCTACTACAAATTACACTATCAAATTTGTCTGCATAAATCGAAAATGATTCCCTCAAAAATCAAACCTAAGGCCCTAAATCCTAGCTTCACCATCCCAAGACAAGTACCCCTATCCAAATGGGAACCAATCAAGCATATAAGAAACTCATAGGACTATAACACAACCAAAGCCTTTAATTTCCCTACCACAAATAACGTGCATTTACTAACTTGATACAAAGCATGTCATTACCAAACTAAGATAAAATTAGCCAAAGTAAAAAACTTGTCAAAAAAAGCACATATAAACTTACAAGCTAAACCACACAACAAAAGCTCAAAGTAAATTCCTTAGAGTCTCAACATTCTAATCATACTATCTGATTAAATTTGCACAGGTAAGCTCTTTTTAAAAATTCGTTTGGTCCACTTAGTGTTATCCAAAAAGCTTGAAATTAAATATGAAGAAGCCTTTATATGTCCAGTATGTACCACCAAAACTTTGGTTCAAAATAATTTTTCAATAATTTATTAAAACAAGTAGTGCAGCTTACTCAAATCTGTCAGGGACAGATTTACAATCCCAAAAGAAAATTACTATTATTTTAATACTATTCCAAAAACTTTGAAACTTGATTAACCTTAAAGCTACATGTGTTAGCACATATAAACAATTAGGATTACAATCCATAATCTAATATAACAATCATCGCAACACAAGTAAGTTAAGAAATTTAATCTCGTAACTCATATTTGTATAAGTAACTTATCAAATACTTGGTAAATCAAGAAGACACATGTTCACATTACTTGCACAAATTTATAGTTAACACCACAATCACAACCACATATGCAAAAGACATTTCAAAATTCAAGGAAACCCCTTTCAAAAATTAACCCTAATCTCCCATGTAAATAAAAAAACGCTAGTGATTTCTCAAGAAATCCAACTCACATGGTTGCCAAACAATAAATCCATATCACCCATTAAATTAAAAACCTCCAATCAAGTCTTAAATGTCCCAACAACCAAAGCAAAACAACCCCAAAACAAAACCCACACAACAAAGAGCAATATCTTAACAATATGGGATAAAAACCCAAAGATATTAGAAGGTGGTCATAGAGATTTTGCATTACATTCATGTTGGGAGAAGTCAAACCATGGAGAAGAGTTTGATGACCAAAAATTTAGAAGCTAACCGAGAGACCAAGAGGGAAGAGAGATTCAAGATAGAGAGGTAGAGGGACATGTGTGACTGTGTCTGTGTTTGAGTGTGAAAACAAGAGGGGCAGCCGGTCAAGAAGGAGAGAGATATTTTTGAGATTGCGTGTTTGAGAATGAGTGGGTCAATTGGGGTGTCACGTGTAGGTTTAAAAAAATCTGACCTTTTGTGTGTGTGTGTGTATATGGGGATAACAGAGCTAGATGTATATCATACAAGATTAAGATAAAGGTTGTCACTAATTCAAATTTCAAGGTTGTCACTAAATATATATGTGCAGCACAGCACACAAGGTTTTTTTTTTTTTTTTTTTTTGGGGGGGAAGGGCATGGAACCCACAAAATGAAAAAAATTAAGGGTTTTCCTAGGAAAAACGGTTTTGGGTGGTACATTGAAGAATTGTTATCTCCCCGCAAAAAATTGTATCCACAGTAACTCCTTATCTCAGGTGAGTAAACTTAGAATGATTTTTAACTTGTTTTAAAGGAATGAATTTATTTGGAGTTGCATTCCTGTTTTTTCCATCAAAGAGAAGAGAATTTTAGGTAAATATTTGTGTTATTGTGTATGATAGATCTATTTTCTTATTTTGACTTGGTAATATTGGTTGCAATATCTTTTTGGCCAGGAAATGTTGGCTATAAATATTTCTACACGTTAAATGCTCCGTAAGTTACTAATGTAAAGTCAAGAATCAAGATCCTAGAGAGATTTGTAACATTAGTAGCAAAATCTAGTTCTAACGTACCCAGGGCCTACAAACCCAAAAAGCCCAACCCCATAAAGTAACTATGTCCCGAGTTAAGTTAATGACTACGGTTCAAAAATAAAATCATAAATCTTTTATAGGGTGAGTCTCAAGAGAGTCAATTTCACAAGAGATTAAATTCTATAAGGATGGGGTGTAAAACTCATGTTTTACACCATCCAATAAGTGATTGCCACATCAACATTTTACTTAAAATTCAATACATTCTACCACATCTAATAATATCTCAATAAATTCTCAATTTGGTTGGATTTATATATGGGTATTAGAATTGATTAAATGTGATTGTATTTATTCTTAAATATGTGATAAGATAATATGACATGTTAGGATTGGAGGGGTAAAACATAAGTTTTATACCTCATCCTTATAGAATTTAATCTCTTTGACGAATACATTAAAATATTGTTAAAAAATTTTGTAATAATTATAAAACATGTTCTTCAGTTTCTCAAAAAAAAAAAAAAAAAAATTCTTCAAGGTAATATATTAGGTTAATGTACTTAGACTACTTGGGCTTATAAAATATATGGATTATTATAAATTATTTGTTTATAAATATATAAAATAAATACAAGCATATATATATATATATATATATATATATATATATATATCGCAATAACCTCAAAAACATTACTCTATTATTAACTGAAATATTTCATACCCATAGCCAAATAAAACGACCTCTATTGTGAAATGAGATTAAATTCTATAATGACGTGGTATAAAACTTATGTTTTATCCCTCCAATTCTAACCAAGATTTTCAAACAAAACCCATTGAACCGTAAAAGGGAGAGGTTCAAGGGTTTTGAGGTTGGACCGAGGTCGAACCGGGTAGAACCGTGATGACGTCATAATTAATTTAATAATTATTTTAAATATATATAAAAACATTAAATTAATAAAAAAATTAGAAAAATTAACTAAAATAGCCTAATTCATTTAGAAAAGATTTCTAAAAATACATAAAACTTACAAAAATACAAAGTGTCTGTGTTTTGTTACACACTAGACAAAAAAACTCCTTCCCATAAAAAAGAGAGCATGAAAGAAACAAGTCACTAGACAAAAAAACTTTTCAAATGTAACATCCTTTCCACAAGTTAATTGAACCATAATACAAAAACATCCCTAAAACATCCTAATCCCACATTCACTTTTCCTTTTCAACTTTCCAACAGAACCTACTCATTATATCAACACACCCAAAAAAAAAAAAAAAAAAAAAAAAAAATAATTAACTTGTATTTTTCAAAAGCATAGGGTTTGGACAAACAATAATGTCTTCTTATTTGGGAAAGCACAGGTTTTAATTCAAGTCATTGGTACTTGTATTTTTTTTTTGCTTCTTCTCACTTTGACTAGCTATTAGCTTACTTTTGTTTCACATGAGACTTCTTCTCACTTTGACTAGCTATTAGCTTACTTTTGTTTCACATTTTGATTAGTCATTTCTTCTTCATTGTGCTTGTCAAGTATGTGAGACATTAGAGCCAATTGTTTTTAGGACACCATCAAAGAAAAAGCTAGTTAAGATACTATAATCTCAGGTGAGCAAACTTAGAACTCATTTTTAAACAGTCCATGGTCCAATTTATTCTTGAGTCATTTTTCTTCTTCTCTTTTTTTTTTTTATTAATATGAGTCTGATAGAATTTTAGTTAAATGTTTTTGAAATTAGCATATTCAGATGCTATGATTAATTATTTTTCAATTATTTGAGATTGCTTTTAGTAATGGGGCAAATGATTTGAGAATAATGTAAATATTATTGAAAATATTTCTAATAAAAAATAAAAAAAAAAAAAAAAACGTAAGTAACTAACGTAAAGTCAAGATCCTAACAAAGTAATTTTGGCGTAAACATTAATTGACCAAAATCAATTTTCACACTTACAATAATATCACAAGTTGTCTTCAAACCCAACACTAGCCCTATATCATCATCCAAATCAATTTTCAATTGACCCAAATCAATTTTTTTTTTTTTTTAAACACTTCAAATCTATATCATCATCCACAATCAACTTTGCAAATATTAACAAAGAAAAAATAATGTTTAAAGTACCAACGACGGCAAAATACATATGTGAGTGAAAAAGGGAGAGAGGCAAAATGAGCGTGAGAGAGTGAGCTGTTTGAAAAACTGAAAGGAGAGAGGTAGAGATGTGATTGAGACTTTGAAGAGTGAGGAAGAGATATTTTTAATACGCACACGGAAGAGAGTGATTGAGAGAGTGAGGAAGAAATCTTACAATGATGTATACTTAAAGGAGGTCTTAAAGAAAGTGATTGAGACTTGAATGTGAGGATTGAATGATTGAGTTTCAGAAGGCTAAGAGTGATTTTTGAGAGAGGGTTAAAAAAAAAATCATAAATCATTTATAGAGTGAGTCTCAAAAGAGTCAATTTCATAATAGACGGCATTTCTATTTGACCATGGGGTGGAAAAATTTAATTAAATGGAGTTAATAATGGAGTAAAGTTTTTGAGGTTATCATGATATATATTTAATAACCTTGATTCTAACATTATTTCTTATCACATATTTATAAATAAATCAATTTAATCAATTCTAATACCCATTTATAAATCCAACCAAATTGGGAATTTATTGAGATATTATTAGGTGTTGAAGAATGTATTGAATTTTATAAAATCATTATAAATCACTTTTGGATGGTGTAAAACATATTTTAATTATATTTTAATCTCATTGGGAAAAACATTAATACTAGCCTAAACAACTAAAAAAATCATTGTTACAAAGAGATATCTCATCTTCAAAAAGCCAAATCAGATTTCAATTAATTTAAGTAGTTTTCTAAAATATAATAAATGGAAATCCATATCCAGTAGTTAGTATAATCCCTACCACTTCAAGTTTACATCAAAAGCCATTTTTTCATTTTTTGAAACTAATAATTCACTTTTACATGCCCAAGGGTTTTTCCAAGCAAATCAAGCTCGAGTACTATCTAGTTTAGTTCAATTTTAGAGCTCTTTTTCTGAGATGAACAAGCAGAAAATCAACGCTTACATCCCCAATTGGTTTGTATTGACACAGTTTTTTGTTATGTCTTTATAATAGGCCTGAGGCAGAGTTTATCCGAACAATTGTTGACTGGATATTTAGTGAACTGAAAGATAAATGTTCAATTGTTTATGAAGACGGTTTTGTTGGAATAGCCTCTCGTGTTGAGGAAATGAATTCATGTCTAGATATGAATTTGAATGAAGTCCGCTTTATTGGGATATGTGGGAAGAGTGGAATGGGCAAGACAACTCTTGCACGTGTTGTTTTTGACAAGATTTATAATCAATTTGAAGCTTATAGCTTTCTTGAAAATGTCAAAGAGGTTTCCAAAGCACATGGCTTAGAGACTTTACAAGAACAACTCCTTTGTGATATAAGTAAAGAAGCATTAAGGGTAAGGGATGTGAATAAGGGAATCCAAGTGATTAGGAATATACTACGTGATAAAAAGGTGCTTATTGTTGTTGATGATGTGAGTGAAAAAAGACATTTAGAAGCATTAGTAGGGAAGAGTTGGTTTGGTCCAAGAAGTAGAATCATAGTAACAACGAAGATGAACGTTTGTTGAAAAGCTATGAAATTAAGATTATATGTAAGGTTGACGGACTAAATAATGATGAAGCTCAACAAATTTTTAGTCACAAAGCTCATTGTGAAAATGATTTTTGGATTTGGGAAAAGAATTTTGTCATTTATGCTCGGGGCAATCCTTTGCTTCTTAAAGTTTTGGGTTCCTATTTGTGTAAAAGAACAAAAGAGGAATGGGAAAGTGCTTGGAATCAAATAAAAGCAATTCCCAAAGAAAATATTCTAGAAAAACTTCAAATAGCATATAATGGATTGGAGGACTTGGAGAAAAAATTATTTTTGGATATTGCGTGTTTCTTCAAAGGGGAGGACCAAAATCGAGTAGGCGATATACTAGAATCAGTTTGCTACTCGGACAATAATAAAAGAAAGCTCATTGACAAATCTCTAATTACTATTGTAGAGGGGAAATTGTGCATGCATCATTTAATACAACAAATGGGTTGGAAAATTGTTTATGGGGAATCAATGGATCTTGGAAGATGCAAGTAGGTTGTGGCATTATGATGATGTCCTTGATGTGTTAAAGAACAATATTGTAAGTGCATTATTATATTGACATAAATTTAGAGAAGTTTATAATTCTACCATTCATGCAAGTTTTTGCTGTATCTAAACTAATTTTTATTGTTCTTGGTTACTAGGGAACAGAACGAATTGAAGGCATGATGCTCAATATGACTCCAAATGAAGAACATGAAGAATTGAATGTTGAACCATTCTCTAAGATGAATAAACTAAGATTGCTCAAAATTTGTAATCTGCACCTTCCTCGTCTCATTAATCTTTCAAATGAGCTACGTTTGTTGGAATGGCATGAATATCCTTTGAAATCATTGCCAAATTGTTTCTAACCTCCTGAACTTGTTGAGCTCATTATGCATCGCAGCTATATTAAAGAACTTCCAAGGGAATTTAGTGTATGATTTTCACTTTTACAGTTTTATTATTATTACTATTTATTATTATTATTATTATGTGATTGCTTAATTTTCTATATTTACATAATTGTTTTATCTCAGCACTTATACAAGCTAAAGCTCATCGACGTTAGTGACTCTCAAAACTTATTTCGGACTCCTAACTTTAGTGGATTGCCAAATATTGAAAGGTTGATTTTTCAAGGTTGTACAGGATTGCATGCTTTGCACCCATCTGTTGGAGGTCTAAAACGACTTATTCTATTAAATCTAAAAGACTGTAAGTGTCTTGAGAACCTTCCACACGAGATCAACTTGAAATCTCTAAAAGTTTTAATTCTATCTGGCTGTTCAAAACTCAAGAAGTTTCCAAAGATTGGGAGAAACATGAAAAGCATGTTGGAGCTTTATTTGGACAGGACTGCTGTAGAAGAACTACCATCATCAATCAAGCATCTAACTGGCTTGACTTTATTGAATCTTCAAGACTGCAAAAACCTTTCAAGTTTCCCAAGTGTTATTTGTAGTTTGATATCTCTTGAAATTCTCATTCTATCAGGATGTGAGGGTCAACCACCAAAAGCAAGGTATTTGCTTGGTCTCATTTCCACTTTATCCTCAATCTGTGCCACCCTCACTCTTCCCTACACCTGTCTCATTGATCGACAACCTGAACCAGAGCCCATCAGCCTGTTGTTGCCTGAGTCATTCTCAGGATTAAGCTCTTTAGTATCTCTAGATCTAAGTGGCTGTAATCTGTTGGATGGAGCTCTCCCTGATGATCTTAGCTACTTATTCTCACTAACATCTCTGAACTTGAGGAACAATAATTTTACATGCTTACCTTATAGCATTTCTCAGCTTTTAAATCTTAAACTTCTTTTCTTGGATCATTGTAGCAAGCTTCAATCATTGCCATATCTTCCATTAAGTACACAATTTGTTTCAGCACAAGGATGTACTTCACTTGAAAATTATTCAAATCAAGTTGTCATTTGGACATCGGATGCAGCAAGATTCACTTTTATTAATTGCCATGGCTTGGCTGATGATGATGAAGGAAAAATTGCTGATGTTCCTTTGCTAAATATACACTTCCAATCATTGTGGCATAGATACATGGAGGTTTCTCTCTCTCTCTCTCTCTCTCTCTCTCTCTCTCTCTCTCTCTCATGTGTGTGCACGCATTGAACATCTTTTACTTGTCTTTCAATATTTTACAGGACCAAATTCATCAAGTTAAAGGCTTTTGCCTGGTAGTACCTCAAACTGAAATGTCAGAGTGGTTCAAGAATAAGGAGTGCGGGCCATCTGTGCGAATCCCATTACCTCCTAATCTGTTCAATAATAGAAGTTGGAAAGGGATCGCTCTTTGTGTCATTTTTGTAGTCCCTCCAAATTCAAAAAATGTTTCTCCTCGTCAGGATTCAAATTACTTTCATGAATTTATTTGTCAATTAGACATGGATGGAAGTTTTTTAAATTGTCCCCTAGTCCTTAAGGTTCCTAAGGAAACATTTGTTGGTTCATTTGGACTTTGGCTATATATATCACATGCAAGTTTTACAGAACATTTTAATGAAGGGAGTTGCATTAGCTCTTTGATTAGACCCAAAATGCTGGATATTGAGGTTAAAATGTGTGGTGCACGTGTTCTATATGAGCAAGATATGGTAGAATTTGTACAAAACTCAAGGCAAGAAAATTTCAGGAGCTGTAATGATCTCAGTCGAGGTCATGAAAAATTGATAGAAGATCATATGAGCAATTCACAAGGCCCTGATCCCAGGCTAAAACGAAATCTCAAGTCATTGCTTTCAAATTGTATCAGGTCTCTTCTTATATCTCAAGAAACTCCATTTTAGCTAAAAATTTATGGGTTTAGTTATGTTATATTAATTCCTCAATTTGTCTTCTCTTTCGCCATGTGAGACTTTCATTCACACGTGTTTATCCAACAGCATGTCAACTCAGTGGTTGTAAAAAAAGATGTTAAAATTTATCTCTAAACTTATTATTTTTGTATATGTTTTTCTCTCAAACCATTCTATTGAACATTTGATCGCCATACATTTATGTATTTTACAGGTAGATTGGGCACAAAACCATTTGTATGATTATATCTTTCATCAGATTGCTCGTCCACAACACTGGTTCACTTGTCAAAAACATGGGCCCTACATAGAAATGCAGTTGCCTCCAGATGTGCACTATAATTCAACATGGTTGGGGTTCACTGTCTATGCTTTGTATGGTATTCAGATGCAACAAGCTGGTTTCAGTTACAAGCTGGATTCAACAATTTTGCTTCACTATTCTGGTCTTTCAGTTTCTTTTGCACCATACCCAGCCTTTCCCCTCTCTGGAGACATTTTTGATGAGTCATCACAACGACTAGTTGTATTTTACATACCACGCCGTGTTTTTCAGTTGAATCGGTGTAATCACATTGGGGCTTTATTTAAAAGCGGTGACCCAGGTGTGCAAGTTGAAATGTGTGGAATCCGTCTTGTATATGAGCAACATGTTGAAGAGTTTGTGCAAACACTTGTGGAGTACATGTTAGGGAGACCGGATACCAATCATCAATCTTTTTACGAACATCTTTCACATCAACGTAGAATATTGCAAGGCTGCAATCATGAAAAACATTATCTTTGTCCTTTCTTACCAGAAAGGTTAAAATTTACTGGACAAGTATTTTGTTACCGCGTTTCAATGCAATAGATATAAAATTTGTTTGTCAAACTAAAGATATGGTTTTTGATACCTGCAGGAGGCCTAACCCCATGCCAATGGTTCTACCAAATAATGAAATTATACAAGAGGAGTGTACTTCACGGTATCAAGTTTGGCAAGATCAGAAAGGTAAGAAATAAGGAAAGAGAGCTCAATGACAAGATGCAAGCTAAACGACAGAAAGCTTAATCCGCTAGCTGAACTGCAAGTAGTTTAGGAAATTAATTATCTCAGCTTGTAATCACACGGGCTATAACTACCTGTTACACGTGCCATTACTAATTCTGTATAAGTTGGTAAGTTAGTTTTACTCTGTTTTTTTATAAAGCCTTAATAGTGTATAGATTCATTGAATCATTCAATCAATAGAGAAATTCTTCAATTCTTTTCTCTCTGGCACTCAATCACTCTCTGTGTGAACTCTCTGTTCTTCTTCTCTCTTGGTTAGTGCTTTCTTACATGGTATCGAGCTCGAACCTTTATCAATGGCGTTGAATACTGAGATTAATTCATCTTCTTCCTTTCAGCGAGAACTTTCTCCAATGGAAGATCCACGAAGTCCATTTTTCTTGCACCATGGTGAAACTCCTGGCGCGATTTTGGCTTCTCGGCCTCTAACGAGGATAATTACCCTGCTTGGGCTAGAGCTATGAGGATGGCTTTTGGATGCTAAAAGTAAGCTTGGATTTGTTGATGGTTCTATCGAGTGCTTTAATGGCAGTCACACCACTCGAGAAATAAGTTTGGTCCAAATGCAATTCAATGATTTCTTCTTGGATCTTGAATTCAATTTCACCTCACATCACTACTAGCGTCATTTATAGAGATACAACTTTTGAGGTGTAGAATGCACTCAAAAATCGTTTTTCTCAAGCCAATGGACCAAGAATTTCTCAACTTCAAAAGCAAATCTCAACCGTGATGCAAGGAGATTCAACAGTGACAAGCTTCTTCATTGGTCTTCAAGCTTTTTGGGATTAGTTGTTGAATTTTAGGCCTTTACCATGTTGTTCATGTGGTAAATGTACTTGTGGTGTGAATGATAAGATCATAAATCTTCAGCATCAAGATTCACTCATGCAATTTCTTAATGGATTAAATGATTCTTATTCACAAGTCAAAACTCGGATCCTCATGATAGAGCACGAAAGTTCACTTGATGTATAAAAAACTAGTGAATGTTTAGACCCCCAATTAAAAAAAAACAAACACAAGCTTATACTCAAACAATAGATGTGCGGAAAGATAAGTACAAGCAATACCCAAATAAACAAACTACTCTAAACCATAATTAATCACAACACAACAGTAATTAAAAAGTAAGAGTAAGGGTTAGAGAGATGCAAACACAAACATAACACCGGCATGTGTTATCGAAGAGGAAATCAAAGAACTCGATAAAAAACCTCTTCGCCGCCCTCCAAGCGGCAAAATGATCCACTAAAAAATAAAGTTGAGATACAAATTACAGTATACCCTCCAAGCCTAATCTACACAATGCACCTAAGCCCTCCAAGCTTCTTGCTCCAATAAGGTTAAACCTAACCGTGTCTTCTTTAGCTTTCCGGATCTTGCAATAAGTCCATTGCATCAACCAAATGAGTTGGTCCTCTCTGAATTGCTTCCCAAGCACCAAAAACCTCCTCACTAATGTGGATATGGTGAGATAAGGATTTGGTTAATGAACCTCTCAAGGGTATGTCAATGGAGATGGTGAGAGTAGAGGAATTTTAGTATCAAAGGTATAAGTTTGTGGGTGAATAAATCTTGTTGTTCTCTAGGGTTTCTCTCTTAAAATTCTCTCTAGAAGCTCTCTACATTTCGTGGGTATAAGGGTATTTATAGTAGGGTAGGTGAGGAATGTGAAAAGTCATTTTTCTACAAAACAGGGTGTTCTAGCGACTAACTTGCAACTGAGATGAGTCGCAAGTTTAAGTCACGAAATAACTAACTAGCCAAACTGTCCTATTTTTTCCTGTAGTGCTCCAACTGTCGTGACCCTTGAGCTTCCTGCATGCTTCACATGTATGGCATTTAGGTGAGTTACCAGTCATGAGCCACTCGCGAGAATGGTCTTGAATGCACACATACTTGAATTCTTCACACTTTCTTACACACAATCCTTACATGATTCCTACCTAAATACTAGGTATCTAATTACTGAAATATAAGCAAATTTGGCACAAAATTAATCCAACAAATGATTGAATAAATTCAACCTTACAGAGCCTATCCCTTCAATTGATAAGGCTTTTTCCTTGGTGATTCAAGAGGAAAGGCAAAGGTTTTTGGGATTCAATGTTACTCCTTCCGATTGAGTCCACTGCACTTGTTGTCAAGAATCAAGGATTCAACCAAAGCTCCTCACTTTCAAGCAACATTGGCAAGAATTTCAAAAGGAATACTTTGGAAAGGGAAGACCTATGTGCAATCATTGTGGAAAGATTGGTCACATCATGGAAAAATGCTACAAACTTGTTGGTTATCCACTAGGCTATAAGTAGAAAGGAAGAGTAGTTATGGCCAATCAAGTCATTGTTGAAGATGATCAAGGTCTGCACATCAGATCAATTCATTCCCTTTCACTTCAGAGCAGTGTTAACAACTGCTTTGTATGCTGAGCTCTCATGCTTCCACATCCGGTGGTTCTAATGATGTTATGCACTCAACCAATTCTGCTTTTTTAGGTAATTCTTGTGATTTTTTGCAAGATTCTATGTGCTTAAGTATGCAACATTCGGTCTTTGTCATCAATCTTGCCAAGAAGATGTTACCCTAAATCTATTGCTACTGCCAATAGTAACTTACTAACACGACCACGTACAAGCTCCGAATCCACGGACTATTCTCTCTTGGATTTGCACCACACAAGCTCCCATGCTTATGACTATGAGATCCCATTCATAGGTTTTGATCGGCAGTTGTTGATCTTGTTGCAGCAACTAGATTCCACCAGCACTTGATTGTAGATCTCATTCTGGTAGATACTTGTGGAGTTGGAAGGCTACAGAACCTCTCAAATCTCATAGGAATAACTCATGAGTCTTCCAAGAGTCTTGAAAACGTAGTTAGGGTTTTCTTTTTATACTTAGGAGTGTTGGACTGGATACTAACACAACAATGTAGATCTATAAATAATTACATACTAACACAACAATGTATCAACCCTAAGTAGAGCTATAAAAAATACAAATTTATCAATCTATGTAGAGTTGCAAAAAGAATAAAAGGTCGAAAAAAAATGGAGAATAATCACCTTTTTGAGAGAGAGAATATCAAATTTATAGAAAATAAAATTGGGAGAATAAGAGTCAAAATAAAAAGAAAATGAAGGAATGGAGAAAGAATAACAATTATGTAGAGAATAATGAGGAGAAAAAGAGGTAAAAGGGGAGGGTAAAGGGAAAAAAAATGTTATGTGTAGTAGTAATGTGATAAATTAATAAGGAAATAAGTGTAGTAGTAATGTGATAAATTAATAAGGAAATAAAGCGTCAAAAAGTAGGAAAAAAAATGTTGAAAATAAGTGGATGATGATGTGGCACAATGAAATAAAAGCAAAATAAACTAGTTCATGTGGGTTATGCGTTCTCTATGCATACACCAAGATGTCATATGTTTAATTGGTGAAGTATAAAGGGAAATACTAAAAGTGGGATAGAAAATCATACGAATGAATGAAATCTTACCAACGCGCCAATTTTGTACCAAGAAATTTCAGTAGTTGCCCTCCCCTAGAATGTCGCTTCTCATAGACTTTCTCATAGCTGTAACTCCCGCTTAATTTATCAGAAGAAAATGGCAATCTTACAAAGACTACCTCCTACTTACAAGAGATACGGATGGCATATAAATAATCAAGATACGAGGTTAAGCATTGTACCATTGCACATGTAAACTGTTGCAAATTATGCTAGTATAAAAGATTTACTCCACAATCCTGTGGCGACACATCTAGACTATCGCTAACAAAGAAGAATTCAACCTAAGTGCATCGACTCCATTGAGGTGAAAGGATCCCACGTGGCATGAATGATACCCAAATGAATGCACGTCAGCACAACGAAATTAACACATCTTCTTCTCTGATGAGATAGTGAAGTGGTGGAGTCATAGGACCCAAGTTGGTCTTCAACTGACAATAGATGAGATGATGAAATGATCCCTTATCCAAATTATCCCGAACAGCAGTCAGATGCTTTCACAAAAACAGCACAAAATGCAAATCCCATCCAATCAGGATTGTCATAAAAATCTGGAGGTAGCAAGATTCTCATTGAGAATCCATCACTCGGATGGCTGAACCACTCTGATATTTCTCTTTGAGGAAAACAGTGATTGTAAGCACTACGTTGCTTGTAGCGGTTATGTATGCAAAAATATTTAGAAATTTTAATCAGACTAAGATTTAAATCTTAAATGTCTCTTTTAGAAAAACCAAAAAACCAACTAGCTGTAATAAATCTCCAACTGTTTTTTTTTTTTTTTTTTTTTTTTTTTTTTTTTCTCTCTCTTTTGTAAGAGGGGTTTCACAAAAATACTAAATATGCTCTAAAATCAAAGTTAAAAGTTTCTTTGACTCTAAGAAAGCTTAGTCTTCTCTTAGACAGTAGAATTGGAGTCCCTTTTTTACAAAGGTGTTTTTTGTCTTCCTTGAAATAACAAGGTTATTTCCAGGATTGTGGGGTCTTTTTCGTGGGTTACTGGGAAACAGAAGTTTATCACTCTACTCTCTTTTCATTATCATCTCTCACTGTACCATGGAAGATCTTACAACAAGCTGGAATCGCCTTTCTTTGTCTGAGAAAGAGGGTCCAAGAAAGCATAAGTCAATCTCACAGTGGAGGGGTCATCAAAGTATTACATGGATTCTTATATTGATAAAAACACTGAGAATGCTTGGCGTTTTACAGGGTTTTATGGTGAACCAGACATAGCAAAAAGATGGGAAGCATGGAATGATCTCTGCAGCCTCATTAATCATTTTGAGATCCCTTGGATATGTGCAGGGGATTTTAATGAGGTGACTAAACAGTGTGAAAAATTGGGTGGGGCTCTCCAGAACCATAATCAGATGCAAAAATTTTGGGAAGTAATTGATAAGTGTGGATTCATGGATTTAGGTTTCATTGGCCCTCGCTTCACATGGGCTAGGCATTTTCAGGATGGAAGATCAATTTGGGAAAGATTAGATAGAGGCTTGGCAACAAATATTTTTTCCTAAAATTCCCTGGTACACGTATTCACCACCTAAGGTGTTTTTCATCGGACCACTCACCCCTTTTAATTAACCTTTCGGGGTTGGATCAGCCATCGGTAAAAAAAAGGTTTCGATTCGAGGAAATGTAGTTATCAAATAACCGATGTGGTGAGATGGTGGAAGCAACATGGAGATTTGGTGATGTTGGTCAATCAGGTGGCTCTCTAGGCACTTCAGTTCTCAAGAAGGTTGACAAATGTGGCAAAGAGTTAGAATGGTGGGACCAGAACTGTTTTGGGAACGTGAGAAGAGAATTGGAAAAGAAAAAATCATTGCTTACCTAAGCTGAATTGGTGGCACAAGAAAGTGGGAATAATCAGAGGGTAAGGGAACATAAAGCCGAAATTGATATTCTAAAGGAGAGGGAGGCATGTATGTGGAGGCAACGCTCAAAAGTTTTGTGGGCTAGTAAAGGAGATTGCAACTCCAAATTTTTCTACAGCCAAGCCACCAAAAGATTTAGGAAAAACACAATAAGGGGAATAAAAGATGAGACCGATCAGTTGCATACAAATCCAGATGGGATTGCATCAGTTTTAAATAAATTCTACTAGGAATTATTTGAAACATCAAATCCGACCCATGTAGATGAGGTTTTATCCTATGTGCTGCCATGTATTACTGATGAGATGAACCGAGATTTAGTTGCTAATTTTCAAGAATGGGAAGTGGCTACTACACTCAATGAGATGGCCCATCTAAAAGCACGTGGACCAGACGGTATGCCGCCTTTGTTCTACCAACACTTCTAGAAGGTTATAGATAAGGATGTTACACAAGATGTCCTTTTGTGATTAAATACAGGTATTCTTCCCGAACCTTTTAATCATACTTCCCTTACTCTCATCCCAAAAAAATCTAACCCTAAATATGTCCATGAATTCCTTCCAATAATTCTATGTAATGTTATATATAGGATTTTTTTCCAAAGTACAAGCAAATAGGTCGAGGAAAGTGCTACCAAATATTATTTCTGAACACCAATCAGCTTTTGTTAAGGATCGCTTGATTTCGGATAATATTTTGGTTGTTTTTGAAACTTTGCATTGTATGAAGCATCATAAATCGGGGAAAACAGGTTATATGACACTTAAATTGGATATGAGCAAGGCATATGATAGGGTGGAGTGGCCCTTTTTGGAAGACCTAATGTGGAGGATGGGATTTGCACAAAGGTGGATCACCTTATCATGTTGTGTGTTACAACGATCACTTATTCAATATTGGTGAATGAAGAACCGAAGGGTTTAATTAAGCCAAGCAGAGGCATCAGATAAGGAGATCCATTATCCCCTTTCCTTTTCCTTTTTTGCACAAAGGGGCTACATGGGCTTATAAGGAGAGAGGCAACAACAAAGGAAGGATTAAAGGGTTCTCTTTGTGATGGAGAGGACCAAAACTAACCCACTTATTTTTTGCGGATGATAGCCTCTTGTTATGTAGAGCAACATCAAATGAGTGCAACATGATCCTTGATTTATTGGGTTCCTATGAAAGGGTGTTGGATCAGAAGATAAACAGAAGCAAGATAGTACTATTCTTTAGCAAATCCACTCCGGATGACACTAAAGAAATTATTAAAGGCCTCTCTGGGGTGTAGGAAATTCAGCATTATGAGAAGTATTTGGGCATTCCTTTGTTGGTAGGAAGAGGGAAAAAAGCTAGTTTCAACTATATTAAGGAGAAGGTGTGGAAGAAATTGCAAGGGTGGGAAGGAAAATTACTATCACAAGCAAGGCGGGAAGTGTTGATAAAATCGGTAATTCAAGCCATCCCTTCCTTTGCTATGGGTTGCTTTAAAATACCGATAGGTCTATGTAATGAAATTGAAGTGTTGATCAGAAGGTTTTGGTGGGGTGAAAGAGGAAATAGGCGGAAGATTCACTGGCTAAAATAGGACGAAATGACAAAATAAAAAATGGTGGGGGGAATGGGTTTCAGAGATTTGGCAATGTACAATGATTCACTTTTGGCAAAACAGGCATGGCGATCTATTGATGATAAAGATTCCTTGTTTTACAGAATTTTCAAAGCAAGGTTTTTCCCTCATTGCACCATAATGGAGGCGGAGAATAAGAGATCAAGCTCTTATGCATGGAAGAGTATCCTCCATGGAAGAGATGTCATCCTTAGGGGGGCAAAGTGGTACATTGGGAATGGGAAAACAATCCAGATTTATAAACACAGGTGGTTGCCTCAAAAGAACCATGGTTTGGTTTTGTCTCCGGTATTGGACTCAATGGAGGAGGCCACAGTGGATATCTTGATTGACATAGACACAAGACAGTGGAATATGGCCATGTTGGAAGGACTCTTCACCCCACAGGAAGCTGAAATCATCAAAAAAATTCCCCTTGCACGAACTGAAACGGAAGACAGCCTCTACTGGCCTTTATCTCACGATGGTAGGTACTCATGCAAGTCAAGTTATCGCTTTCTAAAGGAAGAAGCAGAACCAGCTGTTGAAAGGAATTAGGTGGCCCTTGAGACCCAGCTATGGAAGAAGTTATGGATGCTGGACATTCCGAACAAAGTCAAGAACCATGTATGGAGAGCATGCCGTGACTCCTTGCCTACAAAACAAAACCTGATGCAGCGCACTATCATCACAAACCCCCTGTGTGATCAGTGCAAACAGCTCCCTGAGACAATGCTACATGTAGTGTAGGCATGTCCAAAACTAGATGAGGTCTGGATAGATTCGGTTCAACGGGGTTTTCGTTGTAACAGGAGGTTTTTGGATTTTAAAGAACTGCTCTCATGGGTGATACAAGAACAGAGGAATGCTGAGCTATTCGCAATGACAATGTGGTCAGTTTGGACTCAGAGAAACCAAGCTCGACTCCACAAGCCACATTACACGCTGTCTCAGATTGCTTCCTCGGCAAGAGCAAGACTAGACAAGTTCAGTGCAGCCCAGCCCGTTGCAAGTTCATCTTCATGCAGCCCATCTCAGCGCAGCCCATGTGCTTCCTGGCAGCCCCCTCCCGGTGATTTGTACAAAATCAACTATGACGCAACCACTTTCGAGCACGAAGGAAAATCTGGGATAGGTGTTATTATTCGAGACTCACACGGTGCAACCATTGCTTCTCTATCGCAGTTGATCCATTGTGCTTATCAGGCAGCAGACATGGAGGCTATTGCTGCAAACAGAGCACTGGAGTTTGCAAGGGAAATTGGAATTAACGAGGCTATTTTGGAAGGAGACTCTAGCCTTGTCCATCAAGCTTTAAAAAAAAGGGTGAACATTCTTTATCTCCGTTTGGGTTGTTGGTGGAGGATATTAAACTTTCTTCAGCTAGTTTTAGTACATTACTTTACTCTCATACAAAGAGAGAAGGTAATAAGGTAGCTCATGGATTAGCTAGACACGCGATTCATATCTTAGATTATGTAGTGTGGATGGAGTCTGTGCCTCCACTTTCTTATGCTGTATTTCAGGCTGATTTAACCAATATTGTTCAATAAAAGTCCTAACAAGCCGGATTCTCAAAAAAAAAAAAAAAAAAAAAAAAAAACCAACTAGTTGTTAAACTACAAACCTAAAATTTAAGTACATTAAATCTCGCAATTAAAGTATTGTATTTAAAATTTTCCCATCCTATAAATATGTTGATTAGGAAAATTTTGCCTATAATAAATAGGAGTAAAGGGTGATATTGTTGTTAGTGATACCATCGTAGATTCAACCCGTATAAAGAAACATTTGAGTTGTCAAGAAATGAGACTCAAAAGTCACAAACGTTGCTTGTTATATCAAATACTATAGATGGAAACATTGCATTTGATTTTGCATTGTACCACTTCACATCATCATTCTTTTTAGCTCTTCTTCTTCGTATTATTTTTTTTGAAGCCCCCTTCTTCTTCATATTATTAATTTTTCACCTTACAATTACTCTTCCTCTAACTATATATGAAAAAAAAATAAAAACTGTTCCTCTCTTCTTTTTTTCTTTTTTCTTTTTAATTTTCTTTTTCCCATCTTTTCAATAAATTATATAAAAAAAATGTAATCTCCCTCTCTCTCTCTCTCTCCTTTGCTTTCTTCTAAAGTTTTTTTTTTTTTTTTTTTTTTTTAAATTTATTTATTCTTTTGGGTTAATGGGTTTTAGCACTTTTTGACATCTCCACTTTGAGTTGACGTGTTTTATTGTTTCGCTATTCTGTTTCTTAACTTTCAATCATAGATCACTCTCTCCCTTTTATAACTTTGGCTATGTGAAAATTGTTAATCGTCAAAATATATATTTTTTCAATGAATTTATATCTTTTAAAAATAGTTAATCATAATAAGTTAAATAAATTTTGGAGAATAAATTATAAATTATATCTTTACAGAGTAAGAATATATTCTCAAGCATTGCGTAGATCTACAACTATTAATATATTAATTAAAGTGCAATCTTAATTAAAAATCCAAATTAGATTATTGCACTTCAATTATAAATTATATCTTTACAGAGTAAGAATATATTCTCAAGCATTGCGTAGATCTACAACTATTAATATATTAATTAAAGTGCAATCTTAATTAAAAATCCAAATTAGATTATTGCACTTCAATTTCATGCCAAGCATATTTCTAATTGCCCTATAATTTGATACCAAATGTCTTTAGATTTTAAATGCACTCCAATTTCATGTCAAGCTTTCATTTATACTTTAATTTTGTGTCAATTATAATTATATGAAAATTCTTGTATCTAAAATTTAAAAAATATATATATATATATATATATATATATATATGTAATTTAATTGCACTCGTTTATATGTAGGGATATTGGGATTATAAACTAATTATTCATGAGTTTAAGAATTCTAAAATGCGGAATCATCACACATAAGTAAATAAAGGTCTCATGTTCTCTTGTGTATTTCATAATCCATAATCATTACTTCTTCAATAAATTCAAGGACATAAAATTTTACGGTCTTTATCACAACTATTGATGTTACATTTTGTGATTGCTGTTAATAAAAATAATGATGTGAATCTACAAAATTTGTTTTATCAGTAATTAAAAAAAAAAATTGTTAACATTGTTTATCCCTAACATTACTAGTGATTCCCTATGCTGCAACACTTTCGTTATAATTCTTACACACACGTGTGTGTCTGTGCGCGATGCGTGTGTATTTTTTTTTTTTTTTTTTTGATAGGTCGGTGCGTGTGTACTTGGTTGAGATTAAAGTGGAATATTTAAAATAGAACAATGGATTTTTATTCCTAATTTCCTATTATTTTGTGCTTGTGAGAGAGAGAGAGATAACCTTCAAAAATAGTTGAAACTAAGATTCAAGGCTTCTTGATAGGTTAAAAACAAAAACAAAAGAAAAAAAAAAAAAAAGGCTTCTTGATAGGTTAGTTCCACTTTTTCCATGCCCAAATGGTATGCCTAATTTAATAGAGCCTCCTTGATTTAAATTTGAAGTGCCTGCACTTGACTTCTTCCTTTTATATTGCCCTTTCACAAATGGTATGCCTAAATTAATAGAGCCTCGACTTGAATTCTTTGAAGTGCTTGCGCTTGAAATGTTACTTCCACATTGCCGATTCACAAATGGTATGTCTAAATTAGTAGAGCCTCGACTTTGAATTTTTTGAAGTGCTTGCAGCAATTACTTGATTTGAAAATGTCTCCCGTGAAGTACTCTCCTCTTGTATTGTAATACTCCAATTTGATTGATTGTGTGATGTGTGTGGGTGTGTGATGAGTCCCACATTGGATATTTACTGGGTAGATCTGGGTTTTATTAACAACTACAAGGAGCCTCAATTGTGACTAGTCCTTTTGAGGTATAGCGCAGATATGGCAAACACTTTTCCTTGGGTCGTTACATATGGTATCAGAGCCAGCCTTGTAACCTCGTGTGGGCTCAAAGACACTACCTCACAAATTGGATCCTAACGAGGACGTTAAGGATTTAAGTGGAGGAGATTGTGATGCCCCAATATGATTGATTGTGTGATGTGTGTGGGTGTGTGATGAGTCTCACATCGGGTATTTACTGGGTTGAATTGGACTTTATTAACAACTGCAAGGAGTCCCAATTGTGACTAGTCTTTTTGAGGTATAGCGTAAATGTGGCTAGCGTTTTTCCTTGGATCGTTACATGTATAGTTTCAGTTTGGTAGAAGCATTGGCATTGGGTTAAACCTCCTGCAAGTATCAAAACACATATCTTTAATATTTGACTAGTAAATTGTCTCATCCAAATTGTCTTGAGCGAGGGGAAAGGCCGTGTAAGGTGCATGAGGAACTTCATCTGAAAGACCAGAAAAGTGAAGAAAAATTCTTGAATCTTGCTTGTAACCTAAACCATCTCGTTGCTTCTGAATAGTATAAAAAGCATATACTGTGAACCCCAACCATGCTGAATTATCATGCAAATTTGGAGGCAACTCCATATTTATGAAGTGCCCAAAATTTTGATCACTGAACCAGGTCGGTGGAATTGCATCATGAGGAAAGATATAATCATACCAATGTTTTCTTGCATAATCTACCTGTAAAATACATAAATATATGGTGTTCAAATGTTCAATGAGAGGAAAAAAAATTCATAACTATAAGTTTAGAGTTTTTTTTTTTTTTTTTTTTGAGAATAAGAGTTAAGAGACAACTTTCACAACAGTTGAGCTGGTATATTGTGATAGATGCCAATAAAAGTAATGTCTATATGATATTAGTTTCATGTGAAAGTAATATTGGTCAATTAATAACTTATCAGGTCAACCGTTATGATAAATTGTGTGTCCATAGAGCATTACTCAATATGAAAATATGAAATTTGGTGAGTTTTAGGAAGAGACCCGATACAATCTTGAAAGCAGTGACTTGATTTCTCTTTTCAGTCTGGAGTCTGACTCACTTTGGCCATTGTACGGCCTGGATTCAACCTCATCAACAAGGCTCTGGAAATTGCTAGGATCTTGTATTTGTCATGACATGGTCGATGGAGATCATTAAGGCTCCGGAAAGTTTTTCCAGTTGACTTTTGTACAAATTCTACCATATCGTCCTCATATAGAATACGTGCACCACACAGTTTAATCTCAATATCCTGGCTGTTGGTTTTAATCGAAGGGCTAATGCAGCTCCGTTCGTCTAAATGATCTCTAAACCTTGCATGCGATATAAATAGCCAAAGTCCAAATGAGCCAACATGGAACTTTTTCTTAGGGACCTTATAGACTAAGGGACAATCTTTAAGACCGCCATCCATGTCCAATCGACAAATAAATTCGTGAAAGTGATTCGAATCCTGACCAGGAGGAGCGTCGTTTGAATCTGTGTGGACTGCAAAAATAACACAGAGCAATTCCTTTCCAACTTTTGTCATTGAACAGACTATCAGGCAGTTTGATTTGTACAGAATCTACAGACTCAGAGCTCCGATGGTTGAACCAAACTGGAATTTCTGTTTGAGGGACAACACTGTAAAAGCCTTCAATTTCATGAATTTGCTTCTGTAAAATATCAAAAGACAAATGTAAGAAAGATGTTCAATGCATGTGTGTGTGTGTGCAAGAAACAGAGAGAGAGAGAGACTTCCATAAATTTCGAGTGAAGAACATCCTCGTGCTGAAACAAATTGTGTACTTATAGGAAGATATGGCAGTGATTTAAGCTCGCTACAATGATCCAACAGAAGAAGTTTGAGCTCAGAAAGTTCCGAAATGCTATCAGGCAAGCTTGTAAAATTATTTTTGCTCAAATTCAGAGACTTTATTGAGTACAGGCAGCTGAGATCATCAGGGAGTGCTCCGTCAGACAGATTACAGTCACTAAGATCTGGAGATACCAATGAGCTTAATCCTGAGAACGAGTTAGGCAACAACAGATTGATGGGCTCTGGTTCAGGACCGGTGTTTTGCAGAGCTTCCATTGGCTGTTGACTATTACATCCTTTTAGAGTGAGAATTTTAAGAGATGTCAAACTGCAAATGACACTCGGAAAACTCCAAAGGTTTTTGCAGTATTGAAGACTCAATAAAGTCAGGCTAGTTAGATGTTTGATTGATGATGGTAGTTCTTCAATGGCAGTCCCATCCAAATATAGGTCCAACAAGCTTGTCATGTTGCTCTCAATCTCTGGAAACTTCTGGAGTTTTGAACAGCCAAATAGAATTAAAATTTTAAGAGATTCCAAGTTAAGCTCATGGGGAAGGTTCTCAAGACATTAAAAATCTCTTAGATTTAATTGAATAAGTTGCTTAAGACCTCCAACAGATGGGTGCAACTCATGCAATATTGTACAACCTTGAAAATTCAGCCTTTCAATATGTAAGGTTGAATTTAATCAACCATTTTATTGGCTTTATTCCATCCCAAATTTGCTTGTATTTCAGCATTTAGTAACCCCGTATTTAGGTGGGTTTGTTGTAAGGGTAGTGAGTGAGATAGAGTGTTGATTGCTCAAGAATGTGCAAGAAAACTCAAACTCGCAGCTTGCTCTCGTGGGTAGCTCGCGGCTTCAAGCCGCCAAACGCAACACACGTGCCAAGCGTGCCAGAAGGTGAACAGTCATGCTAACTGGAGCACTACAGGACAACTGGGCATACGGTTATCTTGCGATCGGGTCTCGCGACTTAGTCAAGTCGCAAGGCCAAGTCACAAGGCCAAACCGCGAGCCACCCCTGTTTTGTAAAACCTAACGTTTCACATTCCTCTCTCACTCCAATATAAATACTCCTTATACCCACAAATGTATGAGAGCTTCCAGAGAGAATTTTGAGAGAGAAACCCTAAAGAAAAATAAGATTGATTCACCAACAATCTATACATTAGAGTCTCTTCAAATTCCTCAACTCTCTTCCTCTCCATTGTCAAATCCTTGAGAGGCATTTTACCAAAACCTTGTGAGGCATTTTACCAAAACCTTGTTCTCACCATATTCATCACTGTGAGAGGGTTTTTGGTTTGTCAGGGAAGCGATTAGGAAGGAACCAATCTACATTGGTTGATGCTATGGTCTAGTAGCGGAATCTAGGAAGCTAGAAAAGAAAAAGGTTTGGCGCAACCTCGTTGGAGCAAGAAGCTTGGAGGGCTTAGGTGCACTGGGTAGATTAGGTTTGGAGGGTCTATTACTGTCCTTGTATCCCAACTACATTTTCTAGTGGATTGTTTATCGCTTGGAGGGCGGCGAAGAGGTTTTACGCCGAGGGCTTCGGTTTCCTCTTCGATAACACATCGCGTGTTATCTTTGTGTTTGCATCTTCCTTCCCTTTTATCTTTACCTTTTATTATCTGTCGTGGGTTGTGATTTTAATTTGGCTTAGATAGTTTATCCAATTCCATATTATAGCTTATGTTCATTTTCCGCACACTAGTTGTTTGACATAAAACTTGAATTGGTTAATTTGTAAATTGGGGGTCTAAACGTTCAAGGGTGTTTATACACATATTTGAACTTTCATTTGGTATCAAAGCGGGTACATCTCTAGTGGTTTCATCACCATTGTGTGATCCTTGACTCCCTTTTGAGATGGATCGGTCTCAATCTCGAAATACACCTCCATATTTTGATGGTAGTAATTATGCTTTTTGGAAGGTTCGCATGAGAGCTTTTCTATGTTCTATTGATGAATCTGTTTGGGATGTTGTTGAGATAGGTTGGACCAGGCTTGAGGAAGCCAAATCCACTTAGAATAAGGCGGCACTTGCCGCATCTAATGCTAACAGTAAAGCACTCAATGCTATTTTCTGTGGTGTGTCCCTAGATGAATTTCATAGGATCTCTCACATTACCGTTGCTAAAGAAGCATGAAAGATATTGGAGACCACTTACGAAGGCACGAAGAAGGTAAAAGATACCAAGCTGCAGATGCTAATCACTCGGTTTGAGGAGTTGAAAATGAGTGAGGATAAGTCCTTTGACTCTTTCTATAGCAAGCTCAATGAGGTGATTGTAAGCAAGTTCAATTTGGGAGAGAAAACGGAGGACTCTAAAATTGTAAGGAAGATCCTTCGTTCATTACCGGAAAGTTTTCGTGCTAAAGTGACAATGATTGAAGAGAGCAAGGACCTTGATGACATCAAAGTGTAGAAGCTGGTTGGTTCTCTTCAGACCTATGAGATGTCGCTGCCCAATCAATGGAAGAGTAAATCTCTTGCTCTTAAAACCATTAGTGAGAAGGTAGAGGATCATGACTCATCGGGAGAAGATGTGGTTGACAAAGATATTGCTTACCTTGTAAAAAATTTCAGAAAATTCTTGAAATTCAAAAATAATGGCAAATTTGGTGATAAAGAAAAATTCCAAAGTTTAGGAAGAGAGAAAAGGAAATTCAAAAAGAAAGATGGAAAAGAATCTCATCCTACACAAGGTGTCACTTGTTTCGAATGTAATGGGCATGGACACTTTAAGAAAGAATGTCCGAATTATTTGAAATCAAAAGTCAAAGTGTATGCCACGACATTGAGTGACTCGGATTCATCCGACTCAGAATCTGAAGAAAGCTGTGATGGAGAGGGGAACTACTCAGCTTTTATGACTATTACTCATGTTGAGTCTTCAAACGAGTTGAATCTGCTTATACGAGACCTTGGAGAACATAGTGATGAAGAATCAATGGGAATTGTTGAAGAATCGAATCTTGAAGAAGATGAAAGTACAGCCAACCTTCAAGAGAATTATAACTCACTCCTAGAGAAGTCGGGTGAGTACACAAGAGTGGCCAAGACAGCTATGAGAAAAACGAAGAAGGCAGAGGAGGATTATAAAAGTCTCCTAATCCGATATAGGGAGGCCAAATGTGAGATAGAAACACTAAATGGTGAGCTGTCAGAAGTTTACACAAAAGTGAGATTTCTTGAGCAAGAGGTTGTGCAAGCAAATGCCAAAATTGAGAGGGTCACCACCAAGAAACTAGATGATGTTATTTCATCGCAAAAGTGCTTTTCGGACAAATCCGAATTGGGATATACCGGAAGAAGTAGCTCATCTAGAAATGTCACTAAAGAAATGAAGTTTATAAAGGCCAAAGAATCAGCTGATGTTGATCCCTCTCTGCGAGAAGCCTAAGATAGAGGAGAAGAGAAATGTGGGGAACGAACGGTTGTTGAATTCCCGTAATCAATCTGTGGGCAGGTCTGAATCTCGTGCCAAGTCTCGTCCACGACCACAAAGAGGTCCTAGATCAACTTATGTGTGTCATCATTGCGGAGTTCAAGTGCATACTCGACCAAATTGCCAAAAGTCGAGAGCAAAGAATAGTGCAACTCCTCAAAGGTCACGAGGACCTAGAAATGATAGAAGAAATTGGGCAGGTGAACAATCGAGAGATCAAAATGGTGATCCCGGAATGATGAACGTGATGAAGATGATTGGTGCATTCACCAACTGCTTGGAAAGCTTCTCACGAAAGTTTGAAAGCCCTAACTCTCGTACCCAATCCTATAAGGAAATCACCCCAAATGCAAGTGACGTGTGGGTGAAAAATTGTACTCATGCATAAGCATTACAACATGTCCATGCATTAATACTTCCTATGCTTTATGACAATGGTTGATTGATTACTTGTTTCTTATGTTGATGGTTGTGTGTTTGTCTATCTATGCATATTTTTGGTTTTTGTTTTTTGTTTTTGATCAATCCTTTTCTTCTTGTGTCAAAAATCCAAAAATTACATAAAAATTAGAAAATCAAAAAGTTTGATTGACATTGTTGAGTCTTTGTCTTAAAACTTGTTTTGCCTTGTACTTTTGTGCTAATGGCTTTGTGCATTTTCGAGCATAGCTTGGTTCATTGCACTCATATCACTATGGGAGAAATCTTGAAATCTATGTGATTGTTGTAAATAGATCTTCAAACTTGGCATGAATGATTAGTGAATGGTTATGATGATCTTGAGACATGCATAGACTTATGTCTATATATCTTCCCACTCTTTTTTTTTTTTTTTTTTTTTTTTTTTTAAAAAGAGCTCACCAAATGTAAATCTCCAAATGAAAAGAGATATTGAGCTATAAAAGTCTGTCGCACATTCTAGTATTTGACTAGGAAAAAGGGTAAGCAACCTAAAATTCAAGTGAATGATTATTCAAAAAGCCAAAGGCTATCTCATCAAGGTGAAATATCTAATATCACTCTCACAATGAGAGGTGATTGTCTCAAAAAGGATCAAAAAGATCAAATATTATAATTGAAAGTGGAGTCAAATGTAAAACTCCAAGATACGTTTTCAAGTTTTGTGGGAGGTCATATATTCATATTTCTATAATTGAGATAGTTCACATGATCTAGTACTAATTGTGTATGCTTTGGTTGAATTGATCATTGAAACTTCACATTAGACTAAGGACTATCTCATTGTTGATATCCACACACAACACACAAGTTTATGTTTGATAAATGCCATAATCATTTGTGTGATTGTACTTGATGAAATGTGTTTTTACATGCTCAATCTTTGTTAATTCAAGCACAAAAAGATTTTTCAGAGTTTTAGGTGTTTTTGGAAAGTATTTTGTTCTCAAAATTTGAAAATTTCAAAAATTCAATTTTGCCCTGTTTTGGCAACTCGATCGTGGGTTATTCAAGTCGCGAGCCTCAGTCGCATGCTCGCGGGTCATTTTTGGCGACTTTTTCGCCAGAGGAAGGTCCAGTCGCGAGGGTTACTCGGAGATTTTCGCGACTCTCTCGCTGGTAGACCTTCCAGTCGCGAAAAACACTTAGAAAAATTTTTCAAATTTTTGTCTTTGAGTGTTTTGACGGCTTGAATTGGCGACTTTGTGGCGACTCACTTGAGTCGCAAAAAACGCGTGTTTGGCAAAAATAGGGGTAGTTTTTAAATCTTTTTCAGTTTTCCCTCGAACTTTTGTGATTGTTCATCTTCTTTCTCAACTATCTCCTTCCCGGACACTCCGTGCACCCATTTTTCAAACTCCATTGTTGCCTCTTTTCAACTCAAAAATCTTCAAATAATAGGTATGAGTTTTATGTCTTGAACTCTATTTTTCTTTTTTTTTTTGTGTTTTTCCCTTTGGATTGTTCGCATTTGTTTATGATTTTGAGATGGGTTTGTGTTTCGTCGCTTACTCATTGTCCATGCTTAGCCTGTGAAAACTATTGATTTAGTTTGAGCTTAATTTTGTTGTTGGTTTTGTTCTTCATCATGTGCTTAACTAGGATTTGTTTATTGGTAACTCATCTTGTCTGATCTTATGTTGTTATGTTGTTTCATAATGTTCCTATTTTGAATGTGTGGTTCACTTTGTCTTTGAATGTGCCAGTTCTATTGTGTGCATTTATTGGGAGCATCTGTGAGTTTTACTATACTGATTATGAGTCATGTCATTCTCATCACATTGTCTTTAGGATATTTTCTATCTCTGCTACTTTAATTCTCCCCTGCATTCTCCCCGTTGTTCTTGTGTTTCCTCTTTTAGGCTTGTTCATCCATGTGGTTGATCTAAGTAGCATAATGTTTAAGTGTTCAAGTTCATCCGTGTGGCTGCAATTTCTTTGTTAATTACATGGTACTGATTAGTTCTACACATGTATTATTCTATGTTGTTGTGGCCTTTTCTGATTGCTCACAGATGGCACCTTCATCCCTAAAGAAGAAAACACCCGCAAAGAAGGCGGATAGGAGAATGAAAATGGACCCTAATTTGTTCGTGTATGTTTCTCACTTTGAGAGATACAAGGACTTCTTCTTGAAAGCAGGAATTATTCAAGAAAGATTTGTAGATTTGGAGGATTTAAGAAACACCTTTATCCCAAATTGTTTTGAAAGGAAAGGATGGGAAAAGCTTCTTAGTGATCTCCCTGTAGTGTGTGAACCCTTGATTAGGGAGTTTTATTCAAATGTTGTGATAAGGAAGGATGATTTAAGTCTTTGGGTTAGAGGTAAAGAATTCACTTTGGATGCGCATGACATTGATGATGTGCTAGGGCTTGAAGGATTAGAAGATCGGGAGTTTGTCAATTACAAAGATAGGATTGTGTCTATTGAAACTGTTCAACAAAGGATAGGTGGACAAAGAGAAGGGAAATGTCCGAATACCACAGCTTTTCCAAAGGGACATGAGGTGTCTAACAATAATCATGATGTTTAACCTATATCCCATAAAGAAGTTGACTACAATCAATCGTGCAAGAGCAATCTTTCGATGGATCTCAAAGAAAAGACATTCATTGACATCAGTTCCACATATATGACACTATTGTGGATGAGACTAGAACAACTTCTAGGCCAAAACTGATCTTTCCTAGTTTGATGATGAGGATCTTTAGAAAGAAGGGTGTTCCAATCCCTCAAGACATCGGTCCCATGTCCACACCCTCTGCAATTAACAAGCTTACCTTCAAAAGGATAAGTGTTCGGCTTCTAGGTAGAAGATGAAGGTGATGAAGGAGAGAGTGTCCCAATGGAGACGAGGCGGGGCAGCAGGGCATGCATCAACCTCAACACCTAGGAGGAGTGGCAAAAGGACTAGAGCATCAACTTCTTCAGATACACCTCCGGATGCTTTTCAAGTCATTCTGAAACGACTTGATGGGATCGGATGAGTCCAGACCGAGCACTCTGAGAGGATGAGAGTCATGCAAGACCAGATTGATATTTTGTCTGCAAAACTTGATAACTTCACCACCCAAAGATGGATGGTGACCCTTTGGCCATTCCGGTCAAAAAGGGGGAGATGTTCTTTCTGTTGTTGATGAGATTGTTGATGAGAAGCGAGAAAAGCAGCTCTTAAGGGGGAGTAATGTGTTGAGGGGGAGTTGTCAAAATCGAGACATTGTTTATATATGCTTATGTTTTGGGTATTTAATGTTTATATGAGTTTGATACACTGTGGTTTTTAGTGTATTCTTGTTTCTAACTCATATCTTATAATCTTGGTTTAATCTTCTATATTTATATTGTTGATGTTATTCAGTTTATGGATATATTATGTTTGTACTCATGTGCTTATGTAAGCTTTTAGGGTTAATGTTTTTATGCATAATCTGTAGGTCTTATGGTTTGTACCTTGCTTAATGCAGCCTTTTATGCTATGTTGAAATCAGTACTTTAATCTAAATGTCTTGTATTTTGTTTTAAGTAATCATCACTCTTGTGCCCTTGTAGGATTGTTCCTAGATGTATATACTTAGTGTATTATGCATTGGTTGAGTGTTGAGCATACAAGTATCTTGCTTTGTTCTTGTTAACTTGTATGTTCAAGTGTTCATTCTAAGTGTGAATGAGCACTATGAACACTACCTTGTGGTGTTCACTTGGTTGATCAAGCCATGATTTGAATCTTCACTTCATCTTTGCTTGATCACCTTAAGCTTGTTTCATATACATTTCATGCTTTTCTGCATACAATGATCATGGTGTATTGTTGTGTTTCAGGAGTTTTATGATCTTATGATTCAAGTGCTACACAGCTTCTAGAGTTAGGTGTGAGTGAGTTTTGTTCAACTGTTCCCAACTCACATGTTAAGTCTAGAGTCTGTTTTAGGGTTTTGTCACGGAATAGCCAAAGGGGGAGATTGTAAGGTTAAATTTAATCAACCATTTTATTGGCTTTATTCCGTGTCAAATTTGCTTGTATTTCAAAGATTGAGTAACCCCGTATTTAGGTGGGTTTGTTGTAAGGGTAGTGAGTGAGATAGAGTGTTGATTGCTCAAGAGTGTGCAAGAAAATAGAGACTCGAGGCTTGCTCTCGCGGGTAGCTCGCGGCTTCAAGCCACCAAACGCAGCACACATGCCAAGTGTGCCGGAAGGTGAACAATCATGCTAGCCGGAGCACTACAGGACAACTAGGCATACGATTATCTCGCGATCGGGTCTCGCGACTTAGTCAAGTCGCGAGGCCAAGCCGCGAGCCACCCCTGTTTTGTAAAACCTAACGTTTCACATTCCTCTCTCACTCCAGTATAAATACCCCTTATACCCACAAATGTATGAGAGCTTCCAGAGAGAATTTTGAGAGAGAAACTCTAAAGAAAAACAAGATTGATTTACCAACAATCTATACATTAGAGTCTCTTCAAATTCCTCAACTTTCTTCCTCTCCATTGTCAAATCCTTGAGAGACATTTTACCAAAACCTTGTTCTCACCATATTCATCACTGTGAGAGGGTTGTTTGGTTTGTTGGGAAGCAGTTAGGAAGGAACCAATCTACATTGGTTGATGCTATGGACTAATAGCTGAATCCGGGAAGTTAGAAAAGAAAAAGGTTCAGCGCAACCTCGTTGGAGCAAGAAGCTTGGAGAGCTTAGGTTCATTGGGTAGATTAGGCTTGGAGGGTCTATTGTTGTCCTTATATTCCAACTACATTTTCTAGTGGATTGTTTACCGCTTGGAGGGCGGCGGAGAGGTCTTACGCCGAGGGCTTCGGTTTTCTCTTCGATAACACATCGCGTGTTATCTTTGTGTTTGCATCTTCCTTCCCTTTTATCTTTGCCTTTTATTATCTTCCGTGGGTTGTGATTTTAATTTGGCTTAGATAGTTTATCCAATTCCATATTATAGCTTATGTTCATTTTCCGCACACTAGTTGTTTGACATAAAGGTTGAATTGATTAATTTGTAAATTGGGGGTCTAAACGTTCAAGGGTGTTTATACACATATTTGAACTTTCACAATATTTGGGATTTCAATGAAGTTAGGAGTCCGGATTAAGTTTTGAGAGTCACTCAAGTCGATGAACTTTAGCTTGCCCAAGTTTTGTGATAAAACGTGAAGAAAATTTAGAAAATTAAGCAATCAAGATCTTAAACTTAAACCACCCCCACCACACCCCCAAAAAAAAAAATCAATAGAAAAAACAGCAAAAGTGAAAATCTTACCCTAAATCCCATTGGAAGCTGCTTTGAATACAACTACGATGCATAATAAGCTCAACAAGTTCGTGTGGCTGAAAACTCTTTGGCAATGATTCCAAAGGATAATCGTGCCATTCCAACAAACATAACTCATTAGAAAGATTATTGAGACAAAGAAGTCGCACCTTACAAATTCTAAGCAATCTAAAGTTTATTCATGTTTGAGAATGATTCAGCATTCAATTCTTCTTGTTCATTTGGAGGCAATTTTAGCATTATGCCTTTTTTTTTTTTTTTTTTTTTTTTGTTCCCTAGCAAACAAGAATAAAAATTAGCATTAGGCAAGATATAGCAAAAATTTGCATGGATAGTAGAAATATATAGTTCTCTAAATTATGTCTATATAATAATCCACTTACAATATTGTTCTTTAATACACCGAGGACATCATCATAAAGCCACAACCTCATCGCGTCTTTCGTGTTCCTCTTATTCCTTATGAACAATTTCCCAACCCATTTCTTATAACAAATTATGCATCCACAATTTTCCCCCTACAATAGTTATCAAAAATTTGTTGATGAGATTCCTTATATTATTGTGGGAGTAGCAAATTGATTCTAGTATATAAGCTACATGATTTCGGTCTTCCCCTTTAAAGAAACATGCAATGTCCAAAAATAGTTTTCTCTCATAAGTATTCAATCCATCAAAAGCTATTTGAAGTTTTTTTGGTAATTTCTTCATCCGGAATTGCTTTTAGCTGATTCCAAGTACTTTCCCATTCCTTTTTTTATTTTGTACATAGATGGGAACCCAAAACTTTAAGAACCAAAGGAATGCCCTGAGCATAATTGACAAAATTCTTGCACAAATCCTGGAAATCATTTTCACAATGAGGTTTGGGGAAGGCATTCAAACTAAAAAGTTGTAGAGTGTCATCATTGTTTAGTCCTTTAACATTACATACAGTTTTAGCTTCCTCTTCTGAGAACCCTACCTGAACTTTATAACTCACCAACAAACGTTTATCTTCAGTAGTTATAATGATTCTATTTCTTGGACCAAACCAATCAAGCTTCCCTACTAAAGTTTCTAATTGTTCTTTTTTACTCACATCATCAACAACAATAAGAACCCTTTTTTTATGTAGTCCATTGCTAATTATTTGAATTTTCTTCCGTAAATCTCCATTACATTTCAACTTCATATCATGAAGGAGTTGATCTTGTAACTTCTCTAAGCCGTGTATCTTTAGAAGCCTCTCTCGCATCTTCTAGAAAACTGCTAGCATCAAATTTATTGTGGATCTTGTCAAAAACCACTTTTGCAAGAGTTGTCTTGCCCGTTCCACTCATCCCACATATTCCAATAGAGCAAACATCATTGGACTCATCCTTAGACTCATCATTGGACTTGATACCTAGATACAAATTCATTTCCTCAACACGAGAGCCTATCCCAACAAGACCGTCTTCAGGAAAAATTGAACGTGTACCATAGATAAATTCAGAAATCCACTCAACAATGTTTTGGATAAACTCTACCTCGGATGACCTATAAGAAAGAAATAATCTCTGTGTCAAAGCAAACCAATTGGAGATGTAATGCGCTGATGTTTTACTTGTTCAATCTTAATAAATAAATAAAGAAAAAGAAAAAAGAAAAGAGAGAGCTTTAAAATTAAACTAAACTACATAGTCGAACTTGATTTACTTGTCAAAAGCATACGGCATGTAAAACTAAATTAAAAGTTATAAAAATAGAAAAGATGTTTTTTTTTTTTTTTTTTGACAACCACAACAAAATCTTTGTTAAGTTTTAAAAGTTTAGAACAATTAACAAACCATAAGCACAAACTTGTTTAGATTCTATAAGGTTTATTAGACAATGCTTAAGGTGTTACAAGTAAGAATACAAGAACAAGGAAGCTATAGGTTCAGGAATTCAAAATATGCCAAGCTTGACTGCTTGAGAAGATGGTTCGATCGTTCAAGATGCAATTTTACAGAATTTTAATTTCAACCCAATAGCCCAAACTTGTTTGTTTGAAGCCCAAATCACAGTCTATTTGTTGCAATATTTAAAGGACATTATAAGCTAACCGTAGAAGAGTTTTTTAGAGAGAGTAAAGTGCAAATCTCAATTTGACTGTAAATCTGAATTTGATATGGTAGGTTATTCTCTTGGGATCGTTTCTCCTGGTTTTTTACCTTGAAACTAGTTTATTTCATTGGTTTTCCTAGGTCATCATATTTTGTGTTATTTATGTTTTCCATTGTGCATGATATGTTTGATGTATGTTTAACCTAAATCTTCATTATTGACTTAAGTATCACTTGGCAATAAACTTAGGTTAAACAAACTATGTTTTCAGGGGTCTAAATACTTTACAATCTTAAATGTCATGCGATGAAGTATACAATCTGTACTCATTAATGACCAAAAATTATCTTGATTTCAAGATCCTAAACAGTAGACCATAAGAAATGTTTAAATCTGGGTTCCCGAAGTACACGAGGTGGCAGCACATATTGGGCCACAATTTATTCAAATGTGAATGAAGAAATTAAACAAGGTTGCATATAAATGCTTAAAATTGAATTTGGATTTGAATTAATATCAATAACTTTAAACTGTCTTGATTTTAAATTTATAGATTTTAAAATTCTTTATTTGGATATATTTTATGCACAAGAGAATTTGAAAATCTATTATTTGTATGATCTAATAACTTATAAATTTAAGTTTGAAATCTTCTCACTTCTAAAATGATCAAAACCTCCCATAATCGATCAAAAATGTCCCCTAAAAGTCTAAAATCTTCAAAATACTCTCAAAACCTCTAAAGAAAACCAACTTTTTTTTTCATTGTGTGTGCCTTAAGGTTGAAGGGTGAAAAGTCATTCTAAATAAAACTAACTTTTTTCATTGTGTGTGGCTTATGGTTAAAGGTTGAAATATCCTTTTTTTTTTTCCTTTGCTCTAACAAACCCTATATTGTCTTTCTTTTTTTATTCACAAACGATACTCTACCCTTCCTCTCTTTTCTTTTCATTGGTTTTCTCCCTAGCTTGTGGTCACTCGCACGCACGCACGCACGCACACACACACACACACATATATGTATATATATATATATATATATATATATATATATATATATATATATATGCACACACACATACACAGTTAGTGACAACCTTGAAACTTGAAGTAATGTCGACCTTTCTCTTAATCTTGCAAAAATATATATTTAATGATGTTTACAAAACTACGTATATAGGTCATGCTTTTATGGTGATGTAAATTGAACCTTTTAATGTCTACATTTAAAATAATTAAGTATTGCAGTCATTTCTAAGAAAACAAATATATATTGCAGTCGAACAGGCATAAAAGATTCTCATAAGTGTTAGTGTTACCTATTATCTAAAGACCTTCCAGAGAGATTGACCACGGATCTTAAAGCAGCTTTCCACTTCTGCAAAATATGCTCCCTCTCCGGGTTCTCCTTGAAATCTTTTTCATGTTTAGCAAAGGCCTTTGCAAAAGTCTTCTTCTGATGTCGCACATGACTTGGATCCACAAGATAGAAAATGGACAACACTCTCAACCCTTCCTCCATGCATTCAACAATCTTTGCGAGTTCTTGCAAGCACCACGTTGAAGATGCGCATAATTTTTGGATAAAATGATGACCGCTATCTTTGAATTCTTGATTGCATCAAAGAGTTCTAGTGAAATGGGGTTCCTCCACTCAAGTTCAGTATCATCCTTAAAGGTGATAATCTCTTTCTCTATCAAAGCATGATATAGATGATCAGTAAAACTATTGTGAGTTTCACCTCTGAAACTTCATATTTCTGTTGGGTTGAACAAGAAAAGGAAGAAGATGATGGGCCAGTTTGAATGCTGTTGGAAGCCATTGGTATGTACTACATACTAATTACTACCAAATATTTTTGAATTGGGATTCTAAGACAGACAATGTCATGTCTTCGAGAAGAGTTGGCAAGAAGCAAGCAAACTATAGATGGGGCACAGCTTGTATGTTAAGCTTTTTATAGCACTCACGTTAACCTCTTTTCAAAATATAGCTAAACTCACCCCAACACCTCCTCAAGCAACAGACTCAATGGTTTGTCCAAAAATATTCAATAATGACCAGTACTCTCCTCGCTAAACTTATTAAAGCACTGTTCATCACCGCATTAAAAAAATTACTATTTTTTTTTTAATATCCATTTTAACTTTTAACATAGCTCTCTCTCTCTCTTCTCTTTCTCTCTGTCTCTGCCTTACTAAAGCATTGTTTATCATTGCATTAAAAAATCACATTTTTTTTATTCGTCTTAACTTTTAACACTGCTCTCTCTCTCTCTCTCATTGATTAATTGTTTAAATTCAAGTTTTTATAGTTTAAAATAATGCATAAAAGATGAGTTCTAGGATTGAATAGTAAAATAATATCTAATTGACCTTAGAATTGACATAAATGTTAAAAATATATAGAACATGTGATTTGAAGATAGGATTTTCAAAATATGAATTCTATAACAAGTTATTGGGCGATATAACATTAGAGTTACACTAAGTATAACTCAAACCCAACCCTCTCTCTCTCTCTCTCTCTCTCTCTCTCTCTCTCTCTCTCTCTCTCTCTATATATATATATATATATATATATATAAACAATTTTGAAATGAAGAAAAATGTAATTGTGAAGGGTTTTTCAGCTATGAACGTAAGTCATTGAGTTAAACCACGTTAATGTTATCCTTATTTCTACTTTGTTTTTTTTTACTTAAAAAAAAAAATTATTTTGTTTTAAAAATAAAAAGAAAATGAAAAGATATATTGTTTAATATGAATATTTTCTACTCCAACATCTCAACTATTTTGTTGATTTTTTTTTTCATTGACTTTGCAAATCCAATTGTCCAATTGCATGAGACAAGAGACAAGAGACTATCATTTATAGTTGATATTTTTTTTTTCATCGACTTTACAGCTTGCACATCCAAATAGTCCAACTGCTTGATACAAGAGACTTGATTTTGACCAAGGTTTTGAAACCCGCACTGCATCGTATAGTCCGACTGGAAAAACCGCAAACCTCTCGATTTTGCCTTTTTTTAGCTTCAAGAATCGCTCTATAGGAAAAAAGCATGGATCTGTGCGAACCGTGGTCAGATAGTATGGTTCTCGAAACCATGACAAGTTTTTGAGGTTCAGACAGTTTCTTTTTGTTTCAGCTTTTCCGGTGAATTTTGGCCAATACACCAGTATGAAGTTATGATCAGATCTAGAAGAAATGAAAAAGAAATGAAAGAACATGAAGAAGAAAAAAGATCGGAAGGAGATCTAATAATTTCAGATCTTGAACAAAGGGATTTGTAAGGAAAAAAAAAAAAAGAACCAGAGAAGAAGAAGACAAGTTCCTAAAAAAAAAAAAAAAAAAAAAGAGAAGAAGAAGAACACCGATCACGCCTTCGTCTTCTCTTTCTGCTTCTTCTTCTTTCTTTCTTCTTTTTTTTTTTTTTTTTTCTTCTTCTCTTTCCTTTTTCCGTTGATGGAGATCACTCTGTAATTTCCTCTTTTTCGCTGAATACTACTGCTATGTGTTCTCTTTCTTTCTTTTCTTACTTTGTTACTCCTTTTGAATCATGTGGCTAACATTGGAATGATGAAAGGTTTTAATTTTTTAATAAAAGCAAAAAAATTTCAGCCATTAGATTTAGATATTTTTTTCAATTTGCCTAACATGACATGACATGACATGCATTGGTAGGTGCATTAAATATTTTAAGTATTTTTAAGAAGAGTAATGCTCCAAGCACAAATTATTTTACAACATTTTTATAAAATATTTTTTCTAAAAAAAAAAATTACAAAATGTTGATGTAGCCAGCCTCCTATTGGTTTTCATCCAGGCTCACCATTAATATTACATTTTATTTACCAATAATCACTCACCATATCAGCAGTTTGTAAATTTTTTTGTAAAATAATTTGTATCTCTAGCACTATTCTTTTAAGAGTAATGTAGTATCACAATATTTTACACAATTTTTTGCTATAATTTGACACATGGATAAGTGTGAGTAATGAAAAAAATAATTATAGGTCTACGTCTCTACCACTCACATTTCGTCACGTGGTAAATTGTGACAAAATTTGTATAAAATGTTATGGTACTATTATTGTTCTAATTTTAATTAATATTTACAGTTAAGTATATAATAATTTTTAAATAATTATTTCAATTTAAAATTATTAAATAATTTATTTTATTTTATTTGAGTTTCTTTCTTATTATTATTATTATTATTATTATTATTATTATTACAAGTTTAACTGATCAATATATAAATAATTAAATAGATATTATATTTAAATTTGCTTAGGATTTGATATTTCTTATTTGTCTTGTAAAAGTTATTGTGGGGGCCGGCCCAAAAATGATGGGCTATTCCAAACTCGGGCCCGTCCGAGGAGCGTCCTGTCCGAGGAGGAGTCTCATATGCAACATTACCCAATCCCGGTAACTCCAAGGAAACCCGTCCGAGAAGTAACTCCTCCTCGGACATCACGAAACCCGGACAAGGAACTTTCCCAAGCCCATTTCACTCACCTTCCCAACATATAAAATGAATTAAATCCAAAATATCTCGCGGAAGGCTACCACCACATTAATTGCGCCCCAACCACCCTCTTGGCCGCATTAATGAGGAAAAGACTCCTGAACAGTACCGCCTTGACCTCCGCAACTCACAAAGGGACTGATGAGGGCGTCTGATGGGACAGGTGCTCAAGTGGATGCCTAGATGGTCAACAGGTGTAAGGTTGAGATGAAAAGAAGAAAACTATATAATGTAGTGGAGTCCCTCAAAGAAAAGGACGGAGGAATTGTAAGGGGAACTAAAGAAATAAAATGAGACTTGAGGAATCCGTCTTTGCGTTCTTATTCTTTTTGCAAACAAGACATTACATGCATCAGACCTAACAACTTCACTGAGGCCAAGTTCTTTAACCCATCCTCTACAAATATTTATTGTGGGTTGTGCTTTGGGCCGAGGCCCGATCAACAGAAGTTGGGCCAGAAAAATTGTGCAACTACGCTTATGATATGAAAATATATATTTGAAATATAGATATTTATATTTAATTGGATTATTTTAGTTAAATTTTCTATTTATACTAATTTAATATATTTATTTATATTAAAATAATTATTAAATCAATTATGATGTCATAACGGTTCGACCCCGGTTCAACTTTGGTTCGACCTCAAAAATCTTAAACCTCTTTTTTACGGTTCAATGAATAATCCGAAATTCAAAACTTTAACTTTGACAAGTTAAAGCGTATAAGTACAACATGATGATATGGACTAGCAAATCAACGAGGATAAAACCTATTATGCATACCATGTTATACACACGGTTACACACACCCATTTTTTAAACTAATCTCAAGTTGAAGATGTGATTTCAAAACTAAAATCGTGTCTTCAACTTACCGTTTTAGTTCAAAAAATGGTTATGTGTAATATAATGTGTATAATACAGTGTTTTTAATAAACACTATCCAAACAATTAATGAAGACATAAAAAATGATGTCGAATTCAACAATGTCATGACTGTTCTATTGACTTTCTTGTCGGTTTCTATTTGGCCATTAGAATTGATGAAATGAAAAATTCAAAAGGGCGATTTGTTTAATGGAAATAATATTTTCCTCCCAACTATTTTGTTTATGTTTTTCCCTAGATATTAACGGGCAAAAAAAGCCGGCAACTAATAACATAAAATTATTTGTCGAATTGGATGAGATAAGTTAAAAGTTAAAACAAAAATATCAACATTGGACATAACTAGTGATAAAAAATAGAAAATAATTCATTGCTGGCATAAAACAAAATAAAAATAAAAAATTCATAGAATTAAAATAGCCATATCCATGTAAGAATTGTGCTGATTGAGATTCTCATGTTTCCACTTTGGATTGATGTGTCCCACTATTGTATTCACACTCTATGATATATTTTCTTCATTTCTTTTTTTTTTTTTTTTTTTTTTTCTACTTGATCAAAAGGGATAAGTCAATTATCATTAATGTCTTGATCTAGTGAATAGTGTTATGCCTCCGATTTTCCCTTATAAAAGATTGGGTTTAGGTTTAAGCCACTAACTTCTACTTTGAACTTAATTTGAATATAATTAAAAAAGAAGAAGGAAAACTTATATTTTATAAATGTAAAAAAAAAAAAAAAAAGCCTTGTAATGAGATTTTTTTTTTAAATAAATGACAAATTAAACTCTCAAATTTCAAAAAAAATTAAATTAAATTAAAACCTTGGGATTCTAATGTAGGAAATGGTTTAAATTATTATATTTTGAAACCTTAAAATTTAATTTGTTACTTTTAAAACTAAAAGATCCTTAAAACATAGATTTTAAATGTGATTTGTCTAATTTAAAGGAAAAAAAAAAATGCAATTCGGTATATGACTTTCTCGGGTTTGGTATTTGGGCTTTTACCGCATTAGGAAAAAGTCCATATAACATTCTGGATTTTGTTTGGGCTTTTACGTCTTTTGCAAAAAGTCCATATACATTGAAGTTTGGGATTTGGCGTTTCGAAAAAAATCAACATAATGATAAGTGACTTTTCTTATATAATCAATCCATTAATAAATGACATGTTCTTCCTTACGTATAGTTGTAGGAAAGGTCATAATTGAAAGGTCCTGCTAATAAGTATCTTTAAGATAATTATTAATAAATTATTTTTAGGAAAGTTTAACACAATTTTTATGAAAAAAATATAAAAAGCGGTCAAAACAATTAATTGTTTTTTCTTTTCCAATAAAAGTTTCTAAACATGTCCTAAACTAATACTTTTAGAGCATCTTTTAACTTTTTCCATAATGGAATAATTCGCAGGTCAATTCCATACTCTTAATCCACACACCCTTCCTCGATAGATCTTTGTTTACTTCTTTTGTTCAAAAATTTCAACCATGCTCATCAAGTTATCTAATATGAAAGGATCTTATTGATGAATGCCCTTAGGGCATTTGTTAATATACTATTTCAAAAAAGTTTTAATACTATTTTCATAGAAAATATATAAAACCATCAAAAAAAATTAGTTACTTTTTTTTCTTTTCTCATAAGAAGTTTTTAAAAATATGTCATAAACCAATACTCTTAAAATATTCCTTTTAACTTTTCCCAATATGAAATGGTGGCAGGACCAATGTTCTTATTTTAATTTGGAAGCATACATCTGTTATGCTTAATTGATATGGAGATAGTAAAGGAAATTAGCCTGTGCACTTCTTTCAGCCCAGGAAAGCCTCCATATCTAGCAAAAGGACCGAGGGCCTCTGGTGGGCCAGGGCATTGGATCATCAAGTGGCCCAATATGGGTTTATCTAAGGAAGATTATTGCTAATGAGTTCTACATTGACAAGGTTAAGGAAAATTCTCCATTATGGATACCTTTTAGTAAATATGTTTTTTTCTTTTTATTTCTTCCCCTCACATTATGTCCATGTCGTGCACCCAGGACGCAAACCAAACCCTTAATTTTTGTCCTTCCTTTTCAAGAAGTATCTAAACCCTCCAAGACATCCTTGCACTGTTGCAATATGAGAATTTGGTCATATTGGACCTAAATGAAAATCACAAAATCGAATAGATTCTTTTTCTAATTGACATAGACAATAGTGAAACTAGTAAATATGAATCACAATTTACCAGGAAAATGTATAGACATCAATTAAAGAAATAAGTTACATGATATATTGGTGCTTGCACACTTCCAATTGGACTTTAGGTTAAGAAATTTTCATATTAAGATTTAGAGAACTTTTTATATACAAATACTGTTTGCCTTTTAATCAAAAGAATAATCCTTTTTTTTTTCCAACTCTTTTTAAAGGGCATGCAAAATCTAATGGTCGAATTACAGTCATTGAAATTGACAAGGATTTGAAGAGCTTGTCTGGAGATATAATCTCAAGAGCTTGTTTTGAAAGCAATTATACTCAAGGGGAAGAAATATTCTTGAAGCTCAGAACTCTGTAAAAAATCATGTCAAAGAGACCTCTTGGAATTCCCAAGCTTAGGTACAATTACATGAAACTCTTCACATAAATCATAATCGTTTATGTGCTATATGAGTTCCAAAGTTATACATAATGTGAAAATGTTTGTTGTTACGACCACTTCTCATTGTTTTTATTATCTAATATTTTTTTTAATAATATATTTGGGGTTAACTAATTATCAACAATATTACATAATTTGAATATCAAGGTTATCTTATATTCTCATTAGTATGCTTATTATTTTTGAGCTTTCCCTAACTTAAATCCTATCAATTTAAATTTGAAGTTGCAAACAATTATATTTTTGCCAGACAAAACGAATAAGACAAATATGGAAGATTAGAGAAAGAGATCAACCCCATGATTGTAAAGGTAGTAAAACAACGCATGGAGACAACTTATGAGAAGGATCTTCTACAAATGATACTAGAAGGAGCCAAAATTCTGTTGATTACAGCAGTTCATGGTCAGATATCTTCTGTGACAAGTTCATGACAGCATCGTGTAGCGCTTATGGACTGCTACTTCAACCCCAACATGGAATTCCTCTCCATGTGAGGAGTGTGTAAATGACTTTTGAATCAGTTTTTGATGTTCAACATAGTTTTGAGGGGTACAGAACAGGGACTTGAGGAGAGACACTGCCTCTGTTACATTGTTATGGTATCTTCAGAATGGGAATTTAGCATGCAAAAATTGCACAAACATTATAATGCAATATACTGATATCATTCTAAGTCATTCACAAGTTTCCACATTATAATTGCAATGTGTCATTCCTCCCTAGATAAGAAACAGTGGAACATATTTCTTCCACTCATGACCATCCAGGCATCTATTTAAAGAAGTACCATCGCTAAAATAGCATCTATAAGAACAAAATAGTTTCAGTGTTACAATGCAGGAAGCCCTGTTTAATCTGCAAAGTAGGAAAATAGGTTTCCCAAGGTTTTTTGCATGAAATTGAAAAATAGTTGCCTCAATAAATTTGTATGAAATTAGATGAATCGCTGTAGTATATAGAGCTTGTCAATTACATTTCAAATCACTGATACATTAACATATGCTTTGTTTTCAAGAGCTGCATCCCAGATGAATAAAAGTTTCTTTAGAGAACACAATTTTATTATATATCTGTGGAAAAAGCAGAACAAAATTCAAATGATTCTGTCTAGTAACATATTTTTTTTACACTGAAGGAAATTTTGATTCACTAAATCATTCAAATGACTTTGTTATTAATTGCATATTAATATATTCAGATTCAATATATTCAGTGGCTCACTGTAAATTCCACACCTTCAAATGCAATCTCCTTCACATTTTCAAATAAAAAGCACAACAAAGATTATGCAAATAATGCATTACAGTTATGAGTTTAGTTCTGATGGTCTATAATAATATAGACAACCTTCAAACTGTGACCAGGATCCACATTTTGAAATGAATATCAGGATTTTACTTTAAGCCTCATGGAAAGAATATGAAAAGGATTGCAAATACAGAAATTTATTCAACTTTTCTAGATATGATATGGAGCCAGCTCTATAACTTGGTGTTAGAATTTGTTGAAGATTGAATGCTGCAACAGAAGAGGGATTGACACTTGTAGGGAGCTCAAACATAGGTTCTGCTGATTATAATTTTGAGTAGCAAATCCAAAAAGGACTTTCACGAGAAGAATGATCTGTTCCTATTGCGTTCTAATCGAGCTTCCCTCTATTCAGAAAAAAAAAAAGAAGAATCAATAACCATATAGTTCACAGCAATATTACAAGCAATTGGAATAATTTAATATTAGAGAGAGAGAGAGAGAGAGAGAGAGACGCGGGGGGGGGATAACAGTGTCATCAAGCCAACGGCACCGCTGTCCTCATTCAAGATTTTATTCATCCAGGTACAATTTCAATCATATATAAGAATTAAATCTACAGAGCATTTAAACATTGAAGGATCCATTACCTCCTTTTTCTTGCATTCCTTGTAAATATCAAAATGTTCTTGACATTTACTCTTGTCTGAACCATATTCTTCTAAACCTGCAAAACTAGCAAAGCAATCAATATATAAACCATGTGAGGCTTATAGACGACAAAAAATTCAGTCAACATAAAGTTTGATTACAACTAGGTACGCTACTACATGTTATTAAGATCACATAATCACTTCCTCAGTCAAGATCATGCAATGTAGTGTGCACTGGCACAATCAATTATTCACACAGGAAATCATGCATGGATTGCACCTGTGAAAGTTAAATCAGTAGCTTGCTTTTATGTGATTAATAAAGAATTAATACATGAAACACTAGCCAGTGGCACATGTGCATTCAATACATTCTACCTGGTTTGAACTAAACTAAGTTTCATTATAGCTCCTATCATTAACTCTTCTATCTTGATAGGTAATAAAATCTATATTGATAGGAAAAGTGCAATGTGTTTACGATTGTAAATTCACAGCAATGAAAAGAATACAATCAAATCAAATGGAAAATCTAACAGAAATAATGAAATCAAACAAGGAAATACAATGTGTGAGACCCCAAATACGAGACCACTCAAATAAAGTCCTAGTACCAATAGTGAAACCCATCTCTCAATCAAGCTTTGTTGGGGAAATGGTTGTGGAGATATAGAAGAGAGACAACCAATCTTTGGGGGCGGGTTATTGAGACTATATATTGGAATGATTGGGGAGGTTGGTGTACAAAAGAAGTCTCTAATCCTTATGGTGTTAGTCTTTGGAGAACCATAAGACAAGGCTGGCCAACCTTTTCAAAATCCATTTAGTTCGAGGTTGGTGTTGGTGACAGAATTAAATTTTGGCATCATGTGTGGTGTGGGAGCTGTACTCTCTCCGAGAGGCTTTTCTGAACTCTATAATATTAGTTGTAATAAGGAGTCTTCTATTGCAAATGTTATGGCTTCACTAGGATCTTCTTTTTCTAGACCACCCCAAGATTGGGAAACAGAACATTTTTACACTTTTCTAGATCTTATCAATTCAATGCCCCTTAATGGTGAAGGTCAGGGACAAACTATGTTGGAAACCAACAGGGAATAAGAATTTTAAAGTAAGTGAGTACTATCTCTCCCTTTCCTCTACTCTTGACATTTCTTTCCCTTGGAAACCTATGTGGCGTTCAAAGGTCCCTCCTAGGGTTGCTTTCTTCTCATGGACTGCCTCATTAGATAAGATTTTGACTACTGAAAATTTATGATATAAGGGTGTCGCAGTTGTAGATTGGTGCTATATGTGTAAAAAGAGTGGGGAATCAGGGAATCATCTTCTTCTTCATTGTCCTATTGCTTATGAATTATGGTCTATGGTGTGGGCTCTATTTGGTCTTCAATGGGATATGCCACATGGTGTTTCTGATTTATTTTCGAGTTGGCAAGGTTCCTTCGGTGGGCATCGAAGCATTGATTTATGGAGGGCTGTCCCACACTGTGTCCTATGGTGTATTTGGCGAGAACAGAACTAAAGATGTTTCGAAGGGAAGGAACAGTCTATTTCAAAATTTAAATCTCTTCTTCTTCACACCTTGCTAGAGTGGAGTTCTTCCTTTAATCTTTTCCCTTGTTCTAAGTTTTTTAGAAATGCTTGATCTTTGTAATTTATGTGTTTGATGTACTGTTTTCCATGTACACCCCGGTGCACCTAGACTTTTGATTAATACAATTCCGTTATTTATCAAAAAAATATATAAAGTCTAGCTAGCGAAGTCTTCAACAGATCAATAGGTCTCTCAATGTTCTCAAATGTTCGGGCATTGTGTTCCTATCATTAACTCTTAGAAAGCTCGTAGAAGTATTGAATAAATTGTCTTTTGCAAGATAAAGCATCATGTGTTCTCTTTCTACCCTCATCATCTCCCTTTATCACTAACCATCATTTAAAATTTGTGAGAGTGATTTGAGAGACTCAGAGAAATAATATGTTGAACGACACTATAAAGAATGTCCCTATAATGATAGAGACATAGAAAGTTGTAATCGAACATGATATAGAAAGAATAGGAGACATTCTCGTGACAGTCATAAAAGCATCCCTAGTAGGCCCATACAGACTTGAAGCACAAATTAAGCTTTTTCTTAAAGATAGTCATGGACCTCAATGACCAACAATATGCCACAAGCCCATGTTGCAATTAACAAAATACATATTGGGCATCATGATGCAAACCCTAGTTATATATTTCAATCCATTATCTTTTACACAACTTAGTTCATAAAAAACCTTACTAAACTATGATTGAATCACCCAACCACCCCCCCCAGTGCGAACGCACGTGCTCGGGTGGTCCAAGAAACAACATTAGCAATTATTTAACTTATCTATGAGTACTTTAATTCCGGTAATATAGAAGGCTGAACTTATATATTAAAATTTGCATTAAAGAAAAAAAATCATATCACATATAATGCCCGTCACTTCCATTTTCTTTCTCTTTGTTCTAGATGAATAAAAAAGACATATATGGTAGAATCTATATTGGTAAGAACAAGCATTCTTATTGAGACTAAAACTCATAGGGAAGACATATGATAGGAATCAAATACGTAGAGAAAGCCATGGATAATGATGCAGGGAAGCATGTAGGCTATTCTAATTTGGGTTTAGTTAGCAATATGAGTTGCTGAGAACATTTAGTAGGTGGTTAAACACCTCTACAAGAACGCTAAGTTCCAAGAAAAGAACACAAAGGCTTCAATTTTTGTTAACTTTGAAAAACTAAGTACAAAATGGAATCCTCTTAGGAGCTTGCAAAGTGTCAAACTAATATTGGCTAATGCTGTTCCAAATAACAAACTAGCTAATGAGAATCTGTTAAAACAGATTTAGAGTGGCTGCCACCCCTGTAACAAGCTGACTGAAGCCCCTTGTTTGGAAACATGGATAGTGTAACACTGTAACTAACTAACCACTGAACAGTTAAGGCTTCTAAGCTGCATAAATGGTTTTGTATTTCCACTAGTCTTGTCTGTAAGCTTCAAAAGGACTTTCTCAATCACTTTGCAGCCACTTGATTGACTTCTTAACATCTTGAAATTGCATATAAGATACTCTTGCATCAAATAGTCACTAACGACAAGTACATGATAGAACAATGGGACCTATTATGAGACATATAATGCATTACGGATTTTGATCAAAATACATTTACCCGATCACATCCAAGCAATAGACAATCAAGTAAAATCCAATCCACAAAAAAATTTGGTACAGATGGCATCATTTTTAGCCGAGGCTGTAAAGTCAGAGGAATCTTTATTGTAGGCCATAGAGATGGAAGTCACTCATAATCAGGATACCATGCCAGTTCAATTTGTGCTGGTACATACAATGCACATAGTCTCAATTTCCTTCTTCTTAATCTTTTCTTCTCGAAGAATAACCAAAAAAAAAAAAACGTTAAATCTTTCTCAAGAGTGTCGTGTTACACGATAACCTTGAGTACCAATGGCCTTAAAAATTTTCTATTTTCTCATCTTCTCTAAGAATTTGTCATAATATAACTTATGCTCTCTCTATGGGAACTTATTATTCTACTACAAAGAAAAACTACATATATGTATATACATTTCAACAAGCATTCCTAATGTTTTTAAGAGACCCCCAATTAAAGAAAAACTACAGAATTAACAAATTAAGCATGGATTTCACAAAGCAAATACCCAAAAAAAAAAAGGGGGGGCTTGGAAAAACAAAAACAAGGAAATTAGATGATTCAGAGAGAACCCATCAAAGGAAAAATGATATATGAAAGAAAGGATCAATGGGTTTTCAATAAAAATTGAAGCAACAACAAAGATAAGGGTCAAACGAAAGTAAAAGACCAAAACAATTAGGTATGACGAAATAATAACTGGATAAGTCAAATAATGAAAAGGAAAACATGAAAGGAGCTTACATTTGAGAGAAGCAGAATATTGAGAATAACATAGAGAATCAGAGATTTTCGCAGCGCTCGGATATGGCGGTGTTGAAGCTTTCGATGCCATTGCTCTGTGTCTATCTCTCCGTCTGCGTTTGGCTCCGACTTTTGTTTCGACTTTATGGGTTGGACCCGGATCCATTTGTTATATTTTTTATTTTTTATTTCATTAAATAGATGTACATCATCAATACGTGTCATGTTGTGTCGTGCCAGGTAGGTATTAAATTATTGAGTAGTTGTTGAGTGTTAAAAGTTAAAACACAAAAACAAGTTAGTTTAAGGGTTAAAATCTTAAAATTTATTTTCTTAGGATTAAATAAAGTCTTCTAAAAAAAATTCAATTGATATTTTTTCTTGATACTAAATAGTAATTATGGATTTCCGTTAACTCAACTAATCAATTTCCTTTGTAGTTATTGTTAAGTGTGTGCATATGTTGCACATTTTGATATGAAATGGTTGTTGAAATTTAGGCAAAAGTTTTAGATTCAAGAATTGTGTATCACTTCGTACTTAAGTGAGTCTCTATTGAGTAAATTCAATGTATTAAGGATTTTAAATCCCTTCGATAGAGTGAATGTGTCATTGAAGTGAATATTATGTTCTTCTAGTGCTTTTCTAAGTGTATAGATAATTTTTATTTTAACTTTATTACTTTTAGATGAATTGCACAAGGTTAATTAATAATCTTTCTCCAATTTTATTTCTTATACAATTATATATGGTCAAAGTGTAATTTTTAAATGGCATTGTGAGATGAAGTTCGTACTTTTGAACTTAAAAAATATTTTTTTTTCGTTCATTTTCATGTTGATGTCTCTTCATGCAAAATAAATATTTAATTTTATTAATTTAACTTGTGCATTGCAAGAGTTAGCGACTAGTTTTTACCTAAAGCAACTTCGTGACTTAGATGCAAAATCCTCCCATCTAAATAATACATAAATAAATTTTATACATGGGGTCAAAAATTCCTAAAACATTAGTATAAAGGCCTCCCCTTTCTGTTACTTTATCTTTGTTGGTCATCAATGAACACAATTATTGGAATGTGAGTTCCATCTAGTGCTCAAAGAATAAACAAAATTGAGAAAACTTATGTAAATACCAAGGAGAACTATAATTAAAATAAAATATTTAGTTTTGGAGGTACCCCAAACCATTTACACGTCTTTGTTAGAATCGTTGAGAAGACATAAATGATATTTAAGTAGTCTTTAGCAAAACTCTGTTGAATTGCTAGCTTATTGTTCCATTGGAACCATGATATATATATAAATTTGATCACTCTATTCTTCAAGTTGTACGTGAGCATTTCTCAAAAAAAAAAAAAAAAAAAAAAAAAAAAAAAAAGTTGTACGTAAGCAACAGAGCTAGTACATGGAAAAACATCGTAACTTCTTCGATAGTGACTTGTTTTGACTAGATCAACCCCTTCTTTTCTAGTAAAACTTTACATATATTTTAAAACGCACTCTTTTTTACCTACAACTATAAACATAGATGGAAGATGGAACCACATTATGCGACAAGGAAAATAAAACTTGATCCTTTGTCTCTCCAAAATCTTTACCCCCCTCCACAGATCAGTCCAAAGTCAAAATTACATCACAAATCAGTTCAAATAACCATATATTGTATCCCAAACAACCACAGTCCACATATCATTGGAGTCTTTTGACTCAATATTGTAAAAATTAGAGTTTATTGGATTTATGTGCACTATGAAAAGTTTTTTAGCTAAATGAGGAGAGATGCAAATTTCGGTATTGGTGTTGCCGAAATACAAGTAAAAGAAAAGAGAGAAACTAACAAATTTGACATGATTTTGGTATTTCGGTATAAATGTTGCCGAAATTCAAGAAAAAGGTAGAGAGAGAAACTTACATCAATTTCATCATTTGGATTGCCGAAATTCAATTGTCATTTTGCTTCTGTTAGATTCTTTTTTTGTTAGTTCTCCGTTTGGTTAGTTTCTTCATAGTTTATTTTTATTTAAAAAAAAAAAAAAACATAAGCAACCCAGGGGGATTGAACCCTTGAGCAAGGGTTACACCACATAAGAAGCAACCAATAAACTACCACACAACATGTTAAACCTAAGTGGGAACTAAATTAATTTATTCTAAAACTAGTAGGTATTTCAAGTTTTCAAAAACACACATTTTTTTTATATACTTTCCAAAAATTGATAATTATGATAACAAGAACGGTAAATTCAAATTATAGTTCATCCACAATGATGTCAAAATTAATTAAAATTAACAAAATAAAAATAACAATTTTGTAAAAACTAGTAACCTTAATTAAAAATGACAAAGTTTAGTTACAAAATGAGTTGTAGTCTAAGGTTATAAACTTACTCAATAAATTTTTATGTGAATTTTGACAAATTCATCAATGGATTATTTCTTCTTCTTATATCCTTCACATATCATTATGTTAAAAAAATAAATAAATAGAAAGGCATAACACGTGCTGAAGATAATAAACAAACTTTTATTTTAAAAAGTAATGACAAGTTGACAACACAATTTTTTTTTTTTTTTTGCAAAGATACAAGGCCCTTGCTTAGGGCATTGGTAGTAAACTCCCTAAAATAGGGTAAGAGCCCAAAATGTTTAGAGAAGAAACCAAAAAAAACTTAACATTAGTTTATCTATCTCTGTTTTGATAACTGTGATAAAGAAAAGTGTGTTTTAAAAAATAAAAAATAAAAACTAATAAAAAATTAATAGTTATATGAAATAAGTTTTAGAGTAAGGAATCCAATGAGAGTAAAATGAAAAAGTGGTTAGCATTTAAGAAAAAGAACAAAAAATCGTTTGTTAAAATAGGAAAATAGGTTTTTATATTAAAATGAGAAGAAAAATTTTGGTAACCTAATCCTGATACCATTAGTTTTATACACACAACCTTTTGCGTTTTACACATTCCAACATTATCTTGTTTGGATAGGGTGTTTGAACATCATACCAAAAAAAAAAAAAAAAAATACATAGATGATAGATCAACATAGCAATGGCAACAATAATTTTCACTTTTGTTTTCCTATTAGCATCTTCATATAGCATATGTGGGGTTAAGATAGATTAACCCCAGTTAATTAATTCAATTACCTAAATTGATTAATTAGGTCAAATTACATGCAAATCATGGAGGCACTAACAAATCTCCTAATAAACTAAATGCAGCGGAAATTAAATTGACACAATGATTTATTAACAAATGGGGAAAACTTCTTATAAGGCAAAAATCTCACCGGATGAATTTAAGGTCACCACTCCTAAGAATCTATTAATCAATAATCAAGCAGTTATAAGTATGAGAAATCTTATCACTATCCTAGCATATCCCAAAATACCAACCTATAGTTGAACATTTGTTCTAATACCCAATTGGACTTGATATTGTAGTAGCATTCTTTCCTTTGTTGCACAAATCTCCAATCTGTGACTAACTCCTTTGCACGATCTCGGTATGTGACTAACTCTAGCAACATGATTGATTGTTGTTGGCTACAAAGTTCTTCACTTCATAAATGATGAATAGACAACTCTACAACATACAAACGTAGTTGCTTCACAGAGAGTATATGAGTTCTTGATCTCTATTTCCATACTTGATGACTTTTAAAATAAGCCTTATATATGACTAAGATTGTGAGAAAAGAAACCCTAATTAAACAAGTCATCATTGGCCAAATTTTAGACCTAGAATTTCTAAAATTGTAGATCTCAATAGATCGAGCTTGTGTCGAGTTTCTCCATTAAACTTCGATAGTAGCATCTGTCGAGCTTCTGTAGAGACTTAATGAAACAACTTTTCTTCATTAGTTTCTTGGATCAATCTTCATATCTTTAATGATACCACTTGATATGTTTAAACAACATATTTCTTGACATATTAAACCCAACTTAGATCTACCAAATTACAAGTAAAGTGCATTTTGTCAAAGGATTAGCCAATTATATAAAAAAAATATGACCCTAACAATCTCCCCCTTTGGTAATCCATGACAAAACCACATTCATGGTTATGAGATATGTATAAGACAACAATCTCCATAACAAATACATAAAAAGAGCATAAGTCAAACGAATACAATGAACTCTTGAAAAACTTTACAAGAAGAGAGACCATGACATGAAAGACTTACAACTTGTCTTAGCTGAAACACTTAGACAAGATCCATCAAGGCATCAAGTGTGAAATATAGACAAGTTATATAAACTAAGAAACATGTATATAAAGAGAAAAAGGAAATAACACAAGTAAGATAAGTTGAAAAACATACATCATCATCATATATATATATAGAAGTACAATGTATGTAAAAAGGTCACAAGACCAAGGTACATGTAATGAGAACTATACATCAAAAACTTCACTACATATCTCAAAAGCACTCTCCTCCTATCACTAGACTGGCTCTCCCCCTAACAACATGACTACTCTCTCATAACCAAAACTACTTTCCCTTTTTGTCACGAGTGACAAAGGGTGAATCATTGAGAGATAGTCATCTCATCCTTATACTCCGAGCCAAAAACATAATCACCATCATCATTTCCACTAACTCAAGACTCCTCGTACGGATCATGCTTGGGTGAAGAAGCAAAGCCACCAAGACATAACTATCAACGAGCAATACGACCAACTCTGGTGTTAATCCAACACACCTCATCAAAGAGAATGTTAAGATGACTACCAAAGTTAGCATGCATTTGCTGAAGCTAATCCAAGATGGCAACAAGAGATGCCTCCACTCCGGAAGAAGAAGATGGAGCAGATGAGGAAGGGGGTCGAGGGGCAAAGGCGGCATTCTCAGTAGCTCTGGACTTAGCCTCCTCGGGAATAGACTTATGACAAGGCCGCTTGGCCGCGAGTTGTGTAGTGCTCCTCCGCATAGATTCCTAACTAATAGCATCCATGATAGAGAACAGAGGGGCAGAATGAATAGGAATGTGCATGTGTATGAGAATGCGTGTGATAGCTAAAGGGAAGATTAGCTTATCACATGTAACAATGTCTTGATAGATATCTATCATAAATACTATCATGTGTGAAGGAAAGTCTATAAAGAGACCCCCAAAAGAGAGAAAAGAAAATAAGTATGAGGCTCAGTGATAGTGTTATAGTGAAACCATGGAGTGAAAACAAAGGTTATCACCATATTAAGTATTCTTGAATCCTTAGCAAAGTCTTGTGTGATGAAGTTAAGAAGTTCGCCCTACACCATGGCTTTCTCACAAAATAATGAGGCCAACTTGTCTCTAGAGATGGAACGGAGACGAGGATGACTAGAATAGTCCGAATAAGCTACCCTAGGAATGTGTAGTACCTCAAAAATGATCTCTGGGGTAACTACGATATGTGTTCCTCGAAATACCATAGTAAACAGAGGAATAGAGGTATCGATAGCATGTATGTTGGAGTAGAATTCTTGTATAAACATGCTGGGACACCTCAAGGGTTTCTCACAAAGAGATTCCCAACCCCGAGAGCTAAACGCATTGAGAAGAGGCATGTCTAGAATGACTTGGTGTTCCGAGTGAATTGCCTCATCACTAAAGTTCTCATAAAAATCCTTTTGGGATTTCAAGTCACAAAACTGATCTCTAATTGGAAGAGAAAGAAGAGAAGAAGAAGAAGAACCATGACAAGATATTAGGTTCTTTGAAGAAGCAGATTTCTTGGGTGCCATGTCAAAAATACTTAGGGAGAGAACAAACAAAGACAAAGTAGAAGAGATGCTCAAGAAAGATAAAGAAGAAACAAGCAATGCATGGGCATGTGTGAGCGTGTAACATGCAAAAAGAAATTGCATCATGCGCAAAACGCAATCTACAACACTCACAATATATAATCAATCACACAATCTTAGAATGCATGAACATGTGAATAGAATGCTAGATAATGCAATGCATGATCATGTGATATCATCTCAACAAAACCTAACCCAAAAGATTTATCAAAATCACAAAAACGCCAAGATTTTCCCAAAATCTATAACCTAGGTTACAAAATACATGAAAATGAGGAAAAGAAGAGATTGAGACCACTTACCAAAGGATTTAAGCTTGGAAAAGGCTGAAATCTTGAAGAGAAGAAAGTTTTTGGCGAAAAGAGAGGGATTGGATTGAGAGAGAAGAGAGAGAGATCAAGGTTTTTTAGTTAGAATAGAACCGGGTTGACCCTCGAGTATATATAGAATCGGGAATATCGATAGATCGAGGATTAACAAATTCTCGATAGGTTGAAAGGTATCGAGGAGGTATCAATGGCAAAATTACTTTAATGGATCAAGAAGGTGTCGAGCTTCTATCGAGCAAACAGAGAGATAAAAAATTTGGCTCGATGGATCGGGCAATGTATCGAGAGGTATCGAGAAAACCCAAAAAAACTTCTATAGAAGAAGCTTGTGTCGAGGGATATTGAGTTGCTATCGGGCTTCTATCAAGCAAATAGAAACATGGTTTTTCAAGGAGAAGAAAATGCATGAGATGAATTCAAACAAGATAGACACCAAACCAATCATCAAAGAAGCATGTTAAACACTTAAACACATAAAAAAATCTAGATGCAAAGCATTCCTAGATCCAAAAGCACACTAAACAAGTTTAACCAATTTTATTTTCAAAAGCAAATTAAGACAGTTTAGTAAACATATACTACCACATGTATTCCTTGTGGTGATCAAATTACATTGTATCTATATAATAGTATCAAGAAAAGCAAAGAGTATGCGTGTTGTGTGTGAAACTTTTGCAAGAAAGAATAAGTGTCTCGTCATATAATAATAATAATAATAATAATAATAATACTATAAGAGAATCAAATCATCCATATACAATCATAACTGTTTGATGGAGACCATCACATTTGAGGTGCATCATGTAACTCCCACATCGCTTGCAATCATATGTAAAAGCATTTTTATTCTTTTAGCTTTTCATGTTCTTTGAATATTTTTTTTTTTAAGTATAAAAAAGAACATCGTGCATGGCCATATAAGAGAGAAAAGAAATACTCATTTATGTTAGCCAAAACATCTTATTCTTGTTGTACAAATGCTACACCTTAACAAACACGACTTTTTGAATTGCACATAGATGTTTTATAATTGATGAGTTTTAGTGGTGAGCTGGTTATTTATGTTTTTCTCTTAAGATTTTTTAGTCCTTCCTGTCAAAAAGAGTGATAAAGATATAAATGATAAAAGATTAACCAAATCATACAAATCACATAACGAGCCACAAAGCTCATATTGCATAGTTGTGCATGAAGATGCTCATTTAAGCTACAAGAGATACAAAGTTAAGAAACTTTGTTTCAATGGCCATCCAAAGGTATATAAGTACCAGTATACACAAACACACACAGTTTTTGTATTTTTTCATATTTTTCCCTCTTTTAATTTTTTTTAAAAATTATTAAAAGAAAAAACAAAAAAAAAAACAAACAAACATAATAAAAAGCAATAAAAACTATATACATTGATGCAAATGCATAAGGGAGGAAGAAGAGGATTGTGCCAAAGTTATTACACCAATGTTTTGGCATAAGAATTCAAATCGATGACCATCCAACAATTTTGTGAAAAGATCAACCTTTTGATCATCAATGTTAATGAACTCAAGAGTGAGAATGCCATATTCAACCAATTCACGAATGAAGTGATGTCGGATCTCAATATATTTAGTTCGAGAGTGTTGAAAAGGATTTTTAGAGATATTAATGGCACTAGTATTGTCATAATATATGGTGAGATGTTTTTGACAAATATCATAATCAACAAGGAGTTTCTGCATCCAAAAGAGTTGAGTGCAACAACTACTAGCAGCAATGTACCTAGTTTTAGCAGTGGAGAGAGATATGGTATTTTGCTTCTTACTCATCCATGAAACAAGATTGTTTCCCAAATAGAAACACCCACTAGAAGTACTCTTATGATCATCGGCATTGCCAACCCAATCAACATCAGAATACCCAACCAATACATCATTTATGTCCTTATCATACCAAATACCAAAGTTACTAGTGAATTTAATGTAGTTGATGATACTCTTAACCATAGTAACATAAGACTCTTTTGGGTTGGATTGATATCGAGCACATACTCCAACACCGTAGCTAATGTCAAGTCTACTAGCAAGAAGGTAAAGAAGACTACCGATCATGCTTCTATAGAGAGTAGGATCAACACTTTTGCCTAACAAGTCTATAAAAAGTTTACCATTTAGGCTCATGGTAGTTCTAACTGAGCTAGAAAACTCTAAACCAAATTTCTTTACAAGATTATTTGCATATTTTTAGATTGAGAGATGAAGATACCTAACTCATTTTGCCGAATTTGAAGACCGAGGAAGTAATTCAACTTTCTGATCATACTCATCTCGAATTTAGTCTGCATCATGCTAAAGAAAGAGCATGCCAGATCATCTTTCGTAGACCTGAAGATGATGTCGTTGAAATATACTTGAGCTACAACAAACTCTCCATCTACTTTCTAAATGAAAAGGGTTTGATCCGCTTGTCCCTTGAAAATCCATTGTCCACCAAATACTTTGTGAGACGATCATACCATGCCCTTGGTGCTTGCTTTAAACCATATAGTGCCTTCTTCAAATAAAGCACATGATTGGGATAATGTGGATCAACAAATCCCTTGGGTTGATACAACTTGAATTTTAGATGATAGGCTAGAGCAAGTAATATCCGTATGGATTCAATTTGAGCCACTAGTGCAAACGTCTCATCAAAATCAACCCCTTCAACTTGAATGTATCCTTAAGCAATGAGTTTGGCTTTATTTCAAATGACATTGCCTTCCTCATCAATCTTGTTACAAAAGATCCATTTTGTGCCGATAATGTTCACACCTTCTAGTCTTGGAACAAAAGTCTAGACATCATTTTTCCGAAACTAATGCAGCTCATCATACATAGCTTCCACCTAGCTTTCATCTTGAAGTGCTTCCTCTATTTTTGTGGGTTTAACCTGATACAAATAAATAGAATAAGACACAAAATTAGCCATATACTTATCAACAGTTCACTTCCTTAAGTTTAATTCATTAATATTTCAAACAATTGCTTCTAAAGGGTGATTCAATTATTCTAGATGAAGGTTCCCTTTCTTTGTGACCAACAGGTGGAGGAGTGGTAGGTTTTGGAGTATCCTCAACAGGGTTGCTATTAGATGATTGAGCAATATTTGATGTAGAAGTAGGAGAAGGATCTTCTTTAACTTTGTCGCTTATAGGAGCTGAAAGGAGAGTAGACTTTAGTAGTTGATCAACCTCCTTTTGTGTGGTAGAAGTTGAGGTTTCATCAATTACAACATTCATAGTCTCCATGACTTTACTTGTCCTTTTGTTGAAAACTTTGTAAGTCTTACTAGAGGATGAGTACCCAAGAAAAATCCCTTCATTACTTCGAGTGTCAAACTTTCCCACATTTTCTCTATCTTTCAAGATAAAGTAGGTGCTACCAAATATTCTAAAATATTTTACATTTGGCTTTCTTCCTTTCCATAGCTCATATTGAGTTTTCTTTGTTCTGATCCAAAGTACACTCTGTTTACAATGTAACATGCAACGTTCACAGCTTGACCCCACATATTTTAAGCAACATCTTTGTTATGCATTATAGCTCTAGCTATCTCCTAAATGACTTGATTCTTCCTCTCAACTACTCCATTTTATTGATGAGTAATTTGAGTAGAGAATTTTTAAGCTATGCCCACTTTAGTGAGAATTGCTCCAACCGAGAATTCTTAAACTTTTTTTATGATCACTTTGAAGGTGATTAATACTTACTCCTTTTCTCATTTTACAATCTTTTACATAGGATTTCTATTTGTTGAGGTGCTTCAGACTTGGATATTAGCAAAATTGCCCATGTAAATTTGGTAAAATCATCTACCACAACTATGATATATTTCTTGCCTCCCGGAGATTCTGTTCTAGTAGGACCCATGAAATCAATATGGAGTAGCTCGAGAGGTCTTGCTGTGGTTGTGGTTAAGGTTGCTTGATGATGAGTTCTTGTTTGTTTTCCGAGTTGACATGGTCCGCATACAGCATTAATGTCAACTTTAACCAGCTTGGGAATGCCAAACACAGCCTCTTTCTTAGATACAATAGACAATTGCTTGTAGCTTGCATGTCCCATCATTTGATGCCATAAATCTTCATTGGGCATCTGAATGCTATTACAAACTATTTCAGCATCTGGAACCAAATCGTAGCAATTATCCAATGTGCAAATGCCACCAATAAGTTGTTCACCTAGTCATTGAGTACTAGACATTTTCCTTTGGAAAACAACACTATAAAGTCTTGATCACAAATTTGACTTATGCTTAATAGATTTATCCTCAACCCCTTCTACATATAAAATATTAGCAATGTTAGGTAATATTGGAAGGAAATAATTCCTCTTCCTTTTTATCCGGGATTTGCTTCCATCCCAAAATGTAACATTACCACCCATTTTTGGTTCAAATGGTTTTAAGAGAGAATGGTCTCTAGTCAATTGTCTTGAACAGCCACTATCAAGATACCATAAGCATGTATCCATTACTTTAAGAGCAGTATGCATCATGAAACACACTTCATGCTTATTAGTCAAGTCATATGGCAAGGTTCTTTCTTTGCAACCTCTGCTGGATAGCTTTAATCGAGCCTTCATCATTCTTTTACCAACAACCCGGTGTATGTATCTTTTGAGACAATCTAGTCTTCTTTTGCATTTTTTGGAAATCAATTGTTCTTTCACCTAAGCTGATTCCATCAAATCATCCATATACAAATCTTTTTCACCCAACCCAAATATTTTCAAACAAATGTCAGACTTACATCTCTTGAGAAACTCAAGAACATCAATGTTAAAATTACAAGAGAATTTATTTGAAAAATATTTGTTCATGGACTTTGTATCCATGACAATAGGGGTCAATGGATCACACAACATAGATTAAAACCCAATAAAAGTATGCCCACTCTGTTACCACTTGTTGGGTTAAGATAGATTGACCCCGGTTAATTAATTCAATTACCCATGTTGATTAATTAGGTGAAATTACGTGCAAATCATGGAGGCACCAACAAATCACCAAATAAACTAAATGTAGCAGAAATTAAATTGACATGGTAATTTGTTGACAAATGGGGAAAACCTCTTGCAAGGCAAAAATCCCACTAAGTGAATTTAATATCATCACTCCCAAGAATCCACTAATCAATAATTAAATGATTACAAGTATGAGAACTCTTACCACTACCTTGGCCTATCCCAAAATACCAATCTATAGTTAAACCTTTACTCCAATACCCAATTGGACTTGATATTGTAGTAGACTTCTTTCTTTTGTTGCACAAATCTCCAATCTATAACTAACTCCTTTACACAGATTCCAAGATCGTGACTAACTCCAGCAACTTAATTGATTGTTGTTGACTGCAAAGTTCTTCACTTCATAAACGATGAAGCTCAAGAAGCATTTGGTTACAAAATCCTATGGCATATAAATGCGATTGCTTTACACAGTATATATGAGTTCTAGATCTCTATTTCCGTACTTGATGACTTTTAAAATAAGCCTTATATAGAACCAAGGTTGTGAGAAAAGAAACCATAATCAAACAAGTCATTATGGGCCGAATTTTAGATTTGGAATTTTTGAAATCGTAGATCTCAATAGATCGAGCTTATGTCGAGCTTCTCCATTAAACTTTTTTTTTTTTTTGTGAGAATACTAAGTAATTTAACACACACACACACAGGGAGGGGGGAGAATGTCTTAAAGAAAATGATAGTGGTGTATATCTAAAAAGGCTTAACTCTTGGACACACAACACAGGCTTTAAACCTCTTTAACTCACATTCTTTTTTGATGTGGGATTAACCCACTATGGAAAAAATAGAGAATCGCCACCTATTTTTTGCAATGACCTAGAAACCATATATATAGTGTCCTCTTAAGGAAGGACCTCTTGATCTTACTATTAGAGTATGGGTTTGAAGTTTAGGTATGGTTTTGGAAAGGTGTTAGGCATCCAAAATCGCCTAACCCTAGGGTTGGTTTCCTCTCATTGTGTCTTATGTCTTAAACCTATTAAAGGCATATTCAATATTGTATCTATACTCACACACACACTAGCATACATCTAAACATACAATCATGGCCTCAATCATCCCAAAACCTAATCATTTATCTATCATGGCATATCACAATATATCTTAACATACATCTATCATGGCATCTCATATCAACCTATACATCTATCCTCATGTCATCATACCACATCTAAGGCAAAAACATGTGAACATTAAATCAAGGCAGAACATAGGTACCAAGCAATCATGGTATCATCAAGGATCATTGGAAAACATTAAGAATGCAAACACACTTATTCAAACCACCACATCATGTTCGTCAACCCTAAACAAGATTATGTCACAAACAAATGCATGTACATGTTAATGTGTATTTTACCTCACTTACCTTGCTGCATCTCAGCACCTATGGCATAAATGCATGAACATGTGAAAGCGTGTTCATGGCATCTAAACAAAGAAATAAAAGATAAACCCTAATTTAAACGTGTGAAAGGCAAACGAACAATAAACATAGAACAGGGACTAAAACCTATAAAAAAAAGGAGTCAAATAAAGGCATAACATGTGAAATAAGCAAAGAAAACAAAGGGGGAACCTGGATTAGGGTTTTTAGGCAACAGTATATACGCCCATGCAGAGGCCTATGTGGTTGGGCCAGTTGCATGTGTGCACATCCTTTGACTTATGCGTGCATGTAGGATGCATGCGTGCGTAGGTTTGTTCAGAAATCCTAGCCTAGAAATGCAACAAGCACAAAAAACACTTAAAATAAAGAGACTAATAGCCTAACATGCTTAGAAACATAAAGGCTATCTAAAACTAAGCTATATAACATATATATACACAAAACAAACAAAGAAACAAACAAAAACATAATTAAATTAAAGAAAATAAAAGAAAAAGCTTAGAATTAATACCTCAAAATAGAAGCTCTTTAAGCTTGAATTTTGATCGTTCCCCTCAATAAAATCTATTCACAATCAATAAAAAGTGATTTGTAATCTTAAACTCAAAGATCAAGGCCAGAAAAGGCCTCAATCAAAAGAAAATTGACTTGAGGATGTTTTGTAAAAAAATCCTTCTTTGATTCACTATTTCTAATGAATCTTAGTGTTTTTCCTTAGGATTTCCATGTGTTCTAAAATCTACCATGTATGGCTATTTATATTGTAAAAATGGGGGTTTGGAACGGCTTCCAAACGATGTGGGATTCGTTCCAAACCTCAGTCTTTAATGCAGAAACTTACCTTTCATAATTTCTGTAACCTTACATGCATGCATAAGTTTGTGCCTATGTGCGCATGCATCATGGCTGCGTGTACAAGTTGATTCTTACGCGTATAGTCCAAGGGTTTCCTTAACTTTACCTTTTCAAAAATGGATTGATTTTCTCATTAAAAGTTGTATTTTCCATTTTAACATTTCTCAAGTCAATTTAACATCCGATTAGACCCTAAACTAATCTTGGGTCTTAGAATTTTAGCATCATTTGGGAACGGTAGCCTAAGTCTACACCCATTATTTTTTCTTTTTGGGAATACTAAGTAATTTAACACACACACACACACACACACACACACATACACACACGGGGAGAGGAGAGTAGGTCTTAAAGAAACTGGCAGTATTATATATCCAAAAGAGCCTTAGCTTCTCCGTTAAACTCCAATAGCAGCTTTTGTCGAGCTTTTGTCGAGACTTAATGAAACAGTTTTTCTTTACTTGTTTCTTAGATCAACCTTCATGACTTTAATGATAACACTTGATATGTTTGAACAACATATTTCTTGATATATTAAACCCAACTCAGATATATCAAATTATAAGTAAAGTGCATTTTATCAAAAGATTAGCCAATTATATAGAAAATATGACCCTAATAGCATACTCTTAGCTCTTTAAGCATATAACTAGGTCACTCATTCCACTATGAGCCCATTCCTATTTAAGCATTCAAAGTAGCATTAATAAGCGCTCTTTTTATTTGTCTTTGAATACAATAGTAACTAGTAATTGTTGGGGGCGAAAAAGTTTCCTTCCCGACAAATTAGATTTAAGTTGGGTTGGAGGTCTAAATGGAAACTCGACGATGGGCTTCGATGCACGACCCAAAGGCTATCGGTGAAGGTACAAGAAATCCACTATATTTTATGCCTTGGGCATAGATTAGAACTGATAAGAGTAGCCCATAAACAATCCCTACAGCAGACATGTCACCATGATTAAAAAACATACTGTAAGAAATAGCCCAACAAGAAAGTATTTTTGCAGAAAACAGCCTAGCAAAAAAGTGTTTCTACAGGAAAACAACCCAACAAAGAAACGTTTCTGCAGAAAATGGCCCAAAGAAGAAAGGTGTTCTTACAGAAAATAGCCTAGCAAGAAAGTAAAACAAAACAAGATAGGTCTCCGGCCGTTAGTTACTTTACGGACTAAGGGAAATATCTATGTTTTCGGACTCATCATCCATTAACTCTGGAGAGGAGTCTTCTAGTACAACAATATAAGGGAAAAACTCTATAGTAACATTTACATCATAACCATTGATAGTAAATGAATAAGTAAATATCATGGGTTCCATAATGACAAATAATGGAGAGGGCTTAGTGTGATATGAAGGGAGAGAGAGAGATCCCAGCTAGCACAATGTCGAGGGCGAAAAAGTTTCCTTCCCAACAAATAAGATTTAAGTTGGGTTAGAGGGTCTAAACCGAAACTCGATGATGGGCTTGATGCACGGCCCAAAGGCTATCGGTGAAGATTCAAGAAGTCCACTATATATTATGCCTTAGGCTTAGATTGGAACTGTCAAGAGTGGCCCATGAACAATCCCACAAATAACACGTCAACATGGATGAAAAACATACTGTAAGAAATAACCCAAAGATAAAGTATTTCTGCAGAAAAAATAACGGTAAAAATGTTTCTGCAGAAAAAGGACCCAAATGTTAAGGTACTCTTGTAGAAAATAGCCCAGCAATAAAGTATAACGAAATTAGTTACTTTTACAGACTAAGGGAAACATCTATGTTTTCAAACTCATCATCTGTTAGCTTTGGAAAGGAACCTTCTAATACAACAATATGAGGGAAAAACTTTATAGTGACAATCACATCATAACCATTGATAGTAAATGAGTAGATAAATATCATAGGTTCCATAATAACAAGTAATGGAAAAGACTTAGTGTGAGATAAAAGGAGAGAGAGAGATTCCAGCTAGCGCAGCAAGATCATTATGGTGCCATGGCATGCTCATGAATATAATATATGTAGTGAGTAGAGAGAATCATTTGTGAGTAGTATGAGTAATAACCGAGAGTGTATAGTAGTATTGCTGGAATATTCTCCTGGGGCAATTAAGTGTTTATAAGTAGAGTTATGAGAAAGTATTTGTGAGTTAGGAGTTAGGAGACTTAGTTTCTATGCTTGAAACTAAGAACTCAAAGGCTTTTTCAGAGCTTAGAGAAAGTTTAAACAGAGAGGTTAAGGCAGAAACTTTTCTGGTCTAAGTCTTAGTGCCTTGTTGGTTGTTGAAGCATTAATGGAGAGCTCCATTTATATTAAGGTTTTCAGGGGGTGATTAGCAAATAATCTTTGCTGAATCTTCCTCAATCTCCAAAAAATCCTTAGAGAATCATTCTTAAGATTTTTAGCTAAGAGTAGTAAGCTTAACTTTAGAAGTTTTCTGCTGTTTTGGGTAATCACAACTAGGTTTCTAGCTTTAGTGTTAAATGTTGATTAGCCTTGGGCGATGGGATTAGAGCATGCTTTTGGCTAATGATCTTGGATATGCTGCAACTAGAATCAGAGTTCCCTAGGGTAGATTGGACCACCCCAAGCAAGGTGTTAACCTTGGAGCCCTTATCGAGAACTCTGCTGGGATCCCCTTTGGTGCCCTCCAAACCATATTTCCCTAAGTTTCCCCATCCGGGGTTCATGTGCTTGGTTCATGAACCAGAAAATACATATTTTTAGTATGGAAGTGAGCTGATTTTGTGTCGTTTCAGGAGCTTCACTAGTATACTCATGGCAGCTTTGTTTTCTTGACTGAATGAGCTCAAGGAGAAAGAAGAAGTAACATGGTGGTGAAGCTTTCCAGCTTTCCTGACTTTTTCTCACATCGGTTTCAGCTTTATGTCACTTGAGAGATGATGGGATTTCAGCTTGTGGAGGAAGGATTCATCCCCTGGTGGACACATGTCTATTCTCCGACTGATTAGACATGTTGGGACCTGATGGGAAGGGGCTCCAGCTGTTTATTTGTTGCTAAGATTTGGCTGACCAGTTCACATGTTCTTTAATTGCTGAGATTTGTTTATGGGCTGGTCCGATCCAGCTGGGCTTTGTTGATAAGCTTGCTTGGGCTTTGTTAACCCTACAAAATGAGTAGTTTTGCCATGGGTGATATTCTTGGGCTTTATAGTTTGGTTATGGAAATAATAGACATAGTTCCCATAAAATTTTGTCAAAGAGATATTCTTTTGAGAAATGAATAATTTGTATTTCCCATGAGTTGGGGATTTAACGAATGTTGAAATAATATTTGAATTTAGTAAATATGTGTCAAAATAGCATTTGGGCTTCATGAAATAGTTGCCAAAAGATTATTTGGGCTTTGCAAAAATAAGTGTCAAATTAACATTTAGGCTTTGAGTATAGAGTAATTGTTTTTGCCAAAATGTCATTTTGGGCTTTGTAAGATAATTGCTAGAATGGTTTTAGGCTTTGTAAAATGGATGCCAAATTAGCACTTAGGCTTTTATAAAAATAGTGTAAGATAATTGCCAAATTAGTATTTGGGCTTTATGAAAGAATTGCCAAAATAATATTTGGGCTTTATAAAATAGTGCCAAATTAGTATTTGGGCTTTGTAAAATAGTGCCAAATAGGAATTTGGGCTTTGTGAAAAATAGATGCCAAATGAGAATTTGGGCTTTGAAAAATAGTGCCAAATAGGAATTTGGGCTTTGTGAAAATAGATGCCAAATAAGAATTTGGGCTTTGTAAAAATGATTTTGAGATTTTGTAAAGTATTGCCGTGTAGCAACGTGCTTTGTAAATAGTGTCGCATCATAGCAGTTTTTGTAGATAGTGCCGCATCGTAGCGGGTTTTGAATTTGCCACGTCGTAGTGGGACTTTGGGAATTAGCCACATCGTAGTGGGACTTTGGGGACTTTGGGAATTAGCCACATCGTAGTGGGACTTTTGGAATTAGCCACATCGTAGTAGGACTTTTGGAATTTGGGCTTTCTTTGAGTTTTGCCCACAAGCCAAATGATGTTGGGCTTTGTGTGGGAGATAGTGTAATTTGCGGCCTAATTTTGGTAGTGATATGATGAACATATTTTGTGGAGAATTTAAGTTGGATGATATGTGGGATATAATAGGTAATATTTGTGAGAGGGCCCATGGCAATTTATGGGCTTGGGTACGGAGTTTTTTTGAAGGCCCAATAATATGGAGAATATTTTGGTAATATATATGGGAAATATTTATATGGGTTTTAAATAATGTGTGGGCTAATGTGGGTATTTTGTGAGTGGGCCAATAAAATCAAGACCTGAAAATTTGTACCTCAACATTCAGCCCCTTGAGTCATGTGTGAGCGATTTTTACTTGGTCACACGTGCGAGTTTGAAATTTGGTGGCAATTATGACTAGTGGGCTTCTGCAACTTTCCCATGTCTTGTCATCTGCACCCTTCACGTTTATTTGTAAAGGGTTGGCCTTGGCTGTTTCTTCTTTTTTTTTTTGGTTGGACTGAAAAATAGAGGGAGAAAGGTAGAGGGAGCATCTTTTCTTCTTCCTTTTCCTGTTTTCGGCCAAGGGTGAGAGAGTAACACCGGCTTCAATCAAGGCAGTGAGTGAGTGATTGAGATTTTTGGCAAAACAGAGAGAAAAAGAGCTTTTTCTTTTCCCTTTTTCTTGTCTTCGACCCAAAGTGAGAGAGATAGAGAGCTTCGGCCATAGTTAAGGGGCAAATTAAGTTTTTCTTTCTTTCTTTGCTGATTTCGAACAAGTGAGAGAAAAACCCATAACTTCTCTTGCTTCCTGTGGTGGCCATGAGTATTCTTCTGATCTTTTTCTCTTTTCTTTGAGAAACAATATTTCTGGTTCTGTGAATCATGGCTGAAGGAGAAGAACCGGTGGGTTTTGGTGATGTCTGCACCGCTAGGGTGGTCATTGCCGACCGAGGCTACTGTTGGGGGTGATGATGTGGAAGTTGGGCCAAGGGAGTCCTTGTTGCCATTGCGGGACCTATGGTATTGTTCATCCTCTCTGTTCCCAGCAGTTGGGACTCTTGAGGTCAACACACCCGGGGTACCAAAGAAGTGGATTTTGAAAGGTGAAGCCCCAAATCATGAGACAGCATGCGTCTCGGTTGCTTCTGGCATACTAGACTTGCGCTTTTAGCGAAAAAGAGCTTCAGATATAATAAAGCAAGCTTCTTGCTCAATAACACCTGGCTATATGAATACTTTTCCGTTCCTGCTGGAGAAGCTATTGCTAGTGTGCCCAACCAAAGACATGTTGTTTCTTCGATTGTTCATGGCGTTCACCAAAGCAAAAACCTCCCAAAGATAATGTATTTGAGTTGTTCATGTAAATAGTAAAGCAAGCTTCTTGTTCAATAACTCTTGGCTGTGTGAATACTTTTCATTCTTGTTGGGGACATAATCATGCCTCCTTTTTGTAGAGCTACGGGTTAAGTCTTCTGGTGCTACTATCAAAGGAATGAGCCTTGAAGAATTCTTGAAGAAATTTGCAGAAGATGAAGAGAATGAAAAAGTGGCAACTAAATTTCATCCTCTTTCAAGTAATACTGTCATGTTCCAAAGAATCGAAATTACGATAGTAGGCCAGCCAATGCTGGTAGCAATAATGAGGAAACACCCCCACTTCATAGTTGGATGTAAGTTAGGTGCCTCTTTGAGGAAATCTGGTCTTGAATTGCTTGTTGCGGTGTTGCTAGATATGCAGCATACGAACCTTGATAGTTCAAACTTACAGAGAGTACTTGAGTGGAAAAATGCTCTTAAAGACTTGTTATTCATGAATTCGGCGTTCAATTCATCCTTGACAAGATTCGGACTCTTCTTTGAGGCTTGCATTACCCGAGATGATGAGTTCTCAAGGAAAATAGCTGATCTTGAGATAGAAATAGCAGCAAAGAGAGCTGAACTTGCACTTTTGCTGAGTTAGAGAGATGCATTGATGCGGTCATCGTCACCGAGGTGCTTCCCCCTCAGCGGAGACCTTTGGCGATGGCTTATTTGACTAGCTTTTTCATCATTATTAGTAGCTTGGCAGTTTTTTTTTTTTTTTAAATTATGATGTAATGAAACATATTATGTATTCTGGATGTATTTAGCTATTTAGGTTGTGTTTTGTGCATAGGTGCACCAGCCATATGAACTTTATGTGGTAACTCAATATTTTCCCAGCTATGCAAGCTGCATCTTTGTTTATGAACAAGTACATGAATTTATTTTGTGAAAAGTAATTTTATCTATCAAAGAATAGTATGTTCAAGCTAAAATATAGTCATGGAGATCATATACATAGTTTTGAAAATACTTATTGTATTCATGACTATTTTGGTTCAAAATGCCCAATCGTTAGGGCTGTAATCTTATTCGCAGTTTAGAGTAAGCATATTTATGTATTGAAAATAGTATTAGAGTACTTGCAAGTATAAGAAATTCATGTTTAAGGCAAAAGGCAATGCTCAATTCTTATTCGCATAGTAGTAGTTTAAGATCATGCAAAAGAGAGTTACTTGGTACATACTTGAAAGGTGAGCATAGTGCAACTTAACTCATTTGCCATTGATAGGTTCCGTGAGACTTTTCGCTGTTCTTTGTAGCTAAACGATAATAACCGCTGGCACTGGCTTCCCTTATAAGGTAGGGCCCTTCCTAACTTGGGGCAAACTTATAGGGTGCTGAGAGATTCCTTTTGATATGATTTGCTACCTTCAAAACCATTTGTCCCTTGACGAAAATCCTGGATTTTGTGGCCTTATTGTAAGCATTGGCCATTTGCTGTTGGTACCGCTGGGTGCAGTCATAAGTAAGATCTCACGTCTCCTCCAAGGTTTCAAGGTCTATAGTTCTGATTTCTACACAAGTGGCTGCATCTATGTCTGTTTCTTGTCCATGAATAACCCTTGGAATGGGAACCAATAGCTCAACATTAGATATAGTCTCGGTACCATATATAAGAGAGAATGGTGATAGTCCGGTGGCTATTTTGCTTGAGCTTGATGCGCCCACGGGGTTTCCAACAAGTGTTCTGTCCAGCCACCCTCGTATTCATGCACCATCTTGCTGAGAATTCTCAATAGCACTCGGTTGGTAGCTTCCGCTTGACCATTGCCTTATGGATAATAAGGAGTGGACTTGCGGTGCTTGATGTGGCGATGGTCAAGTAATTTTCGGACATCCTTGTTGACAAAAGGAGTGCCATTATCAGTAACAATCTTGTGAGGAATGCCAAACCTGCAGATTATGTGTTCTCGGATGAAATTGGCAACAGTTGGGCCTGTAGCCTTCTTTAGGGAGATGGCTTCAACCCACTTTGTGAAGTATTCGGTGGCCATTAATATCCAAATATGACCCTTGGATGGTGGATTGATTGGGCCTATTAGGTCAAGCCCCCAAGTATGAAATGATCAAGGAGTTATCATGTTTTGAAGGTTGGTGGGGTGAGTATGTATGAGATTCCCATGGACTTGGCAAGTATGGCATGTTTTCACACATTCAGTTGCATCTTGTTTCATTGTGGGCCAAAAATACCCCAGTTGAGCGATTCTTTGGAGAAGTCGCCTTTTGCCTTGATGGTCACTACACTCACATGCATACATCTCTTGCATAACCAATTGTGCTTTAGGGGTCCCTAGGCATCTCAAAGGCTCCCCATTGAACCCTTTCCTAAAAAGAATACCTCCTTCCACAAAATAGCGAGTGGCCAACTTTTTCAAGCGATAGGCCTCTTCATGATTGTCGGGCGGGATGCCCTCTACGAAATACTTAAGGAAGGGTACACGCCAATCGCTGGTGGTAAAGGCTACACATGATTCCCTCTTATCAAAAGGATTTTGGCAATCGATACATTGCTCTTGGACAGTGGCAGCTTGTTTGCCCATTTCTGGCCAATAATAGCCTAATCGTTGGAGGCGTCTATAGAAACCTGACAGAACCACCGGGACCACAAGATTTTTCATGAACTTCTTTTAATCGCTTAGTGGACTCACCAAGGCTCAAGCATCTAGCTAGAACTCCTTCGGGTAGCTTCTTGTATAATTCCCCTACCATTAGAGCATAATCTTTGAGCATCTTCAAATGATCCTTCTCATCCGATGATAATAGTGTTTCTTTAATGGAAGATTGCCGGTTTGTATGTCCTAGCGGTTGATCAAAGAGTTCTTCCTTCAACATTTGTACCACCAGGATTGGCCTTTTTACAATAGTGACATCTGTAGCCGCGTCTTCAAATTTGATTTTTGATCCCAATGTGGCTAGAGCATCGGCAAAGCGATTGTCGGACCTTAGGGAGTGTTCAATATTGAATTCCTCAAAAGAGTCCTCCAACCTTTGAGCCATTGCTCTATATAGAGCTAAAGATGGTTCCCCGAGTGCAAAATCTCCTCTAGCCTGGCAAACAACCAGACTTGAGTCTCCAATTACTCGGAGACGTTTGATGCCCATTTCACAAGCTACCGCTAGGCCCGTGAGATATGCTTCATATTCAGCCTTATTGTTAGTGCATGGAAAATCAAGCTTGAATGACATACTCATTGTTTCTCCGATGCTCTTGGATAAGACTATTCCAGCCCCTCCTTCAGAAGTAGTGGAGGATCCATCAAAATGTAAAGTCCAAGTTGCCCCAGTTGTTTCCACCAAATTACAGCTGCTGCGCTTCTCTAGGTACATCATCAGCAATGTCCCAACTGTCTTCGCCGGGAAAGTTTGCCAATAAATCAGCAATAGCTTGACCCTTTACAGCTGTTGGAGTGATTGCTATGTTCTCAAACTCAGATAGTTGCAAGAACCATTGTGCTAGCCTTCCGAAAAGAATTGGTTGCCTCAAGAGTGAGTGGATTGGATGAGATTTTGTTAAGAGTCATACCGTGTGAGCTAGCAGATAATGGCGCAATTGTTGGGCAGCATATATTAGAGCAAGGCAAGCCCTCTCAGCCCTTGGATAGCGGATTTTGCATCCTTTAACTTTCTACTAACATAATAAACCGGTCGCTCAATCTCTTCTTGATCATCTTAGGCTATGAGTGCCCATATTGCTTCGTTATTGGTAGCCAAATACAGCTTGAGTGGTTTCCCTGGTATGGGTGCACATGCGGTTGGGAGTTTGGTCATGAGTTGCTGCAGCTAGAGAAATGCCTACTAATATCTGGTGTTCCAGCGGAAGGGTTTTCCCTTCTTTAGCAGTGGTGCAAAGGTAGCTGTTAGGGCAGCAAGACCTGGAATAAACCGCCGGATGTATGAGAATTTACCAAGGAAGCTTTTGAGTCGTGAGTGTTGTAGGGGGCTTCATAGTAGTAATGGCTTGCACTTTGTTAGGATCAACATCTATGCCTCTTTGATGGACAAGAAATCACAGGGATTTTCCAATCGTAACTCCAAAGGCACATTTGAGTGGATTCATGCGGAGCTTGTAGAGTCGACATCTTTCAAAGACCTTTCATAAGATAGCAAGATGATTTCCTCTGGTTTTTGACTTCACAACAATGTCATCCACATAGTCCTTGATCTCTTTGTGCATCATGTCATGAAAGATTGCGGTCATAGCCCTTTGATATGTGGCACCGGCATTCTTGAGACCGAAGGGCATGATGGTGTAATAAAAGTTACCAATAGGAGTTCGGAAGGTCATTTTTAGCTGCATCTTTGGATTACATTCTGATCTAATTATAGCCGTTGAAGCCATCCATGAATGAAAACATAGCATGCCCAAAGAATCAATCAATGAGCATATCCATGTTGGGCGGTGGAAATTCATCTTTGAGGCATATTTTATTAAGATTCCAAAAGTCAACACAGCATCGTATTTGCCAATTCTTTTTCTTGATTGGTACAATATTTGAAAGCCACTTTGGGTGCATTATAGGCTTGATGAACCCAACTGTGAGAAGTTTCTGGATTTCTTGAATGATTTGGGCTTCAACGTTAGGATGGAAGGTCCGCATGGGCTGTACCACCGGCTTTGCCCCTAGTTCCACGTTGAAAGCATGTGCTACTAGGTTAGGATCCAAACCGGGTATCTTATGGTACTCCCAAGCGAAGACATAAATGTACTCTTTTTATAGCGAAATGACCTGACCTTTTCTAGCGGTGGCAAGGTTGCATTTATCGAAGTTGGTCGCTGGACATTAGGATCATCACCGAGATTAATGGTTTCGAGCTCCACATCGTGTGAAAAATTGGCTACCGTTAGGGGCTCTTCAGACAGTTTTGCTAGACTGCTGGGCAGATTTTCTTCTATCGTTGGTGAATCTTTTTCTTGAGTATAACAGCATGTTGGTGTAGTGCTTGCTTCATTCAGTCCGGGACCCTTCGTTTGAGAGACTAGGCCCCACGTACCATCATAAACGATACCCCAAATGACCATCCGGCAGGTGGACTTGTACACAACGTGGTTGTGAGGTACCGTTGGAGGTTTCCCCACGTTCTCTTTTCTTTTTCCTTTGATCAAGGAAAAACCTCATGTCTATCTCGGGATTATTCTCAACATCTTGCCACCTGGGTAAAGGAACCCCAACAGGCCTTGAAGTAGAATCTTCCCCATTCGGGGTGAGCTCATCATAGAAAGTAGCTTCAAAGTAGTGTGCTTTGGATACATCAAATGGTGTAGGATTAGCGGGGATGCGTATAGGCTTACCATTAAACCTCCCCTTGACACATTGGTGGTAAGTAGATGGCACAAGCTTATGTTTGTGGAGCCATGGCCTCCCAAGTAGAGCATGATAAGAAACCGGTAAGTCGATGACATGAAATCTGGTGAGAGTGACAATGGGCCCCACTTTAAGAACTAATCGTATACTCTCAATAGTACATTCATGAATTCTAGCAAAACCAAAGACCTCAATAGGAGCCCCAGCTATTCTATTGAGTGGGATTCCAGTTGTTTTGAGTGTCTTTGGCCGGAATAAGATTAAGTGATGCACCAGTGTCGACTAGTGCTCTTCTTATGTGAACATTGTTAATCCGAGTAGCAATATATAATGGTTTACTATGATCGGGTTGTTGTACCTCCATATCCTCGTCGGTGAAGGTGATGACATTAGTAGTCTCTAGGAAGGCACGACTGGCATGAGCTTCAACTGTGAAATAGTGCGTTCAGAGTGGGGCAATGGATACAAGAGCTTTAGTTGCTGATCTTCTTGACTCCTTATTGAGCCCTAACTGATTGAACAAAGTCCGAAAGGTAAGGCTTCTTTGAAGAGCAGAGATAGCTGTTGGAGGCATGCTTATATCTGGCTGGCGCTTTCATTCTCATCAGCCCCATTATGAAAAAGTACGGTGGCTGTAGCTTTCCCTCCGTGATGTTGAGGCAATGGGTTCCGCTGGACCTTTTGTTCATGAGTGAGGTTCAAAGTGCCATCTGAAATCTTCTTGTGAAATGTTCTCCAGATTGTTCTACAATCTCTAGTTCCATGACCCACATATCGATGATACCGATAATAAAGGGGTTTTCGCATGTCTTCCTAAGTAGGCTCACAGATAGGCTTGAAGGGCCTAAGCACTCCATCAACCACCCATTTGTCAATGACAGCATTCATTTCTTCATCGGTGCATGGTATGGGAGGATACTTTTCCTCTTCTTCCCTTTTCCGCTTCTCCCCAACTATTGGCTCATTGGTGGAGACTGTAAGAGCTTGAGGAGCATTTTTCTTTTTTGGCTTGGGCCTTTCAGGTGAAAGGTTTGACTGATATGGCTGTCTTACGAGCTTTACGGAGTAGTCAGGGCAAACTGAATAATATCAAGATTCTCTAAATGAGCTCGATACTCATGAGACATGTTGTCAATGCAAATCTCAACCAGCTCCTGCTCCTTGAACTGCCCATAACAATCAAGAGCAACATCTCGAACCGCTAGATGAATTCAAGGAGTCCTTCGGAGGACTTTTGCTTAGTATTGTGAAGAGTAAGGATGGTAACTTTTTCCTCCCGGTGAAAATACTTTGAACAGAAACTTTCAACCATGTCATCCCATGTGGCAATGGAACTTGGCTGTAGTGTGGAGTACCATGTGTAAGCACGATCGGTAAGAGATTTTGAGAATTCCCTTAAACAAAGATCACCATTTCTAGCAAAAGGTCCCATAGAATCTAGGAACTTGTTGATATGCTCAATCGCATTTCCTTTCCTCCCATCGTAAAGAGAGAAGGTGGGATTTCATATTTCTCTGGGTATAGCTTGCTTAGTAACTCAGCTAGTAAGGAAGCCTACGAACAAAGTGTCTTGCTTCCTTTGGTCAAGCTAAGCCTTTCCCTTTCCAGCAAAGCAGTAAGATTAGATAATGTAACAAATTGAGAAAGAGAGGCATTTTGCTCATCAGACCGAGGATTCCCAACGGTTAATCCCCTCTCCTCTCTTGTGCTCTAGGATCCGGTCCTTCATGTAATGGCTGAGGTGTTGGCCTTTGAGTCTCTCTCAAGACCTTTAAAGATTCAGCAAATTCGAATCGAGCTTGCTGCATTCCTTGTATTGTTTCCAGGAGGAAAGAGAATCGGCGATCAGAATCTTCTTGGTTGACCTCATGTTGGTCAACTCGTTCTCCTTGTGGAGCTTAATTGTGATGGCTTTGTCTTTGCTTTGGGAGACTGGTGTTCTTAGTCCCCTCTTGCCGGCTGTTCCACAACCTAAGAGGCATGGTGAACTCTTGGCTTTAGTAGACTCCCCAGTGGAGTCGCCAAAATGTCGGGGGTGAAAAAGTTTCCTTCTCGACAAATAAGATTTAAGTTGGGTCGAGAGGGTCTAAACTGAAACTCAACGATGGGCTTGATGCACGGCCCAAAGGCTATCGGTGAAGATTCAAGAAGTCCACTATATTTTATGCCTTAGGCTTAGATTGGAACTGTCAAAAGTGGCCCATGAACAATCCCTACAAATAACACGTCGGCATGGTTGAAAAACATACCGTAAGAACTAACCCAAAGATAAAGTATTTCTGCAGAAATAGCCAATAAAAGATGTTTCTACAGAAAAGGGCCCAAATTGTTAGGGTACTCCTGCAGAAAATAACCCAGCAGTAAAGTAAAACGAAATTAGTTACTTTTACGGACTAAGGGAAACATCTATGTTTTCAGACTCATCATCTGTTAGCTCTAGAGAGGAATCTTCTAATACAACAATATGAGGGAAAAACTTTACAGTGACAGTCACATCATAACCATTGATAGTAAATGAGTAGATAAATATCATAGGTTCCATAATAACAAGTAATGGAGAAGGCTTAGTATGAGATGAAGGGAGAGAGAGAGAGATCTCGGCTAAGCGCAAAGAAGATCATTATGGTGCCATGGCATGCTCATGAATATAATATATGTAGTGAGTAAAGAGAATCATTTGTGAGTAGTATGAGTAATGAGTGAGAGTGTATAGTAGTCTTCACTTTGAAATATTCTCCTGGAGCAAGTAAATGTTTATGAGTAGAGCTATGAGAAAGTATTTGTAAGTTAGGAGCTGGGAGACTTAGTTTCTATGCTTGAAACTAAGAACTTAGAGGCTTTTTCAGAGCTTATAGAAAGTTTAAACAGAGAGGTTAAGGCAGAAACTTTTCTGGTCTAAGTCTTAGTGCCTTGTTGGTTGTTGAAGTATTAATGGAGAGCTCCATTTATATTAAGGTTTTCGGGAGGTGATTAGCAAATAATCTTTGTTGAATCTTCCTTAATCTCCAGAAAATCCTTGGAGAATTGTTTTTAAGATTTTTAGCTAAGAGTAGTAAGCTTAACTTTAGAAGTTTTCTGCTGTTTTTGGTAATCACAACTGGGTTTCGGCTTTAGCATTGAATGCTAATTAGCCATGGCTGATGGGATTAGTGCATGCTTTAGGCTAATGATCTTGGATATGCTGCAACTAAAATCAGAGTTCCCTAGGGCAGATTGGACCACCCCAAGCCAGGTGTCAACCTTGGAGCCCTTGTTGAGAACTTTACTGGGATCCCCTTTGGTGACCTCCAAACCACATTTCCCTAAGTTTCCCCATCCGGGGTTCATGTGCTTGGTTCATGAACTAGAAAATACATATTTTTAGTATGGAAATGAGCTGATTTTGTGTCGTTTCAGGAGCTTCACTTGTTTGGTCAAGGCAGCTTTGTTTTCTTGATTGAATGAGCTAAAGGAGAAAGAAGTAACAGATTTGGTGAAAGCTTTCCCGACTTTTTGTCACATCGATTTCAGCTTTATGTCACTTGAGAGATGATGGGATTTCAGCTTGTGGAGGAAGGATTCATCCCTTGGTGGACACAAGTCTGTTCTCCGATTGATTAGACATATTGGGACTTGATGGGAAGGGGCTCCAGTTGTTTATTTGTTGTTGAGATTTGGCTAACCAATTCACGTGTTCTTCAATTGCTGAGATTTGTTTATGGGCTGGTCCGATCCATCCGGGCTTTGTTGATAAGCTTGCTTGGGCTTTGTTAACCCTACAAAATGACTAGTTTTGCTATGGGTGATATTCATGGGCTTTATAGTTCGATTATGGAAATAATAGACATAGTTTCCATAAAATTTTTTCAAAGAGATATTCTTTTGAAAAATGAATAATTTGTATTTCCCAGGAGTTGGGGATTTAACAAATGTTGAAATAATATTTGAATTTAGAAAATATGTGCCAAAATAGCATTTGGGCTTCATGAAATAGTTGCCAAAAGATTATTTGGGCTTTGCAAAAATAAGTGCCAAATTAACATTTAGGCTTTGTAAAATGGATGCCAAATTAGCACTTGGGCTTTTATAAAAATAGTGTAAGATAATTACCAAATTAGTATTTGGGCTTTATGAAGAATTGCTAAAATAATATTTGGGCTTTATAAAATAGTGTCAAATTAGTATTTGGGCTTTGTAAAATAGTGCCAAATAGGAATTTGGGCTTTGTGAAAAATTGATGCCAAATGAGAATTTGGATTTTGAAAAATAGTGCCAAATAGGAATTTGGGCTTTGTGAAATAGTGCCAAATAGGAATCTGGGCTTTGTGAAAATAGATGCCAAATAAGTATTTGAGCTTTGTAAAAATGATTTTGAGATTTTGTAAAGTATTGCCGTGTAGCAACGGGCTTTGTAAATAGTGTCACATCATAGCGGTTTTTGTAGATAGTGCCGCATCGTAGCGGGTTTTGAATTTGCCACGTCGTAGTGGGATATTTTGAATTTGCCACATCGTAGTGGGATATTTGGAATTAGCCACATCGTAGTGGGACTTTGGGAATGAGCCACATCGTAGTGAGACTTTTGGAATTAGCCACATTGTAGTGGGCTTTGGGAATTAGCCACATCGTAGTGGGACTTTTGGAATTGGCCACATCGTAGTGGAACTTTGGAATTGGCCACATCGTAGTGGGACTTTTGGAATTAGCCACATCGTAGTGGGATTTTGGAATTAGCCACATCGTAGTGAGACTTTGAAATTATCCACATCGTAGTGGGACTTTTGGAATTTGGGCTTTCTTTGAGTGTTGCCCACAGGCCAAATGATGTTGGGCTTTTGTGTGGGGGATAGTGTAATTTGCGGCCCAATTTTGGTAGTGATACGATAAGCATATTTTGGGGAGAATTTAAGTTGGATGATATGTGGGATATAATAGGTAATATTTGTGAGAGGGTCCATGGCAATTTATGGGCTTGGGTACGGAGTATTTGTGAAGGCCCAATAATATGGAGAATATTTGGGTAATATATATGAGAACCAAATTACTAGTTTTGATTTTAAAAAATGTATGGGCTCATGTGGGTATTTTGTGAGTGGGCCAATAAAATCAAGACCCAAAAATTTGTACCTCAACACGCAGCAAGATCATTATGGTGCCATAGCATGCTCATGAATATAGTGTATGTAGTGAGTAAAGAGAATCATTTGTGAGTAGTATGAGTAGTGAGTGAGAGTGTGTAGTAGTCTTTCTGGAATGTTTTGCTGGGGCAAGTAAGTGTTTAAGAGTAGAGCTATGAGAAAGTATTTGTGAGTTAGGAGCTGGGGAACTTAGTTTCTAGGCTTGAAACTAAGAACTCAGAGGCTTTTTCAGAGCTTAGAGAAAGCTAAAGCAAAGAGGTTAAGGAAGAATCTTTCTGGTGTATGTCTTAGTGTATTGTTGGTTGGTTAAGCATTAATGGAGAGTTCCATTTATATTAGGGTTTTAGGAGGGTGATTAGCAAATAATCTTTGCTAAATCTTCCTTAATCTCCAGAAAATTCTTAGAGAATCGTTCTTAAAATTTTTAGCTAAGAGTAGCAAGCTCAACTTTAGAAGGTTTTTGCTTTTTTGAGTAATAACAACTGGTTTTTTGGCTTTAGCATTGAATATTGATTAGCCTTGGCTGATGGGATTAGAGCATGCTTTAGGCTAATGGGATTAGAGCTTGATCTTGGTTATGCTGCAACTAGAATCAGAGTTCCCTAGGGCAGATTGGACCACCCCAAGCCAGGTGTCAATCTTGGAACCCTTGCCAGGAACTCTGTTGGGATCCCCTTGGTGCCCTCCAAACCATATTTCCCTAAGTTTCCCCATTTGGGGTTCATGTGCTTGGTTCATGAACCAGAGAATACATATTTTTAGTATGAAAATGAGCTTATTTTATGTCGTTTTAGGAGCTTCACTAGGCTGGTCATGGTAGCTTTGGGTTCTTGACTGAATGAGTTGAAAGAGGAAGAAGTAATAATTGGTGAAGCTTTCCCAGCTTTCTATCATATCACCTTCAACTTTATGTCACTTGAGAAATGATGGGATTTCAGCTTGTGAAGAAAGGATTCATCCCTTGGTGGACACATGTTTGTTTTTTGATCTAATTCGACAAGATAGGACCTGATAGGAAGGGGCTCCAACCGTTCAATTGTTGCTGAAATTTGGCTGACCAATTCACGTGTTTTCCAATTGTTGAGATTTGTGTGTGAGCTGGCCTGACCCAGTTGGGCTTTGTAGACAAGCTTACTTGGGCTTGGTTAACCCTACAAGATGAGTAGTTTTGCCATGGGTGATATTCACGGGTTTTATAGTTAGTTGAATATGGAAATAATAGACATAGTTCCCATAAAATTTTGTGAAAGAAATATTTTTTTGAGAGATGAGTAATTTGTATTTCCCATGAGTTAGGGACTTAACATGTGTCAAAATAATATTTGAATTTAGTAAATATGTGCCAAAGTAGCATTTGGGCTTTATGAAATAGTTGCCAAAAGAATATTCGGGCTTTGCAAAATAAGTGCCAAATTAGCATTTGGGCTTTGAGTAGTTGTTTTTGCCAAAACATTATTTTGGGCTTTGTAAGATAATTGCTAAAATGGATTTGGGCTTTGTAAAATGAGTGCCAAATGTTTGCTTCTGGTAATAGCTCTTCAACTATAAGAGTAGGATATCTATTTTTGATATAAATGGAAAGGTATTTGGAGAGGAGGAAATTTTCAAAAGAAAATCCAATTTTTATTTGTTTAGAGGTTTTTTTTTTTTTTTTTTTTTTTTTTTTTTTTTTTTGTAAATCATGTTCACTCAAAAGAATATAACTATTTTTGTGATTTCCCTTTAGTTTGTTGATGAAAATATTGAAGTTGTGATGTTTTCTTTTCATTCATTAATGTATTTTCATGTTGTGACTACACGATGGGATTGGTAAAGTAACTCATATTCCAATTTTGTTCATGATTGATAATCTCTTACTATGGAGTTCCATGTCTTACCTAATTTAGTTTAGAGGTAAAAATTCCAGGCAGGAGTGTTTTAATTTGTTCCTTTTGCATGTTTTAAATCAGTCTATTTCTTTCTCCTCTTTCCTTTGTTTTTTTTTTTTTTCTTGAGTCATGAAAAATTTCATGCATATATGATGTGATATTTATAAATATGTGTGTATACAAGCCCGCGTCAACATTTTTGTCCGAAATGTATTGCTTTCAATCAATCAAGATTTTGCAAATCCTAAATCCAAGTCAAGCCAAACAAGTCGTCCAATCTCTAGAATTTTGAGTCCTACCTGCTATAGTATAATAAGACTGATTAGGGATGACTAAAACTAGTTTTGAGATGTTCCTAAAAAAAAAAAAAAAACAAGTTTTGAGAGCAGCGTTTATGCATGCCTAGGGTTTTTCAAACTAAGTATTATATCACCTTCAAGCTTTGAAGATCTAAAGATCAGTGATCAAGCTAAAGTTCCTGCATACATTACAATGTTACTGCTCGGAAACCTTTGAAGATAGTTCCTAAATTAATGGACAGAGCATTCACATGAACATATTTCATTGTAAAAGAATCTGAGGATTTTGAGTTGGGTGTGGTAATATATATTATTATGATATTCTCTATATATCACTTTTGTTTATAAATTTTGTTTAGAGAACTTCCTATAAGTGAATTAATATATGTAAGTTTTTAGACCCCTTAAACAATTGATTAAACCTAGGTAATTAGCCAAGTTGTTACTTAGTCCAATTAAACAAGTCTAGGTTATCACAATCAAACAATCACATCATGCATAGTAGCGGAAAATAAATAAGACAATGATATGATCACCCAGGAAAACCAAACCAGTAAAAAACCTGGGGAGGATTTAACCTAGCTATCCTCAAGGTAAAAACCAAATCCACGAGAAAGAATCGAAGTTCATACAATAAGACTTACAAGCCCCCACGCTCGACTTCTTATTGCTACCCATCAGTAGAACTTACCGACACGACCACGTGCAAACTCCGAATCCACGGACTCATTCTTTCTTTGGCCTTTGCAAAACACAAACACCCCCGTTTGTGACTTTGAGATCCCACTCAAAGGTTTAGCAACACAAACTCTCCTGTTTGTGACTCCAAGACCACCCTTGAAGGTTTAGATCATCAACACCTTTGATGACAAGAGAAGGCAACAACTTCTACAATACCGGATCTTGAGATTCTTCAAGGAATAGCACCGGTGGAAAACATAAGAGAGCTTTTTAGGAACAAAACCCTAAATACAAAAGAGGCACACTCTTTTCTCTCTGAAAAGCCACATAAAAACGTGCTTAGGGTTTCCTTTATATACTGGGAGAAGTAGATTAGAAACCCTAATCCTAAATGGGCTTGAACTGCTGTTTGGGCTTAATTAAAATTCTGCAGATACGACTTTCGATCGGTCGAACTAGATAGATTATGAAATCTTCTTTCTGCAGCTTGTATGTTCTTGAATCTTGACTTTGAATCACATTGAGCATTGTCTAATAAAACCTATAGACTCTAAGATCTATACCTAGACAAGTTTGTGTTCACGATTTGCCGATTGTTCTAAACATTTAGAACCTAACAAACTCCCCCTTTGGCAATTCGTGACAAAACTTTCATACAAAATGTAATGCTCAAATACAAGAACAACCCAATACAATAAAATGCTCAATTACATCACAAATCCCAATCTAAGACTCCTAACCTAGAAGTTGCAAGAAGAGGTAGAAGGTCTTGATCAAAATACACCTGTCTTTCCTGAAACACTCAACAAACACATCATCGCATGTGTGGAAAGAAAGACATATAAACAATAATATGAAACAGAATATAAAAAACAAAAGTAAATTCTAACTCTCCCCCTAAGTTAGATACATAAAAAAGTTTTTATATTCTCCCTCTAAACAAAACAAATAGGTCATCTATGTCTCCCCCTTTTTGTCATGTATTGACAAAGTCTACCTAATCAGAAGGTAGACAGAAAATATACGTAACAAAGTAAGAGAAAATAGAGACAACTCCCCCTACGAAGAGCAACAACTCCCCCTAAGAATCACAAAGGTTAAAAAAAATTCTCCCCCTATAAAAATAGGAAAAACAAAACAAGTTTTGGAGAAAATAAAGGGGTTGGGGATAAATAAAAAGACACAAACCAAGTTTAAAAAAAAAAAACTAAGTTGAGGATACACATGAAGAAAAAATATTCTCTCTTTCAATAAAATGCAAACATAGCACTATGTGTCCCATAAACAGTTGCATGAGTAAAGAAAATATTGGCACATTGATTATCCACCATATCTCTTAAGAAAAATATTTTCTACAATTCACACATAAAAATAGCATATAATAGAAAGTACATAACTCAAAAATTAATCAATCAATTTTTAAATCAAGTTGAGTACCCAATGTAGCAAAGTGTATGCATGTTATGTGTGAAAACAATGAGAGAGATGACTGCAAAATTGTAAGATGGATACAAAAAAAATCAATGCAATTCATGTGAATCCTAAACATAAATGATGCATGGAAAAATGAAATTTTTGAAAAAAAAAAAAAAAACAGAGCAATTTAATGCAGAATCTCCTCAAAGCACATTGTTTTATAATAAAAAAATGCATGAGTATAAGACGAAAATTTTTTTCAAAAACACTTGAATTCAACCCAGATCTTCCAAAATCAAGATTTTCAATCAATTTGTCCTCAAAGCACAAACATTAAACACATTTTGCATTAAAATCAAGGAACTTTTAATCTTGAATGGCCACAACAAAATCACACACAATATAATGTACCAAGTTTAGCAAAGAGTAACTTGTGTAGTGTGTGCAACTAATAAAAGCTTGAGATACATGTGAGGTGATATATGAATAGCAATCAATCACAAAGTCCACAAAATTCATCACAAAGAATTTAAAAGAGACTATCACCTAAAGAGTTACATCATATAACTCTCACATCTCCTAGATCATAAGCTTGCAATCATGTAAGTTTCTTGTATTTATGCCTCATAATATACATATCAATTTTAAGTCATGTGAGTTTGGCATCAAGCCTAATAGTACACACCAATTTTAAGTATTAAGCAATTTAAACCGAGGCTTCACCTTATGTTCTTTTTGTGCATGTGCTACACTTTCTCGAGCACAAAATCTTATGATATGCACTAAGGTGTTCATGATTAGCTAATGAACAGTGGTGAGATAGTTATTTATGCTTTTCTCTAAAAGTTCAAGTCCGACAATCAAAGACATGTGACTTCAAGATCAAAATAAAGTGATCAAAACCATAAACATCTTTCCCACACAACATGCACTACAAAGCTTCAACTAGTCAAGTGCAATAAGTAAGCTCATCAAAGCTAAACAAGGTACATAAACATGTTATGTAAAGATAATATGGCCAATCCTTGATTATAAATCTAAGATGTGAAATACAAAACACAAAAATCTTTTTGATTTTAAAAAAATTATGACCAAAAACAAAAAGCACACATCATGCTAAATGAACAATGTAAATGTAATGCATGACAATGCTTAACTAAGCTATAGAGGGTACACAAATAAGAAATATCAATTTCTTAATTAACCCATAAGTACATATACAAACTAGTACATACTCATACAAAATCAAAAATAGCTTAGCACTTATATAACACATACTATTCAAGTATCTCCATAATGTCAAGCATGTTCTAAATCAAGAGAGAGATATCATAACTCATGTAATCCTCAAGAAAAATAAAACTAGACACAAAATAAAATATTTTTGTCTTTTTGAAATTTTTTTTCAATGTTTTTGTATTTTTTTTTTTTTTAAAAAAAAAACAACAACAACAAAAACAAAACATGTCCACAAAAAATTGAAAGAATTAAATCAAGGACAAGTCAACAACACTCACCTTAGAGAATCTTTTCTCACTCATATAGCACGAGTCTTCGACTTTGTAGGTGAAAATCCATGAAAAACAGAGTGTATTTGAGGGATTACACCAATCTTCCGAGAAAGACTAAAATCCTACAAATTCCTTTCATAAGCCAACAAGCTCAAGTTTTTCAAAAGAATATGAAACAATTTATATGGACTTATGGCAGGAGAAATATCATCACAAATCTTAGACTGAAATATAGAATGCTTAAATTTCAGTTTATGACAATTAGGACGAATGTGACCGGAGACACCACAAAAGTGACAAACAGGAACAAATTTAGGAACATCAGTATTCCTAACAACAAATCTAGTCTCAGATTTTGGTTTTTGCCTCAACAAAGAACAATTTGGTCTAATATGACCAACAACACCACAAAGGTAACAAGTAGGCACAAAAACAGATTTATTATGCTCTCTAATAGTAGGTTTAGACTTAGGTTTAGAAACTTCAACGTCAACATCAGAACTTTTACCTTTGTCTAACCTAGTAAAATAAGCCTTTTCTTTATTATTCCTCTTGAAAGGAGGGATATAAACTTTCTCGATTTTAGGCTTAAGAGAAACAGAAACACTTCTATTATCAACAACAGGCTTGGTATTTGTCAAATTTTCAATTTTAGCTTTAGATTCAACTAACTCTTGTTCCAAGCTTTTCATCTTCTCATCTTGAGAGGAAATTTGATTTCTCAAAAATTCATTCTTTTTATTAGATTCATCTAATCTAACAATCAATTCCTCTTTTTCAAGATTAGTCATCAACAAAAGCATGAGCAGAAACATGATTAGAAAGACACTTCAAATTTTCCATGACAACAAAATCAAGGATCAGCTCAGAGATCAAAAGATCTAAAACAAAAAAGTAACTCGCTCCGATACCACTTGTAAGTTTTTAGACCCCTTAAACAATTGATTAAACCTAGGTAATTAGCCAAGTTGTTACTTAGTCCAATTAAACAAGTCTAGGTTATCACAATCAAACAATCATATCATGCATAGCAGTGGAAAATAAATAAGACAATGATATGATCACCCAGAAAAACCAAACCGGTAAAAAACCTGGGGAGGATTTAACCTAGCTATCCTCAAGGTAAAAAGCAAATCCACTAGAAAGAATCGAAGTTCATACAATAAAACTTACAAGCCCCCACGCTCGACTTCTTATTGTTACCCATCAGTAGAACTTACCGACACGACCATGTGTAAGCTCCGAATCTACGGACTCCTTCTTTCTTTGGCCTTTACAAAACACAAACACCCCCATTTGTGACTTTGAGATCCCACTAAAAGGTTTAGCAACACAAACTCTCTTGTTTGTGACTCCAAGACCACCCTTGAAGGTTTAGATCATCAACACCTTTAATGACAAGAGAAGGCAACAACTTCTACAATACCGAATCTTGAGATTCTTCAAGGAATAACACTGGTATAAAACATAAGAGAGCCTTTTAGGAACAAAACCCTAAATACAAAAGAGGCACACTCTTTTCTCTCTGAAAAGCCACACAAAAACGTGCTTAGGGTTTCCTTTATATACTGGGAGAAGTAGATTAGAAACCCTAATCCTAAATGGGCTTGAACTGCTGTTTGGGCTTAATTAAAATTCTGCAGATACGACTTTCGATCGGTCGAACCAGATAGATTATGAAATCTTCTTCCTGCAGCTTGTATGTTCTTGAATCTTGACTTTGAATCACATTGAGCATTGTCTAATAAAACCTATAGACTCTAAGATCTATACCTAGACAAGTTTGTGTTCACGATTTGCCAATTGTTCCAAACATTTAAAACCTAACAAAATAGATTGAAGAATGAATTGAAGCTAGCGCAAACATAAGAACCAAAAGTTAGTTTTTATTAAACCTATATGTTTTACCAATATTTAATAAAATAGAGAATTATGAGCATCATTAAGATCTGATAGGATTATTAAATAGACATATAACATAAGTGAAAGATAGTTTATGCACCTTAAATTTTGTTCTCTACGATCCCTTTTTTTGGTTAATTGGTTTGGCCTTACTTTATGAGATTCCAAAAATATTAATACCAGGATTTGTGGTAAGCTTCAATTTTAAGTGAAAATTGAGTATAATCTTGATGTCAAACATGTATTCTTGCTTGATCATTTTCCTTTGGAGTTATTGTTAAGTGTATGCATATGTTTCACATTTTGATGTGATATGGTTGATGATTTTTAGGCAAAAAGTCTTTGTATGATTCAGATTCAAGAATTGTGTGCCACTTCTTACTTTGGTGAGTCTCTATTGAGCAAATTCAATGTATTGATGATTTTAAATCCCTTTGAAAGGGTGAATGCGTCATTGAAGTGAATATTATGTTCTTCCAGTGCTTTTCCAAGAGTATAGATAATGTTTATTTTAACTTTATTACTTTTAGATGAATTGCATAGGTTGATCAATAATCTTTCTCTAGTCCTATTTCTTATACAATTATATATGGTATTTTTTATATGGCATTGTGAGATGAAGTTTGTACTTTTGAACTTTTTGGGGGGGGGGGAGGGTTCATTTTCATGTTGATGTCTCTTCATGTGAAATAAATATTTAATTTTTTTTTTAATTTAACTAATGCATTGCACATGTTAGCGATTAGTTTCTACCTAAACTTACTTCATGACTTAGAGACAAAATCCTTCCATCCAAATAATACATAAATAAATTTTACATATGGGTCAAAAATTCCTAAAACATTCGTATAAAGGCCTCCCCTTTCTGTTACTTTATCTCTGTTGGTCATCAATGAACGCAGTTATTGGAATGTGAGTTCCATCTAGTGCTCAAAGAACAAACAAAATCAAGAAAACTTATATAAGTACCAACGAGAACTATAATTAAATTAAAATATTTAGTTTTGAAAGTACCCCAAACCAGTGGCGGAGCTAGGATTCTAGTTTAGAGGGGGCAAGATGAAAATAAAGAGTTAAAGGCAAAATCAGTTTCAACTTTTTTAATTAGTATAGTTAAAAAAATACTTGACTAATTAATCAAAAAATTTGATTAGCATATAAAATATAATGTAAGTGTTAAGTTGCTTCTTTTTTTCCTCATGAATAGCAAAAAATATATATATATATATATATATTTTTTTTTTTTTTATAAATAGATTGTATGGCGTTTTTTTATTTTTAAATCATAAAAGTATTGATGTTTATTAATTCTATGCTATATTGTGTTTATCGTAAAAGCATTATAGAAGAATTAAAGAAAGCAACATAAAATTTTTGGCATATTGGTGGGAGATGTTGTGATATTATACCATTTTTTAATTTCAAGATTACATAGAGTACATATAAGAATTTTTCTATTCATTATATTACACAAGTTTGAAATATTTTCAAAATAAAATTTCAGGTCAAAGCTATTATTACTAGAAATGATATTTTTAGGGGAATATAATGAGCTTTTTGCTAATTATCAGCCAAGAAAAGTACATTACAAATAGAGCCAAAAGTGAGAGCCCCATAGCACAGTATTACATGTAGAGTTGCGTAATATAAGCTTAAAGTAAACAAAAACATACACAGAGAAAATATAGGAATATATATATATATATATATATTAAGGGAGTGTGGGTTTGGGTGAGGTCTGTGGGTGAGCTCCGTCCTTGCCCCAAACCATTTACTCTTCTTTGTTAGAATAGTTGAGAAGATAAATGATATTTCAAGGAGAAAATGGGCTTTTGCTTGCTTGCTTTTTTTTTTTTTTTTTTTTTTTTTTTTTAATCCAGCATTTTGTCTAATTTCCCAAACTAATTAGTGAAATGTCCCTATTTTGAAACTCGATCTAAAAACCGAGTTTCAATTTAAAACTCGATTTTTGGATAATCGAGTTATAACAAATTGAAAAAAAAAAAATGGAGTCTTATAGTAGCGTTTTAAATGGAACTCAAGCTCAATGAACTTGAGTTCCATGCAAGGTTTTTTTTTTTTTTTTTTTTTTTTTGATCGCCCCGTACTTGATTTTCTACAAATCGAGTTTTACGTTGAAACTCGATTTTGAGAAAATCGAGTTTCAAAATAGGGGCATTTTCCTAATAAGTTTGGAAAATTGGACTAAATACTGGATTTTTTGCATGAAAGGGACAAAGGCTAATTTTCTCCTATATTTCAAGTAGTCTTTGGCAAAACTCTATTGAATTGGTAGCTTATTGTTCCATTGGAACCATGATATATATGTAAACTTGATCACTCTATTCTTCAAGTTGTATGTGAGCAACAGAGCTAGTACATGCAAAAATATCGCAACAACTTCTTCGATAGTGACTTCTTTTGACTAGATCAACCCCCTCTTCTCAAGTAAAACTTTACATGTATTTTAAAACGCACTCTGGTTTACCTACAACTATTAACATAAATGGAAAGACATTAGGGCCCAATGCGACAAGGAAAATAAAACTTGATCCTTTGTCTCTCCAAAATCTTGAACCCCCTCAACAGATCAGTCCAAAGTCAAAATTACAACACAAATCAGTTCAAATAACCATATATTGTAGCCCAAACAACCAGTCCACCTATCATTGTGTTAAAAGAAAAAAAAAAAAAAAAAAAAAAAAAAAAAGGCAGGCACAACACGTGTTGAAGATAATAAACAAACTTTTATTTTAAAAAGTAATGACAGGTTGACAACACTATTTTTTTGCAAAGATACAAGGCCCTTACTTAGGGCATTGGTAGCAAACTCCCTAAAATAAGGTAAAGGTCCAAAATGTTTAGAGAAAAAAAAAAAAAAAAAAAAACCTTAACATTAGCTTATCTATCTCGGTTTTGGTAACTGTGATAAAAGAAAAGTGTGTTTTAAAAAATAATAAACAAACTAATGAAAAAAATAATATTTACATGAAATAAGTTTGAGTAAGGAATCTGATGAGGGTAAAATCAAAAAGTGGTTAGCATTTAAGAAAAAGACAAAAAATGGTTTGTTAGCTATCTTAGAAGTCACTTCTTTCAACAAAGACTTTTGCTCATGTAGTTCATCAAACAGTGGTGACTCTAGGATTTATTTTAGCAGGCTCAATCAGATGATATATGTTAGGTAAAATATAAATTTTACGATCTACATGGTTTCCTTGTTACAAATTTTGTCTATAGTACGTACTAGTAATAAAATAAAAAATAAATTATATGTTCATTTGATATGTTTTTTCTTAATATAATAAACATGTTAATTATTTTTATTAAGTGAATTTTAATTATTACTACTTAAAATATTTTTATTTATCAGTTTAGGACAATTATATGTTTACATTGTACTTGTGGGGACACAAAATCTTTGAGGGCCCAACAATTGAGTTGGGCTCGCAAGCGGAAGATCCCTCACAATAGAAATTTGTAGAGAGTGGGCTTAAAAAGGCCGGCGTTGGGTCGCAGGACACTATTTCGAGTCTAACTACTGGGAGCCCAGACAGGGAGGAGCTTTGGGCTGGACATTCGTGCCCTTAAACCCCGTAACTCAATGGGTTGGGCTCCTCGGATCTTGTCCGAGGAGCAATGGGGTTGTCCCCGGTGGCCCGCAGTGGGGTTTTTGTGGTGGCCGCGTGTATCACCCGGAATTCCCTCTCCTTGATTCTTTCTCCGTGGAAGCCGATGTGTTCCCCCAGAGCCGATCTCCCCAGGGACCAGCCCCTCTCGTGTTCGCATAACATTCTTATTTATACTAAACTACGCCCGTTGTCCTCCGTGACACGTGTAGGGTCGACCTTTCCAGACGTATATCCGTCCCATCGCCTAATCCCATGATGGCTGGATATGATCCATAAAGCCTAAGATCCCGGCTCTGCTGGGGCGGTGTCATGTCGGGGAAGGGTATTAGAGACAAACTCTCCTAGATATTTTCGATATTTCAAGTTTACTCACACTACACTTCAACCCGTAAGGAACTGGGCCTCGCGAGGATGAAACCGTCCTCGGCCCGTGTGTCTTTGGGGCCATCTCTTGTTTCCTAGTTACGAGCACAGGGCCCCGATTTCCTTGATTTGGGCCGCGGTTTCCTCATAAGCGATCGGGTCGGGCCCATAAACTACTCGGCCCCCACAGCCCCCTCAAAACCTTCTTTGTCCAACTCCTCTCGTTGGATAGATGGGTTTTGATGATACCGAGCCTCTATGGCGGCTCATTTAATTCGGCCCTTGATCTTCGTTGGCGACTTTTCACCTCCCCAAGAAATGCGCCGGTCTATGAGAAGTTTTCCTCAACTTACGCGTAATGCGTTTATTCCGTATGGTTATCCGTGCGCGCTTTTAATTCCTTCCTTTACGAGGCCTCATAAATCCAAAGATTCACGGATAGCTTGGAGAAATGAAACAGATTCACATTTATGAGCGGTTTCCTTAGAGGATCGGAGCGTGTCACGTACCCTCGTCTTTCTCCCCTATATAAAGAGAAAAGACAAGAAGGTGATTCTCTCATATGCGAATCCCTTAGACTCTTCTCACAATCCACTTCTTCCATCCTGGTTAATCCCCTGTTCAGGAATACTTGTCTCATAGTAATCCACCATGAACAAATTCTTCCTTTCCCGAAAACACCATACCTTAACAAAACTTGAGATGGCTCGGTCGGGGCAAGGGTGGTGGAGACTCAAGATCTGTCTCCCCATTCTTTTAGCCAAAATCCGGCAGGGACTCGTCACACCCCATTTACGGTGTGACGGAGTCGAAAACCTCCCTTGTCATCTCCATCCGCTCTCTCATGAGCATACCTAATATGGCTCCCCTTTTCCCTCTTTTGCTCCTCTTACTTTCTTTTCATTGCTTCACTCTTCTTCTCCTCCTTCCCTTGCTCATGTCCTCCATCTTCTTCATTCATCCCCTCCATCTTCTTCCTTTGCACTCTTCAAATGACAAGAGTTTGTCAAGTGCTTCCATGTGTTCCAAATCTTCTTCCTTCTCCTTCATTATTTTTGTATAAGGATCTTCTCTTGAGATGAGCAAAGCACCGAGGTAGAGATTTCGAGAGAGACATTGGAGACTAGTTCGAAAGACGCCCGATGATTTACTTATTTGTATTACAAATCATTGTTATTGCTTTTAGCAATTCATCTTTTGTATGGGCTTGTTTAAGCCCTTTCTTGTATGTTGTAACCATTTTTTATATTAATAAAAATTATTGTTTCTCCATTTTGTGTGTCTTATCTACATATTCTAATAAATGCGAAAATGTCATTTTCGGCATAATAGTATTAAATGCTTGAATCAATAATGACTAAGGACAAAGTAATCATTGATAAAAAGATGCCACAATAATTTTAACATAATTATTATTTATCATAACAATCCGACCAGTAAGGAGTAAGACTTATCTCAAAATTGGCCGCGATGGGTGCTAAGTACTCGGTAGGACGTAAGAGGCGGTTTTCCGAGGACATGTTACCCATCGGATGATCGGCCTCCTTAGGTTGATGATCATCGGGTTATTTTGTCCTCTTCTGCGGCCCGTGAGCCTTGACCTTTTCTAGTATTTAAGCCAAGAAGTTTCTTTGTTCGCGCAATTGCTTTCCCAAGAGACCTGAGTCCGAGGACTTGGCAAAACCTGGGTTTTGTTTAGGACTTATGCGTTTTATCTTGTGTACTCGATTTTTCCCTTAGGCTTGAGTCCGAGACTGGTGTCTTTATTGGTTCCGGGTTTTCCTCTTTTTAGCTTGAGTCCGAGGACCATGCAAGCTTTAGGTTCTGTCCAAGGGTACTTGGTTTCCCCTTTAACTTGAGTCCGAGGAACATGCAAGCCTTAGGTTCTCATCCCGAGAGTACTTGGTTTCCCCTTTTAACTTGAGTCCGAAGAACATGCAAGCCTTAGGTTCTATCCAAGAGTACTTGGTTTCCCCTTTTAACTTGAGTCCGAGGAACATGCAAGCCTTAGGATCTGTCCAAAAGTACTTGGTTTCCCCTTTTAACTTGAGTCCGAGGAACATGCAAGCCTTAGGATCTGTCCAAAAGTACTTGGTTTCCCCTTTTAACTTGAGTCCGAGGAACATGCAAGCCTTAGGTTCTGTCCAAGAGTACATGGTTTCCCCGCGCTTAAACAGGGGTATCCTTGGGCCTTCATGCCAAGTGGGCCTGGGCCGCGAGTTCAATTAATCGGGGTAAGGAGATATTTATGCCACCTCTGGGCATGTAGTATTTATCTGATGTCACAAGGATCGAGGCGCGCTTTACGAGGCTCCTTGAGACTTGTGGGCTGCAGCTTGACGTCGGAAGTTGAGCCAAGACCGCTTTGTCTGTAGTGCTCCTTGGGATGTCGCGTGAGTTGACTGCCATCATCTTGTCCCTTCGGATAAACAGGAGGGAAAGGGTTGCTTTATATATACACCCATCCTTGTTGTTTTGTCTCACATCATACTCCTCATATCCGGAGCTCTCTTTTCTTGGTGCAAAAATGTTGAAAGCGAGGGTTAGGAAGGAAGAGATGCCTCCACCGCAGAAGCGCCCTATCCTCACGTGGCTTACAACAAGAAGGTATGGGCACAGGAAGCACAAGTTCAGGAGAGTACTCCATTTCGTTCGAGGGGGAACGGCGTCTCTCCCTCTTTTAGTCAAAATCCAGAGCGGGTTCTGCTCACGCCAGAATTTTGGTGTGTCAGAAGGAAGGTTCTCCACCATCATCGCCTCTCTTGGGTAGCAGGCGAATATTTAGAGAAAGCTCCTCGCCTCCCACTCCCTACACCTTTTCTTCAACGGTGTTAGGTTCAAGTTGGGCTTCTTTGGCTGCCTGAGTTATGGGCGTGTGGGAGCGCGGAGGAAAAATGAGATCTCTGAGTCGTAGCCAACCTCTCCTCCGACATACCTCCTCGGCTTTCTACTGACTTTCTTGTATTTTTCTTTTTCTTGCTCACGTAGTACTCATGTAGTAAGCTTTGACGCAGTGATTCCAACTTTTCATTGTAGACTCTGTACTCTTTCTTCGTTGTAATAATAAAAATAGAAGTTTATATATCTTTTTTTGGGTATTGTTCTTTTGGCGCACCACCTCTTGAATGAGTGCGTTCCTGTATGTGCTTTCTCTCGGCGATACTTAGAGCAGGAACCCCTTGAGACGCGATTCAATTTGCTCTAACGCCTTCCAACTTACCTGTATTACCGGACACCATAATAATTGATAACAAGTTAAATATAGGAAACTGACCTCGATAACGGTTGAACGTTTCGTAATAAGCCCGAGAATATTGTATGAGGACGACAAATCTTTGAATAATTCATCCAAGGGATTGCCCGAGCGTTGCATGACTTGGTCGTGCCTTTAGTGTTGAGGATCCGGGGCAAAACAAGAGAATCCATGTAACCCCAGTTTCTTCTTTTAAGCGGTTGATCTCCCAGAGGCTTGGGTCCGGGGACCATGCAATGCCTTGGTTCTGTTCCAAGTCGTTTAGGAATTCTTTTTGTACTTGGTTTCCCCACAGGCTTGAGTCCGAAAACCATGCAATGCCTTGGTTCTGTCCAATACTTTTATTGTTTTCCTTTTGTACTTGGTTTCCCCACAGGCTTGAGTCCGAGGACCATGCAATGCCTTGGTTCTGTCCAAAACTTTTAAGGAATTCTTTTTGTACTTGGTTTCCCCACAGGCTTGAGTCCGAAGATCATGCAATGCCTTGGTTCTGTCCAATACTTTTATTGTTTTCCTTTTGTACTTGGTTTCCCCACGAGGCTTGAGTCCGAGGACCATGCAATGCCTTGGTTCTCCAAAACTTTTAAGGAATTCTTTTTGTACTTGGTTTCCCCACGGCTTGAGTCCGAAGATCATGCAATGCCTTGGTTCTCATCAAATACTTTTATTGTTTTCCTTTTGTACTTGGTTTCCCCACGGCTTGAGTCCGAGGACCATGCAATGCCTTGGTTCTGTCCAAAACTTTTAAGGAATTCTTTTTGTACTTGGTTTCCCCACGGGCTTGAGTCCGAAGATCATGCAATGCCTTGGTTCTCATGTCCAATACTTTTATTGTTTTCCTTTTGTACTTGGTTTCCCCACGTGCTTGAGTCCGAGTACCATGCAATGCCTTGGTTCTGTCCAATACTTTTAAGGAATTCTTTTTGTACTTGGTTTCCCCACGGGCTTGAGTCCGAGGACCATGCAATGCCTTGGTTCTGTCCAAAACTTTTATTGTTTTCCTTTTGTACTTGGTTTCCCCACGGCTTGAGTCCGAGGACCATGCAATGCCTTGGTTCTGTCCAAAACTTTTAAGGAATTCTTTTTGTACTTGGTTTCCCCACGGGCTTGAGTCCGAAGATCATGCAATGCCTTGGTTCTGTCCAATACTTTTATTGTTTTCCTTTTGTACTTGGTTTCCCCACGGGCTTGAGTCCGAGGACCATGCAATGCCTTGGTTCTGTCCAATACTTTTAAGGATTAGCCCCTGGACCATGGCGGAAGGGGGATTTGGCCTGCAGGCAGGAAACCCCTAGAACTCGCCCTCGCCGTTGACACCGTAGGGCGTAGCCCCTAGCAAGAGTCCAGGTTGGAGTAACAACTGCGCGTCACACGGAGACGGAGGAAATCCCACAATCCTCGGCTAGCTAGGGAGTTGACTCAAATATCTCCTGCATCTACGCGGAAGCCTTCCCACGACACGCGCCAATTGTGGGGACACAAAATCTTTGAGGGCCCAACAATTGAGTTGGGCTCATAAGCGGAAGATCCCTCACAATAGAAATTTGTAGAGAGTGGGCTTAAAAGGCCGGCGTTGGGTCGCAGGACACTATTTCGAGTCTAACTCACCGGGAGCCCAGACAGGAGGAGCTTTGGGCTGGACATTCGTGCCCTTAAACCCCGTAACTCAATGGGTTGGGCTCCTCGGATCTTGTCCGAGGAGCAATGGGGTTGTCCCCGGTGGCCCGCAGGTGGGGTTTTTGTGGTGGCCGGCGTGTATCACCCGGGAATTCCCTCTCCTTGATTCTTTCTCCGTGGCCGGATGTGTTCCCCCCGGGAGCCAGATCTCCCGAGGGACCAGCCCCTCTCGTGTTCGCATAACATTCTTATTTATACTAAACTACGCCCGTTGTCCTCCGTACACGTGTAGGGTCGACCTTTCCGGGAGACAGATATCTGTCCCATCGCCTAATCCCATGATGGCTGGATATGATCCATAAAGCCTAAGATCCCGGCTCTCTGGGGGCGTGTCATGTCGGGGAAGGGTATTAGAGACAAACTCTCCTAGATATTTTCTGATATTTCAAGTTTACTCACACTACACTTCAACCCGTAAGGGAAGTCTGGGCTCTTAGGATGAAACCGTCCTCATTTTGTGTCTTTGGGGCCATCTCTTGTTTCCTAGTTACGAGCACAGGGGCCTGATTTCCTTGATTTGGGCGCGGTTTCCTCATAAGCGATCGGGCCGGGCCCATAAACTACTGGGCCCCACAAGATTACTATTAATGTAAAATTTATATTATAGATAATTATACTATACACATTTGCAAAAATTATACAATATTGTACACTTTTGTTTAGAAACAATGTAAATATTACAATGATACTACAATGTAAACTATGAATTTTTCATTAGTTTATTTCAAATTTATTAAGACCTAAATGGGCTTTTTGAAAAGATTTTAGATGAAAAAAAAAAAATTTACTTTGTTGTCGGGCTTACAATTTCTCCCAGATTTTAGATAAAATTGGATAGTTGTTAGGCATTTTTTTGTATTTAAAAATATCAAAATATTGTTTAGACTATCATAATTAAACTTATTTCAAGTGGGTTTTAAAAAAATTTAGAGTCAGAGTGTTCAAATTTTTATTTAGGGAGATCAAACAAAAAAAATATATATAAAATTGCTAGCTCGGGGGTTCATTTGAACCCCCCTGAACTATACATGGGGCCGCCACCATGCCATCAAACCCAGGACGCATGGGAAAAATGATCTATAAATTGTGGGCTACCTAGAAGTCACTTGTTCCATCATATATTAGACTTTTGCGATATAATGTATTATGAAACAATAATTTTATGTATTTATCTTTGGTGATAGTTCGCTAATACTAAATAAATGTTTAATTGATTTTTTTTTTTAATTACTCTAGCCCCCTTACTCGAAATCTTGAATCCGTCCATGGAGAAAACAAAACTTCATTGAAACAGCCGAGTTTCGAGAATTACTATTTGAAAAACGTGTAAGACTATTTGAAAAGAGAAGAATGCAGCAAGTTTTCACGTGGATAAATGTACAAAAGCTGTATTCTGTATAATTCGAAAAAAATAATAATAATAATAATTAAAAAAATATAAAAAAATAAAGAGAAGAAGAAGAAGTTGGATTGTAGCACCAAATTATATGTTGAGAATATTTTCTAAAATACAGCGGTACTAGTTTCACACAGCAGAGCAGAGTAGTGCAATAATTGTGCAGTGGTGTCAAGTAGTGTTGTTAACAGAGCAGCAAAAATAATTGCACAGCAGGCCCAACATTAGACCATATGATGTGTTGTGTTGGGTGGAAGAAATTCCACAATGTATTTTAAAATAGTGGAAAACAATGTAACTATTTTTTTTTTTTTTTTTTGAATGAAAACAGCATTACAAAGTAATATGTAAAAATGTTTATCAAAAAGAAAAAAAAAAATATATATATATATATATATATATATATGTAAAAATAGTACATATAAGAAGAGACAAAGATGCTATTAAATAATTTACCAAAAAAATACTATTAAATAAATTGAATGAAATAGAAAATAAACGCGGAAGCAAGATAAGAGATAAAACCCTACAAGTACGCAATCATTCAAAAAAAAAAAAAAACTACTATAAGTACACCTAGTGTTCATGGCAACTATGAAAATAAATCCCACGGCCTAAGATAGGGCTTCATTATTAGTGTCCCAAAATGCTCCAAGATCCCCCCTTTTCCTTCTTTACGTGCCTCCTCTTCTTTTTTATACTGATAATTTATTTGCAGAGGTTCAAAGCTAAAGACCAAAGCCATAAGTTGTTGCCTGGGCCATGGAAACTGCCTCTTATAGGGAATTTGCACCAACTGATTTTCTTTCAACCACATCGATGCTTGAGAGATTTAGCCAAAAAATATGGACCCATTATGCAACTTCAGTTGGGTGAGGTCTTGGCTATAATCATTTCATCACCAAAAGTAGCCAAAGAGGTGTTAAAGACACACGATGCTGCTTTTGCCAATAGGCCAGTACTTCTTGCCCTTGAAGTTAATTTATGTCTTATGATAATTCAGGTATGATCTTTGCTCCTTATGATGAATATTGGAGACAAATGCGAAAGCTTTGTGTTATGCAGTTCCTGAGCGCGAAGCGAATCCAGTCATTTAGATCAATAAGAGAAGAAGAGGTGTGGAATCTTGTTGAAGGAATTTCTTCGTCTGCGGGACTTCAAATCAATTTCACAGAGAAAATCTCCTCCTTGACATATGGTATCACTGCCAGGGCAGCCATTGGGAAGAAGTGCAAATATGAAGAGGAACTCATATCACTAATCAAGGAAACGTTTATTCTCAGTGGAGGCTTTGAAGTGCCCGATTTGTTTCCTTCACTAAAGTTCCTTGGCTTCCTTACTGGAAAGAAGCCCGCCTTGGAGAAAATGCACAAAAAACTTGACAAGATTCTCGATGATATAATCAACGATCATAAGAAGAAAAGGTGTGCCACTTCAGCCAACAAACATGCAAGTGATCATGATGATATAGTTGATGTGCTTCTAAAACTTCAGGAATCGGGTGAGCTTGAATTTAATCTCACCAGCAACCGCATCAAAGCTGTCACCCTGGTAAGCAAATAAGATTGAGAAAATTTCGGACCACAATTATTTTCTTTACATTTTGTAACAACATTGTAATCTTGCATATTTCGAGTAGTGAAAACTATATTCTGCGTCCATGTATAAGTAATATACAACCGATAATCATTTACAATTTGTCAAGTCGAAATTGTGGTAAAGTTTGGATGAAAACGTTGTGGTCCTAAAACCACTCAATAAGATCCATCAATTTTTTACCTACATTTCTTTTGTTGCATTTTCATTTTTCTTTTATGCTTTTCTTTCCCTCTTAACAAAAATCAACATCTAGGTCATGAATTATGATTTTGGATGGAAAACGTAATAAGAGACTAAAAAATGATTTTCCTTAATTTCTTTTTTCTTTTTCTTTTTTCCAAATTATCAAGTTACCCTATTTTGCTTAATATTAAACATTCATATCACATTGTGATTTTAATTCAACATTCTTTTTCAGGACATCTTCTCTGGAGCAAGTGAGACTTCAGCAACCATGATAGAATGGGCAATGTCAGAATTATTGAGATATCCAAAAGTAATGGAGAAGACACAAGCTGAAGTGCGACAAGTCCTTAAAGGGCGGAAGAATATTGGTGAGGTTGATATTCAAAAACTAGATTACTTGAAACTAGTTGTGAAAGAAACTTTACGATTGCATCCTCCTGCTGCCTTGATCCCAAGGGAATCAAGAGAAAAATGTAAAATCAATGGCTATGAGATACCAAACAATACAAAAGTATACATTAATGCATGGGCTATAGGGAGAGATACTGAATATTGGAGTGATGCTGATTGCTTTCACCCAGAGAGATTCCAAGGTTCTCATATTGATTTTAGAGGGGCAAACTTTGAATTCATTCCATTTGGAGGTGGTAGGAGGATATGTCCTGGCATATCTTTTGCTCTTGCAAACATTGAACTTGTTCTTTCTCAATTGCTATATCACTTCAATTGGAAACTCCCTAATGAGATCAAACCAGAAGAAATTGACATGTCTGAATCTTTTGGATTATCATGTAGGAGAAAGAATGATTTGAAGCTAATTGCCACTCCTTGGTCTCCTCTTCTTCATGAAAAACACTGAATAATAGGGATGCAAATATATTACGTGTGGGTAGTTTCAAGATATAGTGATAAGGTGTTTGGTTTGGGTTATTTAAATAAAAGGTGAAAATATATGATTGTAATAGGGTGAATTTGATTAAAGTTGAAACCATAAGAACTTGACATATGTCTAAGTCCTTTGTGCTATCAAGTAGGAGAAGGAATGATTTGAGCTGTTTGTTACTCATTATACTTCTTTTCCTCGAATAATAAGGATGCAAATATATTATGTGTGGGTATTTCCAAGATAGAGTAATAAAGTTGGTTGTATTTTGATTTGTGTTATTTAAATTAAAGGTGAAAATATATGATTGTGAAAGGGTGCTTTAGACCCCAGTTGCAAATAATTAACAAATTCTATGCTGAATTCGATTTATTAACCTATTTTGCTTGCATGTTTAACTTAATTTGTTTGATCACAACACAAACCAATATCGCTAAAATAAACAAGTGCGCAAAGAGAAAAAAAAAATTTTGATTACAAAGAGAAAACCCTATTAGGAAAAAAAAAAAAAAAAAAAAAAAAAACTCTTTGGGATTTACCGCCAACTCACAAGGAAACAAATCCTCTAATAGATTCGAAGTTCACATAGTTGAATTAACCCTAATTCTAATACTACCTTTTGTAGTACTTATTAATGTTACCACACCCAACTCAAAATCATCAGATTCTTTTACAATGAAATATGTTCATGTGAATGCTCTGTCCATTATTTTAAGAACTATCTTAAAGGTTTCCAAGGAGTAACATTATAATGTATGCAAGAACTTTAGCTTGATCACTGATCTTTAGATCTTCAAAGCTTGAAGGTGATACAATACTTAGTTTGAAAACCCTAGACATGCATAAACGCTGCTCTTAAAACTTGTTTTTTTTTTTTTTTTTTAGGAACATCTCAAAACTAGTTTTAGTCATCCCTAATATCAATCTTACACTACAAAAAACGCGGCTATAGCTGGTCTATAGCCGCGTTTTTTAAAAACGCAGCTATAACTTACCTATAGTTGCGTTTTTAAAATGCGACTATAGGTCCAATCAAATAAATTTTTTTAAGGGTGACCTATAGCCACGTTTTTTAAAAAAAGGCAGTTATAGCTAACCTTAAAACGCAGCTAAAGGTTTGCTATAGCCGTGTTTATAGGTCTAGCCGAATAATTTTTAAGGGGGACCTATAGTTGCGTGTTTAAAATAACGCGGTTATAGAAAGCCTATAGTTGCATTTTTAAAATGTGGTTATAGGTCCAGTCGAATAAAATTTTTTTAAGGATGACCTATAGCTGCGTTTTTTAAAAATGCGGCTATAGGTAACCTTTAGCTGCATTTTAAAACGCAAAAAACGCAGCTATAGGTTAGCTATAGCCGCGTTTTTCAAAAACGCAACTATAGGTCTAGCCGTATAAGTTTTCTTTAGCTTCCCACGTACGCCCCCTTTCCCACCTACATCCCCACTTTCCCACCTACCCCCACTTTCATCTTTTCTTTCTTCATTCTTCACTCACTCCACCTACACTACTCTTTAGGTCAAGGAAGTCAATACCGTGCCGGAAGCTGTCCCGGTTTGACCAGCAATACAATATATTTCGAATACCGGTCAATACCGGTATACTATTTCGGGTTTACCGCTATTTTTTATATTTATAAATAAATAAATAAATATATATATGTATGTATGTATGTATGTATGTATGTGTGTGTGTTTATTATAATAAATATAAAAGTTTACCATAAAACATTTCCTCAATTTAGAACTAATTATTCATGGTTTTAAACTTTAGTATCAATTAAAAAAAAACACACACACACAATATAAAAAATAGAAAACTTAAAAGTTACCATTGCATACTAAGGAAACAAAAAATATTAATAAGTTAATGCAAATAAGTTACCAATCTGCTCTAACAAAAATTCAAAACTTAAAAAATTAAAAAATAAAAAAAAAAAAAATAAAAAACTTTTTTTTTTTTTACCCGGCCGGTATTGCCTGAAATTGGCCGATACATGGCCGGTATGGAAACCGATCTGAAATGTTGATGTTTCGATCTTGGTATACATACCAGTTTGATACGGCCGACTGCGGTATGGTATTGACTACCTTGCTTCAAGTTCCTTTTTTTTTTTTTTTTTTTTTTTAATCCTTCCTTCTTCACACCTGGGTAACTTCTTCTTTTTTTTTTTTTTTTTTTTCTTCCTTCTTCACATCTAGGTAACTCTTTTTTTTTTCTTTGTTTCTTTGCAGCTACTTCTTCTTTTTTTTTTTTTTTCTTTCTTTCTTTCTCTTTTTCTTCATCTCAAGCACACTGATTTGTCTATAGATCTAGTTTTTTTTTATAATTTTTTTAATTATTATGTTTAGTTAGTAAGAAAATGGATTAGATGCTGAAAATTTTGAATGAAGTGGATATTCTAGCAATATTTGTGTCTATGTCTTGATTTGGATTTGAGTTTTGATTTTGAGTTTTTTGGATTTGTGCTTGAATTTGTGCTATTGTGTTGCTGATATTGTGCTTATGTTTAAATGGGTTTGTGTTCTTTTGTGTTTCTGAGCTTGTGCTTTTGTGTTCCTTGAATGGAATTAGTGTTAGATTTGGGTTGGTTTTGTTGAATGAGAGGAGATTCATAGGTTTGTGTTCTTATATTTTGGAGCACGTTGTGTTTGGTTTTGAATTTTCTAGGTGAGTTTGTATTATAAGTATGTTGTGTTTGATTTTTAAATTTCTGGGTTTGTGTTTGATTTTGAATTTTTTGGGTTTGTGTTTGATTTCGAATTTTTTGGGTATGTTTGTATTGTGAGTATGTTGTGTTTGATTTTGAAATTTAAGGTTTGTGTTTGATTTTGAATTTTTTGGATTTGTGTTTAATTTTGAATTTTCGAAGGAAAAAAAAACCCTGAATTTTCTTTTTAGTTTTTTTTTTTTAAAAGCCTATAGCTGTGTTTTTACGTGGTTATAGGTCCGAAGCTATAACCACAATTATAAACACGGCTCAAAGCTGGTCTATAGCTACGTTTTTAAAAAATGTGGCTATAGGTCTCAGCCTATAGCCACGGTTAAAAAATGCGGCTATAAGCCTATTGTTACGCTGTTTAGGCCGGTTTGTAAACGTGGCTATAGGAAACACGGATATAACCTATAGCCGCATTTTTGAGGTCTATAGCCACGTTTTAAAAACGTGGCTATAGACCCCTTTTTTTGTAGTGTTATTATACTTTAGCAGGTAGGACTCAAAATTCTAGGAAAAAGAAAAGAAAAAAAATAGAAAAAGAAATAGACTGATTTAAAACATGCAAAAGGAACAAATTAAAACACTCCAGCCTGGAATTTCTACCCTAAACTAAATTATGTAAGACATGGAACTCCTTAGTAAGAGATTATCAATCACGAACAAAATTGGAATATGAGTTACTTTACCAATCCTGTCGTATAGTCACAACACAAAAAAATACATTAATGAATGAAAAGAAAACATCACAGCTTCAATATTTTCATCAACAAACTAAAGGGAAATCACAAAAATAGTTATTTCCTTTTGAGTGAACATGATTTCCAAAAAAAAAAAAAAAAAACTCTAAATATATAAAGGTTGGATTTTCCGTTGAAAATTTCCTCCTCTCCAAATACCCTTCCATTTATATCAAAAATAGATATCCAAGTCTTATAGTTCCAATTATATCTATATCAAAAATAGATATCATAATCTTAAAAATGATAAAAATTATTTTGGAGTATGAAAACTCTCCTTCGTGTAGAAGGGTCAGACATCTACTGTTGAAGAGTTGGAATTTGCTTTGTGATTAAGGTGTTAGTTGGAATTTGCTTTGTCTTTATATATTATTATGATATTATCTATATATCACTTTTGTTTATAAAGTTTGTTTAGAGAACTTTCTATAAGTGAATTAATATAGATTGAAGAATGAATTGAAGCTAACGCAAACATAAGAACCAAAAGTTAGTTTTTATTAAACCTATATGTTTTACCAATATTTAATAAAATAGAGAATTATGAGCATCATTAAAATCTGATAGGATTATTTAATAGTCATATAACATAAGTGCAAGATAGCTTATGCACCTTAAATTTTGTTCTCTACGATCCGTTTGTTTGGTTAATTGGTTTGGCCTTATTTTATAGATTCCAAAAATATTAATACCAGGATTTGTGGTAAGCTTCAATTTTAAGTGAAAATTGAGTATAATCTTGATGTCAAACTTGAATTCTTGCATGATCATTTTCCTTTGGAGTTATTGTTAAGTGTATGCATATGTTTCACATTTTGATGTGATACGGTTGTTGATTTTTAGGCAAAAAGTCTTTGTCTGATTCAGATTCAAGAATTGTGTGCCATTTCTTACTTTGGTGAGTCTATTGAGCAAATTCAATGTATTGATGATTCCAAATCCCTTCGAAAGGGTGAATGCATCATTGAAGTGAATATTATGTTCTTCCAGTGCTTTTCCAAGAGAATAGATAGTGTTTATTTTAACTTAATATTACTTTTAGATGAATTGTACGAGGTTGATTAATAATCTTTCTCTAGTCCTATTTCTTATACAATTATATGTGGTATTTTTTAAAAGGCATTGTGAGATGAAGTTTGTACTTTTGAACTTAAAATTTTTTTATTTCTGCTCATTTTCATATTGATGTCTCTTCATGCAAAATAAATATTTAATTTTTATTAATTTAACTTATGCATTGCACAGGTTAGCGACTAGTTTCTACCTAAATTTATTTCGTGACTTAGACTCAAAATCCTCCCATCCAAATAATAGATAAATAAATTTTATATATGGGTCAAAAATTCCTAAAGCATTAGTATAAAGGCCTCCCCTGTCTGTTACTTTATCTCTGTTGGTCATCAATGAACACAATTATTGGAATGTGAGTTCCATTTAGTGCTCATAGAATAAACAAAATCAAGAAAACTTATATAAGTACCAACGAGAACTATAATTAAATTAAAATATTTAGTTTTGGAAGTACCCTAAACCATTTACTCGTCTTTGTTAGAATCGTTGAGAAGACACAAATAATATTTCAAGTTGTCTTTAGCAAAACTCTATTGAATTGCTTGCTTATTGTTTCATTGGAACCATGATATATATATATATATATATATATATATATGTAAATTTGATCACTCTATTCTTCAAGTTGTGAGCAACAGAGCTAGTACATGCAAAAACGTCGCTACAACTTCTTCGATAGTGACTTGTTTTGACTAGATCAACCCCCTCTTCTCAAAGTAAATCTTTACATATATTTTAAAACTCAATCTTGTTTACCTACAACTATTAACATAGATGGAACGACATTAGGGCCCAATGCGACAAGGAAAATAAAACTTGATCCTTTGTCTCTCCAAAATCTTGAACCTCCTCCACAAATCAGTCCAAAGTCAAAATTACATCACAAATCAGTTCAAATAACCATATATTGTAGGCCAAACAACCACAGTCCACATATCATTGTGTTAAAAAAGGAAAAAAGGCACAACACGTGTTGAAGATAATAAACAAACTTTTATTTTAAAAAGAAATGACAAGTTGACAACACAATTTTTTTGCAAAGATACAAGGCCCTTGCTTAGGGCATTGGTAGCAAACTCCCTAACATAGGGTAAGGGCCCAAAATGTTTAGAGAAGAAACCAAAAAAAACTTAACATTAGCTTACTTATCTCTGTTTTGATAACTGTGATAAAGAAAACTGTGTTTTAAAATATAATAAAAATAATAAAACAAATAATATTTACATGAAATAAGTTTTAGAGTAAGGAATCTGATGAGGGTAAAATGAAAAAGTGGTTAGCATTTAAGAAAAAAACAAAAAATAGTTTGTTAAAGTAGGAAAAATAGGTTTTATATTAAAATGAGAAGAAAAATTTTGGTAACCCCATCCTGATACCATTGGTTTTATACACAAAACAACTTTTTTGTGTTTTACACGTTCTAATGTTATCTTGTTTGGTTAGCCTGTTTGAACAATAATTTTTAGTGTTTAAATACTAAAAATTGTGAGCCCCATAAAAATAACGCGTTTGGTAAGGGTGTTTTTTTTTTTTGGAGTGTTCAAACACTGAATTTAAAAAACTCATCTCGTCAATTTTCAGTTTTCAAGCAACGTTGCTTAATGCCACTTTTGTAAATATGTTGAAAACCATGGGGCCAACTTGATTTAACAAAACATAAATTGTCTTCTCTCTCCCCAAATAAAAAATATTAAATTGTACCGTATTTGTCAATAGAACACACACATATACCAAATACACAATTATATTTTTTCACACACTGAAATATGTTATTTGAAATATAGTACTAAACATATTTTTTGCTTTATGAATACTATAAATAAGTATTTCTACAATACTTTTTAAACTACAATTTTCACATCTATTTTTAAATAATGATGCTAAAAATCTCCAACCAAACGGGTATAACGCATACACTAACTCACTTAATAACTTGCACTCAACGGACACCTATGCACTTCACTAAACACTCTCACTATTATTAGGACACTCTGGACAATCACACTAGGAATTGGTGTTTATGCTACACGCATACAGATGAGCACAATCTTAATCCTATTTATTCTGTCACCGACATTAATTTTGGCACTTTTAGAGCTTCTTATTTATTCTAAGTAAAGGTCCGGTTCTATCTGCCCCCGACAGCTTCTAGAACAGTATAGAAATATTGTGGCCGAAGTTTTACTTTGTGCAAGGAAGTATCTTAGAAGAAAAATAAGAAATGTCTCATAGAGATTTCCGGAGAGAAAGCAAAAGAGAAATTTGTAGAGAGAGAGAGTGCGCTTGTTTTTTAACACATAATAACTCGAAATCTTGGCTTCATCCCGGACTGTTTCAAATATAGTAAATCTCTCCTCCATCGTACAAATTATTTAAGTAATTGTCTTTCTTGATCCCAATTATGTAGTGGTTCTTTTACAATAAACTTCTCAATCGCGCTTCCATTGTACAAATGATTTGACATACATGCGGAGAAGGAAAAATGATTTTACATCGGTGATAGATATAGCTATGGCAACAATAATTTTCTTTTTTTTTTTCCTCTTTCTAGAACAATATAGAAATTGTAGCTGAACTTTTAATCGTGCGAGGAAGTCTTTTAGAAGAAAAACAAAAAATATCTCATATAGATTTCTGGAGAGAGAGCAGGAGAGAAATTTCTAAAGAGAGAGAGAGACGCTGCTTGATTTTTAACACATAATAACTCAAAATCTTGGATTCGTCTCGGACTGTTTCAAACACAGTAAATCTCTCCTCCATCATTCAAATTATTTAAGTAATTGTCTTTCTTGATCCCAATTATGTAACTTCTCAATTGCTCTTCCATCATACAAATGATTTAACATACATGTGGAGAAGGATAAGTGATTTAATATACATGATAGATATAGCAACGGCAGCAATAATTTTCATTTTTGTTTTTTCTATTTTCCCCTTTCTATTACAATATAGAAATTGTGGCTGAAGTTTTACTTGTGCAAGGAAGTCTTTTAGAAAAAAAAATAAGAAATATATCACAGAGATTTTCGAGGAGAGAGAGAGAGTTCTTGATTTTTAATACATAATAATTAATAACTTAAAATAGTGGCTTCGTTCCTGACTATTTTAAACACAATAAATCTCTCTTCCATTGTACAAATTATTTAAGTAATTGTCTTTCTTGGTCCGAATTATGTAGTGGTTCTTTTATCAAAAAATTTTCAATCTCTCTTTAATCGTACAAATGATTTAACGTACCACCAGAGAAGGACAAATGATTTAACATACGTGATAAATATAGCTATGACAACAATAATTTTCATTTCTGTTTTCCACTTCATATATCATACCCTTAATTCTTTTAGCGTGTAACTAAGGCCCTGTTTGGGTTTTTTTTTTTTTTTTTTTTTTTTTTTCATCATTCATCACTCTTCACTCAATTTTTTTCACTAATCACTTATTACTCATCACTTAAAATACCATAATTTCCTATACCCACCCATTTGGCACACTTCACTCAACTACTCATCACTAAAATTTTCTACTATTTTGTGGGACCCATACCTATAAATGGGTCAGACCCTTCTGTTAAGCCTACCAATTAGATATCCATACTCACCATCACCACCACCATCACCATCCACCACAAAAAACAAATCCCAAAAAAAAGCCCTCCACCGCTCACCACCACCACTCACCAAACCTAGAAAAAACCCACACCTAAACCAGCAAGCAACCCACCAATTTAAGACTGAAATTCAAACCGTCCTTCAACACCGAACTCGGATCGATTCAACACTCAAACTCAAACCGAGTCAACACCGAACTCAACCGACTTAACACCAAAACTCACACCGATTCAACACTAAAACTTAGACCGATTTAACACAGAAACTCAACAAACACCAACAGCAACCTAAAGCTTAAACAACACCACCAGCAACTCGAAACACAAACAAACCCCTAGTAACCCAAAGCCCATAACATCGGTCAAAGAGAATAGAAGCAACAGAGACAAATGATATATAGATCGGCAACTAGGGGAAGAGAGAGCACTAATAAATACATCATCAACGGTGATGGTGGTGGTGGTCTGATTGTGATGTCCCACCACGATTAGATGTTGTACATTACTCCCACATCGGCACAGCAGATGAATAAGATATATTTTTGTTAGAAATTATGATTTCATATATATGATTATGGATAATCTAACTATGAATTGATTATGATATCCAGCCAATAGGGGTTATTCATTGGTACTCTGATATCAAACCAATGGGGCTTATTCATTGGTACTCTGATATTCAAACCAATGAGGGCTATTCATTGGTACTTTGATACCCAACCAATAAGAGTTTTTCAATGGTAATCTAATACCTAAACTAATGAGGATTATTCATTGGTACTCTGATGCCTAGTCACGGGGATATAACCTAACCATAGTCATAAGATTGTTAGGAATATGAATTACGTTTGAGTATTTGAACTATTTTGAGTTCTTAAACTACATATGTGATTTTGGAAATGTTTGAGTATTTGAACTATTTTGTGTCACTAAAACAACTTATGTGTTTTTGGAACCTATTATAAGTTATAGCTTTTGATATATGGAAAACTGACTATTTTCTAAACCATCCATGATATATTTGTAAGATTAAAGTATGTGATCTATATGCAACTTATTATTTTAAGACTATGAAACTTCTTGAGTTATTTTGAAAACACATAGTATGTTATAACTTTTGAAAACACATAATACATCTTATACTTTACAGATCTATTGCTTAATAGAACTTATTAGGACTTTGGTTACTTATTAAGTTGTCAACTCACCACCTTTTTCCCCTTCAATTTTAGATTATGAAGAATAACAAATTTTGGGAGTTTTGATGTTGTGTTGTGAGCAAGGAAAGAAGCTTAGTGATTTTGGAATTAGATGGCCTTTTAATAGTCTTATATCTTTTGGCCAATTTGCATTATGTACATGAGGTTTGGATTTTGTTACTTTTAAATTATTGGAGATCTATATATTCATAAAGAAATTTTTGAGGTATTTTGAATTTATTTGATGAAATTTTTGAGGATAACTTCTAGTGCTATGAAAGTCTTGCATACTTGTAGGGTGATTACTTTATAAGCGTGCGGCTGTTGTCACATGCCAATTTTTATGGTTAGGTTCGAGGCATGACAGAACTAGTCACAGTCTATAGTGTAAGATAGTTGTGGTAGAACTTTTGGCTTTTTATATAATACTAAAATTACTCGGGATAAGGACATGCGCCATCTTAGAGCATTCACGATCAGATGTAAAAGAAAAAAAAAATCCTTATTTTAACAATCAAAAACCTATTTTATTTACTATAACACACCATTTTACAACTTATCCAACATGTCATTTCTTATTTTTCACATCACATCCAACACCATTTAATCTATATATACTATAAAACCGAAACCTTTGACCATTTTTTGATTTTTATTTGACTTCATAAGAACTTGCCACGTAGGATTTGAAACTCTCACATTTTTCCACACTAGAAAAGATTTAAAAAAAAAAATCAAAATCCAATTAAAAAAAAAAAAAAAAAAAAAACCTATCAACTCCTTTTATCCCCAAAAATAAAAAGAAAGCCCAACTTTCCAATCACAGACTCTATAGTCTCCTTCTTCTTCAACTCTACATTGATGCCACTTCGGTAGTGGCAAGATATTCCGTTTACACTTTACTACTCACTTAATTGTTTTTTTTTTTTTTCTAATATTTAAGATCAACAAAATTACTAATTTTTGTTGATGAACTTGCTACTTTTATTTTATATATTTTAGATCAAATTAGTTTGTTTTGGCTTTTTTAATTTTGTTTTAAAATGTTAAGATAAAGATTCATATTGAATTGGTTTGTTGTTAGGTTTCTTTTGAGGGGTTCAAAATTTTATTATAGGGTGGTAAAAACAAAAAATTACATGGAATTTTTTTTTTATATGAACCCCTAGAGGCAATGTGGCGCCACCACTGTCTTATTGTCAATTTGTCATACAAGATCTTAACTTTTAGCCAAGAAATTCTAAAATGAACACCATGACTTGTCTAATCTGATTTCGATTTGGCCTTTAGCTATCTTAGATGTCTTCAACAAAGACTTTGTGTGTGATTGGATTGCACGTTTTTCATGCATTTCTGCATTTGGTTGAAAAACAGTGGATTCCATGCACTGTTCATGGGACCCTAAGTACTTTTTTCAACCAAAAAAACTTTAAAACTGGGTTCTACAAGACTATTCACACATTTAAAAATTATTTTGTTACAGTGTTTTCAATTTTCAATTTTTAGTAATAAGCGGTATCCAAACAAATCATTTTTCTCTTGTAGTAGATCAAACATGGGACGCAAGTGAAGAATGATTTATAACTGTGGCATCGTGTGGGCTACCTAGAAATCACTTGTTCCATCAAATTATGACTTTTGCCCTTGTAGTACATCAAACATAGGACGAATGCTTAATCTTTAAAAAAAAAAAAAAAAAAAAAAAAAAAAAAAACATAGGGCGCATGTAAAGCATGATTTGTAGTGACACTCACAAAACAGTTGAAAAGGATTGAATTGTAGAATATAAAGTGACTAGATTCAAAATTTCAAGATTATAATTAAATTAAAAAAAAAATTCATACAAAGACAAAAGGATTGCAGATTAAGAGAGTGCTACTTCTAATTTAGTTTTACCGGAGGAAAATGCTTGGATGTCACCACCGTGAGCGTTGGTCTGTTATTGACATCAAGAAAATCATGCACATGGTACAGTTTGAGCTACTCTTTCACCGACTTTTCATACCATTTAGGCATGAAATAGTATTCTGATAAAATGTAATGTAAAATAATTAATTAGATGTGAGGTATTTTGAAAAGTGAATATATAATATAAAAAAATAGATTATTATGCTAAAATAGATATAAATTTTTGCATGAGCTGATGTAAATGCTCTAATGTTATAAGAAACAATGGTGTTTTGTTTCTTTATCTTCATTAGTAGATGATTACGATATAATGTATTATGAAACAATAATTTTATATATTTGTCTTTGGTGATAGTTCACTAATACTAAATAAATGTTTATTTGAAATTTCATGATTATATTTTTTTACTTATACTCTAGCCTCTTTAACTCAAAATCCTGAATCCGTCCATGGAGAAAACAAAACTTCATTGAAACAGCCGAGTTTGGAGAATTCATAATTTGAAAAACGTGGAAGACCATTTGAAAAGAGAAGAATGCTGCAAGTTTTCACGTGGATATATGTAAAATGTAGCCTGTATATTAAAGGATTGTAGCACCAAATTATGTGCGGTGCATGTTGTCTAAAATGTAGCGATTTAATTCTATGTGTTGATTAGAGGCCGACTTTCTTGGCCTAGCTGATTGAAATGCAAAGTCTTGTTTCTCAAAAAAAAAAATTCTATGTGTTGAGCATATTTTCTAAAATACAGCGGTACGTGGTGTCAAGTAGTGTTAACAAAGAGGCAAAAATAATTGCACAGCAGGCCCACCATTAGACCATATGATGTGTTGTGTTGGGTGGAAGAAATTCCACCATGTATTTTAAATATAGTGGAAAACATTGTAACTTTTTTTGGGGGAATGAAAACGGCATTACAAAGTATATGTAAAAATGTTTCTAAAAAAAATTATATGTAAAAATAGTATATATAGGAAGAGACAAAGATACTACTAAATATTTTACCAAAAAAAAAAAAGTATTGAATAAATTGAATGAAATAGAAAATAAACATGGAAGCGAGATAAGAGATAGAAACCCTACAAGTACACAATCATTAAAAAACAAAAAAACAAAAAAAAAAAAAAAAAAAAAATTATACTATAAGTACACCTAGTGTTCATTGGAACTATGAATACAAATCCCATGGCTTCATTATTAGTGTCCCAAAATGCTCCAACAACCCATGAAAACATTTAGGGTTTGATTCCAACACTACTAGGATAAAAGGAAAACCTTAATACACTTTTTTAAGTTTTGAGAATTACTCTTATGAGATCTGTGAGGTTTTATACCTTCTAACTCTATCAAGTGCCTACCAAAGATCAAGACAATAGTGCAAGTACTAGTGGATTAAAGTTGCAGCTCATCCTTCATCTATCAAGTGTATTGAAGATTAAGGTATGAACATGTGCTTCATGTGAGAACAGATCCAAATCAAAGAAATTTGTGGAGTTCAGAGCTAGATTGGGTAATCTTAGTTAAATTTACTACAAATGGTATATTCTTGATTGTAAACTTTTATTTGATTAGTGGATTGTTCTTCTTGGGATAGTTCTCCCAAGTTTTTTCCTTGAAATGAGTTGTACATGATATGTTTCTTGGGTCATCATATTTACTTTTCTGCTGTGCATGATATGTTTAATGTATGTTTAACTTAAATCTTCATAATTGACTTAAGTAATAACTTGGCTAATAAATTAGGTTAAACATATTGTGTTTTCGAAGGGTCTAAAACTTAACATAGTCAAATAAACAAAGGAACAAACACTATTGCATAACAAAGAACAAATACTATTGCGTGAAATTTAGTCAATTATTTATGTAATATATGTACAATACACACCAAATAATATATGTAAACAGATATAAAAAGAAGCTACTTGCACTAAAGTAATATATATACAACTCACACCAACATTTGCACTCAAGGAGAACAAAATTGAATATTACAAAGCAACAAAAGAAAAAGATACAAAAAATTCTTTAAAATTGCAAAACAATCACAAAAATTTCTATACAACAATACAAATTGATATTTTAACATTACAATATTTATTGGATAATTGAGGAAATTAGGGATTGGAATATTAAATTTTATTTAAATTTTTGTTTGATTTATCGTATTGAATTTTCAAGATTGGAATCCTAATGTGTAATCAAAGAGGTTACAAAAGTTATATTTGCAAAACATTTATATTAAATAATAATTCATACTTAATAGTTTTCCTATGTATCGCATGGGTTAGTGATTAGTTTATTATTATTATATATATTTCACTCTCTCTTTCTCTCTCTCCCTCACCATCTATCTCTTTTCAGTCTTCATCCATGCCAATTTCTCTTTCTTCCTCAATGTCTCTCTCTCTCCACTCAAAATCAAAACTAGCCACTACCCCAACTAAAACCCATCCTTAATCAAATCCTGTAGGAAGGAAAAAAAAAACTTATTGATCTTTGTAATTTATTATGATGATTTTTTTTTTTTTTTTTTTTTTTTATCTTTTTCATTACTCTATTAAGAATTCAACACAACAATACAATCACTTAAAAAAAAAAAAAAAAAATTAAGTTTTCTTTGCTCCTACTATCCCATGCCCCACTTCCACTACCTCACATTTAAGTTTCTTTTAGTGTTTACACTTTACTGCTTACTTAATTGTCTTTTTCTGATATTTAAGATCAACAAAATTACTAATTTTTGTTGTTGAACTTGCAACTTTTATTTTCCATTAGTTTGTTTTGGCTTTTTTTATTTTGTTTAGAAATGCCAAGATAAAGATTAGTGTTGAATTGGTTTGTTGTTGGGTTTCTTTTAAGGGGTTCAAATTTTTATTTTTAGGTGGTAAAAACAAAAAATTATATAGAAAAATTACTTGCTTTCGTTTGTATTCTTAGAAAGTGTACCTCACCTGATCGACCACCTTAAAATGTTATGCTCCATAACAAATAATTGAATTGTAGGATATCAAGGGACTAGGTTCAAAATTTCAAGATTCTAGTTAAATTACACAATTGTTTCCTTACAAAGACAAAAGGATTATAGATTAAGAGAATGCTACTTCTGGTTTAGTTTTACTGAAGGAAAATGCGTGGATGTCACCACCATTAACGTTGGTCTGTTATTGACATCAAGAAAATCATGCACATAGTACAGTTTGAGCTACTCTTTAACCGACTCTTCATACCATTTGGACATTAAATGGTATTTTGATGAAATATAATATAAAATAAATAATCTAATATAAGGCATTTTGAAAAATGAATATATAAAATAAAAAAGTAGGTTATTATGCTAAAATAGACATAAATTTTTATATAAAATAATACAAATGTTCTAATATAGTAAGAAACAATGGTGTTTTTTTTGTCTTTATCTTCATTAGTAGATGATTGCAATATAATGTATTACAAAACAATAATTGTATGTATTTATCTTTGGTGATAGTCCGCTAATACTAAATGAATGTTTAATTGAAATTTCATGATTATTTTTTTTTCTACATATATTCTAGCCTCTCTAACTCGAAATCCTGAACCCATCCGTGGAGAAAACAAAACAAAACTTCATCAAAACAGCCGAGTTTGGAGAAATCATAATTTGAAAATCGTGTAAGACGATTTGAAAAGAGAAGAATGCTGCAAGTTTTCACGTGGATTAATTCTATGTGCGGTGCATGTTGTCTAAAATATGTAGCGGTTTAATTTTATGTGTTGAGCATATTTTCTAAATACAGCGGTACTAGTTTCACACAGCAGAGCAGAGTAGTGCAAGAATCGTGCATACTAGTTTCACACAGCAGATCAGAGTAGTGCAAGAATTGTGCAGTACGTGGTGTCAAGTAGTGTTAACAAAGCAGCAAAATTAATTGGACAGCAGACCCACCATTAGACCATATGATGTGCTGTGTTGGGTGGAAGAAATTCCACCGTGTATTTTAAATTTAGTGGAAAACAATGTAACTATATATATATATATATATATATATATTTTAATGAAAACAGCATTACAAAGTATATGTAAAAATGTTTCTCAAAAAAGATAAAAAGAAAAAAATATATGTATGTAAAAATAGTACATATAGGAGGAGACGTTATCAAAATTTAGATCAGGATTTTACCAAAAAAATACTATTAAATAAATTGAATGAAATAGAAAATAAACGCAGAAGCGGGATAAGAGATAAAAACCCTACGAAGTACGCAATCATTTAAATAATTAAAAAAATTAAAAAACCTTCTATAAGTACACCTAGTGTTCATGCAACTATGAATACAAATCCCACGGCCTCAGATAGAGCTTCATTATTTGTGTCCCAAAATGCTCCAAGATCCCCCCTTTTCTCTCTTTACGTGCTTCCTCTTCTTTTTTAGCCTGATAATTTATTGGAAGAAGTTTAAAGCCAAAGGCCAAAGCCATAAGTTGTTGCCTGGGCCATGGAAACTGCCTCTTATAGGGAATTTGCACCAACTGATTTTCTTTCAACCACATCGATGCTTGAGAGATTTAGCCAAAAAATATGGACCCATCATGCAACTTCAGTTGGGTGAGGTCTTGGCTATAATCATTTCATCACCAAAAGTGGCCAAAGAGGTGTTAAAGACACACGATACTGCTTTCGCAAATAGGCCAGTACTTCTTGCCATTGAAGTTATGTCTTATGATAATTCAGGTATGGTCTTTGCTCCTTATGATGATTATTGGAGACAAATGCGAAAGCTTTGTGTTATGCAGTTCCTGAGCGTGAAGCGAATCCAATCATTTAGATCAATAAGAGAAGAAGAGGTGTGGAATCTTATTGAAGGCATTTCTTCGTCTGAGGGACTTCAAATCAATTTCACAGAGAAAATCTCCTCCTTGACATATGGTATCACTGCCAGGGCAGCCATTGGGAAGAAGTGCAAGTATGAAGAGGAACTCGTATCACTAATCAAGGAAACGTTTATTCTCAGTGGAGGCTTTGAAGTGCCTGATTTGTTTCCTTCACTAAAGTTCCTTAGCTTCCTTACTGGAAAGAAGCCCGCCTTGGAGAAAATGCACAGAAAACTTGACAAGATTCTCGACGATATAATCAATGATCATAAGAAGAAAAGGACTTCAGCCAACAAACATGCAAGTGATCATGATGATATAGTTGATGTGCTTCTAAAACTTCAGGAATCGGGGGAGCTTGAATTTAATCTCACAAGCAACCGTATCAAAGCTGTCACCCTGGTAAGCAAATAAGATTGAGAAAATTTCGGATCATAACCATTTTCACCACATTTTGTAACAACATTGTGATCTTGCAAACTTCAAGTAGTGAAAACTAAATTGTGCATCCATATGAAAGTAATAAGTAACCGCTTATAATTTGTCAGGTCAGAGTTGTGGTAAAGTACGGGCAAGAACATTGTGGTTCCAAAACCACTTAATAAGATCCATCAATTTTTTACCTACATTTCTTTTGTTGCATTTTCATTTTTCTTTTATGCTTTTCTTTCCCTCTTAACAAAAATCAACTTCTTGGTCATGAATTACGAATTTGGATGAAAAACGTAATAAGAGACTAAAAAATGATTTTCCTTAATTTCTTTTTTCTTTTCTTTTTTCCAAATTATCAAGTTACCCTATTTTGATTAATATTAAACATTCATATAATATTGTGATTGTAATTCAACATTCTTTTTTAGGACATCTTCTCTGGAGCAAGTGAGACTTCAGCAACCATGATAGAATGGGCAATGTCAGAATTATTGAGAAATCCAAAAGTAATGGAGAAGACACAAGCTGAAGTGCGACAAGTCCTTGAAGGGCGGAGGAATATTGATGAGGTTGACATTCAAAAACTAGATTACTTGAAACTAGTTGTGAAAGAAACTTTACGATTGCATCCTCCTGCTGCCTTGATCCCAAGGGAATCAAGAGAAAAATGTGAAATCAATGGCTATGAGATACCAAACAATACAAAAGTATACCTTAATGCATGGGCTATAGGGAGAGATACTGAATATTGGAGTGATGCTGATTGCTTTCACCCAGAGAGATTCCAAGGTTCTCATATTGATTTTAGAGGGGCAAACTTTGAATTCATTCCATTTGGAGGTGGTAGGAGGATATGTCCTGGCATATCTTTTGCTCTTGCAACCATTGAACTTGTTCTTTCTCAATTGCTATATCACTTCAATTGGAAACTCCCTAATGAGATCAAACCAGAAGAAATTGACATGTCTGAATCTTTTGGATTATCATGCAGGAGAAAGAATGATTTGAAGCTAATTGCCACTCCTTGGTCTCCTCTTCTTCATGAAAAACATTGAATAATATGGATGCAAATATATTACGTGTGGGTAGTTTCAAGATATAGTGATAAGGTGTTTGGTTGTAGTTTGGTTTGGGTTATTTAAATAAAAGGTGAAAATATATGATTGTGATATGGTGAATTAGATTAAAGTTGAAACCATAGGAACTTGACATGTCTAAGTCCTTTGTGTTATCAAGTAGGAGAAGGAATGATTTGAAGCTGTTTGTCACTCATTATACTTCTTTTCCTCGAATAATAAGGATTCAAATATATTGTGTGTGGGTATTTCCAGGAGAGAGTAATAAAGTTGGTTGTATTTTGATTTGTGTTATTTAAATTAAAGGTGAAAATATATGATTGTGAAAGGGTAATTTAGACCGCAGTTGCAAACAATTAACAAATTCTATACTGAATTCGATTTATTAACCTATTTTGTTTGCATGTTTAATTTAATTTGGTTGATCACAAAACAAACCAATATCACTAAAATAAACAAGCGCGAAAAGAAAAGAAAAAATCAATTTGATTACAAAGAGAAAACCCTATTAGGGAAAAAAACTCTTTGGGATTTATTGCCAACACTCAAGGTAACAAATCCTCTAATAGATTCGAAGTTCACATAATAGAATTAACCCTAATTCTAATGCTACATTTTGTAGTACTTATTAATGTTACCACAACCAACTCAAAATTTTCGGATTCTTTTACCATGACATATGTTCATGAGAATGCTGTGTCCATTATTTTATGAACTATCTTAAAGGTTTCCAAGCAGGAACATTGTAATGTATGCAGGAACTTTAGCTTGAGCACTGATCTTTAGATCTTCAAAGCTTGAAGGTGATAGAGAACTTAGTTTCAAAACCCTAGGCATACATAAACGCCGCTCTCAAAACTTGTTTTTTTCTTTTTTAGGAACATCTCAAAACTTGTTTTAGTCATCGATCCCTAATCTGTCTTATTATACTGTAGCATGTAGGACTCAAAATTCTAGAGATTGGACGGCTTGTTGGGCTTGACTTGGATTCAGGATCTGCAAAATCTTGATTGATTGAAAGCAATACATTTCGCACAATACAAACATGTTGACGCGGGCTTGTACTCACACATATTTATAAATATCACATCATATATGCATGTAATTTTTCATGACTGAAGAAAAAAAGAAGGAGAAAGAAATAGGCTGATTTAAAACATGCAAAAGGAACAAATTAAAACACTCCAGCCTGAACTGAAATTTTTACCTCTAAACTAAATCATGTAACACATGGAACTCCATAGTAAGAGATTATCAATCACGAACAAAATTGGAATATTAGTTACTTTACCAATCCCGTTGTATAGCCACAGCAGAAAATACATTAATGAATGAAAAGAAAACATCACAGCTTCAATATTTTCACCAACAAACTAAAGGGAAATCACAAAAATAGTTATATCCTTTTGGGTGAACAGGATTTCCCAAAAAAAAAAAAAAAAAAACTCTAAATAAATAAAAATTGAATTTTCCGTTGAAAAGTTCCTCCTCTCCAAATACCTTTCCATTTATATCAAAAATAGATATCCCAGTCTTACAGTTTCAATTATATCTATATCAAAAATAGATATCATAATCTTAAAAATGATAAAAATAATTTTGGAGTATGAAAATTCATGTGAAGTAGGCTTAAGGAAAAGTTAGAAATTTATATTTTGTAATTTTGTAGGCTATCATAACAGCACCTCCCCACAAACCCAACCCCCCCACAAAAGGGTGGTACTGAAAATGGCATTTCTTCAACCTTTTGACCATATAAAGAATGCAGAGAATGTGAGTTTTAGTTAGATCAAATAGTAAAGTCTCTAATAGTTGAATAAAAGATTTGGAATTTAATTCCCACCTATACCAAAAATCGATTGATACATTGATCTAATGATAAAAAGTTATTACCAGGAGCGAACGTCATAAGTTGATACTCTCTCTCTCTCTCTCTCTCTCTCTCTCTCTCTAAAAAAATGTAAAGAATTTTGAAAGAAAATTATTTTTATTTGAAAATTTGGACTTCCAAAGCTTTGAAATGAGTATTAATTTGACTTCTATTGGAAATAAAATATAATGATAAGATATGACTTTTCAAGCATGTTCATACAGTATAGCCCTTGAAATTATGGAATATAATATCCTAAAATTTTTCAAAGTCTTTTTTTTACAAATTTTGCCAAACATTATTTCATAGTCTCTTTTAATTTTATGATATCTATGTATGATATAATTGGGACCACATTAAATAAGAAAATGGACTTAATCTGATGATAAAAAGCTATCATCAAGAGCGAACGCCATAGGTTGATACTCTCTCTCTCTCTCTCAAAAAAAGAATGTAAAGAATTTTGAAAGAAAATTATTTTCGTTTGAAAATTTGGACTTCCAAAGCTTTGAAATGAGTGTTAATTTGACTTCTTTTGGAAATAAAATATAATGATAAGATATGACTTTTCAAGCATGTTCATACAGTATAACCCTTGAATTTACGGAATTTAGGCCCTGTTTGGATTAGGGGTGTTTTGAGTCATATGACTAGAAACTCATAACTGAGTTATCAAAAAATGTGGGACCCACACAATTTTGAGTGTTTGGCTTGATTTTCTAATCTTGTTTTCATTTCTCAAACTCAGTTTGGATTGAGTGAGAGTGATGAAAACCGGAAACACCAAATTGGTGTTTTCGGTTTACGAGTTACATAACTCGGTGGCAAGATTGTAAAATTTTTGACCTAGTGGAGCCCACAACTTTTGTGTTGTCAACTCCACCGGCTTTTTTTTTTTTTTTTTTTTTTTTTTTTTTTTTTTTTTTTGCTTTTCTCTACTTCTTTCTTCACTCCACCACCATCCCCTTTTTTGTCTTCTTCTTCTTCATTCTTTCTTTTTCTTTTTTTATTTCTTCTTCTACTGGGTTCCACCGGCTTCCTTGCTTTTTTTTTTTTTTCTTTTTTTTTTTGCTTTTTCTCTACTTCTTCTTTCTTTCTTCTTCACACCCACTCCACCACCAACAACATTTTTTTTCTTCTTCTTCTTCTTCATCAAATCCACTCCACCACCAACGGTTTTTTTTTTTTTTCTCCTCTTCTTCCTAGTTGTCTTTCTTTCTTTTCTTCTTTTTCTTTCTTTCTTCTTCTGACCCACTCACCATGTTCATCCACGCATAAATATATACCCAGAAACAAAAACCCACTCCTCACTTTCATGATTTTGGTATTCGATCTAAGGATTCCTGGGTTTGGATTTGGGTTTTCTGTGTTTATGGGTTTGAGTTGGCAATTTTGGATCACCGATCCGAAGATTTTGTGTTGGTGTGTTTGGGTTTTCTGTGTTTGTAGTTATGGTTCGAAGCTTGGGCTGTGATGGAGGTGGGTTTGTGTGGTTGGTGGTGGTATTGATGATTGGAAATTTTTTCATTTTGTGGCAGTAGGTGATGGTTGGATGGTTGGATTTTTTTTTCATTTTTTGGCCGTTGGAGGTGTTGACATTTGTGGGTTCCGAGTTTGCCATTGTATATGTGGTTTTTGGTCCGTGGGTAAGAGAAAAAAAAAAATCTAAAATTTGGAATAGGGAAGAGGGAAAATATGTGCTATGAGTAAGAGAAAAAATTCATGGAGAAACGGTGCGGGAAGTGGGAGGGAACCAGTCTCTTGCTGGGTTATGTGAAATGGGTTTTGTGGTGTACAGAGGTGTGAAATCGGTTGCTAGGTTTTGTGATGGGAAGAAAGAGCAAGAAAATGAAGAGAGAGAATGTCACACGCAGGTATCCATATGACCATTCTGTGTAGTGTTAGTTGTGGGGTTCACGGATTTGGGGAAAAGTTGTAGAGATATGTAACTAAGAACTGAGTCCAAACATATGTTTTGCAATTTTTGACTGAATGTGAGGTTTGAGAATTGAGTTATGATCGATTTTGGGTTTGAGTTATGAGATTTGAAAACCGAGATATGAAAATTGAGTTAGCTCTAAACCAAACGGGCCCTTAAAATCCTAAAATTTTCAAGGGTGTCAATACCAGACGGAGAGGTCAGACGGTTTAGCCAAAGAAGACGATATATTTTGATACCGGTCAATACCGATGTACTGTTTCGGATTTACCACTATTTTATATATTTAATATATATATATATATATACACACACACACACACAAAATCTCTATTTACCATAAAACATTACCTCAAAAATCTCTGTTTACCATAAAACATTAATTCAATTATTCATTGCATATAAAGAAAAAAAATACACAATATATATATAAAAAAAAAAAAAAAAAAAAAAAAACTTAATTATTCATCATACAAACAAAACTAAAAAGTTGCTACTTAAAAAAATTAAAAAATAAAATAAAAAACTATAAGGTTCTATTGATGTGATGCAATTAATGCATCACAATATCACATAACGTGGGGCTTAAAACTGAAAAGAAGGTAAAAGGCTGAACCATTTAGCCCATCTTTTTTTAAAAAAAATATAAGTTTTCAACATTTCCAAGGCTAGTCACGTGTAAAAGGGCTTAAGAAATTTCAAATAGCACAAAACAAAGAAGGAGATACCACATAGCAATGTTCATTGTTCAAAGAAAAAAGAGAAGAAATCAGAGCAATGGAGAAGGACAACAGACGAGAAGAAGAAAGAAAAAAAAGGAAGAAGAAGATCTAATCGGCGATGTCAATGTGGTGGCAACTTGCTGCACTGGGGTTTGTTCAAATCATGCATTTCTTCTATTTTTCCTTTCAGTTTTTGTACCGGCCGAATTTCTCTTTTTCGACCGAAACGTCCGGTATACTCGGATAGCGGTATTGTCCGGTATAGGCCGGTATCTTGAGCGGTACATTTTGAAGGTATTTCGGTACCGGTTCATCGACCGGTACGAAGAATTCCTACCGCATCGGCCGGTATGCGATGCGGTATCAACATCCTTGAAAATTTTTCAAAGTCTTCTTTTTACGAATTTTGCCAAATGTTATTTCATAGTCTTTTTTAATTTTATGATATCTACGTATGATATAATTGGGACAACATTAAATAAGAAAAGGGATTTCTAAGTGTTTAATTTAGGGTTTTGAGAAGTAAGGGAAAACTATAAATATTTTTTTCCTCTAAATAGAGTTTTGGCAAAAGAACGGAAAGGAATTTAGATTTTGGAGAGAGGAGAAAACTTTCAAATGAATTTTTTAAAACTATTTTGTGGTTTCCCGTTGTTTTAATTTGTGCCTTTTGTATGTTTCAAATTGGTCAAGTCGTGTGTTCATAGGGTTTGATTGAGATAGTTATAAAAATAGCACACTGCATGATTTAGGGTTTATAGGGTTTTTGGATTTCTGTTTGAATATATACGTATATATGTGTGTATAGTGCTTAAATATATAGCATTGATAATTGTATTCACATGTTCTTTTGAATCTAAGGGCCACTTTCTTAGTTGTTTGCACTCGTGTATCGATTTTTTGATTGGGGCAAATCAAAACTTGAAAAAGAATTAGACTTGAATAAACTTCGCACTTCCCCATTATTATTTCATTCATGATTCAACAGGTACATTATTTAAATCGGACACACTTGATACCAGCACTCCCTAAAATATATAAACAACCTAAAAATCAATACTTCTTAAAAAAAATCTTACACAGCAAACATAATAGCAACTTTGGCTAACTAATATTATTTAGTGTCTTTCGTGAAGAAGATGTTTCAAAGGAGTGGCAATTAGGTACAAATTAATCACTACAGGGATAATCCAAAAGTCTCAAACATGTTTAGTTCTTCTGGCTTAATCTCATTAGCGAGCTTCCAATTAAAGTGATACAACAATTGAGAAAGAACCAGTTCAATACTAGCAAGAGCAAATGATATGCTTGGACATATCCTCCTACCACCTCCAAATGGAATGAATTCAAAATTGGACCCTTTAAAATGAATAGGAGAATCTTGAAACTTCTCGGGGCAAAAGCAGCTAGCATTAATCCAATATTCAGTATCTCTCCCTATGGTCCATGCATTAATGATTACTTTGGTGTTGTTAGGTATCTCATACCCATAAATTTCACATTTTTCTCTTGATTCTCTTGGGATCAAGGCACTAGGAGGGTGTAATCGCAAAGTTTCTTTTACTACTAATTTCAAGTAATTTGGCTTTTGAATGTTTGCCTCATCAAAATTTCCCTGCCCTTCAAGGACGTGCCGCACTTCTGCTTGTGCCTTCTCCATTACTCTTGGGTTTTTCATTAATTCTGACATATTCGATTGTGGTTGCTGAAGTCTCACTTCCTGCAACAAAGACGACCTGAAAAATGATGTTTACTTACAATCACATTGTGAGATGAGAATTTAATACTAAGCAAAATAGGGTAGCTTTATAATTTGTGCGTGTATATGTGATTTTTCTTCCAAATTCCTAATTTTGTGAATTGGATGTTGATTATTTTTACGAGTAAGTGAAATTTATGTCAAAAGAAAAATTTTTGTGCACTACACAATCTATTTGGCTTATTAACTACAAAGTCTACCACTCAAAAGAATATGGTGTGGCAAAATACATACCTCAAATCGTTCACCACTTTATGGAGTAAAAGAATCCTTGTAAAACTATTTGTAAAAAACTGCTCATTTACTAATAGAGAAGAAGAAAAAATAAAAGGTGAAGCACAAAAAAAAAAAAAATATATATATATATATATATATATATATATATATACCAAGGTGACAGCTTTGATGTGGTTGCTTGGGACGATGAATTCAAGCTCGCCTGTTTACTGATGTTTCAAAAGCACATCAGTCATATCATCATTATCACTTTCTTCATATTTTTTGGCTGAAATGACAATTCTTTTCTTGTTATGATCGTTGATTATATTATTGAGAATGTAAAGTAGAATTTATTCAATCATGTGTTAGCTATATTCTATGCTAAATTTATTTGTAATTCAGCAATTAGAAACCCTGTATTTAGGTGAGAATTATGTAAGGGTTGTGTGTGAGAGAGTGTGAAGATTTGATTAGTGTGTGCAATCAAAGAGCATCTCAGGACTAGATCTCGCGACCGACTCGCGAGTGATGACTTGCCAAAAGTGTCACACGTGTGAAGTATGCAGGAAGTTGAAGGGTCGGGATAGTTGGATCCCTACAAGATAAAAAGTACAGTCTAGTCATTCTGTTATTTGGCGACTAGAACTCGTGACTCATCCCAGTCGCGAGTCACTCACCAAAGTCCCTTGTTTTGCAGAAAAATGACTTTTCACATTCCTTCTAATACCCTATTATAAATACCCTTATATCCATGAAATGTAAAAAGTTTCCAGAGAAAATTTTGAGAGATAAACCCTAGAGAACAATAAGATTGATTCATTCACAATCTTATACTTTTGGTTCTCTAAATTCCTTTACTCTCATCCTTTCCATTGACATACCCTTGAGATGATCTTTAGTCAAATCCTTATCTCACCATACCCATATTAGTATGAAGGTTATTTGGTGCTTGGGAAGCAGTTTAGAGAGGACTAATTCATTTGGTTGATGTAATGAGCTTATTGCGGGATTCGGAAAGTTAGAAAAGACATGGTTATGTTTAACCTTGTTAGAACAAAAAGCTTGGAAGGCTTAAGTGCATCGGGTAGGTTAGGCTTGGAGGGTCTATTACTATTCATGTATCCCAATTGATTTTCTAATAGATCATTTTACCTCTTGGAGGGTCATGGGAGAGGTTTTTCGTCAGGTTCTTTGGTTTCCTCTTCGATAACATGTGCCGGTGTTATCTTGTGTTTGTACCTCTCTAACCCTTACTCTTTACTTTTAATTATTACTGTGTTGTGATTACGTTATGGCTTAGAGTAGTTTCACTACAAGAAAAATGCCTATTAGCGACCAAAAATTTTTGATGGACCCAAAAAACCCTCTCAAAAAATCTTATTTGCAATGGCAAAATATAGCTCTCACAAATACTTGGTAAAATGTGAAATATTTGTGACCAACAAGAAAAGTTGTCGCAATTATGTGTTATAGCCGTCACAAATACTAATATTTTGGAGGGAAATTTCTCCTCCATATTATTTGCGAGAGACAATTAAAAATATCTCGCAAAAAGTGTATTATTTGTGACAGTAAAGAAAAAGCTATCACTAATACTAAATTATTTGCGAGGGCTAGGATCGACCTTCACAAATAATCAGTAAAATGTCAAAAATTTTGAAGGGAAATGTTCCCACCAAATTATTTCCGAGGGACAATAAAAATCCCTTGCAAAAAGTTTATTTTTTGTATGGGTTAAAAATATGCCCTTACTAAAACTAAATTATTTGCGATGGTCATGATTGACTTTCGCAAAAAATCATTAAAATATTATTTTTTTTTGGAGATAAAAGTTATTCTAAAATTCAAAGAAAAATAAAAAAGAAACGTATCAACATATAGCACTTTGTATTCTTTAGATAAACCTTTTGTTTATAGTATTTAAAAAAAAAAAAAAAACCTTTTATATACATCCTATATAAGAAAGGTCTCTCATTATTTTCTAAACAATTGTACCCATAAAAAAAATGATAGCACTTTCAACTTCAAAATGGTAGCCAAAAATTCAAGAATTTCAGCCTTTTGTACTCTCTCTCTCTCTCAAAAGTGAATAAAAATTTATTCCCATTAAAATAATGCATAAAATATGAGTTTATAGATCAAACGGTAAATTACATTCGATTGACATGAAAATTGGCATGCATGTTAAGAGCATATAGAACATGTAATCCAACAATTGGATTTTCAAAATATGAATTCAATAATAAGTTATTGGGTGGTGTAACATTTTTTAGAGTTACATTAGGTGTAACTCGAACCCAACCCTATATTTCTTAATTCGATGTAAATTTTGACAAATCTACCGTTAAATTAAATTATATTCATATATTTTTCATGCTTACAAAATTCCAAAGTGATCAAAGATTAATAGTCATGTCATCAATCAATTGTCTAGATTCAAGTTTTAGTAGTTTAAAATAATGTATAAAATATGAGTTTATAGATCAAATGGTAAATTACATCCGACTGACATGAAAATTGGCATGCATATTAAGACCATGTAGAACATGTAATCTAATGGTTGGATTTTTAAAATATGAATTCAATAATAAGTTATTGGATGGTGTAACATTTTTTAGAATTACGTCAGGTGTAACTTGAACCCAACCCTATATTTCTTAATTTGATGTGAATTTTGATAAATCTACCATTAGATTATATTATCTTCATACATTTTTCATGATTACAAAATTTTAAGGTAATCAAAGATTGATAGACATGTCATAAATCAATTGTCTAAATTCAAATTTTTGTAGTTTAAAATAATGCATAAAAGATGAGTTTATAAGACAAATGGTAAATTACATCCGATTGGCATGAAAATTGGCATGCATGTTAAGAACATATAGAAAATATAATCCAACGATTAGATTTCCAAAATATGAATTCAATAATAAGTTACTGGATGGTTAGATTTCAAATCTAAGTATGGCACGTGAAGGACATGTGTTGTGTACCTATATGGTTATATATATTATCTCAATCTGACCATCCAATTGGTCTCAAATTTCACCAACATCAATATGTCACCATACTCTTCAATCCTAATGATCAAGATTTGAATATGAATTTTACCAAGTCCAGTGATATCGGGACCATCTATTAAGTTTGATCGGATTTGACCAACTTTGACCACGCATTTCTCTAAATTCAATCGTTTAATTGTGACCATAATTTACTAGAATTAACTTTTCATTATACTCTTCAAATTTAACAATTAGATTTCAAATCTAAGTATGGTGCATGATGGACATGTGTTGTGTACTTGTATGGTTATGTTTACTCAATCTGACTATCCAATTGGTCTCAAATTTCACCAACACCAAGATATCACCATACTCTTCAATCATATTGATCAAGATTTGAATAGGAATTTCACCAAGTCCAATGGTCTCGGGACCATTTTTTTAATGGTCATGTCGGCATTTAGTATGCAAACAATGCACTTCGTTTGTCATGTAAGCAATTTTCATCAATGAGATGACAGTAAAAAGTAAAATGGAACGCATTTTTCATTTTAGAGACAAAAAACAAGGGAATCAATATCGTATCGGAGCCTGTTTCGGTTTGGTCAAATAAATGAAATATTTCAGTACGGGTATATTGTTTTGGAATTACCGCTAATTTTATATATTTATATATAAAAATAACTATATAAATATTTATTTACTTATTTATAAGTTCATTAGTCAAAATCCATATAATTTATTAAAAATATTTACAATTATAAGTCTATATCCTAATTAATATGCTAAACTTTAGTTAAAAACTTAAAATGTTAGCTCATTTTAATAATAATAGATAGTTTATCTATTTAATAAATTCTCAATAGATAGTTTTTTTTAGTTGATTTATTTAATAAATAATAATAGTATTTGTAGTGCACAACACGTTATCAATTTGACAGACGGTAAAAAATTTCAAAAAAGTTGAATAAACACTCCATTAAACTTCAGTACTTCACACCAGTGTAGTAATGTTTTCACTTGTCAAGGGCACACTTAACCAGATGCTATTACTAGTTCACTGCTCAAGATAAAGAACAGAGGTGTTAGGAAGAAAATTTCCCCCCAATTTTTTTTTCCTTTCCCGCACAAAATTCTCCAAAAAATTTTCCCACTTACATTTTCATTTCCCACACAAAAGTTTCATTTCTCACACAGTTTTACTCACAAAACTCTCTCATTTTCTCTCTATCTATCACACGGCCTCTCACATTCACACACACACAACCCCGTCGGCGCCGACGAGCAGAGCCCAGCCCAGCCCAGTGACGACGCCGACGAGGCCAAGCCCAGCCATCGACTCCTCTCCTCCTCGATCTCTCTACCGTCAACCCATACCCATCGGCTCTCTCTCCCTCACCACAAGATCCTTTTTCCTTTTCTCCCTCTCTCCCCTTACCACCCCCATACCCATTCATTTTTCCTCACCATACCCATACCCATTATGATTTTGCTTGGTAAGTTATTTATTTGATTATTGTGAAATTTTGGGTTTGGATTTGGATACATAACATTAGGTTATTTATTTAATTTTCAATTTTGATTTTTGTAAAATTTGGGTTTGGATTTTGTGGTGTAATATGTAGATACTTTATTTAACTTTCACTTTGCTTTTACTTTGATTTTCCTGCACCTAGATCTGAAAAATCGAAGTGGGTATTTGACAATATCAAAGACTAACCCTTTTTTCGTGCTTTTGTTTGCTCTGCAGGTTTTGTATTTTTTAGGTAAGGAAGTGATTTGGGTAGAGTTTTCTTCGTTTTGCAATGGCTCCTGCTAAAGGTACATTTCTCCTTCCAACTTATTCTTTTTATTTTAGTATTTGGGTTATTCCAATATTAATCTATGTACGTTTTGCTGAGTTTTCAATCTAGATAAGGTTTAAGTTTTTTGGTTTCTGATTTTTACTATGGTGAGCAATCTGCTTTTCTGTTATCTTATATATGTATTAATAACGAAAAATGGTGTTGCTTTGCTAGCTACGCCACCCTAATCTGTCTTGGAAATAATAATTTAACAATGATTTTTGTAGGCATAGAAGCATGCTGTTAAAACTTAACAAAACCTTGTCCTGAGCACCTGAGTTTTGCCAAACAATTGGCCATCTAACTCTTCTTAATGTTTTCTTGTCAATCATAGTCCATGACTCCATTTTGTTTGTACAGTTGCATTTTATATTCTTTCAAGACTCTGCTTTGCGCAACAATAACTAATCTTTACAAGATGTTAAAATTAACCTGCTCAATTTGTGGTTGGATGTTAGGCACTCCACTTTAGCTATTGTTTGTTCTATGTTTTTGTCACATTCCATGCACTCTAGTGAAGATGCAGGAAGCTAAATGTGGTGTGGAGTGCCAAGGTACCCTACTGTGGTGGTAGTGGTATAATTTACATATGGTGGGTGCCTTCTCATGGCATCTTTGTTTTACTCTGGTCACCTCATACTTCTTTTGGGGTCCTTCTCACCTTCTCTTATCATCTTCTTTATAATACTTTTAATTTATAGTGTCTATTGCAACATTTTCCAAGTCTGATGTTATATCATTTTATTTTATACCAACTGCGCTATAGAAAATGGAATACTGCATGTTTGTTTGCGTTAGATAGTAAGGTACATGATTCTACCACCCAGCCTCAGGTGGTCTCCACAACTTTCTGGAGTTCATAATCATGAAGTAAGGATAGGAGAAATCTTATACATATAGCAAGACATTCGGTAAGTTAGCTTCAGCAGATTCTTTGCTACAGTCAAATGATCTGCCCAGAATGTTTTGTTGGCAAAACTGAATGTATTATTATTCTTTCTGTAAGACTTTAGCATTTACATGCCACAATAAAAATGGACTATAATTGACAACCGAACCTTTGGCTGTGGATTGAGAGTATCATTTCCATTATGTAATATATGAAGAGAGAAGACTGGGGGAAAATACTAATTATTTGAAAATTTTGATCCTCAGATGAACAAGACACTCTTTCTTGTTATTATTATTATGGAGATTCAACTGGCTGGGCTCTCTTGAAACATGGTAGAAAGAGAGTTTGGGATATAAGATTGTGATTTGATGTTGAAATTATTTGAACTTTTGTTGATAATTTTGCTCCTGCAGGAAAATGGACATATTCAAAGAATGACTCCGTTACAAACTCCATCAATGGGTTGGCCTGGGGTGCAAGGAATTCCAACTACTCCTATTGTAAAGAGAGTTATTAGACTTGATGTTCCTGTGGACTAATATCCAAGTGTAACTTAATGTGTCCTTGTGGAGTTAATTTTGACCTTTTCCTTTTCAGTACATAGTAGTTCCTAAAATAAAGCTTGGCAGTATAATTTTGTTGGCCGAATTCTGGGGCCACGTGGGAACTCACTGAAAAGGGTTGAAGCCGTGATAGAATGTAGGGTGTACATAAGAGGCTGTGGCTCTGTTAAGGATGCTGTAAAGGTATCATGAAATGTTTTAAGAATTCCACCGTACACATATGCCTTAAGAGAATAGAAGATGCTCATTTTTTTCTCCACTTGGTTACATATGCTTGCAATACTTTAATGTATTTTAAAAAAAATTGAAAAAGAAAAACCTTGACCTTTCGTTGTCTTCTTTTCCATCTGCCCATTTTGGGGACTTGGAAAAATGCTCTGTTTTCCTCTATCCAATACCAAAATGCTTGGAGAATAGGGGTTCTTTACCTTTTCATTATGTTCTAATGCAATCTATCTCTTCCTTTGTATTTTCTTAGTTTAAGTCTTTGGTTGTGTTATTATGAAATTATGAGTTCTTTGTGTTCAGGTTGTTCATTTGCAATATTCTATTTTTTGTGACTAGGCTAGACTAGCAAAGGTCTTCTCAATGTGCTTTTTGGGATTCCTTATGGCTTCCGGCTTCCAAGTATGTCAACATTTTGCCTGCTAGTGGAAGGAGACTTTTAAATGGGGTAATACTCGTCGACCCCAGAATTTGAGACTACAGCTTCTTGTTGTTGAATATGTCATGCTGGTACTCAATTATTATTAACTTACTCTGTAACTTAGATTTACCTATCAGCAACTTTGAGCACCATAACTCATTGTTCCTACTATTTGTGTAATGCAGTTGGTCTTTCCACTTTTACTTCCATGTTTGATATTCTCTTAACTTGGTCAAGCTATCACCATTGAGAAAATGCTTGAATGGTAACAATTATACTTTTCAATCTATGATTTCAAAGCACAACAATGATTTTTTTTTTCTTTCTTTCTTTTTAATTACAATTTCATTCATTTACAGGTGGTTTATTTGGACTATGTGGTTCTGTCAAAGGGTATAATTTTGATTTGCTTTCTGGTTGATTGTTTCAGATGCTTGTTGATGATATTGGAGACGTGACAATTACTAATGATGGTGCTACAATACTGAAGATGCTATAATTTTTTGATGGCTTTTTGTGTACAAAGAACCACATTTAAACAATTGCATTTTTTGGAAGTGTTGAAGAATTTGTTTAAATACTTTGAAACTTTGATAATGGTTATAGACAATGTTATGTATTTGATAATATATTTTTATGTTAATATAATTTTAGTTTGTAGACATTTGTGGTGTTATCTAGTTACATTTGTGATATTGTCTTAGTGCAGTTAAAATTATTACAGGTTATTTGTAATAGATATGTGGGTTTAGAGCCTAGTAGGGGGAAAAAAAATTCTCCTATAGTGGTGGGCAAAAACTGCCTAACCGCCACTAAAGGATTAATATTTTAATATAATTGAAGACCTATAGTGGCATTTTTGGCCCGCCGCAATAGTACAGTTTTTTGTAGTACAATTAACTAATTGCGAGGGTATAAAGGTCCTCACAAATAGTTGTTAACGACGACTGTTTTCCCTCGCTAAAAATAAGTCGTTGACATTTCTCGTTGTTTGGTAATATATTTGTGAGGGTGGATTTGTTTAGTAACGACGGTGGATTGTTCTCATAAATTATCTATTTGCGAAGGTATGGTCGCAAAATCTCTTTCAACAAGAGCAAATACGACGGCCTTCGAGGGTCATATACCCTCGTTAATAACTTTTTGGGACGATATTTGAATTTTTAAGAGGGCATTTTACTCTCACTAGTAGACTTTTTTTTTTAGTGTTTGGTTGTTTGGGAATAGCTTGTACTTATCATTCCACATATATACTGTTTGAGCATAAGCTTGTATTGGTAATTTAGAAAAGGAGGGAGGGGGGGGGGGGGGTCTAAACATTCACTAATGTTTTACACACCAAGTGAACTTTCAGAGAATTTTGTCCGTTTTTCTACGCATTTTCAACAATGCGGGCTTGATTCTTGTAAGGAAGCCAAGGAACTTCAGTGAAGGAAACAAATCAGGCATGTCAAAGCCTCCACCTAGAATAATTATTTCCTTGATCAATGATACGAGATCTTTTTCATATTTGTATTTCTTTCCAATGACTGCCCTGACAGTTATACTATAGTCCATTTAAGAATAACTTATTTAGCTGAAATTGAAAATTTATTGTTGAAAGTATAGTAGATAAAGCTAAAAAGTAGTTAAAATAGTACAGTATGACTCATAAATAGTACAAAAAAGTGTAATGAGACCCATAGATAGTAAGAAAAATAAGCTGAATAATAACAAAAGTTGGCTTTTTAAGTCAATAACAAACACAACTATGTCAAGGAGAGGATTTTCTGGCTGAAATTGATTGCAAGTCCCTTAGCCTCCGATGATGAAATGAATTCAATAAGATTCCACTCCTCTTCTTCTCTTATTGTTCTAAATGACTGGACTTGCTTGGGACTTAGGAGTTCCGTGACACAAATTTTTCACATTTGTCTCCAATAATCACCATAGGGAGAAAAGATCAAGCTTGAATTATCATAGCACATAACTTCAATTGCAAGAACAGTTGGTCGATTTGCAGAGACAGCATCATGAGTCTTCAGCACCTCTTCGGCTACTTTTGGTGATGAAATGGTTATAGCCAGGACCTCACCTAGCTGAAGTTGCATAATAGGTCCATATTTCATGGCAAAGTCTCTCAAAGATCGATGTGGTAGAGAGAAAACCAGTTGGTGCAAATTCCCTATAAAAGGCAGTTTCCATGGCCCTGGTGGCAACTTATGGCTTTGGCCTTTGGCTATGGACCTCTTCCAATAAAAAACTAGGATGGACAAGAAGAAGAGGGACGTAAAGAGAGGAAAGGGGAGAGTTTGAAGCAATGGGAACGGTGAAAATATGTAAAGGAAGCCATATGTTAGGGCATAGGGTTTTGTATCCACTGGTGCAAGGAACACTAGGTGTACTTATAGTATGTTAGATGACAATATGTTAGTGAAATATCAAATATGATACTGTCATATCTTAATTCAGTGCCATATATGAAGTTTGGCTATTTCCTTTTTAATTTTTATGGTTTTGGCTTTGATCCAATATTTCTGTGTATCGCACTAGAAGCTAAACTGACAGGGTTTATAAATAAATAAGGTAAAGAAAAGCAGACCAAATCTACAACCCTTTTTTTTTTTTTTTTGAAAAGCCAAATCAACAGCTTTATTTGTTAGATATTATTACCTTTAATTAGGCTTTGTCAGATTATTTAAAAGTATATAAATATGCATGACATGCACATCATGCTGTCCATTGTTGCTTTTCTCTGATTTGTTTCTTGCATTTTCTTTCTATTGCAGGTGTAACACGTTAGCAGGGTATAAATGGTTTGTGGATAAGTGTTTTGTTTCTTTCATTCTCTTTCTATTGTAGGTGTAACACGTTTGCAGGGATAAAAGGTTTGTGGATAAGGGAGTGCTGATGGCCATTTTGGAAGCCCAAGTGGAAAGGAGAAGCCCAACAACACGGACAGAAAAGAGTTGGCAAATGGATAGAAAACTCATTAAGTTCAAGCGGCAAGAATAATGGATCACAGGCCCATGAGATAAACAAATGGGCCTTGAGAAGGTAAATGGGCTTAAAGGAGCCCGGAAAGAGAGAAAAAGCAAACAATGGACAGTATATGATGTAGAAAAGTGAGAATGGGCTACTGCAGGTCCAAAGTAATGAAAGCAAAGAAAGTAAGGGGTTGATGGCAAGCTCATGAACCCCAAGGATGATGGATAATGTAATTGGGCCAGGGAAGCCTAAAGAACTCAGAAAAAGCTCATGGGAATACAAAGTTAAGAAAAGGGCCGAGGAAGCCCAAGAAAAGCAAATGGGTCGTGGACGCCCAAGAGAAAACAAATGGGACACAGGAGCTCGCCAGTGATGTAATAAAAGAACCAATGGCCGTATTGGGCCATTGGGAGAAGAATAAACAGCAGACCCAAAGAGGCCTAGTAGGATTGAGGCAAACAATTTTGCAGCAAGATGATAGAGTGGTATGGCAGGAGATGGTAGTAGGAAAAATGGTGGGCTCAAGAAAGGCAAAGCCCACTGTCAAGCAAGGCCCAGGCCCTAAGTGGGGCAAGCCATAAAGGAAAGGGGAACCGAAAAATAGTTAAAAACACAGGGCGGTAGATCGGTATGCGGGCCAACCACGACAAACACATGAGCAAAGAGCAAATTTTGGACATACATGGAAGAGAGGCACGCGCAAGGCCCCGACCTCACTAGCCTGTACCTAGCCAATACAATATATGGTGAGGTCATGGGTCAGAGGTAAGAAGGCATAGTTTGGCGGTGGGGAGAGGGAAAAAAAAAACCTATTTTGAGATTCCTACTCGGGCTCTTTGAGGGAAGTATCCCGCTAGGATGACATACCATCCAAAAGAAGTAAAGTTGAGTTGGAACCACTAGGTGCATGCCATGAGGGATAGGAAGAGAGAAGACACCCACACCATAGCAGGAAAGGGTGCCACGGCAGAAAAACAAACAAAATAGTTTTCTTTTGTTTGGCGATGGGGAATGGCACACAGATGGACTAGTGGTGGTCGGCAAGTACACCTAGACTAGACAAAGATGGTTAAGGGCTAAAATAGTAAAATCTGGTCACGGCAGACACTATAAAAAGAGGCCTTTGCCGTGTACAGGGGACAACAATGACACAAGCACCACGGTATTAGGAATTTGAAAACCAGGAAATAGAAAACAAGTATTAAGAAAAAGAAGTAGAAAGAAAAAAGATAAGAAAGGGGAATATTAGAAGAGAAGGAAAGAAAAAGATAGAGAGCTAGAGCGGTGGGCATGCATCAATAGGTTGATTCCCTCTCTCCCTCTCAAAGTCCTGCTCTTTGTCGGAAACAAAGAGTTCTCTTGTGCATCAACCATTCAGGTCCACTTCCCTCAAAGTGATTAATTTCCACGGTAGAATCTCCCTGATAGATTATTTACTTTGAGAAGAGGCGTTCTTCCCTCTCTGGTTTTGGTCCTGCGGATCAGATTTAATCTGATTTCTTTCCTCTTTTAACTAACCCATATACTACCCACTTGTTTCCCTTACTTTCCTTATAAAAATAATTGTTGTTAAACTGTGATTATTTTTTCTTAAGTAAGGATTATCTATTTACTTTAATAAAGAAGTCAAAGTACTTTCTTTTATCTTATTATTATCATATCTCATCATCACGACTCATCCGAAATAGTTCTGCCCGCTGTTAGCGTGCTCCTAGCAGACGAGGCATAGTTTGCGCACAAGCCGGACCAAATTGAGTTGTAGTTGGACCAATCTCAACTCCCTTACTTAGAATATTTGGGCTCGAGATCGCTGCAGAGGCAGCCCAGCCCGATTTAACCAAAAAGGCCCACTACAGGGAGCATATCCTACACATTAGCCAAAACTTAAATCCTCTTTATTTTAGAGAATTAACTCTTAATATTGAGATAGTTATTGATAATGCAGAAAATCAATAGTTGAGATTTTTGTCGGTGTGGATAAACGATGGTAATGGATTTGTCCAGGGGCGTACCTATAACAAATCTGAAATAGAGAAAAAGTGATACACCGATGTGGTGTTTGCCAAACACTCTCTCATAATTAAGTTAGAATGAGATTTAATCGAAGTATATTGCAAAAGAATTCAACTTGAGAATAGTTTTTGGATTGAGAATTGTGTGTCCCTGTTGATGCTGTCTCTTTTGACTTTATAGCCACCTTGTCTTTAATGAGCAATGGATCTCGGCATTCATTCTCATTTGTAACGATTGCAGCATTACAGATTGGTGCTTTGACTTATGTAACGTCTTCTTTCTTGTTGCTCCATCCATTACTCCTTATCATAAATGCTCGCTATAAATGCATAACATATCTTAGGTTCATTCATTATTTGAACTAGTCGCTAACCCGTGCGATACGCAGAAAAACTATTGATTATGAAAAAAAAATCCAATAATGAATGAAGAATTTAAGCTATTACTTAAAAAAAAAAAAAAAAAAAATTATTTCAACCCAAAAAAAGTAGAAGTAATAACAATATTATTATTGTCTAAAGTCTAACTGAAATGCACAAAAAAGAATTGCATAGGCGACAATAATAATATTGTTATTACTTCTACTATTTTTGGGCTGAAATAAGTTTTTTTTTTTTTTTTTTTTTTGAATTGAATTAAAGTTATTTGTTTACTTCTTTTTTATTTTTTATTTTTTTTTATGTCAGAATTTATTTACTATTATTGTTAAGCTAAAATATTTAAAAATTATTATCTGATTATTTATTTAAAAGAAATATTTTTATAAAATGATGTAATGACAGTTTTGTGAATAAAAAGGCATGTGATGGCATTGTAAAGGAAGTACCTTCCTAGAAACTTCCTTTCTACACCTCCCAAGTGTTATAAATGTCATCTTTCTTTTTTTCTTTTTTCTTTTTTTAACTCTTTTCATTCCTCTTCTCAGATTACTCAAGCATTTGCAAATCTATATAACACTCCTCCTTTGTCTCATCTTCTTCGCTCAACTTTTTTTTTTCTAAATCAGTTTTCTTTTCTAACGTCCGCACCATCAAATCCAAAAGAAGCTACTCAGTGAAAGCACATTCTTCATTTAGCTCAAATATTCATATTCTGTTCAAAATGACGAAATTTCAGCTAGAATGTCGGTACAGGCCGAATTTTGGAACGGAATAGAATAGCGGGGTTACCTATACCATGGTTTTGAAACCTAGACTGTTCAAAGAACCAAAGAAGGAAGAGGTTCAAGATTTTCGAGGTCGGACTGAGGTCAAACGGTGATAATGTTATAATTAATTTAATAGTTATTTAAAATATAGATAAATATAATAAATTAATATAAATAGAAAAACTAACTAAAATAGTTTAGATAAATATAAAGACCATCATTCAAATGTATTTTCTATATCATAACTTTCATTATGATATATCAAAAATCAATGGAATATTATTATTAATTGTTAAAAATAATAATAAAAAAAAATTATTAGTTTACATTATACTATTGTGGGGCCTGGCCCAAAATAATGGGCTAGTCAAACTACGGGCCCGTTCGAGAAGCATCCTGTCCGAGGAGAAATCACAGCCAAAACCTTATTCAAGCCCAATTGCGGTAAAAGAAAACTGTCCGAGGAGTAACTCCTCCTCGGATATTACGAAGTTCGGACGAAGAGCTCGCCCCAACCATCGCAGTTCATCCTCCAAGCATATAAAAAAAAATAAAACCCAAAATATCTCATGGAAAGCTGCCACCACCACATTAAATGTATCACAACCACCCTCCTGGCCGCATTAATGAGGAAAAGACCCCGAACAAGACTACCTTGGCCACCGCAACTTACCAGGAGTGATAAGGGTGTCGATAGGACAGGTGCTCAAGTGGGGGCTTAGATGATCAACAAGTGTAAGGTTCAGATAAAAATGAGAGAGCTATATAATGTAGCGGAGTCCCTCAAAGAGAGGGACGAAAAATGTATTCGGTACTCAGGAAATAGAATCTTCTGTTAGATATCCGTTCTTGTGTTTTTATTCCTGCAATAATATTGTCCATGCATCAGATCGACTAAGCTCACCGAGGCTAAGTTCTTTGACCCATCCTCTACAAATATTTATTGCGTGTTGCGCCTCGGGTCAAGGCCTGATCAATAGGGTTTGGACCAGAAAAATTGTGCAACTACAATTGGCGCCGTCTGTGGGAAGAACTAGGGCATCGGCTAGCACAACGGTTGAGCATGGCGGAACTAGGCCCACACCAGGAGAATCCTCACCAGGCTAACTCCCAACGACACACAACCCGCCGAGTCCCGTAGGCAAAATAACCCCCCGCCAACCCAGGCGCGGGGGGAATCGTGAGGGGAGTGTGCATACTATCCGGACGAGCCGCAGTAACACTCGGATAGGTAGTCACGTGTCCCGAGGCGAAATAGTCATCGTGGCCATGCAAATGAGAGATAGATGACCTGAAAAGGAAGTTACGACGTGTGCAGCGAAAACGATCTCCCTCCGACTCGCATTTGAGTCTTCTAATGCGGAGGATGCGAGTTATCGACGGAGGTCAAGGACCCCCCCAAGTGAAACCTTTTCCTACGAAAGGGAACCACGCCCTGTGCGAAAGTATGAGAGCCCATCCAGCAAGGGTTCGGGGAACGATGCTATGAAGAAGGCGCTAGACCAGGTTTCAAGGTCACCCTTCACGTATAGAATTGAAGGGGCTAAGCTACCTCGACGCTTCAACCAACCGGCATTCGCCATCTATAACGGCCGAAGCAGGACCGGTAGAGCATGTGAGTCGATTTAACCAGAAAATGGCAATCTACTCACAAAATGAAGCACTAATGTGCAAAATCTTCCCATCCAGCTTAGGATCAATGGCGATGAGGTGGTTCAACAGCCTGAAGAAAAACTCCATAGGCTCCTACAAGCGGCTCACTCGGGCTTTCTGCTCCCGTTTTATCACAAACACCAGAGTCCCTCGACCCCTCGCTTAGCTATTGTCCTTATCCATGCACGAAGGAGAAACCCCGAAAGCATACTCGGATAGATATTAGGAGGTGTATAACGACTTAGATGACAACCATGATGATGTTGCTATCAGCACGTTCAAAAGCGGTCTCCCTACCGAGCATGGCTTAAGGAAATCCCTCACTGGTAAACCAATTACCGACGTTCATCGGTTGATGGATAGGATCGACAAGTACAAAAGGGTGGAGGAAGATCAGCCGCAAGGAAGGGGAAAGGAGAAGGTCATCCCCCCCAAAGCAAATGATTTTAGGTCGGAACGGTATAACCCTAGCCAGCCGAGGAGGGATTTTTCGCGACAAGCTAGACATAGCAACCCGCAGACAGTGAACGCCGTATTCAGGGAGCCGGTACAATAGGTGCGGGAGAAAGTAAGGAACGAGCCCTATTTTAGATGGCCAAGAAAGATGGCTGGAGACCCTTCCAAGCGTAACTGAACATGTCTGCCACTATCATTAGGACCATGGGCATACCACCGAGAATTGCAGGAATCTATGGAATCACCTAGATCGGTTGGTCCGAGAAGGGAAGTTACGTCACCTTCTGCACCCCTCGAGCGGCCATCCTGGTCAAGCAATACAAGAGTCTCGAAAGGATGTGTCCTTAAGACCCCCCGCCTAAACGATACATGTCATCTTCGCCGCACCAGGAAGAACTGGGCCACCTATCCCTGTGGTATCGGCTGTTGATCGGCTCCCTTCCGAGGACAGGCAAAGGGAACCAAAAAGGTCAAAAAAGCGAAGTTTTTTGATACTGGGATTCTCGGACGAGGATAAGAGAGGAACTATTCAACCTCACAACGATGCCTTGGTGGTTACGTTAAGAATTGGAGGCTTCGGTGTGAAAAGGGTGTTAGTAGACTCGGGAAGTGCGGTAGAGATAATGTACCCCGATCTATACAAGGGGTCAACTCGAAACCGGAAGATTTGACAGCCTATGACTCCCCCCTTCTCAACTTCGAAGGGAGGATTGTTACGCCAAAGGGGCAAATTCGACTACCCATACAGACTGGGTCGGAGGTGGTGGAGGTAAATTTTATCGTGGTCGACGCTTACTTACCCTACACCGCGATAGTTGCCAGGCCATAGATCCACGCCCTAGAAGTCGTATCCTCCACACTTCACCAAAAAGTAAAATACCCATCCGGAGGACAAGTAGAAGAGATCCGAGGAGATCGGGCCGTGGCCGAGCGTGTGTATGGTGGCCGCCATCTTGCATCGGCCCAAAGGCTTGAGTCCTCGACCCCTAAGAGCTTATAGCAACCAGCCACCTCGGCAAAGCAAGGCGATGGGCTAGCCGAGGAGATAAGGTGCGAAAGTTTAGATAAGATCGTTATCAACAACGATCCGGAGAAGTTTTTTCAGGTCGGCTCTGAGTTGCCTTCTCAAGAAAAAGAGGAACTGGTCAGATTTCTCAGAGGGAATGTCGATGTGTTTGCATGGGACGCCTACGACGCCCCGGGAGTTGATCCTAGCCTTATTTGTCACCACCTGAACGTCAACCCCTCTTCCACTCCGAAGAAGCAGCCACCCCGACGCCCTTCAAAGGAACATGCTAGTGCCGTAAGAGACGAAGTGGCAAAACCGAAAAAGCAGGGGCTATTAAAGAGGTCTTTTACCCCGAATGGTTGGCAAACACGGTGGTGGTAAAGAAGAAGACAGGGAAGTGGAGAGTTTGCGTGGACTTCACGGACTTGAACAAGGCGTGCCCAAAGGACCCATTCCCCCTTCCCCGAATCGACAGATTGGTGGATGCAATCGTGGGTCACCCTCGAATGAGCTTCTTGGACACCTTCCAGGGCTATCATCAGATCCCCCTTGCGTTAGAAGACCAAGAGAAGACGGCTTTCATGATGCCCATCGGAAATTATCACTATAAGGTGATGCCGTTTGAAGAACGAAGAACGCAGGATCAACCCGGATGTTTGAGCCACAACTGGGCAAGATCATTGAGGTTTACTTAGACGATATGGTTGTGAAGAGTAAAAGGGTGTCCGAGCATGTGAAAGACCTTGAAAAAATCTTCGCTATCTTAAGGGAACACCGGTTGCGGCTGAATGCTTCCAAATGTTCATTCGGGGTCGGGTCTGAAAATTTTTTAGGGTACATGGTAACCCACAAGGGAATAGAAGTAAGCCCCGATCAAATCAAAGCAATTAACAACCTACAGGCTCCTCGAAATCCGAAGGAAGTGCAGAAGCTCACCGGCATGATTGCAGCATTAAACCGATTCATATCGCGATCGGCGGATCGATGTCGACCTTTTTACCTCCCGATAAACAAGTGGAAAGGGTTTGAAGTCGGAGGATTGTGTTAGGGCTTTCCAAAGAACTTAAGGAATACCTGTCTCGACCACCCATCATGTCCAACCCTAAGGCGCACGAGGTGTTGTTTGCGTGCGTCGTTGTAGCTCCCCATCTTTGTAAGCCTTGTCTCGATCACGGGATGATAATGGGGTGCAGCGACCGGTTTACTATGTGAGCAAATCATTACATCAGGCCGAGGTGCGATACCTACCTTTGGAAAAGGCAATGCAGCGATAGTACATGCCACTCGGAAGCTCCCTCACTTTTTCGACGCATACGGTCATCGTTCTAACTCAGCTCCCCCTTCGTGCGAAAGCTTGAAGCGCCGACTACACAGGAAGGATCGCCATGTGGAGTGCGCTTTTGGGGGCCTTCAATATTAAATATATGCCCAGATCCTCCATCAAAGGTCAGGTCCTCGCAGACTTGGTCGCGGAGTTTTACGAACCCTCCATAGAAACAATAACCGAAAAGAAAGACATGGATGGAAAATCGGTTGGTACAATTTCAGCAGGGGGGACCTTGCATTGGAAGGTCTACGTGGATGGCGCGCCAACCGAGAGAGGATCCGGAGTTGGGATAGTTTTAATATCACCGGACGGTGCTGCCATTGAAAAATCATCGAGGCTTGGATTCTCGGCTATGAACAATGAAGCCGAATACGAAGCTTTACTTCAAGGGATGACGATGGTTCAAAGATTGGGCGGAAGAGTAATAGAAGCATTCTCGGACTCCAGGTTGGTCGTCGGCCAAGTGATGGGTGAGTTGGAAGCCAGAGATGCTAGGATGCAAGAGTATCTAGGACAAGTTAAACGCTTGCGGACAAGTTTTGAATCCTTCAATCTGACGCACATTTCCAGGAGTGTAAACACCCATGCAGACTTGCTGGCCACTCTCGCCACGTCCTCGGCGCATAATCTACCGCGAATGATCCTTGTTGAAGATCTAGTCCAAACAAGTCCCATTAGAAGGAACCCAACCCAAGTCCATCAGATCAGAAAGAGCCCCAGCTGGATGGATCCCATAAAGAACTTCCTCCAAGACGACATCCTCCTAGAGGGAAAATTGGAGGCCGAGAAGGTACGGAGGAATGCTCCTCGGTTCTGGCTATCGGAGGACTACAAACTATATCGGTGCTCCTACTCTGGACCGTACCTACTCTGCGTACATCCAGAAGAATCTGAGTCTCTACTTGAAGAGTTACACGAGGGAATTTGTGGAAGTCACACCGGAGGAAGGTCGGCGGCGCACAGGGCACTCACCCAAGGATACTGGTGGCCGAACATGCAAAGAGAGGCCCAAGAATACGCTAAGAAGTGTGATCAGTGCCAAATATTTGCCCCAAATATCCACCAACCCGGAGGGGTTCTCAATCCCCTCTCTAGCCCATAGCCGTTCGCACAATGGGGTCTTGATATTGTCGGATCTTTCCCCAAAGTCATGCGGGAACAAGCGATACATAATAGTCGGAACCGATTACTTCACTAAATGGGTGGAGGATGAACCTTTGGCCAACATTAGGGACGTGGATGCCCAGAAATTCATCCGGAATAACATTATCACCCGCTTAACTCCACGTACACTCATTTCCGACAATGGTCTTCAATTCGACAAGAAGAGCTTTAGGGAGTATTGCCGCGAGTTTGGGATTATTAACCGATATTCCACCCCCGCCTACCCCCAAGGAAATGGGCAAGTCGAGGCCGTGAACAAGGTCATAGTGAACGGACTCAAGAAAAGATTGGATGAGGCAAAGGAGAGATGGGTAGAAGAGCTCCCACACGTCTTATGGACCTATCGGACAACGTCGCGACGGTCAACCGGTGAGACCCCCTTTTCGTTGACTTATGGGGCCGAGGCCGTGCTCCTAATCGAGAACAACTTTCCCACACCGAGGTCTAACTTGTTTACCCCAAACGGTAACGACGAGTTGTTGGGAAGAAGTCTAGACCTAGCCGAGGAAAGAAGGGAAAAAGCAACGATCCATATGGCCTATTATCACCGAAAGTTTGAGACAAGGGTATGATGCCAATGTTAAACTGCGACCTCTAGGTCCGGGTGATCTCGTGATGAGGAAGATTCTCGGCAGCGCAAAAAACCCCTCTTGGGGCAAGTCAGGGCCCCAGCTTGGGAAGGACCATACTTGTGTCACATCTCGTGGGCCGGGATAGGCGCCTACTATCTAGAAGATTTGGATGAAAAAACTGTACCTTGACCATGGAATGTAAATAACCTCGAAAGATATTATTATTAATAAAAATGGCTTAGCCCATGTTTTGTTTCGTGATTATCCTCTCCCTACTGGTCTATTTACGACTATTCATAGTTTTAAACAAAACCTAAGTCCTGCATGGCTCCTCGGACCTCAGATTTAAGGGAAATTATTACTTACGGCAACTATTCATAGTTTTAAACAGAACCTAAGTCCTGCATGGCACTTCGGACCACAGACTTAGGGGAAATTATTACTCATGACAATTTCTACAAGTTTTAAACAGAACCTAAGTCCCGCATGGCTCCTCGGACCATAGACTTAGGGGAAATTATTACTCATGACAATTTCTACAAGTTTTAAATGAACCTAAGTCCCGCATGGCTCCTCGGACCACGAGACTTAGGGGAAATTATTACTTATGGCAACTATTCATAGTTTTAAACAGAACCTAAGTCTTGCATGGCTCCTCGGACCACGGACTTAGGGGAAATTATTACTCATGACAATTTCTACAAGTTTTAAACAGAACCTAAGTCCCGCATGGCTCCTCGGACCACGTAGACTTAGGGAAATTATTACTCATGACAATTTCTACAAGTTTTAAATAGAACCTAAGTCCCCGCATGGCTCCTCGGACCACGTGACTTAGGGGAAATTATTACTTATGGCAACTATTCATAGTTTTAAATGTAAACCTAAGTCCCGCATGGCTCCTCGGACCACGTAGACTTAGGGGAAATTATTACTTATGGCAACTATTCATAGTTTTAAATGAACTTAAGTCCTGCATGGCTCCTCGGACCACGACTTAGGGGAAATTATTACTTATGGCAACTATTCATAGTTTTAAATGAACCTAAGTCCCGCATGGCTCCTCGGACCACGTACTTAGGGGAAATTATTACTCATGACAATTTCTACAAGTTTAAACAGAACCTAAGTCCCGCATAACTCCTCGGACCACAGACTTAGGGGAAATTATTACTCATGACAATTTCTACAAGTTTTAAATAGAACCTAAGTCCCGCATGGCTCCTCGGACCACGTACTTAGGGGAAATTATTACTTATGGCAACTATTCATAGTTTTAAATGTAACCTAAGTCCCGCATGGCTCCTCGGACCACGACTTAGGGGAAATTATTACTTATGACAACTATTCATAGTTTTAAATGTAACCTAAGTCCCGCATGGCTCCTCGGACCACGTAACTTAGGGGAAATTATTACTCATGACAATTTCTACAAGTTTTAAATAGAACCTAAGTCCCGCATGGCTCCTCGGACCACGACTTAGGGGAAATTATTACTCATGACAATTTCTACAAGTTTTAAATAGAACCTAAGTCCCGCATGGCTCCTCGGACCACGTTTAGGGGAAATTATTACTTATGGCAACTATTCATAGTTTTAAATGTAACCTAAGTCCTCGCATGGCTCCTCGGACCACGACTTAGGGGAAATTATTACTTATGGCAACTATTCATAGTTTTAAATAGAACCTAAGTCCTGCATGGCTCCTCGGACCATAGACTTAGGGGAAATTATTACTTATGACAGATTAGGAAATTGTTACTTAGGGGAAATCATTTTAAGGCGTGCACGCAGTCTAGCAACATTGAAACCCCCATTCAAATTCGCTGCCCAACATCCTTTTTATCTCGACCGTTTACATTTATTTATGTCGTTGCAAACGTTAAAAAAAAAAAAAAGAGGGAGCGGTACTAGCATACATCCATAGAAAGCAAGGCAAACATTCTATATTAATATTCTGAGGTCAATACAAAGAGAGGTCCTTACAAAAGAGCGCAAAAACAGGACGACTCTCATTCAAAAAAAAAAAAAAAAAGGAAAGGGAATACAGAAATTAAAAGCCTAAAGGCTAAGCCTTAGCATGAGGATCTTCTTTTGCTCGGGCCGAGGAGGAGGAGCCTCGATGGTAGGGTACGTGGCAGGATCCTTCGCTTTATCAAGCACGGGGACGGCATCGAGCACCGCCAGATCCTGCTCCGAAGCCGCTTGGGCGCCATCGGGATTCTCTCGGATCTCCCGAGGATAGAAGATGTTCTCGGGCAGTCTTAGTGCCGAATCCGCAGAAATTCCTGCAGCATCAAGGGCATGAGCCCATGAGATGCTGCAGTAGTCCCCGCACACCTCGGGGATCTCCTCGGATAGCCTAGCCTCCGTTTCTTGGACCCCGAGTTAGCGAGAAGCACTCTTTTCAGCCTCTGCAGCCTCTCGGATCAGCCGAGCCTCCTCTTTGACCCGCCGCAGCTCATCCTCGACTTTCTCGCGGGCAACCTTGAGATCCAAAGATCGCCGCTTCTCGGTGACAAGGTTGATCTGGCTCGAGTACAGCTCTTTGCGCTGATCCTCCACCTGGGGTCTCGGACTTTTCAAACCGGCCTCTGCACTCTTGCGCTGTTTCTCCGACTCCTTGAACTTCTCCGTAAGTTCAAGGTGATCGTGCTTAAGGGACCCCAAGGCTTTCTCCATCTCCGTCCGAGACTGGGTCTCACCTCGGCCTCGATTGCGATTATCACGACAAAACTCCTCCGCCACAAATACCGCCGAGTAATCTGAACGAAACAAGATTGGTTTAAAATTTGACGGGGTTAAATAAATTAATAAAACAGAAAAGGGTCACTTACCATCGCGAGATCCCTTTTGAGGGATAGGAAAATCTCGGGCCGAGAGAACCGCCTGTAGGCCTCCATATCCCGAGGAAGGAGTAGGGGTTGCTTCAAGGCATCGCCTACGTACCCTGCTCGGCCCCGGTTATACTCTCGGATTGACGCATTGTAGGGAATGGCAACCCCATCTAGCTCCAACTTGGGGCTCCATGTGCGCGGGGTGGCGCGCACCTCAAAGACGGTTCTCCTCATCCCGGCTTTCCGCGGAGTCACCCCTTCTGCTCCTTGGCGCCCGGGTGGTCTTTTGTTGCTTGGTCGGCTGGGCAACCACCTCACCCTCCTCAGGAGTGTCAACCGGCCTTTTCTTCTTCAGGTCCGGATTAACCTTAAGGCCTAGGTCTGAGGGAATTTGAGAGACCACAGGGGGAAGGGTCTCGGCCTGTGGATCGAGTTGGTCCTTTTGATGACCGACCTTTTGATGATTGACATTTCCCTCGGGAGGCCATCAACTCCCGTAAAGTTTTTCCCTTCCCGGCCATGGGTTCTATCTCTTCGTCCTAGCAGGTTATGATTATGGGAGCACCAACTGCGGAGTGTTGGTCCCGCTCTCCTTCAAGATCAAAAACCTCAACCAAGGGGGCTTGCTAAACCTCCTCCTCGAAATAAAACTCGTCTATCTCTTCCTCAAGGGAAAGACGGGATGATTCGGCTTCCCCTTCAACCGGAACAGCAACGCCAGGCTCGTCTAGCGGAGGTAGTTGCTCTGCTAGATAGGGACCTCGAACGCCGGGTAGTACGACTGGTGGAAGATCACGTTGAGCTAGGAACCCGGTCTTAGACACGTCAATCCTAGCCAACCTCGGATTGCCAGCCCTTATGGCGTGACCGATAGCTTGGAAAGAGCGGCTTAGAGGTTGATAGCCCAAAACCGGATGAGCCGCACGTAACTATCCGTCCCGGGTAACGTAAATTTCCAACCTTAGAAGGTAGTTCAACGCCGGCACATTCACGAGGTTTAGCCGAGGAGCGACATGAACTTTATCTCAAAACGTCCAAGAAAAGTGGGATTAGTTCATGAAATCTTCCAATTGTAAAGAAAGCGAGAAAAATAACCCCCCAATACTAAACCCTTTCCCGAGAAGTATTGGCCCTAAAGACGCCGCACTTGGGATTCCTGCCCGAGTTGGACAATGAATACCATCGAACCACTCCCCCGAAGCAATAAGGAAATCGTTCTTCACGGTCTTATTGGATTTTGGGAGACAAGAGATCAACCTAACGACCTCGGATCGGGATTTAAGATAATACCCTCCGTTCTCGATGTGGTGACACTCGCATGATAAACCACATCGTGCCGGTAAGGCCTAGATTCATCCGCTCGTCTAGGACATCTACATAGCCTAGTATCTTGAACATGTGTGGGGCACACGATGCGGCGTCAACCTATGGTTGAACAGGTATTCCCTTGTAATCCCTACGCATGGGAAGTGTCATCCCTCCCTCTATGAAAGCAATCATGGGGATAACAACTTCTCCCTCGCCTCTATCTCACAATACTCCTTCAAGAGGACAAGATCTGCAGCCTTACCCCCGGGGGAATGTGGTATTTTGCCCTAAAGGCCTCCATAGCGGCCGAAGTTTTTATTAGTTTTTCAAATCTACCCATCTAAGCTGAACTGGAGGAATGAAAATAAAGACCGAGGAGAAAAGTAAAGTCCGAGGAGGGAATCGAAACGGCGAAATGAACGAAATTTACCGATACCTTCACAAAACGCTCAATGGAATGCCCGGAAATCTCTCTTGGAGGAGACGCTTCACGAAAAACGGCTATGGAGGCTTAGCGGACGCAAGTATTTGTAGATCTCTGGAGTTCGATGGAGTTCTCTGGAATCCTCTGGGGTTTATGAGATGCAAATAAAAAGAAAAACTAAACCCCTCTCGACATCTTATATAGCCGGGAGGAGAGAGAAAAGATCGCTCCTACCTAAAAACTCGAGAAAAAATGATGGCCGTTCGATCCACGCCTCATCGTTGGATGAAGGGGACAGAAAGCCTCCGAAAGTAAATGGCCGCCCTGTAAATTGTAGTGCGTCCAAAGTAATCGCCGCACGCGCGCGCCCCAAGCCCTCCTTACTTCCATCCTCTCACTAACATCAAAACCCCGCTTTTCTCCTCGGAAGGAGATAAAAACCGGAGTTTTGAGGGGCTATTGTGGGGCCCGGCCCAAAATAATGGGCTAGTCAAACTACGGGCCCGTCCAAGAAGCATCCTATCCGAGGAGAAGTCACAGCCAAAACCTTATTCAAGCCCAATTGCGGTAAAGAAACCCCGTCCGAGGAGTAACTCCTCCTCGGACATTACGAAGTTCGGACGAAGAGCTCGCCCCAACCATCGCAGTTCATCCTCCAAGCATATAAAAAGAATAAAACCCAAAATATCTCATGGAAAACTGCCACGACCACATTAAATGTGTCACAACCACCCTCCTGGCCGCATTAATGAGGAAAAGACCCCGAACAAGACTACCTTGGCCACCGCAACTCACCAGGGAGTGATAAGGGTGTTTGATAGGACAGGTGCTCAAGTAGGGGCTTAGATGATCAACAAGTGTAAGGTTCGGATAAGAATGAGAGAGCTATATAATGTAGCGGAGTCCCTCAAAGAGAGGGACGAAAAATGTATTCGGCACTCAGGAAATAGAATCTTCATTAGATATCCGTTCTTGTGTTTTTATTCCTGCAATAATATTGTCCATGCATCGAGACCGACTAAGCTCACCGAGGCTAAGTTCTTTGACCCATCCTCTACAAATATTTATTGCGTGTTGCGCCTCGGGCCAAGGCCTGATCAATAGGGTTTGGACCAGAAAAATCGTGCAACTACAACTATCAAGATAAAATAGATTTATATTATAATCAAAATGAATGTCTATAATATTATATATTTTTATGCAAATATGTATAATATTGTACACTTTTTTATAAATTTATGTAATATTATACTGATTTAATCTATAATATAAATCCTAATTTACAATAACAGTATATGAGTGGTTGTTTCATAAAAAAAAAAAAAAAAAGAAAAAGAAAAAAGTACTTGAGTGGTTGTTGAGAAGAACAGAACACGAACTTAATATACAAATATGTGAGTTTGTAGTACCAATAAATAATGCAATTAAATATTTAAATTTCCTAAAAAAAGCAATTAAATGAAAAGAAGTTTAAAAAATTTAAAAGCAAATAAATGGTTGAAACGTGGCCACATGTCCAACTTTTTCATAGGGAAGGGGTAGTGTATGCCATATTGGTAGACAGCTTTATTGGAAAAGAAAAAAATCTGACTTTTGATTTCTTTTGGTTTTGGGCACCAATGACAAAGAAGAAAGGAAACGCCAAAGAAGCAAAAGAAGAATAAACGCAAAAGAATGGAGAAGAAGGAAAAATTGGAAAAGAGAAAGAGTTGATCAGGTTTTATAAGGAAGGATGAGTATTGGGGAGAAATAGTTATTAAAATCATAATTTTTGTTTTATAATATTAATATTTTAAAAATAATGATGATGTAAAAAATTGTAGAAAGTTCAAAAGTTTCGATTATATATATATATATATATACTGTTATTTTTTGGACTCATCAGCTATATATATATATATATATATTTATTTATTTATACTGTTATTTTTTGGACTCATCAGCTTTCAATTAGGCCCAACAGGTACCAGCACAAAACTAGAGGGACAGTGTGGTGAAAAAAAAAAATAATAAAGGATGAAGCCTTTTGGTGAATGCAATTAATTTCAAAAAATTTTAAAATCACAACCACTTTTTCTAATTTCACACATATATGATATGATTAACACTGAATGGTAAAAATATAAGTAATGAATTTATATAAAAGTGAAGAATAAATCGTTATTGTTTATCACATAAAAATAGTTGTAAAAATAAATATAAAATTGGTTATGTTTCGAAAATAATAACTCATTTATTCTTGGACTCATTTCCATTCACTCTCTCCAGGAAAGATCTTTCCATCAACAAAAGCATGCACCACCACATCTTTGTGTCACTTCAAAGCAAGGATCACGTTTCAGATAGATAGTGATTCTCTATCAAGGATTCCTCTCGGATTTGAGCCACTAATAACAACATCATAACAAAAAGTCCAAAATTCATAAAAAGGTTAAGGGAATCCTTGATGTCTATGATTACAGAAAAGAAATCTGAGGCATGTTATTTAGATTTCATAATTCTGTAGACTCGTAACTCTTTTCACTACAATTTTCTTACAAATGATCTACTGTAAATGATGAATAACACTTTCTAATGTATCAACCACTTTTGTTTTTGATTTAGCAAAAAAAAAAAAACACTTTTGTTTTTGTTACCATTATTTTTCGTTGACTATTTCAAAAATATGTGAAAATATTGTAAAAAAAGTTATATATGCAGTACTAATGTTGGTCACCCATTCGAGATGAATATCCCAAAAGCTATTTCATAATTTACAATTTTTTAGAGTTTTTTTATGCCTTTTAAAAAAATTAAAAAAAAAAAAAGCAACCCTCTTTTTGATGAATGTATAAATGATTTTTTTTTTTTTTTTTTTTTTTTAAGCGAGAATGTATAAATAACTTGACTTTGGTGCATAAGCAACACAGACATGACATATGTTTAAAATTGACCATATTTCAACATTGTGTCAACTATAAAAAAAATTTGATCCTAGAATGAAAAAAAAAAAAATCGTTATTAAACGGTTTTATAAGGTATTTATCCCACAACATGTATGAATCTCACACATGAGTTTCACTTTCCAAGTTCACATATTGTGATAGATAGAGAGAAATTTCTAATGAGTCTGTCTTATGATGAGATGCCTCCTTAAGAAGAGGACTTATGACATAAGGGTCAATTAAATCATGGACATGTGCAAAAGTATAAGGTGTCATGCACCCATTAATTTGCACCATAGAGTTTGGTGTTAGTATTTATTTTTATGGAAAAAACTTATATACAATACCTTAAGTATTGTTCTTTACATTTCCCTCTTATGATTCTGTTATGTTACTACTTAACTAAAAAATATACTTTCATTTAATAATAAAAAAACCCCATGACACAATTTTAAGAATGAAACTTAATGAACAACACCTAAATACTGTACCTAAATCTTGCCTTATATATTTTTATTATTACTACTATTTGCAAGTCAAAGTTGGTGCTGGTATTAGGATAGTCAAAAATCTTGAATCATAATTACAACTTTATTTGAGAGTACCACCAAAACCGAAAACTGAAAAATGAAAACTGAAAACTTTTTTCCTGAAAATATAGAAAAAATGTTAAAAAATAAGTTGAATAGTATAATGCAACTCATGCATAGTATCAAAAAATGCAGTGGGATTCATGAATAGTATCAAAAAGTGCAATGAAATCCATGAATAGTAGCAAAAATAAGTGAAAAGTAGAGATAAGCTGAAAAATTCAGCTCATTCAAAACGCACACTAAATATAAAAATTTATTATTATCTTTTTTCTTAATTTTTCTTAATGTAATCATTTTCATAACTTATTAAGTTTTTATTTAAAGTGACACTATTTTTACTTATTAGTGATAATACATTCTGTCACCCTTCACAACAAAACATGTTTTATTGCAAAAAATTTTAATCACTAAAATATATTGTTCTTTTATTAAACCAATAGTTCAACATACGTTATCATGAAATCTTGAGTTAAAATGTTGATTTCATTTAAGGCACACAATATCATCAACCTGGCTCAGAATGTTAAGACCATCTTGGGAGGTGGCTTAATGGTAAGTTTTTGTGGCCCTTTACACACCTACAAGTCCAAAAATTGTAGATTCTAGTAGTGGCAAACTCTACTAGTTCCCGTAGTCCCATGCATGTGAGCACCTTTTTTTTAAGCAAAAAAAAAAAAAAAAAAAAAAAAATCACAATATCCTGAAATTGTGAGTTGAAAAACTGATTTCATCCCATGGTTGAGCTATTTTCAAAAAACAAAAAATTTTCCTGTGCTCCTGATCCATTATTAGTTCACTGAAGCCATTTTGAAAAATTATCAATAAGAATGATAAAATTAAGGGGGAAGTCAAAAATCTTGTTGACTGAACTGCATATCATGTATGCTCCCCAAGAATTTTTAAAAGAGGTGGCGATAAGCCTATAACCTAACACGTTAAAAAGGAAAAAGTAAAAGGTGCAATACGAAATTAAAATATTAAAAAGCGACATGATAAATGACTTTTCAAGGGCATGAGATTTGGATCTATCAACTAATTAAGAGATGGCAGTAGGTGGAATTTGAGTAATTAACCTGATATTGTATGAGAGGCTCGAGGATAACCTAGTCATATCTGATTCAGGTTTGTGTTTTTCTTATTTAAAATCAAATGTACGTGATTTAATTCATAATTTTTCTATGAAGATGCCCATTCATATTTTAGTGCAATTTTCTGCTGGGTCTTGCAATTTTATCAACATCTCGATCATTTACTAGTGAATTAATAGCCCAAGTCTACTTAAACTTTCTTTTCGATTGTGGCAAAAGCCCAATCCCTTATTATACATGTCCAACGCCAGCGAAATTGTTGGGTGCTAACACCCTCATGTCCAGCCTCACTTTTTGTAAAAGCCCATTGGATGAGGTAATAGGAAAATGCTACTGTCACAATATTTGCTATAATTTTTGTCAGAATTTGTTCATGTAGTAAGTTGTGAATGTTGGAGTAAAAGTAGTGTGTTCATGTGAATCTATAACTCCACCACTTAAGATTTAACATGTGAGTAAGTTGTGGAAAAAATTGTAGTCCTACTATCACTCGAGGTTGTAATACAAACTTGATAAAAAGTAAATGTTGATAGCTATTTTCTCTATTATTATGTACGAAAGTTGAGTGGCATTTATGATGAAGTGACTATTGCCTTGTGAGTGTCCAACAAGTTAGAAAGAAAAAGATGAAGAAATATAAATTGAGGTCATTCGGCTAGTGAATGAGAGAAGTCCGAAAAAGGGGGAGGAGAGTGCAGTCTTGGGAGAACTGCATCAGTGAGAGTAAGAAGAAGAAAAAAAAACATAGCAAAGAAAAATTGTGAGAGATACCCGTTGAGGAAGAGAGCAGTGAGCGGAAAAGAAAAGAAAAAGTTGTTCTTTGTTTAAACTGTATCTCTACTCTATTGTGAATTCAAATTTGGCTTTAGTATTGTAATCTCTATTTTATGTAGTAAAATTATTTGGGATTTGTCCCATAATTTTTACCCTCAAGGAGAAAATTTTTTATTATGTAAATCTCTATGTTCGTGTGTGGTTGTGCTTCCACTGTTTTTGCTGAATTTTATTCCCAACAAGAAGCCCAATCGTATTCTCGTGCATGTAGGATACTCTCAAATTAAAATAACATCGCCCACCTATATATGCAATATATCCAGTAAACTTCATTTTGTTCACACATTAATTAGAAATGGGACCATATAATACATCCAGACTCTGGCATAAAAAGGTGTTACATACTTACATCCCCATTATTCAGTGTATTTAAATTAAAATGAGGAGCTCCAAGGAGTGGCAATTAAGTACAAATCATTTCTTCTCCTAGTGGTTATTCCCGAAGACTCAAACATGTCAAGCTCATCAAGTTTGATGTCACTGGGGAGTTTCCAATTGAAGTGAAATAGTAGTTGAGAAAGAACAAGTTCAACAATTGTAAGAGCAAATGATATGCCTGGACATATCCTCCTACCACATCCAAATGGAATGAATTCAAAATTGCTCCCTTTAAAATCAATAGGAGAATCATGGAATCGCTCTGGCCAAAAGCAATCAGCATCAATCCAATATTCAGGATCTCTCCCAATAGCCCATGTATTAATGATTACTTTTGTCTTGCTTGGTATCTCATACCCATTAATTTCACATTTTTCTCTTGATTCTCTAGCGATCAAGGTAGCCGGAGGGTGTAGTCTTAGAGTTTCTTTCACAACTAATTTCAAGTAATCTAGTTTCTTAATGTATGTCTCATCAAGATTCATCCTCTCTCGTAGGACTTGCCGCACTTCAGCTTGGGCCTTTTTCATCACTCTTGGGTTTCTCAATAATTCTGACATTGCCCATTCTATCGTGGTCGCCGAAGTCTCACTTGCTCCAGCGAAAATTTCCTGAAACATTGTGTATTCAAAGTTATTATTAACCATAATAAGCTTATGATGAGTAGGAGTTCAAATCTTCTGTCTCACTCTTCTTACTCCACTATATATTCCACAAATAAAAACATGTCACATGTCTATCTAATTTATTAAATGCTAAATTTACGCCTTTTATTATTTCAATTACCTAAATATGATGGATTATTTATTTATTTATTTTAGGAAATTGAAATAATAGAATGCATAAATTTAGCATGTAATAAATTAGATGGACATGTGGCATGTTTTTATTTGTGGAGTATATAGTGGAGTAAGAAGAGTGGGATAGAAGATTTGGACTCGATGAGTAGATGCCAAAATTTCTCAAACAAGCATAATAAGCTTGAAAATTGGTAAGCAAGTGTATTTCATAGTTTCTTTATATATATATTTTTTTTCAAATTCTTAAATTCATGATGTGGAAATTAATTCTTTTTGTGCACATGAAATTAATGTCAAAAGATAATTTGTTTATGGAACTGCATATACTCATCACTTGTATTTGGCTCAAATAGTCCATTGCACTCTAAAATCTACGTTGCAGCAAAATATATGTGCAACTCTTGTCACCAAAAAATCTTGGGTACAAATATCTTAGTTGCAGTATAATAGGTTCTTAAATTAAATTCAAACACATAATTGTAGTGACCAATTACGAAGTCTCCAAAAAATATATATATATATATATATATCTAAGAGAAATTAAGTTGGAATTATAAAATAGAAGAACAATATTTGAAACCCCAATTACGGGCCCTACTGAAAGAGACAAGCAAACAAAGTTTTCAATTAAATCAAGGAGCTCTCCATGTCTTCAAATGTATGTCCATCCCACCCCTTCCATACAAGCCATATCAAACAAGCCCGCACCAATTATTTTTATTGGTTTATTTTACTTTAAAAATATAGCTTAACTCTAACAAATTCATTATAAATAAAATATATAAAAAAATATAAAAAAATAAAAAGAGTCAAACAAAACAAGCACATATCTATCTGTTGAAAAATCATAATTCTAATTCTAACATTTGTATAATGTTTTATTTATTTAATATTTTTTTGCTAAAGAATATTAGTATAACTTTGCTTAATAAATAGTTAACGATAAAAAATATTACGAAGAAAAGGGAAAATACATTGATGGATCTTAATTGTATACCTGAGTAACAGCTTTGATGTGGTTGCTTGTGACATTAAATTCAAGCCCACCCATCTCCTGAGCTGTGAGAAGCACATCAACTAGATCATCATCATCATCATCCCCTGGTTCATGTTTGTTGGTTGAAGAAGCACTTCTTTTCATCTTATGCTCGTTGACTATATCATCAAGAATCCTATCGAAGTTTTTTTGTATTTTCTCCAACCTAGACTTCATTCCACTAAGGAAGCCAAGGAACTTTAGTGAAGGGAACAAATCAGGAAAGTCAAAGCCTCCGCTTAGAGTAGACGTTTCCTTGATTAATGTTATGAATTCCTTTTCATATTTGCACTTCCTTCCAAAGGCTGCCCTGGCAGCTATACTATATGTTGAGGACAAGATTTTCTCACTTAGATTGATTGGAAGTCCATCTGACAAGGAAATGGATTCAACAAGATTATTTACCTCTCCTTCTCTTATTCTTCTAAATGACTGGACGCGCTTGGAACTCAGGAGTTTTGTGACACAAATCTTTCGCATTTGTCTCCAATAATCACCATAGGGAGCAAAGACAAAACTTGAATTATCATAGGACGTAACTTCAACAGCAAGAACAATTGGCCGATTTGCCAAAGCAGTATCATGCGTCTTCAGCACTTCTTCAACTACTTTTGGTGATGAAATTATTATAGCCAAGACCTCACCCAGTTGTAGTTGCATAATAGGTCCATATTTCTTGGCTAAGTCTCTCAAAGATCGATGTGGAAGAGAGAAAACTAGGTGGTGCAAATTGCCTATAAGAGGCAGTTTCCATGGCCCTGGGGGCAAATTATGGCTTTGGCCCTTAGCTTTAGATATTTTCCAATAAACAACAAGGATAAACAAGAATATCCAAGTTAAAAGTGGAAAGGGGAATACTTGCAGCATTGGGAACGAGCACCGAAACTCTTATTTTACGGCAAACGTATTGCATTCGTGGATCAAAAAGATGCATGGAACAATATATTGCACCTAGCTCGGTTCTTTGTATTTATGGAGGCTATACACGCTAGAGGCTTTGGTGTAATAATTAGTGTATAAAATTTATTAGGATTTACACCCACCAATAAGAAGAGGATTTCACATCATTATTTACTAATAAATTAAATACAATTTTTCAAACAATCATTTAATATCTTATTTAATTTGTGAAATAAGATATTAAATAGATTGTTATTGAGTTTCGCTAAAGGCTTTGGTGTAATAATTAGTGTATAAAATTTATAAGGATTTACACCCACTAATAAGAAGAGGATGTCACATCATCATTTACTAATAAATTAAATACAATTTCTCAACCACCATATTTATAAGGATTTACACCCACCAATAAGAAGAGGATGTTACATCATCATTTACTAATAAATTAAGTACAATTTCTCAACCACCATATTTATAAGGATTTACACCCACCAATAAGAAGAGGATGTTACATCATCATTTACTAATAAATTAAGTACAATTTCTCACAGAACCATTTAATATCTTATTTAATTTGTGAAATAAGATATTAAATAGATTGTTATCGAGTTATGCTAGAGGCTTTACACCCACCAATAAGAAGAGGATGTCACATCATCATTTATTAATAAATTAAATACAAATTTTCAAACAATCATTCAATATCTTATTTAATTTGTGAAATAAGATATTAAATAGACTGTTATTGAGTTACGCTAAAGGCTTTGGTGTAATGATTAGTGTATAAAATTTATAAGGATTTACACCCACTAATATGAAGAGGATGTCACATCATCATTTACTAATAAATTAAATACAATTTCTCAAACAACCATATTTATAAGGATTTACACCCACCAATAAGAAGAGGATGTCACATCATCATTTACTAATAAATTAAATAGATTGTTATCGAGTTACGCTAGAGGCTTTACACCCATCAATAAGAAGAGGATGTCATATCGTCATTTATTAATAAATTAAATACAATTTCTCAAACAACCATTTAATATCTTATTTAATTTGTGAAATAAGATATTAACTAGACTGTTATTGAGTTACGCTAAAGGCTTTGGTGTAATAATTAATATATAAAATTTATAAGGATTTACACCCACTAATAAGAAAAGGATGTCACATCATCATCTACTAATAAATTAAATACAAATTTTCAAACAACCATATTTATAAGGATTTACACCCACCAATAAGAAGAGGATGTCACATCATCATTTACTAATAAATTAAGTACAATTTCTCACACAACCATTTAATATCTTATTTAATTTGTGAAATAAGATATTAAATAGATTGTTATTGAGTTACCCTAGGGGCTTTACACCCACCAATAAGAAGGGGATGTCACATCATCATTTACTAATAAATTAAGTACAATTTCTCACACAACCATTTAATATCTTATTTAATTTGTGATATAAGATATTAAATAGATTGTTATTGAGTTACGCTAGAGACTTTGGTGTAATTATTAGTATATAAAATCCAAAAGGATTTACACCCACCAACAAGAAGAGGATGTCACATCATCAGTTACTAATAAATTAAATACAATTTCTCACACAACTATTTAATATCTTATTTAATTTGTGAAATAAGATATTAAATAAATTGTTATTGAGTTACGCTAGAGGCTTTACACCCACCAATAAGAAGAGGATGTCACATCACCATTTACTAATAAATTAATTTATTTTCGTGTTGAAAATTATATTAGGGTTTGATAAGAGTATTTCAAATTCCAATTCTATTCATGATTATTATTCACTATGTAATTCAATTTTTTAAATGTTTGGTACTACAAAGTCCCTTTTTTTTTTTTTTTTTCTTTTTTTTTTTATAAGATAAAAATTTTACTTTAATCTAATCTAAGTGCATATATGTGTGAATGTCATTTTTTGAGACTTGAACTTCCGCCCTTGCCTCGCCACACCACACAAACACTTATACTTTTGGAATAACCATCGCGTCAAGAGTGTATGATGGTATTATGACTTATTTAATGTTCATACAATTTAGTTTAGAGTTAATGATTTCCCGTTGTTTTAATTTATACCTTTTGTATGTTTCAAATTATTCAACGCGTGTGTTCCATGCATGCACATTTGATTAAGATATTATAAAAATAGCACACTACTAGATTTAGGGTTCATAGTGTTTTTGGAATTCTGTCTGAATATATGCATATGCATGTGTATATAGTGCATATATATGTAGTTGTATTCACACCTTTGAATCTAAGCGCCACTTTCTTAGTTGTGTGCACTCTTGTATCAATTTTTGATTGTGGTAAATCAAAACTAGAAAAAAATTAAACATGAATAAACTTCGGACTTCCACGTAATTATTTCATTCATGATTCAACATATACATTATTTAAATAGGACACACTAGATGCCAACACTCCCTCAAATTTATGAAGAACTTAAAGATCAATACTTCTTAAAAAATATTACATACCAAACATAATAACAACTTTGGCTAACTAATAATACTCAGCTTATTGTTTAATTTAAATAACCTAATTAAACAAAGTACAACCAACCACCTTATCACTTTATCTTGAAATATCCTCACATAATATATTTGCAACCCTATTATTTAGTGTCTTTCATGAAGAAGAGGTTTCAAAGGAGTGGCAATTAGGTACAAATCACTTTTTCTCCTACAAGATATTCCAAAACTCTCAGACATGTCAAGTTCTTTTGGTTTGATCTCATTAGGGAGTTTCCAATTAAAGTGATATAACAATCGAGAAAGAACGAGTTCAATATTTGCAAGAGCAAATGATATGCCTGGACATATCCGTCTACCACCCCCAAATGGAATGAATCCAAAGTTGGACCCTTTAAAATCAATTAGAGAATCTTGAAACCTCTCGGGGAGAAAGCATTCAGAAACAATCCAATATTAAGGATCTCTCCCAATAGCCCATGCATTAATGATTACTGTGGTGTTGTTCGGTATCTCATACCCATTAATTTCACATTTTTCTCTTGCTTCTCTGGTGATCAAGGGACCAGCAGGGTGTAATCGCAAAGTTTCTTTTACCACTAATTTCGTGTAATCTAGCTTTTGAATGTCTGCCTCATCAAAATTTCTCTGTCCTTCAAGAACTTGTCGCACTTCTGCTTGTGCCTTCTCCATTACTCTTGGGTTTTTAATTAATTCTGACATTGCCCATTCAATTGTGGTTGCTGAAGTCTCACTTCCCGCAAAAAAGACCTCCTGAAAAATGATGTTGACTTACAATTACATTGTGATCGAGAAGAGAATTTAATACTAAGCAAAATAGGGTTGCTTTATAATTTGTGTATGTATATGTGATTTTCCTTCAAAATTCCTAATTTTGTGAATTTTGGATGTTGATAATTGTTACGTGTAAATGAAATTTATGTCAAGAGACAAATTTTTTTTTTGCACTACACAATCTATTTGGCTTATAAACTACGAAGTCTACCACTCAAAAGAATATGGTGTGGCAAAATACGCGAAGGCACATACCTCAAATAATCGCTCACCATTTTATGGAGTAAAAGAATCCTTGTAAAACTATATGTATAAAACTGCGCATTTACTAATTGAGAGGAAGAAAAAAAAAATAAAAGGGGAAGCACAATTGCACAAAAAAATAACAGTGTGACAGCTTTGATGTGGTTGCTTGTGACGTTAAATCCAAGATCGCCGGTTTCCTGAAGTTTCAGAAGCACATCAATCATATCATCATTATCACTTTCTTCACTTTTTTTAGCTGAAATGGAACTTCTTTTCTTTTTATGATCGTTGATTATATCATTCAGAATTTTGTCTGTATTTCTATGCGTTTTCAACAATGCGGGCTTGATTCCTGTAAGGAAGCCAAGGCACTTTAGTGAAGGGAAGAAATCAGGTAAGTCAAAGGCTCCACCTAGAGTAAACATTTCCTTGATTAATGATATGAATTCTTTTTCATATTTGCACTTCTTCCCAATGGCTGCCCTGAAAGCTGTACAATATGTTGAGAGGAAGATCTTCTCACTGAGATTGATTGGAACTCCCTCTGACAAGGAAATGGATTCGACAAGATTATTTACCACTTCTTCTCTAATTCTGCTAAATGACTGGACTCGCTTGGCACTCAGGAGCTTTGAGACACAAATTTTTCTCATTTGTCTCCAATAATCACCATAGGGAGCGAAGACTATACCTGAATTACCATAGCACATTGTTAGTTTTTAGACCCCTTAAAACAATTGATTTAACCTAAGTAATTAGCCAAGTTGTTACTTAGTCCAATTAAACAAGTCTAGGTTATATAAAAACAAAGATCAAATCAAGCAAAGCAGCGGAAAATAAATAAGACAATGATATGATCACCCAGGAAAACCAAACCGGTAAAAAACTTGGGGAGGATTTAACTTAGCTATCCTCAAGGTAAAAAGCAAATCCACTAGAAAGAATCGAAGTTCATACAATAAGACTTACAAGTCCCCATGCTCGACTTCTTATTGCTACCAACTAGTAGAACTTACCGACACGACCACGTGCAAGCTCCGAATCCACGGACTCTTTCTTTCTTTGGCCTTTGCAAAACACAAACACCCCCGTTTGTGACTTTGAAATCCCACTCAAAGGTTTAGCAACACAAACTCTCCTGTTTGTGACTCCAAAACCACCCTTGAAGGTTTAGATCATCAACACCTTTGATGACAAGAGAAGGCAGCAACTTCTACAATACCGGATCTTGAGATTCTTTAAGGAATAGCACCGGTAGAAGACATAAGAGAGATTTTTAGGAACAAAACCCTAAATACAAAAGAGGCACACTCTTTTCTCTCTGAAAAGCCACATAAAAACGTGCTTAGGGTTTCCTTTATATACTGGGAGAAGTAGATTAGAAACCCTAATCCTAAATGGGCTTGAACTGCTGTATGGGCTTAATTAAAATTCTGCAGATACGATTTTCGATCGGTCGAGCCTGTCTTTCGATCGATCGAACTGCATGAATATGAAGTCTTCTTCCTGCAACTTATATGTTCTTGAATCTTGACTTGAATCACCTTGAGCATTGTCTAATAATACCTATAGACTCTAAGATCTATATCTAGACAAGTTTATATTCACGATTTGCCAATTGTTCTAAACATTTAGAACCTAACACACATAACTTCAATGGCAAGAACAATTGGCCTATTTGCCAAAGCAGCATCATGCGTCTTCAGCACTTCTTCAACTACTTTTGGAGATGAAATGATTATAGCCATGACCTCACACAGTTGTAATTGCATAATAGGTCCATATTTCATGGCTAAGTCTCTCAAAGATCGATGTGGTAGGGAGAAAACTAGTTGGTGCAAATTCCCTATAAAAGGCAATTTCCATGGCCCTGTTGGCAACTCATGGCTTTGGCCTTTGGCTTTAGACCTCTTCCAATAAAAAATTATGGTAAACAAGAAGAAGAAGAAGAGGCACGAATAGAGGGGAAAGGAGGGCATTGTGAATGGGAGCACTGCGGACAAGAAAAGAAGCTCTATGTTTGGGAATAGGGTTTTGTATGCATTGGTGCATGGAACACTAGGTGTACTTATAGTAGTAATTTTTTTTTCTTTTTTTTTTTTGGTTAAATACTTATAGTAGTAATTAGTTAGATGACAATACGTAACTGGAATATGTGGCTATCATATTTTAATTCAATAATATTTCAAAATTTACTTTTTCCTTTTCAATTTTTGTGGTTTTGGGTTGCACACGATGTCAACCTCGTGCGGCCCTACACAAAAGTTTTTCCCAATTTTCGTTTGCTCCAACTTGGCAATTTCACATTAGAAGCCAATTAACATTAAAAAATGGCAGACCAAATTAACAACTTTACTTATAGATGACATGCATGTCAAATACTTTCTTTATTTAGATGACATGCATGTCAAATACTATCTTTATTTAGGCTATGTTTTCAGATTATTTCATTGCCCAAATTTGTTACTGCAAGCCCCATTAAACAGCTTCATTTTTTTTTTTTTAAATGTAAATATGCATGTCACAACATGCTGTCCATTCTTGCTTTTCTCTTATTTGTTTCCTTCTTTCTCTTTCTATTGCAGGTGTAACACATTTGTAGGGATAAATGGTTTGTGGATAAGTTTTTATTTTTATTTTTTATTTTTTAATAACATTGTGGATAAGTGTTTTGATAACACGTTTGCAGGGGTAAAACGTTTTTGGATAACGGACTACAGATTAGCCAAAACTAAAATCCTCATTATTTTAGAGAATTAAGTCTTAATATTTGAGATAGGTTTCAATTAGGCCCACCAAGTACCAACGCAAAAATGAGGGATGGTGTGAAAAAATTGGTGAAACTCTTGTTGAGTGTAATTAATCGTGAAAAATATTAGTAACACAAGTAATTTCACGCATAATTTCATAATTATAAGATGACTAACTATGAATGATAAAAAAATAAATGATGAGTCTATATAAAAATAACAGATAATTCATTAATGTCTATCACATAAAATGGTTGTAAGAATAAATGTAAAATTGGTTTTGTTCTGAAAATAACTCATTGGTTTTTTGTCACTTCAAAGTTCAAAGCAAGGATCACGTTTCGGATAGCTCCAATTTCAGTTAGATTATGATTCTCTATCAAAGGATTCCACTCGAATTTGAGCCACTAACAACATCATGACAAAAAGTCCAAAATTCATAAAAGAAAAGAAAAGAAATCCCAGTTGGCTTGAAAGATATTCTGGATGGATGAGTCTCCTTCAAAGTTCAAAGACCAGAGTCTTCAAATTGGAGTTCCCCAGGATATCCGAGGCATGTTATTTAGATTTCATAATACTATATATAGACGTAACTCTTTTCACAACAATTTTCATACAAATGATCAACGGTTAATGATGAATAACACATTCTAAATGTATCAACCACTTTTGTTTTTATTACTATTTTTCATTGACTATTTCAAACATATGTGAAAATATTGTTTTAAAAAAAAAAATGTATGTAGTACTACTGTTGGTCACCCATTCGTCACAGATTATTGAAATGAATATCCCAAAGGCTGTTTCATAATTTACCACTGTTTTAGAGTTTCTTATGCCTTAAAAAAGAAAAAGCAATTTTTAATTAGTGTATAAATGACTTCTGTTTTAGGCAATAATGTATAAATAACTTAAGTTTGGTGCACAAGCAACACAAACATGACACTTGTTTAAAATTGACCGTATTTCAGCATTGTGTCAACTCTAGAAGATTTTGATCATAGAATGAAAAAAATTATCTTATAAGACAGCTTTATAAGATATCTATTTCACAACATGTGTGAGTCTCACATGAATTTCACTTCCCAATTTTACAAATTGTGATAGATAGAGAGAAATTTCTAATGAGGTTGTCTCATATAAAAGATTGTCTCATAAAATGCATTCTCAAGAAGAGGATTTTATAAGGGTCAATTAAATTATTGACATGTGCAAGAATGAGGTGTTATGCACCCATTAATTTGTACCATAAAGGTTGGTGTTAGTATTTTCTTCTATTATCACTACTACTAGTGTATAACTCCATGCATATGCATAAGTACAATTGAAAATAATCACAATTATACATTTAATAAAAAAATTAATTATACATAATATTAGCTTACATTTTTTTAAACCATACATTTCTAAAATATGTAATGGTTTCTCAATATATACATACATATATATATATATATATATATATATATATATATATATGATTTAGAATTTAATTGGATTTAGACTTTTTGGCATTTTTCACCCAATAATTTAGTTGTCATAAAAATTAAAAAAATAAATGGACGTGTGGGGGAAAATTGAACTTCAATTAATATTCAATTTAGAATCTATTTGGATTTGGACCTTTTGATTTTTACACTCAATAATTCACTTGAAAAAAAAATTAAATGAAAAACATGAGACAAAATTGAAAAATTCAATTAAAATCTAATTGGATTTTCTCTAAACTTTGACTATTAATGTGTGTGTGTGTGTGTGTGTGTGTGTGTGTGTGTTTTCAATTAAAATCTAATTGGATACTTTGACTATTAATGTGTGTGTGTGTGTGGATTTGAAAGTTAAAGTTGGTGCTAGTAAATCGTGAATTGTAATCACAACTTTATTTGAGAGCAACAATGAATATAAAAATTTATTATCTTTTTTCATAACTTATTTTTAATGTAATCATTTTCATAACTTATTAAGGTATTAAATTTTTATTTAAAGTGACACTACTTTCACTTATTAGTAATAATACATTTGTCACCCATCACAACAAAACATGTTTTATTGCTAAAATTTTTAATCACTAAATATATTGTTCTTTAATTAAACCAATAGTTCAACTAATGATATCATGAAATCTTGAGTTGAAATGTTGATTTCATTCGAGTCACACAAAATCATCTACCCAGCTAATAGAATGTTAAGATCACCTGGGAGTTGGCCTAGTGATAAGAAGTTTTTGTGACCCGTCACACCTACAAATTCGAAAATTGTAGGTTCAAGTAGTGGTAAACCCTACTAGTGCCCAAGTAGTCCCATGCTATAATGCATTGCGGGGCAATGATCATGATTGTGAGCACCTTTTCTGCTTTAAAAAAAAAAATCACAATATCATGAAATTGTGAGTTGAAAAACTAATTTCATCCCATGGTTGAACCATTTTCAAAAAACAACAAATTTTCCTATGCTCCTAATCCACTATTAAGGCATTGAAGCCATTTTGAAAAATTATCAATAAGAAGGCTAAAATGCAAAAGCCGCCTTCTATGTTTCATAACTTTTTATTCCATTCCTCTAAGTTTGCATTTTGTCATTTCAGTTCTCTAAGTTTCAAATCTCCTCAATTGAGTCCTCCATTAAGTCACCATCCATATATGCTGTTAACCTACCCAAAACAACATCATTTTGGCTATAATTTAATATTTAATATTTATTTTATTATTTATTTCATAACTTAAGAAAGAAACGTCAACTAAAAAGAAACCCGTAAATTAAAATAACCCATTTACCCCACCTGCCTCATCAAAAGAACAAGAAAATCCCTAGCCTAACACAATATGTGAGAGACTTAGAGGGAGAAAGAGAGATTGAGAGGGAGAAGGATAGCAAGAGACAAAGAGGGACAAGGAGGTGTTGTCGGTGGCTCTGCCCTAGGGTTTCACACAACTCCACTTAAATAGGTCTACTTGGCCTTTGGCTAATTCTTTACTTGGCTTGGGCCAAGAAGAAGAGGAAGAAAAAGAGGAAGAAGAAGAAGAAGAAGCAATAGATGAAAGAATATATGATTAGGGAAAAAAAAATCTTTAAAGTGGGAAAAAAATATTCATAGCTCTTTGAATTATCAATGTAAGGACCTGATTTGATCCAGGGCCTGAATGGTTTAGACAATGGCCTAATGAGCCCAAAACAATGAATTTGTTAAAGAGTAGGCCTATTAGTGAACGTTCAATGAGTTAGGATGTTTATCACAATAGGCTAGTTAATATTTGAATGAGCAAAACAAATAGTTTGAAAAGGAAAATTGCTCCTCGGTCGGGTCCAAGGATGGTATATTCTTATATTCTTCTCTTAAACTTATACAAATATTCAAGTTCTTGGTTACATTGTTGTTTTTCTCTCGTTCTTATAATCCTCCCCCCTGTAAGGGAGTTCTTCCCTTTTATATTCCCTTCCCCTTTTTCATCTCAACCCTCCACATGTAAATCAGATTGCTAATCTCCTTGATACTTATCCCATTAACACCTTCCTAAAGTCTTTGTAAGTAGTCAAAGGCTGAAAGTTCTTGTTCGTGTTTCACTTCCACCTTAATGCGGCTAGAGGGTTTGATGTAGAGAATTCAATGCAAGGGTAACAACTTTTTTCCCGGATATTTCTTAATTCTCTATTGACTCATCTCTTTCTAAAGCTTATCCTCCCAAGCACATTTGCCCATTGTCCAAGACTTGTTGGGTGGTCGAACTTTAGGTCTCCACTCTGTTGGGCGAGGAGGGATCGCTCCTTGGACGACATCACCTGCTCATTGTGACCTGACCTCTTCCTCGGCCCAATAATCTATCTGTCTTCGCTAGTATTTATCCGGCCCCAAGCTGTTTAACGTCCTTAAGCGCGGCCCACAACCCAAAATCCTTATCTGGACCCTTCATTCCTACAATAACCCCTTAAAATCCTACTCTTTCTCTCCTCAAGAAAAGTGGGATTTTGATTTTAGGCAATCATACCTCCCATGCTTACTTTGTTTCTTCATGTGTTGTTGTCTTTTTGCCTGTAAATGAGCATGCTCTCGACTTTTCGGCATCCGGGACCACTTAGTATTGCATTGTCCTGTCCCCTATGTTCTACAAAGCAGATGAAGATCTTATGGTGGAGATTTGTTGTGGGGATTTGAGCAGGAACTCTCCCGCTGACTTATCCTACCCCTATATAAGTTGCTTGAAGAACCCGAATGTCCAACTTTTTGAACCTTCAACTCTCAAGAATTAGTCCGAGGTGCCCTTCCATACCTTCGTAAGTAACCTTTAGCCTACCTTCTTACACTTTATTCTTCTAATACACCCCCTCCCCCAATTCATGTCTCAAATGGGTAGATTTGCTGATTTGATAGACACCTCAGAGGGCATAAAGAACTTTAAAACCCATTACAACATACCAACTAAGGTTTCGATCATGCACGCGCCTTTAAGAGGAATGGCATGCTATGAGATCAAAAGGGGAGGTAGTAATCCCCATGATTGCCTTCATAGAGAGAGGGATGAGGATCCCTATGGGTAGAGTAACTAGGGGTTTTTTGATTGCTCACAGACATTGCCTGACCTAGTGTGTCCCAAACATGTTTAGGATATTAGGTAGTGTAAACGCCCTTAACGAGAAGATGGGTGTAAACCTCACCCATCATGATGTTAATTGGATGTATAATTGTCAGCACCTTAAAAGTTAGGGATACTACCTCAAACTAGGGTCCCAGGGTTAGGCTCATATCATGTGTAATGTCCTGTCAGTTAAAAAAAAATGTTAGGTCAGATTTTTGGTTTCCCACATGCCAAGCCCCACCTAACCCCACTACCCACCACTCCTTTTTCAATTCTCCCTTATCTCTTTGACCGGCTCCTTTCTTCTCATTTCCTTCTTTTTCTTATTTTTCATTTCCCCCTCTAGCAGCTTCTCTTCACTCCTTTAAACTCTCTTGCCGGCACCTCCGTATCACCATTTCCACCATCATTTTTTCGGCAAAATCACCGGAAAATTCTTGGGAACCCATAAATACCTTCACATCCTTTTTTTGAGGTAAAAATTTCTCACCATTTTGGTGAGTTTTGCACTTTTGTTTTGAGGTTATTTTTATCTAAGTTTTAACAATGACACCCATGTGATTAATGAGCATTGGAAGTGATATTTATGTGTTTTTATGTATGGGTTTAGTATTAATGGAATTATTTGATGTGTGGGTACATATTTTGTGCTATTGATGACTACTTAAGGTTTATGTATGGTGGAAAACTTAGGGGTTTTAAGTTATAATATGTGATGGTTGGTAAATTTAATTTTTCCATTGCCATTGGGTTTATTTGGAGTTAGTTGAAGTTCTAAATTTCTTGTCTTGGAGAATATATTGATTTTGCTTTCATGGGTCTCTTAATGATGTGGTGCAAATTTCATGGAAGCTAGACATAATGTTGGAGATGATATTAAATAGGTTAACTTTATAATTGGAGTTTATGCCTTGTGGATTAATTTGTTGAGAAACTATGGAAGTGGAATATATTATTATTGATGAGGTTAGATGCTAGGCTTGCCTAATTAAGTGATTATTTGGCAATTCCTAAATTGTGGCTAGAAGCAATTTCAAACTCTATACTTATTGTGATAGGTTTACTTGATATTGTATAGGTTCTAGTTAATCTCCTTGGAGCTTTGAGAATTAGGGATTTTGCGGTTGCGAGGTAAGTAGCTTTTTAATGGGATTTTTGGAAAATAACCATGTTTTATAAATGTTGTTTTTGGGGTCAAACACATTTTGGAAAATTATATATGGATTTCTTAAAAGTATTGTGTTGTGACCCTATTATATATGATTATATATGAAAATGCATCATATTTGGTATTGCATTTGGGGAAATGCATGAATTGTTGATATAGAAAAAATGAGCATCTTTTATTTAATCTTTGATAAGGAAATCTTGAACGTTATGGTATATTAGAAAATTTAAAGATGCTTATCTTGTCTTGTTATGTGGGAAATTGTTAGAAAATCTTTTGACAAGAATGAAGTTGAAAATCTTACAAACCTTGTGGAAGTTAGTTTCTTTAAGGTTTTTATGAAACTACCTTGATATGAACTATGTGTTTCAAAGTAATGTAACTTGTGAGTTTATGTGGTTTTAATACCATGTCATGTGTGATTTCTCGATGATCACCTGATTTGGTTTTAATAGTCTTTGTGACAACGGAATCAAATCCAGGTCAATGCCCTTTCACTTTGGATGACGTGTTCTTCCCTGCTGTCCATGGGGGGAAGAGGTTTCTTAATTGTGTGTGGATGAGGCTGTTGCCCATGGGGCCAAGAGACTACATGCAAGAGAGGTCCTATTTGACGCACTCTCTCTGCTGCCCATGGGGGGAGAGAAAAACCTTGAGGGTATGGGTGAGGTTGCTGTCCATGGGGCTAAGAGTCTACATACCAGAGAGGACAATATCATACCAGTTCTGAATGGGTGGATCCCCCGACCGGTCTATGCGATAGTATGGTATATTTGTGATAATTTATCTTATGCTAGATATTATGGCTTTGGAAAATTATGTTGTTGATACTCACAAATTATAATGTATGGTTTCAATGTATTTACTTTGAGAAACTTTGTGTTTCATTATTAAATCATTTTTGTCATTTTATTATTATTGAAGATGAAACTTGCATTTCCCCCACCCCCATTAATTATGCTACTTACTAGGCTCTGTCTCATTCTATTATTTTATAAACTTTTCAAAGTAAGCAACAATCTTTGAGACAACTTTTTGGTGGTTAATGGTAGTTAGACTAACTACTGATGGAGGCTAAACTTTTATAATGGAGATATTAGATGTTGTACATCTTAGAGTAGGCTTGACTCATTCTTTTGTGTATTATAGTGGTTGAGACTTTATTCCCACTAATGGGACAAGTTGATGATATGTAATTAATTATTTTGACCTCTATTCTTTTGTGGCCAATGGTCTTTGTAATTATTGCTTAGAGCTCTGACTTACTTTGAGAGTATATTCAATGGAATTTTTATGATAATTCTTGATATTAGTACTTGATATAATTTTTGGTGGATTGGATTGTCAAAAAGGAAAGAAAGAAAAAAATCTATAGGTACTTTGAGATGTCTTTCTCATGCTTTAGACCCTTTGAGGTTTGGGGTGTGACATCATGCCTCCCCAATACTAACAAAGGTATGGACTAAGACTTCTTAATTGTCTCGGGGGAATGGCATGATGGACTTCATTGCCCAACAAAAGAGGTGTCCAACAAGAGAGGGGACACCAGGTGGAGTCCTTAGGTTTAGGCTTCTTGTTCTAACATTGCCCATTTGTCACTAACAACTTCTTATTCCTCTCTTTGTAGTTTGTAAGTTTATTTTTCTTTATTCAATGATAATTCCCACTCTAACGACACTTTCATTTTTGAAATTTTTGCAGATTAGCACTTTATCGCCCACCCCCAACCTCAATCTTGTCAACGAGCCCAACCTGACAAGAATACTCCAGCCCGAGATCTTCATCCATACCAATGGGAAACTACAAGCAATTCACCTCATTCTTGGATACAAGCCCATCTCTACCAGCTTCCAAGCTCCTATGCACGTGATAAAAGTGAAGGATCCCTGGCTACACCAAATAAACATCGTCGTTCTAGGATTCCTTACTCGCCCCCTCTCGAAGGTACCCATTAGGTTGAGTTACCTACTTAGCATTGTGCTTGAGGAAGAGTCAACCTCCTCACACTTGGCTCTTGAAGAATTAGTCAAGGTAGTTGAAGTTTTGGATTCCGACGAGGACTTTAAAGCCTTTAACCAGCCTCGATCTCCAGAATCTCCAGGTGCAACATTCAGCCACCTTTCCCCTACTAAAGTCGGTAGTGCTCAAGAATCTTCCAACGTCCCCGACGTAATAATGCTATAGAGGAAGCCAAAGACCAGCTGGCTTGAGCTTCTTGAATCTCGTGCGGGAGGGTCACTCCCCAAGGTAGTCATCCGGACCTGACCTCTAATTCCCCTCCCCATCCATACTTCTTTGTCTAAGCCTGTAGACAAGAAAAGGAAATTGGACAGGAAGGGTAAAGATGTGGTTGAGGAAGGAGAAGTCATCCCCTCTAAAGATCTCGAGCCCTATAAATGGGCCAAAATAACTAAAGGGACACAAAAGAAGTCCTCAGGCGAGGGGGCGATCATGGAAAGGGTGCCCGATCATTGCCCTAGGGTCCAAATCTGGAACCCTCCCTTAGAATTGGATAGAACTCCTCTTCTCCTAGACTCTTCCATTAGAGACTTCCGAAAAGGGAAGAAAGGCTATGTGGCTGATGCCTTGGAGCAGCCACAACTATTGCCTCAAGATATGGCTGACTTGAGGACATTAAAGAAACATGAAGTATTTCTAACCCTAAAAAGGGATTTGGCTATGGTAATTTTTTTTTTTATTACTTTTACTAAGTATTCATGCTATTCTTGCTCTTAGAGAATTTATCATAACTTCTCTCTTTTCCTTTTTGAAGGTGATCCAAACAATGCATATCCCAAAGGAGTGGGTAGATAATACCCATAAACAAATGAAGGAGAAGGAAGTACGGTGCGTAGCTGCCGTTGAGGCATTCATTATGGCTGAGCAGAGGATTAAGGACCTTAATGTCAAACACTAAGGCAAATATGGACAAGAAGAGTGCGAAAGCAGCTCTAGTTGGGGCCGAGAGGCAAGCGGAGGATCAACGCCAACACTTGCGCGGGGTTAGGGATTAGTTGACCATTGCTAAAGAGTAGATAAATGCTCTGAAGAAGAAATTGGAGAAGGCAGAAGAGGCTACAGCCAAAGCCAAGCAGGATGGAATTGATACTGGGGTGAAGGAAACCGAGAAAAACCTTAGGATTCAGGTCACTGGAGTCTATAGAGGCTACTACCTCCAGGTGTGGAACGAAGCACCGAACCAAGCTAAGGTGGATCCTTCTTCAACACTAAGGAGGGCAGAAAATGTCTTTCATCCCTATTGCCTATCATGTGGCAGGCCCCTCTAGCTCCCAAGCTAAAGTTGCTCCCAAAGCACTTGTGTCCAGTTAAGTTGCCCCTGCTAGTGCTCTTCTAGCCCCAATTATCCCTTCCAAAGAGGCTGACCAAGCGGGCGCTATGAACAAAGATAAGGAGCCAACCAAAGAGAAAGCTCCTAAGCTAGCCAAGCTCCCACCTGCACCCAAGGACTCCTCCAAGGAGAAGGGAGCGTCCCAAGGCCAGGTACTTGTACTTGCCTCACTCCTCTTCACTACCAAGGAGGATCCTAAAAGCAAGGGTGCAACTCAAGCAACAGTGCCCGAGGCTTCTTCCCGGACTACGGCAAAAGCCAACCCTCCTCCTCCTAAGACTACCTAGGATTTTGCTTATATTTTGTTGCTTTTTTTAAAAGTATTCCTTTAATTATTTTTTTTTTAACATGTGCTCTCTTTGCCATTTCAAGGCTTTATCTAATGAAAAGTGCTAAGTTTCTTTGTATTTTCAGCGTGTTTATGTTAAACAAAATGTTATCCTATTGTTTAACATGGTTTAACTGCTGTAAACACAAATTATAACTTCTTCCAGTCAAAGCATAACATTGCCTTTAATCTTGACAAATATCTATGCAATTAGTAATCTAACAATTCAACTCCCATGCGACTCGTAATCTAATAAATTAACCTCCAAGCCATTGATAATTTACAACTTACCTTAGAAATAGAATTTATGTACCTGAGACATTTAGCTCAAAAGATTACGTGTGATTTAAGGCTCCATTCGTAAATTTAAATAAATGTGAAGTATTAATTTATCCAAGGCATGTAATCTGAGGAACCAGATATGACTAAAGTTTCACTTAACACTTAAAGGAATAGGAGGTGTTAATTTACCCGATGTATGAGGTCCGAGGAACCCATATATAACTAGGGTTCTGTTTAATACTTAGATAAATGATTGAAAGTATTAATTTACCCAAGGTATGTGGTCCGAAGAACTAGGCCTAATCGAGGTTTTGTTTAACACTTAGAAAATTAATTGAAAGTATTAACTTACCCAAGGTATGTGGTCCGAGGAACTAGGTATAATCGAGGTTTTATTTAACACTTAGATAAATAATTGAAAGTATTAATTTACCCAAGGTATGTGATCCGAGGAACCAGGCATAACCAAGGTTCTATTTAACACTTAGATAAATTATTGAAAGTATTAATTTACCCAAGGTATGTGGTTCGAGGATCCAGGCATGATCGAGGTTTTGTTTAACACTTAGATAAATGATTGAAAGTGCTAATTTATCCAAGGTATGTGGTCCGAGGAACTAAGCATAACCGAGGTTCTATTTAACACTTAGATAAATAATTGAAAGTATTAATTTTCCCAAGGTATGTGGTTCAAGGAACCGGACATAACCGAGGTTCTGTTTAACCCTTAGATAAATAATTGAAAGCATTAATTTACCCAAGGTATAAGTATGTGGTTCGAGGTACTAGACATGACTGAGGTTCTGTTTAACACTTAGATAGATGATTAAAAATATTAATTTACCCAAGGTATATGGTCAGAGGAATCAGGCATGACCGAGATTCTATTTAACACTTAGACAAACAGGAAGTATTTATTTACCTAAGGTATGTGGTTCAAGGAACTAGGTATGACTAAGATTTTGTTTAATACTTAGATAAATAGGATGAACAACATATAATAGTAGAAACAAAAAATGGTAGGACTGCCTTCATTAATAATAATACATTCGTAGGTTATTTACATTTCACAGTGTGTGGTATAACATTTTCATCTAAGTCTTCCAAAATGTAAGCACCTATACCAGCTACCGAGATGATGTGGTATGGCCCCATCGAATTGGGCCACAACTTCCCTATGATGGGTTCTTTTTAGTACCCACAACCTTTCTCAATACTAAGTCACCTGGTGCTAATGGCCTCATCCTTACACTCGTATCATACTTCTGCTTAAGCTTCTACCGATAATATGTCGATTAAACCATGGAGGCTTCTCTTCGTTCTTCAACCAAATCTAGGCTTCTCTCCAATAACTTATCATTGTTGTCCGGGGTGAACAAGTTTGTCCTCGATGTTGGAAACATAGTCTCTAAAGGGATCACGACTTCGGACCCATAAGTCATTAAAAAAAGTGTTTCCCCAATTGACCAATGATGAGTAGTCTAATATGTTCAAAGAACATTTGGTAGCTCTTCCACCCATCTATCTTTTGTCTCGTCCAACCTCTTCTTAAGCCCATTCACTATGACCTTGTTAATGGCTTGACTTCGCCCATTTACTTATGGATAAGCTAGAGTTGAATATCTGTTCTTAATGCCCAATTTATAGCAGTATCTCCTGAAGGTTTCTTTGTCAAACTGGAGCTTATTATCCGAGATGAGGGTGTGAGGAATCCTAAATCAAGTAACAATGTTTTTCCAAACAAACTTTTTTGTATCTATGTCCCTTATATTGGATAATGGCTCAACCTCCACCCACTTTGTGAACTAATCAATTCTGACCAAAAGCCATCTTCGATTTCCCACAGCCTTAGGAAATGGTCCTACAATATCCAAGCCCCACTGAGCAAATAGCCATGGACTAGAAAGAGGATTGAGTATGCCCCTAGGTTGATGAATGTTCAGAGCAAATCTCTAGCATTGATCACACTTTTTTACATACTCTTGTGCCTTTTTTTGCATATTTGGCCATCAATACTCTTGAGTAAGGGCTCTATGTGATAACGACCTATCCCCTATATGACTTCCACATATTCCCTCACACAACTCTTCTAAAAGTGGCTCCACCGCCTTAGGATGAACACAAAGTAAGTACGATCCAGAGAAAGAACGTTTGTACAACTTTTGCTCCTCGGACAACTAGAAACAAGGAGCTTTCCTCCGTATCTTTTCTGCCTCTCCCTTCTCATTAGGCAATACACCTTCCTTAAGAAATAAAACCAGCGGGTCCATCCAACTAGGTCCGACCATGATCCGGTGAACTTGGACCTTCTCCTTCTTCTCTTCAAATGGGCTTATACGGATCCTCAACAAGTATAACCCGAGGTAGATCTTATCCAAAAGAGGTTGCCAAAGTTGCCAAGGAATCAACATGTGTATTCCTACTTCTTGGGATTTGTTGTATGGTAAAAAATTCAAAACTTGATTTCAAGTGCGGAGCTTAATTCAAAAACCCTTGCATTCTCAAATCCCTAGCTTTCAACTCTCCTTTTACTTGTCCTACAATCAACCTTGAGTCCGAGAACACTTCAACAACCTTTCTTCCCATGTTCTGAACCAAAGCAATCCCTATAAGTAAAGCCTTATAATCAGCTTCATTGTTTGTGTCCAAGAAGCCTAACCTTAAAGATTTCTCAATGGTGATCTTGTTTGGGGACACTATAACCAGCCCCATTCCAGATCCCCTTTGATTTGCCACACCATTAACATATAACTTCCGAGGTGAGGGCCCTTATGGAGAAATTACCTGAACTTGCTTTCCTCCTAAGCTCTGTTCCTCATCCTTTACTTCCATTAAAGACTCGGTAAATTCTGCCACCAAATCTACAAGGACTTGCCTTCTAATGGAGGTCCGAGGCATATACTTTATATCAAACACCTCTAAGATTGTCCCTAACTTAGCAATTCTCCTTGTAAATCAGCCTTTCAAAGCAATGACTACAGAGGGAGTTGAGTCAAAACCACAATCGTATAAGCTTGAAAGTAATGGAGAAGTTTTCATGTAGCATGCACCACTGCCAAAATGACTTTCTCTAAGTGTTAATAACGAACTTATGCTTTGTGTAGTGACTTACTCACATAATAGATTGGCCACTGTACTCCATTCTCTACCCTTACCAGTACCAAACTAATCGTATGAGAAGCCATGGCAATGTAGACGAAAAGAATTTCTTCTTCCTCTGGTCCGGACATAATGGGTGGCCGAGATAGGTAATCCTTCAACTACTGAAAAGCTAGGGCACATTCTTCATTCCACTCAAACCCTGTTCACTTGTGCAAAAGTTGGAAGAATGGCCTACATCTGTCTACGAATCAAGAGATAAATCTATTTAAGGCTGCAGTCATTCCTGTCAACTTTTAGACTTCTCTGGGATTCCAAGGAGGTTGTAAACCATTGATTGCTTTAATCTGATCAAGGTTAACTTCAATCCCACGGTGGGTGACTATATAACCCAAAAACTTGCCTCGAATCGACACCAAAGGAACATTTAGAAGCATAAGGCACAATTTATGCTTTCTCAACACCTCAAAAATACTTCCGAAGTCATTCACATGCTCGGCCTCTACCTTGTTTTTCATTACCATGTCATCAATGTAGACTTCATTGTTCTTGTCGAGCAGGGGTTTAAACATTCTAGTTATTATCCTCTGGTAAGTAGACCTAGCACTCTTCAATCCAAATGGCATCACCTTATAATGATAATTCCTTGTGGACATTACAAGAGCAGTCTTCTCTTGGTCAATCAGAGCTAATGGTATTTGATGGTATCCTTGAAAGGCATCCAAAAAGCTTATCCAAGGATGACCAACCGTTGTATCCACTAACTGGTCTATCCGAGGTATTAGGAAGGGGTCCTTAGGGGAAGCTTTGTTTAGATCTATGAAATCTACACACACTCGCCATTTTCCATTCTTCTTTTTTACCACCACCATGTTGGTCAACCATTCTAGGTAAAAGACCTCTTTTATTGCCCCTACGCACTTAAGCTTCACCGCCTCTTCTTTGTTAGCATTAGAGTGTTCTTCAAAAGAGTTCCTAAGTGGTTGTTTCTTAGGGGTGGCAGATGGGTTAACATTCGGATAATGAAAAATGAAATTTGGATCCACCACAGGAACTTCATAAGCATTCCAAGCAAACACATCAACGTTCTTTTTAAGGAAAGCGACTAGCTCTTCCTTCTCTTGAGTAGACAAATTGAACTCCTACTTGAAAATACTTATCATCATCATTATCAATAGTGATCTTTTCCATCTCTTTGTATCTCGCCCCTTCAGGCACAGCGTCTAAGGACATTACTGTTTCCTTTGGTTGCTATAAAGCCCTTTTAGTGGTGGCCAAGGATTCACCCTTAGACTAATGTCTAATTGCCACAACTAAGCATTGTCTAGTTATAGCCTAACCGCCATTCAGCTCCTCAACCTAGTCCCCCGAGGGATACTTCACTTTTAAATGCATGGTTGAAGAAATAACCTACATGACATGAAGCTAAGGTCTTGCCATGATAGCAAAGATAGGGGAATATGTGTCCACCATGATAAAATCTACCTTTATGACTTTCAACCCCGCCTGAACAGGGAGTCTAATCTGGCCTCTTATGATAACTATCTTCCCATCAAACCCTACCAGAAGGGAATCATAGCTAACCAAATCTTTAGTCTTTAACTTAAGCCCTTTATACAAGTTAGGGTACATAATCAGACTCCACCGCCTTGATCCACCAAGACTCTTTTCACATTATACCCCCCTATCCGGAGGGTAACCACCAAGGCATCATCATATAGTTGAAAAGTTTCAACCTTTTCCTCAACAAAGAAGCTCAGAGCTAGTCGAACCTTCATTCTTCTCTACTTAGAATCGGGGATCAAATCCTTAGCATGTGGCCTTACTATAGACATAACCTTTGATGGATACGAGCTAATCGGACCTGGGGTAGCAAAAATAACACTAATTGTTCCCAAGGGTGGTCTTGAGGAAAGCATCCTTCTGGTGTGCCGACCCAACCTAACTTCCCCGCCTAGTGGGCTGATATAGGAATTGCTTTAACTTCCCAACTTTGACTAACTATTCCAGGTAATCACTTAATGTCTTACAATCTTTTGTAGTGCGTCCTCGGTCCTAATGGTACTGGCAATGAAGACTTTGATTACGCTTCATAAGGTCTCCTCTCATCTTATTTGATCACTTAAAATATGGCTCACTCTTTATCTTCTCCAAGATTTGGTGTACAAGCTCCCTGAACACTGTGTTAACTATTTGGGCAGTAGCAAGTCTAGTATGTCCAACAAAATCTCTCTAGGGCTGATTGTGTTATACTTCTTTGATCTAAAATCTCTTTGGTTGTGGGGAATTACCTTTGCCTTCCCCTTCCCTTGTTGCTGATCCTTTTCAAAACGTTTATACTCATCAATTCGGTCCATTAGGCGATGCATACTTTGAGTAGGCTTCCTAGTCAAGGACTTTCTCAAATCATGCTCGGTGGGTAGACCAACCTTAAACGTCCTTATAGTGACATCATCAAAATTTCCATTTATCTCATTAAAAATTTCTCAATATCCATCCGAGTATGTCTTTAGAGTCTTCCCCCCTCGCATAGCCATAGACAACAAGGAGTCCAAAGGACGAGAAACCCTACTGCAAGTGACAAATCAGTCCCTAAAGGCTCTAGTAAGCTCTTGAAAAGAGCTAATTGATCCTTTCTCCAACCCATCAAACCATTTCATCACCACTGGCCCCAAAATATATAGGAATACCTTGCACATCAAGGCCTCATTTTTTGAGTGAACAACCATTCTTTGGTTAAAACGACCGACATGATCCACTGGATCTGTCCTACCATTATACATGGTAAATGTTGGCTGGTTGAATCATGAAGGAAGTTTTCCCCTCTTAATCATCCGTGTAAATGGTGAATTCGAAATTTGATGCAAGGCCCTACTCATAGCATCATTCTCCAAACCCCTACAGGTCAGGCTTCTGCTCCTTCGTCTATGATGGCGTTCCTCATTATAAGAGAAAGACTCACAAGGAGAAGTCCTTGATCTGGGTCTATAATTGTCATCATCATCGGACTAAGACCTTGAACTTGAAGGAATCCCACTCCTTTGCTTATCGTGTAGCTTCCTTCGCAAATGATCTATCTCTAGTTTTAAGTTTCTGATATCTTCCCTATGAGACACATGGCTCCCACTTTTGGAATGTCTCCTACTGGTATGAGTTGTATGCACACTAACTTCACAATCTCTCCTTCATTCAAGATTAAGAAAATGATCTTAACGTTAAGATCCCACAGATTCTTCACGGTTTGGCCCTGAACCCACCATGATTGAACAAGCTCAAGAATGTTCAATCCCTATAGACAATGCCAATTGTAAGGATCTGATTGATCCATAGCCCGAATGGTTTAAACAATTGCCCAATGATCCCAAAACAATGAATTTGTTAGAGAGTGGGCCTATTACTGAACGTTCAATGAGTTAGGATGTTGATCACAATAGGCTAGTTAATATTTCAATGAGCAAAACAAATAGTTTGAAAAGGAAAATTGCTTCTCGATTAGGTCCGAGGATGGTATGTTCTTATATATTTCTCTTAAACTTATACAAATATTCAAGTTCTTGGTTACATAGTGGTTTTTCTTAAGTTCTTCTGATCCTCCCCCCTGTAAGGGAGTTCTTCCCTTTTATATTCCCTTCCCCTCTTTCATCTCAACCTCCACGTGTTGATCAGATTGCTAATCTCCTTGATACTTGTCCCATCAAAGACTTTCTTGTAGTCTTTGTGGGTAGCAGTAAGGCTAAAAGATACTATTTAGGTATCACTTCCACATTAATGCAGCCAGGGGGTTAGATGCAAAGCATTCAATATGGAGGTAGCAACTTTCTTTCAAGATATTTCTCTATTCTCTGTTGTCTCATCTCTTTCTAAAACTTATCCTCCCAAGCACGATTGTCTGTTGCCTAGTACTTGTTGGGTGGTCGGACTTTAGGCCTCCACTTTGTTGGCAGAGGAGGGATCACTCCTCGAACAATGTCACTTATTCATTGTGACTTGACCTCTTCCTCGTCCTAAGAATCTATTTGTCTTCACAAGTATTTATCTGTCCCCAGGCTATTCGACATCCTCAAGCGTGGCCCATGGCCCAAGATCCTTATTTGGGCCCTTCATCCCTACAATTACTATAAAATAGTTATTAAATATTGTTGTTAAGTGAATTTTAATTATTATTACATAGAATACTCTAATTCATTATTTATTACTTTTTGTTTTTACTCTTTTCAATTCTTTTATTTAACAATTCAATTATTTTGGATCAAATTGAGTCCTTACAGCAATAGACAATAGATAATTTGCAAGATTTAATTTTAGTAATAATAATTAATATTTTCATTATACTAAGAAAACATATGCCCAATGAACTTACAATTTATCTTTAATTCTCTTACTAATATTATGAATGAATTTTTGATAAGGAAGTCACATATTTACAAGATTTATCTCCTACCTAAGATTTATTATCTAAAAGAACTAGTGTTGATTAAAAAAAAAAAAAAAAAAAAAAAAAAACTTCTTTTTGGATCTTAAGGGCCCTTTTGGTCATAGTTTTCAAAAATTGTTGTTTAAAAAGATATGAAAATTGTGGTTTAAAAAGTGTTGTTGAAATACGTGTTTTTAGTGTGAGTAAAAAAAAAAAAAAGTGTTTGGTATCATAGTTTAAACAACATTTTTCAGTGTTCAAAAAATATAAAATATGTGTTTGGTATGTGTGTTTTAAATGATAAAAAAGTTGACCAATGTACTTAAATATTTTTTTTTAATCGGGGGAGAGAACATGCATTATATTCCCAGCTCCTCTCTTCCTTCTTCAAATCTTCTCTTCCCCGAGAGCAGAAAACAAAACCCACGGTGTAGTCCTTATCTCCATTGACGCTAAAGAAGGTCCACGGCTGGGCTTCACGTTCCTCGGCATCTCATCTCCACCGTCGGCACTCCAAGACCCAACAAGAAATCGAGCTTTTGTCGCCGCCATCGTCGACCCATTTTTTGATCCAGGTTCGAATCTCACTTTCACCTTGCTTGTGTGAGATTGATAGGGGTTATTGGTGATGCGGTGTGTGAGATTTTGACGCGTTTATGAATTCACTGTTAGGATTAATGGCATTGGGTCCGTGAGGGGTGAGGTGGAATGGCACTAGGTGGGTGAGAGTTCGGACTGTGTGATCTTCTTTGTACCAGGTATTTGGGTTTGGGGCGTGAAGAGATGAAAGTATAAAGAGGAGACAAAGATTCAAAAAAGCTGATCAGGTGGGCTCCTAAGTGTGTTCAATTTTATTACCAAAATGCCACTGAAAACACCTGTTTGTTGTTTAAAATCAGCTCCAAGCACATTCCAAAAAATGCTATTCAAACATGAGTTTTAGAGTAATAATTTTCAAATAACCCTATTTTGAAAACGGTGACCAAACACATTTTTTTAAATTTTGGACACTAGTGTTCAGTGTGTAATCACCGAACACTGTATTTGAAAAGGGTGACTAAACTGGTTCTAAGATATAAAAGATCTCATCATTTTTATCATAACTAGTCGCTAACTCGTGCGATGCACGGGAAAACTATTGTGTATAAAGATATAAAATGTTCTTTTTCTCTTCCTCTTTGATTGTACATTAGAATTCCAATCTTATAGTTTCCTATCTTTGATATGAAACATTTAATTACGTAATTAAAAATAGAAATCAAACTTAAGTTTAAAATAAAATGAAGAATTAAATCTTTAACATCCTCAATTATCCATAAAATGTATGAAACACAAATTTAAAGAACTACTTAATCATTATTTCAAATAAATTGAAAAAAAAAAAAAAAAAAAAACTTTAAAAAGTGTTTTTGTATCTTCTTCCTTTGTTGCTTTGTAATAATCACTAAATATGTCCTTTTGTTTTCCTTGAGCATAGATGTTGGTGTGAGTTGCACATTGCTTTGAACATCAACTTTTTGAAACTTTGTAGAATCACTACCTTGTTCACTTGATAAGTTGCTACTACATTCATTTGAAGTATCACCGATGTAAGCGACAATAAAACAGGTTGATAAATGTATTACAACATAAACAAATTAAATATCTAATTTGTAATTTTGTTATATTAAAAATACATGCTTTTGACATTTTATCAAGCTAAATTGCTTTGTCTGTATTTTCAAAAGATTCAAAAACTTTCTTGAGAGTGTAGAATTCCCATCCATACTTATGATTATAGTCATTTAGTTGTATTTGGAAAACAAATTCTATTCCATTCAGATTTTCTACTTGCACAGGAAGGACGACTTCTTCGGGCACCTAACAAAAGTAATATTTTTCAAATTATACACTCAAGTAAAACTTGGACAAAGATGTTCTACTGAAAAAAAAAAAAAAATTGTTCATAGCAATAAACGGGAGTTCTCTTGATCCATGTTTCCTACGGATGTCTCATAATGAGGTATGTACAAACTTTTTTTTGATTGGAAGTAAACTTAATGATGAATGTTGACTATTTTGAAGTATAAAATGTTATACATAACGGTCGGAAGCAAAACTGATTTAGTGATTGTGAAAATTTTGCAGATATTTGACATATTCACCAATAACTTATAAATCATTCCTTGGAAGTTGATCATGTCAGCAGAATGTGTGCTCAGTCCTTTGTTGCAACAATATTTAAAGAGAAGGCCAATAATATTTGATTGAAAAGTTCCATCTTTTTCAATAATTTTGATAGAGATTCATAGACCCAATAGTGAAACCCTTTTTGGAAAACCTTCAAGAAGGTTTCATGATGGCCAACTATCATATATTTTATACATAAGTAGGCTAGAAAAATTTAAAAAAAAAAAAAAAATTAGAGGAAAGTAGCAAACCTTGGTGGTGGTGTTGATAAAAGGCGAAGATTGAGGGGCGAGACTATAGCGCGCAATTGAGAGAGAATGAGCAACGATCAATCGACAATCTATATGAATTTCAAGCAATATATTTATTCAAAGAATCTAGCCATAGGAATCCAATTTTCAGCCAACATTCAAGAAACGTTAATAGAAGAAACCATTATGTTCAAAACTCTAATCATTAAAAAATCAAACCTACTTATCAATATCCCTTAAACTTTCAAATTGATAACCTTAGAGACCATTATGATTCAATTAATCTCCTTTCTACTATATAAACCTATCTCACCATCAATACCAATCTCAATTTCTAACATATGAATCATAAAAAATTCAAACCCATAGCTCAATTTCCACTAAAAATATTCAAATTGATTAAAGCTTTTCTTTCATGAGACAACTGATGACAACCAAAACAACAATAAATGAAATTTTCCGGTAGTTAGAATCACCAACAACAAACAGGCAAAAAACTTTCAAAGTTTCAATTTCATACTCTTATTCAAAAGAATTATAAGAATTGCAGCAACAACATAATTGCTTTGACTCTAATTATCTCTCTGCAATAGATTCTTCCACAATCTAAGAAGCTTTAATCTATATTTTATGCAAAGAAGTGACTCTTTGCACAAACTCATTGGGACCAGCAAATTTTAGTTGATTTGCCAATGCCATGTCAAACTAAAGTAGAATGGTCAATAATTGCAGAAATTTCGGTTCTAGAAAGCAATAAATTTCCTACAATTTTATTTTGATAAGTGAGTTAAACATGTGGAGCTAAAGTCAAAATGAAGATCTGTCCGCTTGTTTAGTCTCTAATAACTCATGATCTTTGAAAGAATTTATTTTTATTTTTTGGAGGAGGAGGGGTGCATTCTACATGGTATTCATGTTAAATAAAACATCAATCTATAAGAAAAATAATTTTAAGAATTGTTTACAGGAAAATAAAATTTATGCAAACAGCCTAAACATTTAGAAAATATAAAGATCAAACATTACAACCCAACTTACTTGTCACCAATAAATTTTGCCTGAGTGAAGTAGCCAAGAGAGAGCACCTCCATAAGATTATGTTGCTTATCAAGACCCCGTTGCCCAAATGAAATGCATAAGCCTGTGGCTGTCTAGAGTATTTCCCCTGTGTGCATTTAAGACATGTACTCTTGAATCGGAACCCCTGGATCAAAATGAAGCCAGGTGCATAACCCATGACTACTTGAAAAGCAATGACATTTGTGGCTTCATTAGAATAATCATTATTGATCTCCATCACATGAAATAGTATCTACACAGGGACAGAGCAGAAGCACTGCCACTCAAGTAAGCAATGCCTCCCCCATGTCGCCTAAGTCATCAACAAAAAAACCTGTCTGTCTTAGCCTGATTGCATCCATCAAGTAATACAAACCAACATGCAAAACCTAGAAATATCCCTAAAAATCACAAACTTGGTCATCCATAAAAATAAAAACAAATCTGGGTATCCATAAACTTGGTCATCAAAAACACGAAATTTAAACTCTAATCAACCACTAATCTATCCAAACCTACTCAGATCTCGAAATTTCAACTAAAAATTTTCTCAAATTTGAATCACATACACAGACCAAATTCAACAAATTCAATCAGAAAAATCAATTAGTACATACAATTCAAAAGAAACCAATACTATTTAATTTCAACAACCTATGTAAACAGATTAAATGGTTAGGACTGCCCATCGATTAATCGTAAAAATAAACTAATCAAGAAATTCAAAAACCTAAAACCAAAACCCTAAGTAGGAGTGGAAAATTTTAATTAAACCCTAAGTGGGTTTGAAAGAAAACAGAGGCGGATGCTAACAAATGTTTAATTTCAACAACCTATGTAAACAGATTAAATGGTTAGGACTACCCATCGATTAATCATAAAAATAAACTAATCAAGAAATTCAAAAACCTAAAACCAAAACCCTAAGTAGGAGTGGAAAATTTTAATTAAAACACTAAGTGGGTTTGAAAGAAAACAGAGGCGGATGCTAACAGATGTTTAATTTCAACAACCTATGTAAAATGTGATTAAATGGTTAGGACTCGCCCATCGATTAATCATAAAAATAAACTAATTAAGAAATTCAAAAACCTAAAACCAAAACCCTAAGTAGGAGTGGAAAATTTTAAGAAGCAATTTGAATCTATATATCTACCAAAATTGAAAACCCAAAGAGTGAGAGAGAAAACCTGAATTACCGAGTGTTCCAAAGAGAGAGAAAAACCTTCAAGCAAACCCATCCGTGCAAATGGGTGGAAGTGGAGAGTTGTCTCTTGGGTCAATCCGCCACAGATCTCAATGGTGTTGTGGAGCCTCTCTGCCGAGTGCATTGTGTAGTCGTTATTCTCATGTTTGTGAAACAATGGAGAAGAAAGTCATTATCGGGTTTTTTGTGTTGAAGAGAAACAGAGGTTTTTTATGACAAAGAAGTGGAATGGGGAAGGAGAAGGGGAACGGGAGAAATAGAAAATCAGAATTTAGTTTTTTTTTTGGTATTATTGGGTTTTATGTATTATCGGGGTTTTTAAAAAAAAATAGAATTTTTGTTTCTTTTTTTTAAATAATGCTGACGTGAAAATTTGTGAGAGTTTCAAAAGTTTCGGTTTTATATATATATATATATATATATTTATATAGATAGATGATCAAAATAAAAAATATTTACAAAAAGTTCCTTTGTCAACTCTTCCGACACAAGTTTAAATAATTAAAAAAAAAAATTCTTAAAGCCACGACAACCGATGCGAAAGGAAATATCTTATGTTGCATAAGTGGTTCACCCACTGTTCACATGTGATATGTGATGATTACGCTTTTGTGGACACGCCACTTTCAAATCCACTAACTCAATCATGATGTCGGTAAGAGCCTTTTTTTTTTTTTTTTTTTTTTTGGAAGGGGGTGTGTAAAATAAGAGCATTTATTTTAAGCTAGTTAATCAAAAAAGCTCAGTCCCATCCCATGCCCACACTTCCAAAAAAAAAAAAAAAACAAGCCGACTGCGTACTATCACTATTTTGTATAAAATGATGACAATAATCATTTCGGTAAATTTTTACAGACCAAAATTGGGAATTGAGTTCATTTTTTAAATAATATAATTAGTAATTAAGGTTTTGAAATTATATTTTTTATTAGTATCTCGAGTTTAAAAGACTCGATTTAAGGTTTATAAATCGAGTTTTTGAGACTCAATTTTTATGAATTGATTACATCTGATGTGGTATTTTTTCCAAGTGGCCTCTACCTGGAAGTCGAGTCTTAGAGACTCGATTTCTAACCCAAAAAAATTTTTAAAAATTTTAAGTCTCATGTACAAGCTGAAATACCCAAAAACAAATTTAAGAAATCCCAAACACATCAATCCCAATCCTAGAGACTCAGATTAGAAGGAGAGAAAGAGCTCACCTCACCAGCGCGGCCTGGGGCTCGTGCGGCCTAGCTAGGTCGTGCGCAACTTGGGGGCTTGCGCGGCTTGGGTTGCGCGCAGCCTAGGTCTAGCACGGTGGTGGTTTGCCTGGGTTGCGTACGGTGGTTTGAAGCCAATTTGAAGCCACCCACTTCGATCTCGATCTTTTCTCTCTTTGTTTTTTTTTTTTTTTTTTTTTTTTTTTTTTTTTTTTTTGTTTTCTCCGGGTTCTTCTTTGATGTTCTGGTGGTTCCTCTCTGATTTGTTCTTATTTATAAGGGTTATAAATTGAGTCTTAGAGACTCGATTTCTATGTGGTCACCACGTGGAAAAATATGTCATATCGGACATAATCAAAGCATGCAATTCGAGTCTTTGAAACTCAATTTATAGGCCAAAATCAAGTCTTATAGACTCAAGATGCTAGTAAATAATATAGTTTAAGAACTGGAACTACTAACTATATAATTGGAAAATTATGGTTAAATTCCCATTTTCGCCTTTTTACAGTGATAGTGATGCATTCTACATTATGTGTTGTGGGTTTTGAACATTCCACCCCTTTATTCTTGGAAATTTAAGAGGATGTTAGTTACACCCTTTCAAACAATAATTTTTAGTTTTTACATAATATTACATATATTTTTACACATTTTTTACCCATACATATTTCTATACATGTTTTCAAATAACAAAACACATATTTTTAAGTGCATGTACCAAACACCTCCTAAATATTCATAGCAATCCAAGATAATTTTGGTAAAATTTTTGTATTGCATTGTAGTTTAGCATTCAGTATAAAAAAAAATGGGTAGGGTAGAATCTTTATAGTTTTACTTAAAAATAACTTATATTAGTTTATATATAATTGTGTAAATTTATAAGTTTATTATAATAACATTGTAAATTTACACGGTCACTATTTATTTTTATATTTAGTAGTTTTTATTTTTTTTTTTTTTTTTTATGTATTTATGTATCTTGATGGTGAAAAAATAAAATAAATGTTGGTTGTTACATGTGAAGAAAGAGAAATAATTTTAAAAATAAGAAAAATTAATATTTTAATGAAATGTAAAATAAAATTATTATATCTGATGCGGGTGTCTTGTCAGAGCTTTTTGAAATTTCCATTATTTGTCAATATAGTTAGTAATATATAACTTAGAAATTAAAGAAAATTTTCTTCATCGGCCCCCCTCAAATTGTAGAATTTGCTCCTTCAAGCTTAGATAGAGTTTTGAACTAACCTAATAAGAGTAAACCCCCTTTAAAAAATAACAATAAAAAGAAGAAGAAAAAAAATTTGTCTACCCCATTGCAACGCCACCTTGCCTTACCATGCAGTCTTCAATCGTCTGCTAAACTCCACTCCTAAACTAGTCCAACCGATGGTATAACTCTCAATCTACGTCTCTATCTTTGTTTTCTTTCTCGCACTATTGTTCTATCTGCTATCACTGATATAAAGCAGTTCACAAATGATATTTACCTATTAGACCGACTAATAAAAGTAAAGACTCTGGCTGAATGTATTGTAAAGGCAAAAATACATTTTTTTGTTCCTATATTTTGAGCCAATTTTCATTTTAGTCCCTAATTGATTTTGTACCTACATCTATCCCTGAAATTAGAAAATCGTTTTTGTTTAGGTCCTTGCTATCAACCCACTAATAGAAAATTCCTATGTGGCAAACGAAGTGCACTACTATTTGCACAATAAATGCTAACGTGGCTAATAAAATAATAGTAAAATATTTATTTGATTTTTAAAAATGCTATGTTGGCATTTAAAAATTAAAAAATTACAAAAAAATTAAAGACAAAATTCTGAATTTCTAATTTTTTAAATTTAATTAAAGTAACTTAAAAAAAAAAAAAAAAAAAACCTTTTCCTGTTCTTTTCATCCGATCCGCCTGCCTGAAATCATTTTTCTTTTGGTTTTAATGTTTCATCCTCTCTCTCTCTCTCTCTCCCCATAAACAATCTCTTCAAGCTGTATAAAACCACCACAAGTCACTATTCATCAAGGTGTGTTTGGGTTTCTAAATTTGTGGTTTTGGTTTGTAGATTTTAATCAATAATAAGGTTTTGTGGATCAGTTAAGGCAACAAGATTGGCGATCACGATACGACTAACCTTTTGTAGGGAAAAGAAACTAGGATGCACCAAAAAGAGCGTAAGAGGAGTGAACAATAATAATAAGGATCTCTTTCTACGTGTTAAGTTATAAAGATTTAGAATTAAATATTTAGAATCATTATTGTATTGTGTTGGCAAACCAAGAACAAAACATGTCTAGTCTAGGTATTTAGGCAATGCTTAAATAAGGTCATTTCAAGTTTTGAAGTTCAACTAATTGTAGAAAAGAAAAGTGAAGTTTTGCCTTTCTCGACCGATCGAAAATCGCAAGCACGCTTTTTGTAGAATTTTTAAATAGGCCCAAAGCCCGTGAAAAAGTTTAGGGTTTTACTTAAACTTCTCTACATATAAAAGAAAAACCCTAACCACGTTTTGAGGGTGTGGAAGAAGACTTGTGTGTTACTCTTTGTGAGATTTGAGAGATTTTGTACCTTCTAACTACACAAGAATCTACTAGAGCCAAAACTACAATCAAGCATTTAGTAGAACTAGTTGCTGCATCAAGATCAACAAGTGAAGGTGATCTGAAACCTTTGAGTGGGATCTCAAAGTCACAAGCAAGGCGGTTTGTGTTGTTATCAATCCAAGAAGAGAAGAAGTTCGTGGATTCAGAGCTTACACGTAGTTGTGTTAGCAAGTTACTATTGGAAGTAGCATTAGATTTAGGGTTAAATCTTTTGTAAAAACTTCAATTTTTTTATAGTGGATTTGGTTTACCTAGAGGATAGTTAGGTCAAATCCTCCCCAAGTTTTTACCTTGAAATGGTTAGTTTCATTGGTTTTATTGGGTCATCATACTGTGGTATTATTTATTTTCCGCTGCTTTGTATGATATGATTTATTATTTTTTAACCTAGATTTGAATAATTGATTTAAGTAATCACTTAGTTAATATATTAAGTTAAAAAATCTACTTTAAGGGGCATAAATGAACACACACTACCATCTTTCCCAATTTCTATCAATATTTTCATTTGTTCGTAGCAACTCGATTTTGGCCCCAAAATTTGTTTGCACTAGAATTGGGAGGGACAAAATTCTTTATCTAATTCTATGTCTAACATTTATTGTGCCAACAAATGTTAAACAAAGACGGGGTAGTTGTCGATATCGTATTTTGTTCGACCCCGATTCACGTGTCAAAACAAAGACACAAAAATATAATATAAAAAAGAGTGCAAATACATAAGTTTTAAAGCCAAAAAGGGAAAAATAAATAAATAAATAAAACATGTTTAAACAGTGAATTAAAAAGTCACAATGGTTGAAAAAATCATTTTACAAAAAATCTGACGAAAACCCTAATTGGGTATGGTCAAAAGTTGACATTTTGACCGAACAGTTGGACTTTAGACTGTCTTGTAGATCATATTTTTTCCCTCAAAGTGATTGTTTATAGGCCAAAATCAGACCTAAAATAGATAAGATATCACAAAAATACCAAACCCTAATAAAGTCATTATTGTATTTTTTAGGAAAACTGACATGTTAGATTCTAAAAATTTAGAACAATTGACAAATCGATAACACAAACTTGTTTAGATATAGATCCTAGAGTCTATAGGTATTAATAGACAATGCTCAAGGTGATTCAAGTCAAGATTCAAAAACAAGTAAGCTGCAGAAAGAAAAGTTCGAAACTGCTCAGTTCAACCGATCGAGAAATAGGCTCGATCGATCAAAACACGTATTTACAGAATTCTATTTCAACCCAAACTCTACTTAAATGTATTGGGCTTCAAGTAAAACACTGCTAGTATATAAAGGGAACCCTAAGCATGTTTTTACAAGACTTTTTAGAGAGAGAACAATGTGCCTCTTTTGTATTTAGAGTTTTGTACCCAAAAATTCTCTCATGTCTTCTACCGACGTAATTCCTTGAAGAATCTCAAGATCCGGTGTTATAAAAGTTGTTGCCTTCTCTAATCATCAAAGGTGCTGATGATCTAAACTTTCAAGGATGGTCTTGCAGTCACAAACAAGAGAGTTTGTGTTTTTTATCACAAGTATGGGTGCTTGTGTTTCAAAGGTCAAGGAAAGAAGTAGTCCGTGGACTCGAAGTTATCATGGGGTCGTAGTAGTAAATTTTCTACTTGAGGTAGCAATTGGATGTTAGTAGTCTAAGTCTTATTGTAAAACTTCAATTCTTTTATAGTGGATTTGTTTTACCTTGAAGATAGTCAGATTAAATCCTCCCCAAGTTTTTTACTGGTTGGTTTTCCCGAGTTATTATATCGTTGTGTTTTTTTATATTTTTGCATTATTTACATGATATGATTTACTTGCATTAACCTAGATCTAAATAATTTATCTAAGTTATCACTTGACTAAATAACTAGTTTAAACAACTTATGTTTTAAGGGGTCTAAAAACGTACAAGATAGTTTTTTACTCAAATTTGCAAAATAAAGTATACTGATTGGGCAAGAACTACAACAAATGGGCTAGACCATCTTGAAAAACAAGGTCTTAGCTAATTTTTACCAAAAGGACTCGTTGATATAGGCTCCAGATTAAATGATATGAATTTTTCAATGGAAGATGTTCAGAATTTTTCAGCTTTCCGACATAGCTCCAAATCAAATGAGGCCAAAACCATTGGAAACTAGTCATCTAGAGTTTTCCGTACATATAACATTTGCAGAAAATGGAGCTCAAAGACCTCTAAACAGCTGCCCAAAAATTGGGCTAGAAGTCGGAAAAATATGAAAAATGCTCACAAAGGCGCCGCCTAAGCCCTCAATTAATTTGTTCTCTGCTAATGTTCTTGGCTCACAACAGGATATTCTAGGAGTAGTCTGTCGTTATGATGGACTGGGCCTTCCTCTTTATCTATTGTTATGCTACGAGTTCCTGGCCGAGGATGCAACTCACGGGCCGAACTTCCCTTCCCGAGGATTATGGCATATCAAAGTGTTTAAAAAAACCAATCAAAACACTAGACAACAGAAAAGGTGCAAATCGGATCACCCACACTAGATCTTTGTAACTTTTGTTAGTTGTGAACTTGTAATGTTCGATATTCCAAAATATACGTTTCAAGAAAAGACAGCGTCTTAAACAGCAATCAAAGATTGACACTAAAGTTATTAAAAAAATAAAAAAGATTGGCACAAAAAAAAAATCTTCTAAATAAACTCAAGCTTAGCGTTGTGTGTGTGTGTGTGTATATATATATATATACACCCTCTTGTTCCAAGGTAGTTTCTAGTTAGTCGTAACAATATTTAGGCTTTGCAATAAGCTTAGCGTTGTGTCTATGGCATGTGATTAATTAAGAACGGGGTGATGAGCTTGTCGACTACGTCCCTGGAGTTTCTACTACATCCCTGGACTTTACATATGGAGATGGTCGACTAGTCTTGCCTGGAGTCCTGGAAGGTTTTTCAAGCGTGTCCAATAAAGCGCAGTATCTTCTATTCACCACCTTTCACGAACTTGAAGCTCAAGCCATTGACACTTTTAAAGCCAACTTTCCTATCCCTGTCTACCCTATTGGTCCCGCCATACCTTACTTAGAACTTGAAGAAAAGAGTCCTTCTATAACTAATGCTAACAATGGAGTCAACTATCTCTAGTGGCTTGATTCTCAACCTTCATGTTCAGTGTTGTACATCTCAATGGGAAGTTTCCTTTCGGTTTCGGATGCCCAAATGGATGAAATTATTGGTGGTATAAGGGACAAAGTGGTGTTCGATGCTTGTGGGTGTCACCTAGAGAAACTGGTTGGTTCAAGGATTGTGTGGGTTTGAAGATGTGTTTCTAGTTGCCATGGGAGACTAGTTAAGAAATTAGAAGGGGAGCAAACTATTTTTTTTTCCTATTTTCCTATACTCATTTTCTAGACTTGCATTTTTATGAACCTTCACATTCACCTCAAAGAAAGGCTTCATGTCTCTTAGTGCCTATTTTCAAAGGGAGCCCTAAATAATTCACTTAATTAGGAACGCCTTGTTGAAGATCCATGACATGAGATAGATGAGTTCTATCTCGGGTTGTTGCATTTTTAGCTTTTTACTTAAGAACATGTCGGATTTAGCACCACTTTTCCCGATCACCTCATATATCTGTCGAGCCGTTCCTTAAGACAAATAAGGAGGTTATCTAAAATTGCAAATGAGAAAAATCATCTGTCCACTTGCTGCAAGTACGCCCCATCACTGGTCCTCGGACTCATGCCTATGGGGAAACCAAGTACACGCAGAAAAAACAATAAGTTTTGGATAGAACCAAGGCCTTGCATGGTCCTCGGACTCAAGCCTATGGGGAAACCAAGTACACGCAGAAAAAACAATAAGTTTTGAACAGAACCAAAATCTTGCATGGTCCTCGGACTCAAGCCTATGGGGAAACCAAGTACACGCAGAAAAAACAATAAGTTTTGGACAGAACCAAGGCCTTGCATGGTCCTCGGACTCAAGCCTATGGGGAAACCAAGTACACAAAGAAAAAACTATAAGTTTTGGACAGAACCAAGGCCTTGCATGGTCCTCGGACTCAAGCCTATGGGGAAACTAAGTACTTAAAAGAAAAACTACATTACATGGACCTTGGAATCTATCCGAGGAGAACTCTCCATTAACAATGGGGTTAACTCCTCAACTGCATGGATTCTCAAGTCTGCTCTCGGATCCTCAACACCAAAGGGATTGATGCAATATATAGCAATATGTTACCAAAAGCACAATCGGAGTCCCTTATCGCTCGATTACCCCCTCGGATGAATTGTTTAGAGTCTATCGTTCTCGGATGGTCTCCTCGCACTTATTACGTAATATTCAACTGTTATCTCGGTTAGTTTCCTAAGTTTAATTTATTGTGAGTTATCGTTATTATGCCTGGTAATGTCGTTAAGTTAATATTAGTTGGATTATGTTTTAAGTTTTCCTGCTCTAAGTATCATTGAAGAAAAACACACATGGAGCACACCCATTCACAAAGTAGTGTTGCAAAAAAGAAAAATATTCAAAACAAGTAAATAAATTTCCCTTTTATTAAAATAAAAAATAGTACAACAGACAATGAAAAGCTGGAATCAGCTTATATTAAAGCTAACTACATAATTGAAAAGAAAGATACAAGAGAATAAGATAAAGCCGAGAAGGTAGCACAGAGGAGAGGTTGGTCACTGCTTCAAGACTTTGTTCAAGGAAAACCATTCTCGGTTTTTACATGCCCATAACTCAGGCAGCAAAAGAACCCAATGTAGGGCCTGCACCATTGAAGAAAAGGTGCAGAGAGCGCCCGACTTCAGGCTAGCGCAGCTGAAAAAAAGGTGCAGGGAACCCAACTTGAGGCCCACATCGTTGAAGAGAAGGTGCCGGGAACCGGAAGTTGAGGAGCTTACACCAAAATTTGCCTGCAACAAGGCGGACGGCGTTGATGACGGAAGATCTTTCTTCCGACACACCAAAAATCAGCGTGACCAGAACCTGCTTCGGATTTTGACTAAAAGAGGGGAGGGTACCGTCCCCACCATGTCCAGGCGGGAAGACACTTTAAATCTGTGCCTCCCCCGCCTAGGCCATATCACTTTACGTCTTGGAAGGGTCCGGTGCCTCTGTGGCGGGTGAAGTTCCTCCACCTCTACCCAATCCTCGGACATATGGCGCAAAGGGAAGATGACACCGGAGGAGGGAAATGGGTGTGGACAAAGGATTATGATTCTCAAGAGAGTAGAAGGGTTTGTATGCCAAGAGAGCAACCACCTGTCCTACTTATATAGAGAGTGAGGAGGTGTCATGTAATTTAATTTGAACAGATTCCCAAGACGCGCTGCAGACAAGGCAGCTCTGGCTCAATTTCCCACACCATCCACAACCGTAGGATCTCAAGATCCTCGGGAAGGCGCGCTTCGATTGTTGAAACTTCAGAGTACTCGCGAACGAAAGGATGACTCTTGACTTGGCATGTCTCCCACGTGAATGTAAAAACACAAGTATGAGTGGAGTGCAGAACTTGAACAAGCCGTGATGTGGGCCCAAAGTCACCAAAACCCTCCTCCCCAACTAAAAGTCGGGCAACAAGATTTTGAGGGGCTATTGTGGGCCAGAAAATTCATGGCCCAAGCCCGCCCTATATCAAGGCTTAGGGCCTGATCTGAGGAGACCTATTGTCAAGGACGAGTTTAATGCACGGGTAGGATAAGTGAAAAGACTGCCAATCTTGTGGCGAGAGAACTCTGTGCCTGACAAGCCCCTATTCTTAACCATGCTATTCAACATTTACGTCTACTTCCAACCACTTGAGGTATGGGCTGATAGGACAAGTCCTCCGCCCCGAAGGTAAAACTTACACGTGGACCCTAAAGAGAGGGAGGAATACGAGTATAAAAGGAAACGAAAGCCAAGAGAAGAAAAGAGAAAAGAGGAAGGAGGGGAAGAACCTGATGCTCCTCGGACAAAGTCCGAGGAGTCTAATCCCTCAGGCTACTAGGGCTTGGATGTTCAGGCCGAACCCTTTTTCTATATGAGCCCCCCTAAAATCGGGACCGGACCATCGCCCCGTGATCAAAGGCAAGCCTTTTAAGCCCATTCTCTACAAATCATATTGTGAGGGATCTTTTACGAATGAGCCCAACGTCATTCTTGGGCTGTTAAATAATCGTGTTCCTACAATTGGCGCCGTCTGTGGGAAGGCTTGCGCATTGGCCCAGGTGGCGATGAAGTCAACTCTCTAGCAAGTAGAGGTTCGCGGGGTTTCCTCTCTCTCCGCGACATGCGATTCTTTGCTCCGACCTAAACTTCATTGGGGGCTACGCCCTGCAATGCCAACGGCGCGGGCAACTCTAGGGGCTTCCGGCCTCAAGCCAACTTTCCTCGCCATGGTCTAGGGGCTGACCTTCGAAAAACAAATAAATACACAGAAGATAAATAAAACAAAAAAAAAAAAAAAAAAACAATAAGTTTTGGACAGAACCAATGCCTTGCATGGTCCTCGGACTCAAGCCTATGGGGAAACCAAGTACACGCAGAAAAAACAATAAGTTTTGGACAGAACCAAGGCCTTGCATGGTCCTCGGACTCAAGCCTATGGGGAAACCAAGTACACGCAGAAAAAACAATAAGTTTTGAACAGAACCAAGGTCTTGCATGGTCCTCGGACTCAAGCCTATGGGGAAACCAAGTACACGCAGAAAAAACAATAAGTTTTGGACAGAACCAAGACCTTGCATGGTCCTCGGACTCAAGCCTATGGGGAAACCAAGTACACAAAGAAAAAACTATAAGTTTTGGACAGAACCAAGGCCTTGCATGGTCCTCGGACTCAAGCCGATGGGGAAACTAAGTACTTAAAAGAAAAACTACATTACATGGACCTTGGAATCTATCCGAGGAGAACTCTCCATTAACAATGGGGTTAACTCCTCAATTGCATGGATTCTCAAGTCTGCTCTCGAATCCTCGGCACCAAAGGGATTGATGCAATATATAGCAATATGTTACCAAAAGCACAATCGGAGCCCCTTATCGCTCGATTACCCCCTCGGATGAATTGTTTAGAGTCTATCGTTCTCGGATGGTCTCCTCGCACTTATTACGAATATTCAAAATCTGTTATCTCGGTTAGTTTCCTAAGTTTAATTTATTGTGAGTTATCGTTATTATGCCTGGTAATGTCGTTAAGTTAATATTAGTTGGATTATGTTTTAAGTTTTCCTGCTCTAAGTATCATTGAAGAAAAACACACATGGAGCACACCCATTCACAAAGTAGTGTTGCAAAAAGAAAAATATTCAAACAAGTAAATAAATTTCCCTTTTATTAAAATAAAAAATAGTACAACAGACAATGAAAAGTGGAATCAGCTTATATTAAAGCTAACTACATAATTGAAAAGAAAGATACAAGAGAATAAGATAAAGCCGAGAAGGTAGCACGGAGGAGAGGTTGGCTGCTGCTTCAAGACTTTGTTCAAGGAAAACCATTCTCGGTACTTTTACATGCCCATAACTCAGGCAGAAAAAGAACCCAACGTGGGGCCTGCACCATTGAAGAAAAGGTGCGAGAGCGCCCGACTTCAGGCTAAGCGCGACTGAAAAAAAGTGCAGGGGGAACCCAACTTGAGGCCCACATCGTTGAAGAGAAGGTGCGGGAACCGGAAGTTGAGGAGCCTACACCAAAATTTGCTGCAACAAGGCGGAGACGGCGTTGATGGCGGAAGATCTTTCTTCCGACACACCAAAAATCTGGCGTGACGAACACTCGCGGATTTTGACTAAAAGAGGAGAGGTACCGTCCCACCATGTCCAAAGCGGGAAGACACTTTAAATCTGTGCCTCCCCCGCCCAAGCCATATCACTTTACGTCTTGGAAGGGTCCGGTGCCTCTGTGGCGGGTGAAGTTCCTCCACCTCTACCCAATCCTCGGACATATGGCGGAAAGGGAAGATGACACCGGAGGAGGGAAATGGGTATGGACAAAGGATTATGATTCTCAAGAGAGTAGAAGGGTTTGTATGCCAAGAGAGCAACCACCTGTCCTACTTATATAGAGAGTGAGGAGGTGTCATGTAATTTAATTTGAACAGATTCCCAAGACGCGCTGCCGACAAGGCGGCTCGGCTTAATTTCCCACACCATCCACAACCGTAGGATCTCAAGATCCTCGGGAAGGCGCGCTCGATTGTTGAAACTTCGAGTACTCGCGAACGAAAGGATGACTCTTGACTTGGCATGTCTCCCACGTGAATGTAAAAACACAAGTATGAGTGGAGTGCGAACTTGAACAAGCCGTGATGTGGGCCCAAAGTCACCAAAACCCTCCTCCCCAACTAAAAGTCGGGCAACAAGATTTTGAGGGGCTATTGTGGGCCAGAAAATTCATGGCCCAAGCCCGCCCTATATCAAGGCTCGGGGCCTGATCCGAGGAGACCTATTGTCAAGGACGAGTTTAATGCACTTTGGTAGGATAAGTGAAAAGACCGCCAATACCGTGTGGCGAGAACTCGTGCACGACAAGCCCCTATTCTTGACCATGCTATTCAACCTTTACGTCTACTCCCAACCACTTGAGGTATGGGCCGATAGGACAAGTCCTCCGCCTCGAAGGTAAAACTTACACGTGGACCCTAAAGAGAGGGAGGAATACGGGTATAAAAGGAAACGAAAGCCAAGAGAAGAAAAGAGAAAAAAGGAAGGAGGGGAAGAACGTGATGCTCCTCGGACAAAGTCCGAGGAGTCCAATCCCTTAGGCTACGACGCCGTAGGGCTTGGATGTTCGGGCCGAACCCTTTTTCTACATGAGCCCTCTTAAAATCGGGACCGGACCATCGCTCCGTGATCAAAGGCAAGCCTTTTAAGCCCATTCTCTACAAATCATATTGTGAGTGATCTTTTACGAATGAGCCCAACGTCATTCTTGGGCCGTTAAATAATCGTGTCCCTACAACTGAGTTTATAAATGGATTTTTGAACTTTTTGTATATTATCTTAATAATTTTTTTTTTTTTTTTTATAGTTTTGATGCATTCACTAATTTATTTGTATTTAAATTAATTATAATAGTAAGTAAATTGTTGGCCTTTAGTTGAATCTCAAATTGTTTTTAAATCTTAGTAATTTCAATAGAAACATGTAATGTTCAAATTAATTCCTCTTTTCTCAACTATCCAATTATCCAAAAAGTCAAAAATCAAAACTATAATAGAAGCAATACTGTCATATAGGTGATATTATCGTTGTCGGCTCAACCATAGAAACAATTGATGCAATAGCTTAAGGCCGCCAAATAAAAGAAAGCCCCTCAATGTAAATTGATTCTAGCTCCTTCACCTAGGAAAAAAATTTACGGCGTCACTAATAGAAATAAATTGATATGAAGAGCGAAAATTAAGGACGCTTGAAGAGGGAAAATTGGGCCCTTTTGTAACCGATGGTATATAAAAAAAATTAAAGCCCCCTTTCTCAAAACATAGAAATTGAAGAGATAATGTTCCTATTTAAAATCTGAATTAATAATTTTGTAAATAATTTCATTATTAGAAACTAACATTTATTACTTGAATCTATAGAAAAAAATAGACAAAAAAAAACATTCTCTCCTTCTTAAATCTCAAGAAATCAAATATAGTATTGATTAGTATTTTTTTCCCCTGCTCACCTTGCTTCTCTCTAGTCTCCAACTTGATTCTATTTTTATAGCATTCTTCGTTGTTGGCTAGCTACTCTTCTTTGATCTTCATTCAGGTTTGCTTCTATTTGCTCTTCCCTTTTTTTTTTTTATTCTTCTTGCTACAAGGTTTTTTTTTTTTTTTACTTGTTGCCGGGTTTCGCTGACTTGGATTTCTCTCTTTTTTTCTTTTATTAAGGAATTGGAACTAAACACTCTCTAACATAGTCAACATCCAGAACTTTTTACTAAACTTTTAAAAATTTGAATATTTTTCTCCAAAGTACAAGTTGTATATGTTTATAGCTGGGAAGCATCCCACCTTTTTCTATGCTATGAGTTATCATGTCAATCTGCAAGAGTTTTCAGAAATCAGAACCCATGTGAATTGCAGACTTTTTTTTTTTTTTTTTTTTTTGAGAAACGTGAATTGCAATTTCACATTTTCAGAAGATCTTGAAGAAAGAAGCACAAATCATCAGTTCAGCTACACGTTGAAGGCTGTGCACGTGCTACTTGTCGGTTAGATAAGAGTTTTCATTTGCTTGCTCTGTCTATTGACGAATGCTAGTAACTTTTTCATCATTCTATTTTGTTCGTTATCTATTTTATTTTAAAATGTTTCAAAATATTATTTCGTTTTTAAAAATAAAAATCATTAATTTATTAATATTTCTATTTTATAAATTATTCATTTTTTATAAATTTATTTAAGAATAGTTTTAAAAATTTATACATTTTTAAAAGATAGATAAAACAATAAATAATGTTTCTTAAAAAATTTGACTTTTAAAATAAAACAAAAGAAGTAGTATTTTACTCAATATTTATCAAAAGAAGAGTTATGAGTAATAAAGAAAAAATAATAAGCCAATGTGATTTTATATCTTTATTAGCCATAATTTACGGTTTGACAAATTGTGACAAAAATTATCTTAATCGTATTCATTTAGTATTCACTGTAGAGACCGTATATATACAGCCTTGATGTATTATTCAATTCATTGAGTAAGATGAGCAAGTTTTATTTAGTTCTTTAGTTTTTCATACACACATCACTACATATAATCTATTCTCTCTCACTTCAGTCCATCTTGCTCGGACTACTTTGTAGTAGTTTCGTTTGTATTACCATTCCTCAATCTCATCAGTTTCCATCAAAATGGATCCTGCAAAAACAGAACAGCCTGAGCCAACCGTCTGCCACCTGGTGGCTATGCCGTATCCCGGTCGCAGCCACATCAACGCTATGATGAATTCGTGCAAGCTTCTGGCTTCAAAAACCGCCGATATTCTCATCAGCTTCGTCGTCACCGAAGAGTGGCTCGGATTCATCAGCTCAGAGCCAAAGCCACCGGCTCAGATACGCTTCGCCACCGTACCCAATTGCATACCTTCCGAGGTGGGTCGTGGGAAAGATTTTCCGGGCTTTCTGAAAGCTGTGAATACGAAGATGGAAGTTCACTTTGAGGAGCTCCTGGACCGGCTTCAGCCGCCGGTGAAAGCCATCGTGGCTGATACTTATGTGTATTGGGCTATCTGCTTGGGGAACCGAAGGAATATTCCAGTGGCCTCACTTTTTCCTATGCCGGCGATGGTGTTCTCAGTGTTTCATCATTTTGAACTGCTCGTGCAGAACCAGCATTTCCCGGTTGATTTGTCAGGTGCGTCTCAAAACTATATTTTTACTGTATCTATATTATATTATTATTATTATTTTATTTACAATGTAAAATTTTTATTTTAAATTAATCTGAGAATGTATATAAGTGTGGAACTCACTCTTAAAAATTTGAATCCACTTTTTATTGTCTACATTTTACAAACATTTATATTTGTAGAGTAACTATCATATCAAAAATGTGTACTAATATATTACTCACTCATTTAAAGAAAATATTTATTGGAAAAGAAAAAATAATGTTTTGACAGTTTTTTCATTCATAATAAAATGATGTTAATTTTTTTTTTAAATAAATTGTTCACCGTTGACTTAAGGATAACCATTAGCATGACCTATTAATAAATACTTTAAAAATACTTATTAATTGGACCCAATAATAAAACTAGGAAAGACCACCCAAAGATATCTTTTAGCCAAAAATGCAATTTACATTTGATGATTTTATTTAAAAATAATTTTAGTTCTATAAGTTGTCGATTATTTTAGTTTAATAATTTTGTCAAAAAAATGATTTTATCCGAAAATTTTGTACAAAGATTATTTTATTTAGTAATAATTTAATGTTGCTAAAGGGACAAACTTCAAATTAAATAACTAAAATGGTTTTCAGACAAAGATACAAGACTAAAATGATTTTTAGTCTATGGGTGTATTGCATTATTATTTTAAGATAAATTACTTTTTAAAAAATTGATTATGGATATCTATTCGTTCATATTTATATCTATATTTCAAAATAACTAATTATTAATTAATTATATATATATATATATATATATATATATTGTTTAGAATGTGAACCAGCTATTAATTGATTGAAGTAGTGACTTAATGGTTGCACCAAATCATTATATTAGATTAATAAACATCAGTAATTGACATTAAACTTTTTTTTATTCCATGTTCATTACAATTTTGATAACAAGGACCATTGTGTACATTAACATTATATATTAAATATTTTCTTTATTGACAAAATTTGACTTCAAACGTGTTTGGAACCTTAGGATTTAATTACTAATAAAAAGATGATATGTATCTCATCATCTACATGACAAAGATTAATCCATCTTTTCATTAGTATTTGAAACCAAACATTTTCCTCTTCTATGCTGCAAAAATTATATATATTATATTATATATTCTTGAATTGACTAAAAAAATTTAATTGAGTTAGGTAAGTAGGACAAAACAGTTCTTAGCAAAGAAAAGGACCAAACAGTTAAAAGTCGTAATCTCGTATAAACAAGGTGGTTGCCAATTAATATTAGTTGGGAAGAAGGGCTTTTTTTTTTTTTTTTTGGCTAAATAGTTGGGAAAAAGTTGTTACTCTTACTCTTACACACACTTAACTCGTTTATATGAGGTGGTCATCAAATCAAAGTCCAAACAGTCAACCAATATGGTACAAGACCCACAAACTGCTTTTTTTCCCTCTCAAGGTTTTGTATATTAGCAATGATAGATATTCCATATCACCGGAAGTGATTATCAAAAAAATATCTTCAACTGCGTTAAAAGATTGGGCCCAAAAGATGCCACTAAAGAAGCTTAAGCTTCGCATTGTATCCCTTTCTTGGTTTTTAAGCTTCATGTTCCAAGGCAGTTTATAGTATTTAGGCTTTTCACTTACACTACTTTCTATGTGTTTAATTAAGAACGGGGTGATGAGCTTGTGGACTACATCCCCGGAGTTTCTACTATCCGTATTGCCGATCTTCCCACCTTTACATATGGAGATGGTCGACTAGTCTTGCCTGGAGTCCTGGAAGGTATTTCAAGCGTGTCCAATAAAGCGCAAGATCTTCTCTTCACCACCTTTGACGAACTTGAAGCTAAAGCCATTGACGCCATAAAAGCCAACTTTCCTATCCCTGTCTACCCTATTGGTCCTGCCATACCTTACTTAGAACTTGAAGAAAAGAATGCTTCTTTAACTAATTCTAACAATGGTGTTATTGTTAACTATCTCCAGGGGCTTGATTCTCAACCTCCATGTTCGGTGTTATACATCTCAATGGGAAGTTTCCTTTCGGTTTCAAATGCCCAAATGGATGAAATTATTGGTGGTATAAGGGACAGTGGTGTTCGGTGCTTGTGGGTGTCACGTGGAGAAACTGCGCAGTTCAAGGATTGTAGTGGTGATATGAGCCTAGTGGTGTCTTGGTGTGACCAATCAAGGTGTTGTGCCACTCTTCAATAGGAGGGTTTTGGACACATTGTGGCTGGAATTCCACTCTTGAGGTCTGTTTTTGCTTTGGTGTTCCAATGCTTACTTTTCCTATATTTTGGGATCAAGTCCCAATCAAGAAACACATTGTGGAGGATTGGAAGATTGGATGGAAGGTTAAGAAAGATGTTGGAGTTGTGACAAGAGGTGAAATTTCAGAGCTTGTGAAAAGGTTTATGGATAACAAAAGCGATGAGATGAATGCGATGAGGAAAAGAGCAAAAGAATTTCAGAAGTCAAGTCGACGAGCAATTGCGAATGGTGGGTCATCTGATGCAAATCTTAATGCTTTTATTAGAAATATTTCAGAAGGCCACGGTCATTAAGCAAATTCTATTGTATTGTATTCATTAATCAATTGATTTGTAGGAGTTGACTGTAATTTCATTTAAGATCGTGCGCTTTCGGACACTTCATTGTTCAACAATTTCCTAAAAAATAAAATTGAAGTCACACCCAAGATGCACCAGAAATTATTAAGGGAAAAGATTCTAAACAACTTTATCTTTCTCTCACTTACAATAACGCGTGCTAAAATTTTTATCTTTTTTTGGTTTAATGTCAAAACTTTCCCTTTATCTCACGGTATTTATGCATTTCCCAATCACTAATATAGCTAAGAGTGATGATACCTACCACCGCTCCTCCTTTGGTGTGATGGTCACTCTATAAGTATAAATGCTTGTAGGGTGTGAGGGACAAGGTCCAGGATTCAAGTTTTCGGGAGGGAGTTTCACACACATATACCAAAAAAAAAAAAAAAAAAAAAAAATTGATGATACCTAGTACCGCATACAAACTCACAAACTAATGATTCCAATACTATTTTATTTTTATTTTATTTATTTATTATTATTATTATTTTTTTATTGTGCTAGGTATCATTACATCCCTAGCTATATTGGTGGCTGGCAAATACACAAATATCATTGGTTAAGCACATAAGCTTCAAATTGGGATGAAGGGAAAGTTTTGACATTAAACCAAAAAAAAAAAAAAAAAAAACTCTAAGCACACACATAGTGTGTGCAATGAGGCTAGTATATAAATTAATGTCTTACATGTGCATTTTTGCTTAAAGTTTACTTCAATTTTATTCTGAAACTGGACAATATATATAAATTAATGTCATACATGTGCAAAAAGAATTTTATCATATAGATCTCATCATACACACTATGTGTGTGCTTAGAAGCTTTTCGGTGCTTTCGTTTGGCAAATCCTAAATTAGCATCAGTCTTAGGTCTATCAAGTTCACTTTATTTCTCATCATTTTCAGTGCTTTCAATTGAAACATACATATATATATATATATATATATATATATATATTAATACCAGCAGCTTGTCAACTCGTTGACTTCTTCTTCTTCTTCAATCTTCAGTAAAAGGTTAAACCAAATTCATCAAAATAAATCCATTCAGTATACATGGATCCCACCGCTGCTGAACCAACTGCTGTACACCACACGGTGGCAATGCCATTCCCATTACATGGCCACATCAACGCCATGATGAGTTTAAGTAAATTAACTGCAATTGCACCTAATCTCAATCCAAGTCCAACACTTTAACTTATAAAACTCCCTTCCCATTATTTTTTTCAAGAATCTATTTGAAATCCGCTTATTTTGTTAAAACTGAAAGTTTTTTGTTGAAAGTACAGTAGATAAAGGTAAAAATTAGTTAAAATAGTATAATAAGATTTATAAAAGTAGCAAAAATATGTTAATATAATAAAATAAGTTGGTAAAATTAATTATGCCAAATGGACGTGGCACTAGTTATTGATTCTGAAACAGGACATGTTTGTAATCATGCCAGACAACAACCGCACTAGTCATTGATTCTGAAATAGGACATGTTTGTAATTACGTGGCTTGAATCAACTGGTTTTAAGTGACTGTAATTATGTGCTTCATTACTATTAAGTATTAACAAGTAACTGGGAAGGTACCATTGCTCGCAAGATTATCTATTATTAATCATTTACATTGTACCATAATGATATCATTTACATTGTCACATAGTGTTGATAAAAAGATAGGCCAAGAAATTATTATCATTATTATTATTATTTATTTTTAATTTATTTTTTCAAAACAAAAACAAATTTCACTCTTTGTTATGTTATCTGCTACAAGAATCTCCCTCAAATATCCTTTCTCTAGCTTTTGACACCCGAAACTTCTAAAAATCCAATAAAGCATTTAAAACCAGTTGATTCCCCTAGCAATACGAAAGAAGAATCATGACTTCTACAATGGCCTGATTGGCTGATTTATTTTGAAGATGGGCTAGACCATAACTATTAACTAGACATGTCCAAGAGAAAGAGATTACTTCGAGAAAGAGATTAATTAGCTAATTTGGAGACTGAATTAGCGCTTAATTAGCTAATTTATCATATAGCACGATTGATAAATTGTAATAGCTTCTAAACTTGTCAAAAAATTCACAACTAATGCTCTCATAGACATCAACTTAAATACGCTACAGTTTAGGGGGAAAAAAAAGTATAGCTTGGGGGAAAATCACCTGAAAGTATAGCTTGTAGGCCATCCAATAAAAGTTATGAACTTCATTGGTTCATCTAATGAAAATCATTATAAGTGAAACCATATAGACAAGGATTACTACACCCCTCAATAAAAAAAAAAAGAAAAGAAGATGAAAGAAAAGATCATGCCTCTACAGTCTTTATGAAACAAGATATTAGGATATGTCACTTGAATAAATTTCCAAATCATTACAACCGAAACCATATATAAATTCGATACAACATACCAGGATTTTCATCTAAAAGTAATACATATATTTATATATATATATATATATATATATATAATCAAAAATTTAGTCAAATTGACAGAAGTCCTTATGCGCATCCAATAATTGAAAACCTCCTATGAAAATCCTCTCCATTTAGCAACCAGACAAAGTATAAGCAGAACATAAGTGTCATCTTCTACAGACATGTTAATTGTTATCATTTGCATATATATGAAAACTTGAGTTAGTTTGGTATTACAATCAAAACAAAAAGTAATAGCAATTCACTCATTAATAATCAGTATAATTGGAGTTCCTCCTTGTATTTTCTAGAAGGCATGTCACCAATGATTATGAAGTATAGACATGGTAGAGACTACACAGTCTCTAGTTTTCACATGTAAAAAATTTATGAGGATAATTTCTCTTGCTTTTGCCTGCATTACACAAGATGAATATGAAAATTAGCATGATACTTGCACACTTACGAATGGGATGTCATTATAGGTCTGAAACATCTACCTTAGCAAAATCCTTGAAGTTGGAAATCAAAAACCTCATGAAACGAGGTTGGATTTAGTTTCTATTAGACAATTGGTGGATTAATTAAGGAATATGCACTGTTTCTTCCAAGAAATTAACTAAATAGTAACAAAAATTGTTTCCTTTACTATATTTTTATATTCACTAAACATAGAAGTTGAGCTAGGAAAGTTAGCGCTCAAAAAATTTAGATATAAAACAAACAGAACGACTTCTCGTCTGCTTTCTCAACATCTAAAGAGGACTTTAACACAATTTTAAAAACGAATTATAAAAAATAGAACAACAGCAATTTCTCTTACTATAAAAACGAATAACAATCTTATTATAAAACAAAGACCAAAATGAGAACATCATATTGAAGTTAATTATCAAACAAAAAAAACATTATAGCAAACATATTGAGAGTAATATTCATGTACCCTAGAAGAGGGCAATCATAAAGCAATTTAGAACAAACATGATCAAATGCAAAAATATATTTGAATAGTTTTGAGACCATGAAAACTCAAACTCGTTCATCATGAAATCCCAAAATTGAATTACATTTTTTTTCTTCTAGTAATGAGATGGACATAAATAAATAAATAATAAGAATAATATGAATAAAAAAAAACTCATTTTGAGTTCATACCCTTTGGATCTGGGCTACTAATGTTCACCTCTCATATGCTTCAGTTTTGTCCTTTAGCTCTAGATTCACTCTCTATCTCTTGCACTTTTTTGATTGGGTTTTGACAGACAGACTTAAGTCATGACCAAAAGAATGGTTAAAACACTCAAGAAATTAGCTATTCATTGAAGGCCATATTGATCAATTTGTGGATAGAGAACAATTGAAAATTTATAAGGAAAAAAAGATGAGAGGCGAGGAGGTAGAAATCTATTGGTGACTATCAAAATTCCATATAATAGCATTTGAAGAGTCTAGATTAATGGAGAGACATACGGTAGTGTTGGAGATAAAGTAACACTTGAATCTAAGGAGATGCTTAATGAATGTCAATTGGTAAATCGAAAAAAAAAAAATTGAAAGAAAGAAAGAAAAAAAAAAACAAATGAATATAAATATACACACACACAATTAAGAATAGGATTCTGAAATAGGACCAAACAATCTACCTTAGCAAAACCCTTAGAGCAGTACAAGAGTAAAGCTTGAGAATATATTTCCTATATAGTCTATATCATTTATTCAACTGCTTGTATGATATAGTATCTATTGATTTGGATAGAGTCCTCTCCTTTTTCTTTTCCATTTTTTTTTTTTTAATGGCATGAAACTTCACCAAAGCAAGATTTTTTGGACCCACTCCGAATTTGGATAGAATTGAAATAATCTTATTTTAGGAATTTAAATACAATTATTGAAATTTTATGGATTAAATTATAGAATGGTCAAATTGCAAAAGTCAAATAGTAATTTACCTAAGAAATATATATATATATATATATATATATATATAGTGAAGATAATAAACAATATATTTTAGGGCTATTGGGCCCAGGAGCTCATTTTCTATGTGTATATTGAGCCTAAGGCCCAAGTCGAAGATGGGGGGTCATCCGAGAAGGAGTAAACATTGTCAAGGGAGCCCGTGTTAGTAAATAAAGAAGTTAGTTTTGATCATAATGGCCCAGGAGGTTGGGCCGAGGATGAATGTTTTCTCGACTAACCAAAGCCGAGGTCCATAGAGGTGGTCTCGTCGTCCGGGGGGCACTTCAGGAAAGTTCTGTTAATTCGGATAAGCATTATAGGATCATATTTTTTTTTATTAAAATCTTGGGATTTTAAATCCAAACCCCTTTTCTTTAAAAGAAAGACCCTTGAAAATTTTTCAATCAACCTTTTCCTCCAATTTATTTTATTTTATTTTTTGTGGAATTGGTGTTCTTATACAATACATACATACGTACATACATACATATATATATATATATATATATATATATATGTGTGTGTGTGTGTGTGTGTGTGTGTGTGTGTGTGTATGTGTGTGTGTATATATATATATATTCAAAACAAACTACTTTTTCTTAAAAATTTTATTATCAAAATAAAAATCATGGAATTTTTAAATCTAAACCCTTTAAGGAAAACCCATGAAACATTTTTTAAAAAAATCAATCTTTACCCCCAAAATTCTTTTTCTTTTAGAATAGGTATTTTTGCAAAATGATTTTCAAAGCAAACTCTTTTTTAAAAAACAAAAGCCATGGGAATGTTCGGATCCCCTCCTTGAAAAAAAAAAAAAAAAAAAAAAAATCCCACGGACACCCTTTTTCTCTAAATCAACTCTTTTCCCAAAGCCCCTTTCTAAAAAGCTGTTGTTTTCACTAAAAATTTTCAAAACCCAAACTTTGCTTATTCAAAAGAAAACCTTTTGTCATCTCTTGTAAAAATTGATAAAAACATGGTTTCCAATTGAAACATGGAAACCCTTTTCTCAAAATAAAAAGTTTTTAAAACTTTTTTTACTCTATCTAAAAAAAAAAAAAAAAAAAAAAGAGAAAGGTTTTTCCAACCTCTTTTCTCTAAAGCCAAGGTTATTTTTTATAAAATGGGGTCCTTTTTATGAAAACAAAAAATCTTTTAAGTATTGTACAAAGAAAACGGGCAAACTTTTTTTTTTTTTTTTTTTTTTTTTTTTCAAACAATCTATTCTCAAAATAATTTGTGCATTTCTTTTTAGGCAAGTTTTGAAGCTTTTCATCTTTAAATCCAAGCATTGTTATTTTAAATCTTTTCTTTCTTAGAATTGCATCTTTTAGGGATTTTTACCTATGGTTCAATTTCATAAAACCAATAAGCACCAATCAAGCATACATGATTCCTTCCATTTTATTGGCACTAATGTTTCTTCCTATTGTGTTTTTCACATGACAAATGAGAAAAATGTAGTGGATGACAACAATGTATTATTCTTCCTACTCAATCTCTTTTGTTTTTACATTGTAAATAGTCATGTTGTAAAGAATCATGCTAAATATATGGTATATAAGTATCCACATGTTAAATATTTAGTATATAAATATTCACATGCTAACATATGTATTATTTCTTGCAACGTGGTAAAATGCTTCTCACATGTTATGTATATATATACTTCACATGCTTTGTTTGTAAATAAATCCTTGAAATAAATATTCACATGCTACGTTATAAATAAATAAATACTCACATGTGTATATATATATATATATATATATATTTTTTTTTTTTGTACAGAACTTTAAAAAAAAAATTGCTAAGTATCTTATTTTTTCACTAAAAAGATAAAGTTAGACTTAAATTAAAATAGGGTACTATCCTTTGGATAGGTGGTGTGAGGTGCCTAATATATTTCCCACATATAACTAAACTTCTGAATTCAAGATCTTTGGTTTGAGACTCTTGGTTTACCTTAATTAATAAACCCTTTAAATTGGTTTAGTTAATTAAGTAACTTAAAATGAATTAGATAAATAGGTGACTAATCTCACCTAATACAAAACTAATGGTTGGTGGCAACTCCTAAAATAAAAATAAGAAAAAGGGACTAACACGCACACCTCATCCTAAAGACATATGCACACAAAGTGTCATGTTGCTAAGTATCTAATGTGCAATAAACCAAAAAACAGAAGCCCTCTCACAAAGGCCCTTCTATTTAAGAAATTTTTTGGGTGTCCACAAGGCCAAGTTATTAATTAGGTCTATTGTGAAAGCTTTATGTTAATCAAACAAGCATCAATATCATGCATAGCGGAAAATAAATATGACACAGGATATAATGACCTAGGAAACCAATAAAACCAAACTAGTTTCATAGGAAAAACCTAAGGGGACTAATCCCAAGATGAACAAAACCACTATCATATAAAGATTTACAATCAAAATAACCTTATTCGTTGAAAATATAACTATAGTTACCAAACCGAGTTACAATCCCATAGACGTCTCGATAAAAATCATTTGTTGCATAACCTCTAGTCCATGACTTCAAAATCCCATAAAAGATTTGGATCTCTAGCACCTTTAATAACTAGTATGAGGCAGCAACTTCTACAATACTGAATCTTGAGTGTCTTGAAGAATATTATCGTGAAGATATGAGAGTTTCAAAGTGGTTTTTGCTTACATTTAAAACCCTAAATTCAACAATTAGTGTTCTTTTATCTAATCTTATAGTTCCAATTATATGAAAAATAGATATCATAATCTTAAAAGTTAATGATAAAAATAATTTGGAGTATGAAAGTTCATAAGAAATAGGCTTGGGAAATATTAGGAAATTAAATTTTGTAATTTTGTAGGCTAGTTAGTAGGACTTAAAAAAAAGGTGGTGGTGGTGGTGAAAATGATATTTCCTCATCTTTTTGAACATATAAAGAATGTAGAGAATTTTGAAAGAAAATTATTTTCTTTTGAAAATTTGGACACCCAAAGCTTTGAAATGAGTACTAGTTTGACTTCTTCCTGAAATAAAATATAATGATAAGATATGGCGTTTTTAAGTTTATGATATCGGTGTATGAATAATTGGGATAACATTAGATAAGAAAAACGATTTCTAAGAGTTAAATTTAGGGTTTTAAGAAGTAGGGTAAAGATATTTTTTTCCTCTAAATAGACTTTTGGTCAAAGAACGGACAAGAATTTGGAGAGACAAGAAAACTTTTAAATGATTTTTTTTTTTAATATAACGATTTTGTGACTTCCGTTTAGTATATTGGCGAATTTGTTGAAGTTGTAAATTGTGTTGTGGTTTCTGGAGTTCTCAAGAAAAAAAAAAAATCTCTTTTAATTTACTTAATTTATTGTCTTGTTGTAATTATATTAGGGTTTGATAAGAAAAATTCAAATTCCAATTCTATTCATGATTATTATTCACTATATAATTCAATTTCTTAAATGTTTGGTATTCGGTCTTATTTAATGTTCACGTGATTATGTATAATTTAGTTTAAAGCTAATGATTTCCCATTGTTTTAATTTGTGCCTTTGGTATGTTTCAAATTATTCAACGCGTGTTCAATGCATGCATACTTCAAATTAAAAATAGCACACTGTAGATTTATGGTTCATAGGGTTTATGGAATTCTGTCTGAATATGTGTATACATGTGTGTATGGTGCTTAAATATATAGCATGGATAGTTGTATTCACATCTTCTTTGAATCCAAGCGCCACTTTCTTAGTTGCGTGCACTCGGGTCTCAATATTTCATTGGGGCAAATCAAAACTTGAGAATAATTGAACTTGAATAAACTTCGGACTTCTCCATAATTATTTCATTCAACAAATACATTATTTAAATAGGGCACTCTAAATACCAAAACTCCCTATAATATAGAAACAACTTAAAGATCAATACTTCTTGAAACCATGTTACACACCAAACATAATAACAACTTAATTTGGCTAACTAATAACGCTCAGCTTGTTATTTAATTTAAATAACCTAAATATTCAAAGTACAATTAACCACCTTATCACTTTATCTTCAAATGTCCCCCACATAATACATTTGTTGCCCTATCTTCAATGTGTGTCATTAAGAAGATGTGTCAAAAGGAGTCGCTATTAGGTACAAATTATTTCTTCTCCTACAGAATAATCCAAAACTCTCAGACATTTCAAGTTTTTTTGGTTTGATTTCATTTGGGAGTTTCCAATTAAAGTGATATAAAAACTAAGAAAGAACAAGTTAAATACTTGCAAGAGCAAATAATATGCCTGGACATATCCTCCTACCACCTCCAGATGGAATGAATTCAAAGTTGGACCCTTTAAAATCAATGAGAGAACCTTGGACCCTTTCTGGGCGAAAGCAATCAGCATCAATCCAATATTTGGTATCTCTCCCTATGGCCCATGCATTAATGATTACTTTGGTGTTGTTTGGTATCTCATACCCATTAATTTCACATTTTTCTCTTGATTCTCTTTTGATCAAGGCACCAGGAGGGTGTAATCGCAAAGTTTCTTTTACTACTAATTTCAAGTAATCTAGCTTTTGAATGTTTGCCTCATCAAAACTTCTCCACCCTTCAAGGATTTGTCGCACTTCGGCTTGTGCCTTCCTCATTACTCTTGGGTTTTTCAATAATTCTGACATTGCCCATTCGATTGTAGTTGCTGTAGTCTCAGTTCCTGCAGCAAAGACCTCCTAGAAAATGATGTGTTAAATTACAATCAGGTTGTGTTTACATGAATTTCCCTTCAAAGTTCCTAATTCTTCTGTGACTTTGGTGTTGATTATTGTTACGTGTACATGAAATTTATTTCAAGAGAAAAATTGTTTGTGGCAATACACAATCATGTCTATTTGGCTTAGAACTTAAAAGGTCTACTACTCAAAAAATATAGTGTGGCGAAATACATGAAAACATGTATGATGTACCTCTACTCGTTCATCACTTTTGTTTATGGAGTAAGGAATACATGTAAAAATATTTGTATAGAGCCGATTGAACCGAGACACCGCACAAATGAAGACCAGAGAACCAACCTCTAGTGGTTATAATCAGAGCCAGCGAAGGGATAACTGATCCCTATAGTGTGTGAATACCTTAGTATAAAGATGCTTAGTTACTAATAGAGAAGAGGAAAAAATAATAATAATGCAACAAAAGAAATGCTGGTCATAAAGTTTCTTTAATACATTGTCCTCTCTCCCCGTGTGTTTATGTTAAAAAAAATAATTGCTTGATTTAATTTAATTTAATATATATTTTTTTGACATACCAGAGTGATTACTTTGATGTGATTGTTTGTGACCCGTTTGGTATAAGTGTTTAAACAACAATTTTAAGTTTTTTTGAAAATACGTGTGGGTAAAAAAATGTGTAGAAATACATGTAATGTATTAGATATGTATATTTTGTTGTAAAGCCCAAGCCCATGCTCTGGAATTTTCCTTAGATGGCGTGGAAATTTTTGGGAGTAAACAAAATTCTCAATCTTCTCATATTTCCTTATAAAATAGTCAGCCGCATCTTCCCATGTTTTGCAAAAAATACATAACAGTTTGTGACATCAATGGTAAAGAAAATTACTTTGTTTTTGCCTTTCCCTTTTCACTTTAATCATCTTTAGCTACATCCTTTTTTTAGAGCTCTAAGACTATCAAAAAAAAAAAAAAAATGGCATATATGATATTAGTTAAAAATAATAAAAGATATATTGTGCCCGTTTTAATAGTTCTGTCTGCCACGTAAGACTTTGCCGTTAGGGCATTGACGGAAAGGACTAAAATAAATGGCGTTTTTCTAAATAGGAACTAAAAGCAGTGAAAATAAAAGATAGGGACGAAAATGTGGTTTTTGCCTAAACTTTTTATAAAAATAAAATAAAATTTATGAGATTCATATTAATTAGTAGTAATTTTGCATATAAAACAAGATAATCAATTTTCACCTTTAGCCTCTAAATAAATCAAGGGAAATGCTAACGAGTACCCTTAGGGCATTGGTTAAGAATCTAGTTAAAAAAAGTTTTTCTAGGAAAAGAAAAAAAAAAAACAATTAATGTTTTGACAGCTTTTTTCATTTCCCATAAATGTGATGTTAAAATTTTTCTAAAATGGATTCTTAATCAGTGCCCTAAGGGCATTTTTTAGCATGACCCATAATTATAAAAATAAATCCTTACACCAACCTTTTCAATGCAAATTATTGAGTAGATGACACCTCATACTTGCACACTTTAATTGATTCTTATGTTGCAGGCCCTCCTCGTGAGAAGATATCTCATGAGATGGTCTCTTAAAATATCTCTCTTGATATTGCAAGAGATATATCTTATAAAACTATCTTATAAAATAATTGTCTTTCCTCTTAAGATTAAATTTTTCTAAAATTAATATGATATTGAAATATAGTTAATTTTAAACATATATTGCGTTAGAGTCATGTATGCACTGAACTCAATTGATTTATACCTTCTCGGCTCAAAAAAAAAAAAAAATTTTATTTTATCTATAATAACACTATTTTTTAATTCTTATTTATAACGAAATTCCTTCAAGATTTTGTTAAAGGTATATAAGTTGATTGATACAGTGGTACTACTGCAATAATTGAAACGGGCCCGATGATTAAAAGGGACCAATATGGACCTTACATTTATCTATGGAAAGGAAATGATTGAGAAATGCATTTATCTACTAGGACTTTGTTTTTCAAAGATTAAAAAAAAAAAAAAAATGATACATTACCGCGCGCCAATTAAAAATGGTTTTAACCAAAAAAAAATCTTTTATATTGAATCTGTTTTAAAAGAAAAACTTCATTCTGAATTACTATTTTCAAATTGATTTCTTTGCGCATTAAAAAAGAGAGTCTAATAGACCTTTTATAGATAGTGCATGGCTATTCCTAAGTGATTTGGGTAATACCATATGTGGGGGCCGGTTAATCAATAAATTATTAAAATTGTGTTAATCGGGCCTGTGGCCCATCCGAGGACGTAAATCTGTTCGAGGAGGCTCATATCAGGTTATAAGGATAACCAAATGAAAAGGAGAATAGATATCACGTGAGGTGAGTTCAGTATTCGTCCGAGGACAAAATCCTTCTCGGTAGTATGAGTCCGAAGACGACACGAACGCCATATTGTTGCAAACACACCTCAAAGCTATATTACCACTGAAGGTGGGACATGGGACCAAGGGTAAGAAAGAAAAAGTAAACAAATATCTTTAACAACAGCTGTCTCCACATTAATTGCCTCTCAACCAACTCTTTGGCCGCATTAATGTGGAGGTGATGCCCGAACAGTGTTGAGGCGAGCCTTTACAAACTTGGTTGGAGGTTCCAGGAGGTGTTGGATGGGACAGGAAGGGATCCCCCGAACCCAACCTACACGTGTGTGGTGAAGATGACACCAAGAGGGCAGTATATAATATGGAAAAATGCATTGAGAAAAGGGATCGAAACTTCTAAACAAAGAGTACTTAGAAGAAAACCTTATGAAATAAAGAACTGAACTTGTTTCAAGGAGAAATTGATCATTATATTAGTGCTAATCCATCTATAAACGTGAAGTTTAATTGTTTTTCTTTTGGAGTTAACCTAGTTCTTTGACATCCACACTTTACAAATTTATTGTTTGGGCTCTTAACGTTTGAACCCAATACAAATTTGGGATCGTTATAAATTGAGTCCTTACAATTGGCGCCGTCTGTGGGAAGAACTTGATCTAACTTAAAAGAAATCTGGTGCAATGTTCATGATGGAGGAAGCAGGTTCGCATCACTATGCAGCAGGACCACTTTAGGTAGATGCCAACCCACACCAAGCAGAGTCAAAGGGCTCCCAGCATCGTGATCCCCACCGGAGTCCCGAACGGAGAGAAGGCCGTAAGGGGAGTGTGTGCACAACTCATACCACCAAAAGTCACTCTCGTAGAAAGAGTCATGTTTCCCATGCAAAGCATGATAGGAACTTGCAACATGAGATTGACGAGTTGAAAAGAGAGTTACGCCATGCCCGGGCGTAACGTTCCCCACCTTGCTCCGAATCATCATCCGAGGAGACAGATGAAGCTAGTTATAGGCGGAGATCCAGAACTCCACCTAGTGAGACCTTTTCCTATGAAGAGGAGCACAGCCATCGACATAGGTATAGAAGCCCGCCTAGTAGGGGCTTGGGTAACAACGCCATGAACAAAGCGTTGAGCCAAGTTTCCAAATCACCCTTCACAAGGAATATAGAAGATGCGATTCTTCCTCGGCGATTCCACCAGCCTACATTCACCCTGTATGATGGCCGGTCGGACCCGATGAGAACACGTTAGCCATTTTAGCCAAAAGATGGCTATCTAATCTAGGGATGAGGCCTTGATGTGCAAGGTCTTTCCATTCCTTTAAGTTTGCATTTTGTCATTTCAGTTCTCTAAGTTTCAAATCTCCGCAATTGAGTTCTCCATTATATCACCATCCATATATGATGTTAACCTACCCAAAATGGCATCATTTTGGCTATGACTTAATATTTAATATTTATTTTATTATTTATTTCATAACTTAAGAAAGAAATGTTAACTAAAAAGAAACCCGTAAATTAAAATAACCCATTTACCCCTCTTGCCTCATCTAACGAACAAGAAAATCCCTAGCCTAACCTAATATGTGAGAGATTTTGAGGGAGAAAAAGAGATCAAGAGGGACAAGGAGGTGTTTTTGGTGGCTCTGCCCCCGGGTTTCACACAACTCTACTCAAATAGGTCTACTTGGCATCTTTGGCTACTTAGCCTGGACCAAGAAGAAGAGGAAGAAGAAGACGAAGCAATAGATGAAAGAATATATGATTAAAAAAAAAAAAAAAGGTCCTTTAAAGTGGGAAAATAATATTCATAGCTCTTTGAATTATCATCTTTCTTTTTATATTTTTCTCAAATAATTTTTCTTTTCTTTTAAGGTCTACTTTATTTTACCTTAACTATTACTTCTATTATTGTTGTTGTTGTATACTTGTATTATATGTATGTACGAAAAAATTTGGATGAAGAGTAAGGCTTTGTGTTGTTGTATCTAGGAAGCCTTGGAATTGAAAAGTGATTAGTTTGGAGAGGATTGTGTTCCTGTGGATCGGTGGGTGTTTCCAAGATTTGCGGTTCCCCACAACTCCCATAACTACTCTGATTTCCAAGTCCTTTTCTAATCTCATTTCTCTTACTTTTTTTTTTCTTCTTCTTTCTTTCTCTCTATAAAATTTTTATTTTAAAAACTCTACTATCTCGGGTAGCTAACCTATAAATATGTCTCTCTTTCCCCCTCTCGATCTCTCTTTTTCTCTCCTTCTCCCTCTTTCTCCCTCTTAGATTCTCACATATCGAAGTAGGCTAGGGATTTATGTGTTTTTCCGATGAGGTGGGTTGTGTAATTGGGGTTAATTTAATTTCTAATTTTTTTTTAAAAAAAATTAACACTTTTTTTTTTTAAATTAAGAAATAAATAATAAAATAAATATTTAAATATTAAACTATGGCAAAAACTAACGATAATTATGGATAGTGAGTTAACGGAGGATTGAATTGAAGAAAGTTGAAACTTAGAGAACTAAAATGACAGAATGCAAACTTAGAGAACTGAAATGAAAAATAATGAAATACCCTATCAATCTGGCAAACAAACAAACAACAAGATTAGTAGACGGTTATGCCCTTTGGACTAAAAAATGCTCTATCTCAATTCCAAAAGGTAGTGGTAACCCTGTTCCAACCTATCTTGGCTAATGCATTGAGCTATGTGGATGATATTCTTCTATTCTCAAAAGATGTAGAATCCCATGAAAGATTACTTACTAATTATTACAATTTAGTGAAATCTCAAGGGATTATGCTTTCAAAAAAGAAAATGGTCATTGGACAGATTTCTATATAATTTTTGGGAGTAAACATCTCGGATGGAAAATACACTTTGCGGTGACATAGTCTTTGTCATCCTCATATTCTCTTATTAATGATTTGAAAAGAAAGATCAAAATGGTTGAGCAAGAGCTTGAAACAATTGCATCTATGGTCAAAGATATGTATATTTATTTCCCCCTTATTAATCAAAAAGAAAAAGAAAGAGATCAATTGCTCACTCAACTCCAATCCATAGAAAGGTCCTAGAAGATAGCCACACAACCCTCTCTAATGTTTGTTTACACTCCCCACCAACCTGCACAATCATTGTACAAAGACCTATCTATACCCATAGCCTCCCCATTTTTGCCCAATTCTTTAGGACAAAATCTTCAACCCTTACCCATAATTCATCTTGCATACAACCCTCTTAAGACAAGTGGAATCCTCCCAGCCATAACTTACCCTCATCAACTTAAACCAGAATCCCAAAACCACCCACAAAACAAACCTTCCCCCGACAGAAAAAATAAAGATCCATTGGATCAAACTCCAGACCTAACTATTGGTGCATCCTCAAAACCTCCCGATATGAAAATGTTGGCCATAAACCTGATCCTTCAAATCCAATTTCATCATTCCCGAAAACCCATACTCTTAAAGACTCAAAATCACTTTATGCAATCCTAGTAATTGCTGACACTGATTTAGACTTGCCTAATCTTGGCGTAGAAAAGGTGTTCATGCACCAACCAGAAGACCAACCAACTCTGAAGGTCTAATGAGCTATATTGGCAGAGAATACATGGAGTAGTGGTGGCGCCACATGGTGTTCGGGGGGTTCAAATGAACCCCCTAACTTGTGATTTTTTTTTTCATATAATATTTTAAATATTTTTGTTTTGAACACCTTAAAATAAGATTTTTAACCCGTTGAAATAAGTTCAAAGAGCAAATCAATTCAATACTAAAATTTATCTTGGCCTTCTTAAACAAAAAGAAAAAACCTAACATCAAACAAATTTTATCTAAAATCTAAGGAAAAAAAATAGCAAGTCCAACAAAGTTCTACACTTTCTCATCTATAGATTTCAGGAAGGCTTTCATCATCACCTTCCAATAGGCATAGTTGTTCTCATCAAAGTGTGGAGAGATTACAAGAGAGTGACTATGTTCCATGATAACAAGGGCCAATGATCAACTCTTAGATCAAGAGATCTAAACATAAGAGCTAACCTACTCTGATACCACTTGTTAGTTTTTATACTCCTTAACACAATATGTTTAACCTAATATTAAGCCAAGTTGATTAACAAGTTTGTTGATTTAGATCTAGGTTAAACCAATATGTGTAAAACAGATATAATGCAGAAAAAATAAAGAACACCCGGATCTGATGACCCAGGAAAACTTAACTGGTAAAAAACCTAGGGAGGATTTAACCTAGCTATCCTCAAGGTAAAAAACATATATGAAAGAATTAAAGTTTGTACAATAAGACTTAAACCACTAACATCCTATTACTACCTTATGTAGAAAACTTACTACCACGACTACATAACAGCCCCGAGTTCATGGACTACTTCTTTCTTTGATCTGCAGCAATCACAAGTTCTCCTACTTGTGACTTTAAGACACCTCTTAAAGGTTTCAAATCTTCTTGAAAGTTCTTTATGCAGCAACTTAAGCAATCATCAAGTTCTTGACGTGAATCTTGCTCTTGATAACTCTATGTGTGTGTATGAAGATAAATACCTCTCAAACCTCACAAAAGATTCAATACATAACTCAACAAAGACTTTTAAACGTAGCTAAGGTTTTTCCTTTTATACTGGGAGTAAAACACTTAACCCTACACGTCATATGGGCTTGGGTTGGTTTGAGAATTTTGTAGGAAATTATTGATGCACGACTTTTGATCAATCAAGTCTAACTTTCGATTGATCAATCCTTGCAGATTTTGAATATTAATTCTTGCAATTACTTGATTCCAACTTTACATCAATCCAAACTTTGAGCAAGCCTAAACCTAGACTAAATGTTTTGATCATGGTTTGCCAATATATACAAATTGAAGTTCTAATACATTAGTTCCTAAAGTCTTAGAACCTAACAAACTCCCCATTTGGCAATTCGTGACAAAACACATTACACGAAATAAAAGCTCAAAGTAAAAATATCCCAATTACACATTATTGCCCAAAATACAATTCAACCTAACCATTATCTATCAGTTGCAAGAGTAGACAGCAACCTTGAGTGAATTAATCTGAAAATTCTTGAAACACTAAACAAAACATAAACACGTGTGGAAAATACAAGTAAACCAAAATAAACCTCTTGTTTTCACAAAACATAAATTAAAAGACATATACCACGAATAACCTCGTAATATAAATCGTAACCAATGTATCATAATGTGAAACTAGAACATAAACATAAATAAAACAACAAACATAAAAACAATGTGTTGCACTCCCCCTTTTTGTGATGTATTGCCAAAGGGCAATTAAGACTCATCGAGGGGTAGAGCATGTGAAGAAGCACCTCTAGCATGAGATAAATCTACTCGTAAGGCTGCAACCTCATTGAGTAAATTTAACAAAATCTATCCATGTGCCACCTGAACGATGAGAGACGTCTGCAGCATAGTATGCATAAACGAAGAGGATGATGTAGATGGTGGAGGATCCACGGCAGTAGTGGGGTCCACAAAATCATCAGTTGTAGGATCACCAAAAGGAGGGGCTCTAGATGTATCACCTATAGAAGACTCGACCCGAGAGCATTTAGAGCTTGCTTTGAATTGAGCAGCCCTTTGCCTAAGTAAGGTGGCACCTATGAGAGCGATGATATGCATAGGCTCGGATGCGGGGAAGTCCTCTAAACCTAGATCTAACAAAATCCTATGAATGAAAACCAGGAAAAACAAACCATGTGATTTTGCACTACTCCTATGAACCTCAACAAGAGAACAAATGAAAAGGGTAGGGAAACTGATAGGAGCATCGGTGATGAGAGCATACAAGAACACACATCTCTCAATAGGAATGGTATGTACATGAGAAATAGGCCAAAATTTATGACAAGAAATCCTAAAGAATAAGTAATTGAGCTTAGTAAGCTCATGTGTGGTAACTCTAGGATTAGTACCCCAACTAATGGAAGTACTAGTAAGAAGAGACATAATGTCACCAAGAGGAGGTATCTCTGTGTAAGGATACATAGGCTATTGTACCAAAGGTACACTAAGACCTAAAGCCACTACCTCAAAGGTAATGACAAACTTTTCACCCCTTATCCAAGTCTTCACATAGTGAATGTTTGAAACATCAGAGTGGATAGAGAGGTTTGAATAAAACTCTCTAATCAAAGCAATCAGAAGAGGATGCTCTACATCTAGATGAGGTAACCAACCTCGACACTCAAAGTTCCTACGAATCTTAGGGTCAACCTCATCTAGAATAACTTTCCTCTCAGCCTAAACAGACCTAAAGACAACTAACTTCTCATACGTCTCTTGATTTGACTTAAACTAAAACCTATCACTTTGAAAAGCAAAAGAGGATGAAGCAGAGGTTTTCTTGGCTCTAGTTTTCCTAACCATGATTCTAAGAGTATAGAAGAAAAGGAAAAAAAAAAAAAAAACCACAAAACCAAGGGAAAACTGCGTAAGAAAGAGTTAGAGCACAAAATATAGCAATAAATAACAATATATATGATGCATGTAATGAATGCACATTTGATGCAAAAAATCTTGTTCAATTTTTCAACATTTACCAATAATTGACTTGTACATAGAGTTTTGACCCAACATTTGATGCAATTAGTCATTACACTAGTTAGGAAACCTCATATAACAATGTAATTCATCAATATCACAAGCCAATTGCATCAATTTAAGCCTAATTGAACAAAACCCCCAAATTCTCAAAATACCAAACCCTAAAAATTTCAATTTTTCTCAAATCACAAAAACAATCTAATTAATGCATGAGAAATATATTTAGAGGACCTAGGAACAAAAACCCAATGATTAAAAATGAACAAAAAAAACTCAATTAACAAAAATCCCAATTTTTCTTTGTACGAAAATTCCTAATAAAATGCATGAAAAATGTAATTAAAATGAAAAAGAAAGGGTATTTAGGTCTTACCAATGCTTGAGGACAAAAACCTTTGAAAAATTTGGGGAAGAAAACAACAAAGGAGCTTGGATTGGATTAGTTGAGAAAGGGAAAGAAGAAAAAGGTAGAAAAACTTTATGAAAAAGTAATGAACATGTGAGGGAAAAAACCTTTTTGTTCATTTCTTTTGAAGCTCGATCGGTCGAGCACCAATTGGGTACCAATCGAGCCAAACAAAAGGTAAGCTTTAAAAAAATCAAATTTTTTGATTGGTCAAAATTAGTATTCGATCAACTGAACAAATAGTTTCAATTGATCGAGCACCAATCTAGGAGCAATCAAACCAGGCAGAGCCAAACTTAAAAACTCAAGGGATTTTTGATCGATCAAGAAACACATTTGATCCATCAAAATTTTGGAAAAACTGAAATTTTGAAAAACAACAAAGGTTTTATGCAGAAAACACTCAAACCAATTGATTTTATGAATGCAATGCATGAGTATGAGTTTAAAAGTTTTTCAAAAACATTTGTTTTCAACCCAGAACTTTCAAAAACAAGTTTATAACACATTTTGCCACTAAATTTTAATCAATGAACATATTTTGCATCAAAATTATAGAATATATAATCTTCGATGGCCAAACCAAATTCACACAGAATTTCATATACTAAGTTTAGCAAAGAATAACTTGTGAAGTGTGTGCAACTAGTAACAGCATGAGATATATGTGAGGTGATATGTAGATAGTAATCAATCACAATTTCTACATTATTCATCACATAAATTTGAAAGTGACTATCACCTAAAGAGTTACATCATATAACTCCCACATCTCCTAGAAAACAAGCTTGCAATCATGCATTTTTATTTATTTTAGCCTTATAGTATACATACATTTTTTATTTCATTGCCTTTTTTTATTTTATTTAATTTATTTTTTATTATTATTATTATTATTATTTTAAGGCTACACTCTTTTTTTTTTTTTTTTTTTTTTGGTGCATGTACTACACTTTTTCGAGTACAAAATCTTACAATGTGCACTAAGGTGTTTATGATTAGCTAATAAACAGTGGTGAGATAGATATTTATACCTTTCTCTTAGGATTTTTTAGTCGTTACGATCAAAAGCATATGACTTCAAAATCAAGATCATGTGATCAAAAACTATAAACAACTCCCACACTACTTGCACTACATAGCTAAAACTAGCAAAATGTAGAAAAAAATAAGCTCATCCAAGCTAAACAAGGTATACAGGCATGTTATGTAAAGATAATATGGCCAAACCTTAACCACACATCCATGATATGTAATACAAAACACATCCTTCCACATTCCTCTTTCCATTTTTTTTTTTTTTTTTTTTTGAAAAAGAGAAACAAAAAACAACCTAAAGTTAAATGCATAAGTGTAATGCAATGCAGATCCTAAAAGTAAAAGAAAACAAATCATCAAGAAAATAATGGTCACAAAGAATTTTGAGATGAAGCACAAAGATCGTGTCGAAAAGACTCAATTAAATTGAGCCTTTTGCATCCATAACCTCTTAGATGCAACTTTGGTTTTGGAGTTATTATTCATATTAGAATAATGAGCAACTCTAACATTGGTATAAAGGTTTAAAGCCTTTACCAATTCACCAATAAGTACCATAGGATCTTGTACTTGAGGCACAAGTACTTTTTGCTAATTTGCTTGCTTTGCAGCTTGCAACTAATTGAAGCAATTGAGGCAAGTATGCCCAGCCTTTCCACAAAAATGACAAACTCACAAAGGTCTATCATGCTTCTTGTCCTTAGGGAGGTTAGGATTCTTAGGATTAGACTCTTTCGGATCAACCATAATCTTCCTAGGAGCAGGAGTAACTTCTATAGGTTTGACAATCTCTATCTTTGATGACTCAAGAGAAGGAACAAAATTTGTGGAATGAGTTCCAAACACAGAGATGTTATCAACAAAACCTAAACCCCTTTTGTCTAAGAGAAACTTCTGAATACTCAACATGTGATCAAGTTTAGAACTAGCAGACTTATTTGTTTGTTCTCTAACAATAGATAATTTTAGTTCTAGATTCTTAATCTTATCAAGCAACATCATGTTTTCAGTCTTCACTTTATTAACCAATTCATGAGCATCAAGCAAATTCAACAAGAAGTTTTTCATTTCTAGTTTAAGGGTAGCAATCTTCTTTAGCTCTAAGTCTACACTCATTGCATCCTTTGCAGCAACCTTGCATAGCTTGTTATAAGCTTCTTGCAAGTCAGCACACTCAGAGAGTTTCCCATCAAAAGGGTTTTCTTCAACCAAAACACTTTCATCAACCACAGCAGTAGTTGTGAAAGCAAAAAAATTTCCATTTTCATCACTACCAAACTCGTGATCGAAAACTTCACCATCACTAAGAGTTACAACCATAGTTTTACCCTTTGATCTCAAGAAAGTAGGACATTCAGATTTCACATGATCATACTCTTAACAACCAAAACATTGTTGACCTAGAGAATTACTAGAAAATTGACCAACTTTTTCTTTTGATTTATCAGTATTATTGATTTTAGTTGGTTCATTTTTCTTAAAATTCTTAGGTTCAACATTGTTTCTACCTCTTGCCTTTCTGTTTTTATTGCTAAGAAAGTTTTGGCAAGATATGCAATCTCTGAAGAAGATAGTTCATCATCAAATCCATATCAACATCATCAACTGACTTAAGAGCCATTGATTTGGATTTGTTTGTTTTGAGTAAGTCCAACTCATAGGACTCAAGAGATCCTACAAGCTCATCAATAGAGATGGAGTCCACATCCTTACTTTCGGTAATGATAGTCACTTTGGGTCTAAAGTCTTTAGTTAAGGATCTAAGTGTCTTCCTAACAATCTTAGGTTGATCATAAATTTTACCCAAATTATATGCAGAATTAGCAATACCATTAAGCTTAACATAGAATTCATCAAAACTTTCATCATCGGACATCCTAATGCTTTCAAATCTAGTTGTTAATCTTTGCAACTTATTAATTTTAACGATCTTTGTGCCTTCATGCACGGTTTGGAGAATTTTCCAAGCATTATGATCAATCTCAACATTTGAGATTCTCTTGAATTCCTCCATAGAAACAATATTAAAAATAGCATTCATGGCTTTACTATTAAAAGCGATTGCTTCTTTTTAGGACGTCAACCACTCACTAATAGGAGTAGTCAGTTTCTCCCATCCGTATTCAACAAAGTTCCACACTCTCTCATCTATAGATTTTAGGAAGGCTTTTATCCTCACCTTCCAATAAGCATTATTCCACAAGAGAGTGACTGTGTTCCATGACAACGGGAGTTAACGATCAACTCTTAGATCAAAAGATCTAAACATAAGAGTTAATCGCTTTCCGATACCACTTGTTAGTTTTTAGACCCCTTAACACAATATGTTTAACCTAATTTTAAGCCAAGTTGATTAACAAGTTTGTTAATTTAGATCTAGGTTAAATCAATATGTGTAAAATAGATATAATGTGGAAAAAATAAAGAACACATAAATCTAATGACCTAGGAAAGCCTAACCAATGAAAAACCTAAGGAAGATTTAACCTAACTATTCTCAATGTAAAAAATAGATCCACTATGAAAGAATTGAAGTTTGTACAATAAGACTTAGACCACTAACATCCTATTGTTACCTCGTGTAGAAAACTTACTATCACGATCACGTGATGACTCTAAGTCCATGGACTACTTTTTTCTTTGATCTGTAGCAACCACAAGTTCTCCTACTTGTGACTTTGAGACACCTCTCAAATATTTCAAATCTCCTTGAAAGTTCTTTATGCAGCAACTTAAGTAATCATCAAGTTCTTGACGTAAATCTTGATCTTGATAACTTTATGTGTGTATATGAAGGTAAACGCTTCTCGGATCTCACAAAAGATTCAATACACAACTCAACAAAGACTTCTAAAACGTAGTTAGAGTTTTTCTTTTTATACTTGGAGTGAAACACTTAACCCTACACATCATATGGGCTTGAGCTGGTTTGAGAATTCTGTAGAAAATTATTGATGCATGACTTTCGATCGATCGAACCTTGTAGATTTTGAATAGTAATTCCTGCAATTACTCGATTCCAACTTTACATCAATCCAAACTTTATGCAAGCTTAAATCTAGACTAAATGCTTTTATCATGGTTTGCCAACATATACAAATTGAAATTCTAATACATTAGTTCCTAAAGCTTTAGAACCTAACATAATAAATTACAAATACTTGTAAGTTGTCACAATTGAGTTGAATTGTTAAATAAAAGAATTGAAAAGAGTAAAAACAAAAACTAAGAAATAATGAATTAGAGTACTCTTAGTAATAATAATTAAAATTCACTTAACAACAATAATTAATAACTTTATTATAGTAATAGAGAATAGATAATTTATAAGATTTAATCTTAGCAATAATAATTAATATCTTCATTATACTAAAAAAACATATACCCAATGAACTTATTATTTATCTTTAATTTTCTTGCTAATACTATGAATGAATTTTTGATAAGGAAGTCAAATATTTACAAGATTTATCTCCTACCTAAGATTTATTATCTAAAAGAACTTGTGTTGATTAAAAAAAAAAAAAAAAAAAATCTTCTTTTTGATCATAGAATACAAAAGATCTCATCATTATTATCATAATGATCAAAATGAAAAAAATATATATATATATATATATATATATTTATAAAGAGATCTTTGTCAACTCCTTCAACACAAATTTGAATAATCCCTTTAAAAAATATTGTTAGAGCCGCGACAACATACACGAGAGAAGGTACCGTATATTGCATATGTGGTTCACCCACTGTTCACATGTGATATTATTATGCTTTTGTGGACCCGCCACTTTCAAATCCACTAACTTAATCATGATGTCCGTAAGAGCATTCTTTTTTTTTTTTGGTTAAAATAAGAGCGTTCATTTTAAGCTAGTTAATCAAAAAAGCTCAGTGCCATCCCATGCCCACAATGCAGATACTTCCAAAAAAAACCCATGCCGACTGCGTATTTTCACTATTGTATTATAATGATGACAATAACCATTTTGGTAAACTTTTACAGTGATAGTGACGCATTCTAAGTACTCATTTGGATAGCATGTATACGCGTCTATGTCTGCATTTTTTTTTTTTTTTTTTTTTGAAGCACGTTTTTCAGTTTCTATAGTTGTGGTAGCTTTTTCAGTGGGTCTCAGTGTCTTGTTTATGAAACTTACAAATCTCTTTTTACAATAAAATTTTTCATTAAAAATGGATTTTACAGCACTATTCACGCATTTAAAAATTATTTTGCTACAGTATTTTCAGTTTTTAACAAAATAAGCGGTATCTAAACGAACCATAAATTATATGTTGTGAGTTTTGAACATTCCACCCCTTTATTCTTGGAAATTTAAATATTCACAGTGATACAAGATAATTTTGGTAAAATTTTTGTATTGCATTGTAGTTTAGGATTCAGTATAAAAAAATGGGCAGAATTTGTGTAGTTTTGCTTAAAAATAACTTATATTAGTCTTGTTAGGAAATTTAGACCCCAGTTGATAATTAACAATTTTTAATCTCAAGTTGTTAATTAGATTTATTATGAATAAACCTTATTAAAACAAACAAACATCAATATCATGCCAATATCATGCATAACAAAAAATTAAATAAGACAAGAAATGATGATCTAGGAAAATCAATGAAACAAACTAGTTTCATAGTAAAAAATTTAGGGGGAAACCTTATTGAAAAACAATTCACTATAGTAAAGAGAATTTTCAAATCTAGTACAAAACTTTTGTCCCTAGACTCTACAATCCCCGTAGATAAACTTACAATAGAAATCTTCTACCGCTTCAAAACTTCTAAACTCTTCAATATATAAACGCTACCCTTTTGCATGGATCTCGATGACGTGACTAACACTCCAACCTGAAGAAGATGTTAATCGCAAAGTTCTTCACTTCATTAACAATGAAGATCAAGAAGCATTTGGTTACAAAAGCCTAAGGTGCAAAGACGCAGTAGCTTTTTTAAGAGAGAATAAGACACTCGGTCACTTTTTGCATGTATTCTCCTTGTATTCTTATGTGTGACAGCCTTTAAAATAAGTCTTATATATGTTTAGAGTTGTGAGAAAAGAAAGCCTCAATATCTATTCACGGATTGGAGTGAAATCAGTTCTGAAAAACTGAATTTTATAAACCTCGATAAATAGCCTATCTATTGAGAAGTCATCGAGCATCGGGCTTAAAACACCTTTTAAACCTCAATAGATATTAGTCATAAAGCTTTAAAATCCAGAACTTCTTCACTTAATTCTTGGACAGACTTGCATAGTTTTAACACTTGAACTTGAAACCTTATTCCTTGAAGTATTAAACACAACCTAGATCTCCAAATTACAAGTAAAATGCATTTTATCAAAGGATTAGCTAATTTTATATTGACATATGTTCCTAACAATGATTCACATATGTCCTTAAGTCTATATATAATTATGTAAATTTATAAGTTTATTATAATTGTGGTTGCACGATTTTCCTGGCCCAACTTCCGTTGATCGGGCCTTGGCCCAAAGCACAACCCACAATAAATATTTGTAGAGAATGGGTTAAAGAACTTGGCTTCAGTGAAAATTCTAGGTCTAATGCATGCAAGATATCTTGTTCATTTGAAAGGAAGAAAGAAAGTCAAGAAGGATTTCTCAAGTCTGATTTTATTTCTCTTCTCACTCTTACAATTCTCCCGTCCCCTTCTTTGAGGGACTCCACTACATTATATAGCTCTCCTCTTTTCATCTCAACCTTACACCTGTTGTCCATCTAGGCATCCACTTGAGCACCTGTCCCATCGGACGCTCTCATCAGTCCCCTTGTGAGTTGCAGAGACCTAGGCGGTACTGTTCAGGAGTCATTTCCTCATTAATGCGGCCAGGAGGGTGGTTGGGGTGCCATTAATGCGGTGGTAGCCTTCTGCGAGATATTTTGGAGTTAATTCATTTTATATGTTGGGACGGTGAGCCAAGATGGTGAGCACGCTTCCTTGTCAGGCCTCGTGATGTCCGAGGAGTAATTACTGCTCGGACGGGTTTCCTTGTAGCTACCGGGATTGGATAATGCTGCATGCAAGACTCTTCCTCGGACAGGACGCTCCTCGGATGGGCCTGAGTTGGGAATAGCCCATCATTTTTGGGCCGGCCCCCACAATAATAATCTTGTAAATTTACACTAACACTATTCATTTTTATATTTAGTTGTTTATTCTTTCTTTTATGTATCTCAAGGATAAAAGAATAAAATGCATGTTGTTTATTACATGTGAAGAAAGAGAAATAATTTTAAAAATAAGAAAAATTGATATTTTAGTAAAATGTAATATAAAATTATTGTATCTGATGTTGGTGTTTTGAAGAGTGAATATACAAAATAATATATATATATATATATATATATACACACACACTATACTATAAAAAACTGAATCCTTTTAACTTTTATTTTTTAATTTTTTATTTTTAACTTCCTAAGTACTTGCTACATAGAATTTGAAGCCCCCACAATTTTCAAAATCAACAATATTTAAAATAAATAAATCTCATCCTCAAAAAAAAAAAAAAAAAAAAAAAAAAATCCAATAGAGGCGAAGCTGGGCAGAGCTTTTTGAAATTTCCATTATTTTTCAATATAGTCGGTAAAATATAACTTAGAAATTAAAGAAAATTTTCTTCATCGACCTCCCTCAAATTATAGAATTTGCTCCTTCAAGCTTAGAATTTTGAACTAATCTAGCAAGAGTAAACCCCCTTTAAAAAATAACAGTAAAAAGAAGAAGAAAAAAAAAATTTGTCTACCCCATTGCAGCACCACCTTGCCTTACCATGCAGTCTTCTGATCGTTTGCTAAACTCCACTCCTAAACCAGTCCAACCGATGGTATAACTCTCAATCTACGTCTCTATCTTTGTTTTCTTTCTCGCACTATTGTTCTGTCTGCTATCAATGCTGTAAAGTAGTTCACAAATGATATTTACCTATTTGACCGACTAATATAAGTAAAAACTTTGGCTGAATGTATTGTAAAGCTAAACATATACTTTTTGTCCCTATATTTTGAATCAATTCTTATTTTGATCCTTAAATTGATTTTGTGCCTACATCTATCCCCAAAATTAGAAAATTGTTTTTGTTTTGGTCCTTGCCATCATCCTACTAATAGAAAAGTCTCACGTGACAAATGAAGTGCATTGTTTGCACAATAAATGCTAACATAACTAAAAAAAAATAGTAAAAATTTATATGATTTTTAAAAATACTACGTCGGCATTTAAAAAATAAAAAAAATTTCTGAATTTCTAATTTTTTAAATCTAATTAAAGTAACTAAAAAAAAAAAAAAACTTTTCCTATTCTTTTCATCTGATCCGCCCCATCTGGAAATCATTTTTCTTTTGGTTTCAATATTTCATCCGCCCACATGCTCTCTCTCTCTCTCTCTCTCTCTCTCTCTCTCTCTCTCTCTCTCTCTCTCTCAACAATCTCTTCAAGCTGTGTAAAACCACCACAAAGTCACTGTTCATCAAGGGCACCTTCGTAAATGGGTTCTGGTTTTTAAGGTTTGATTTTTGGTGGGTGTGTTTGGGTTTCTAAATTTGTGATTTTGGTTTATAGAGTTTAATCAATAATGAGGTTTTGTGGATCAATTAAGGCAACAAGATCGGCGACTGGGATGCAACTAACCTTTTTGTAGGAAAAAGAAACTAGGATGCACCAAAAAGAGTAGAAGAGGAGCAAACAATAATAATCAAGATTTCTTTCAACTATCTTTCCCAATTTCTGTCAATATTTTCATTTGTCCGTAGCAACTCGATTTTGGCCCCAAAATTTGCTTACACTAGAATCGGGAGGGACAAAATTCTTTATCTAATTCTTTGTCTAACATTTATTGTGCCAATAATTGTTAAACAAAGAAGGGGCAGTTGTCGATACCATATTTTGTCCGACCTCGATTCGCACGTCAAAACAAAGAGAAGAAAAAAAAATGGTGCAAAAAAAAAAAAGGTTTTAAAGACAAAAAGGGAAAAAATTGAACGGTGAATCAAAAAGTCACAACTGTTGAAAAACTCATTTTACAAAAACTCTGACCAAAACCCTAATTGGGTATGGTCAAAAGTTGACATTTTGATCCAACAGTTGGATCATGTTGGATTTTAGACCATCTTGTAGGTCATATTTTTCCTTCAAAACGATAGTTTATAGGCCAAAATCGAGCTAAAATAGATAAGATATCACACAAATACCAAACCCTAATAAAGTCTTTACTATATTTTTCAAGAAAACTCGAGTTTTTTACTCAAATTCGCCAATAAACTGTCTTGATTGGGCAAGAACTAGAACAAATGGACTAGACCATCTTGAAGAACAAGGTCTTATCTAATTTTTATCAAAAGGGCTTGTTGATATAGGCTCCAGATTAAAAGATATGAATTTTTCAATGGAAGACGTTCAAAATTTTTCAGCTTTTTGACGCAGCTCCAAATGATGCCAAAACCATTGGAAACTAGACATCTAGAGCTTTTTGTGCATAGAACATTTGAAGAAAATGGAACTCAGAAAGGCCTCTAAACAGCCACCCAAAAATTGGGCTAGAAGTCAGGAAAAAGATGAAAAATGCTCACGAGGCGCTGACTAACCCCTCAATTAATTTATTCTCTGCTAATGTTCTTGGCCCACAATGGGAGATTCTAGGAGTAGTCTGTCGCTATGATGGACTGGGCCTTCCTCTTTATCTCATTATTATGCTACGAGTTCCTGGTCGAGGATGCAACTCACGGGCTGAACTTCCCTTCTTGCATTTCAAACAGGAACTCAATTCCCGAGGATTATGGCACATCAAAGTGTTTAAAAAAACCAATCAAAACACTAGACAACAGAAAAGGTGCAAATTAGATCACCCACACTAAATCTTTGCAACTTTTGTTAGTTGTGAACTTGTAATGTTCGATATTCCAGAATATATGTTTCAACAAAATATAGCGTCTTAAACAGCAATCAAAGATTGGCGCTACAGTTATTAAAAAAAAAGAAGTTTGGCACAAAAAAAAACCTACTATAGAAACTCAAGCTTAGCATTGTGTGTGTCTATGCCATGTGATTTGAAAGCTCAATTATATGCTAAAACACAAGAGCTGTTTAGACCTCCAAATTAAAAGTTACGGCTTGGTTGATTTTACTCTAATTTAAACTAAGTGCAAAATAAAGTAAATGCAAGTGAACAAACAATAAAACTACTCTAAGCTATATTCATAAAAAAATAGCAATAAAATGAAAGCTAAAAGAGTAGGAAAGAAGAATGCAAATATAAGATAACACGCCAATGTGTTATCAAAGTACTTGGCATAAAACCTCACCGTCGCCCTCCAAGTGGTAAATCGATCCACTAGACAATAAGTTGGGATACACGAATAGCAAGAGACCCTCCAAGCCTAATCTACCCAATGCACCTAAGCTTTCCAAGCTCTGACTCCAACAAGACTTCTCGGAACCGTGTCTTGTTTAGCTTTCCGATCCCGCATCGCCCGATTGCATCCGCCAAAGCTTGGCTTCTTCCAATACTTCCCAGAAACACCAAAACCTCACTTGACACTCAGAATGGGTGTGATAAGTGTTTGAACTATCAACCTCTCAAGGATTTGGAAATGGAGAGGTAAGAGTTGAGAAAAACCATAATGGATGGTGTAGAGAATTGTGGGTATAACAATCTCTCACTCTCAAAGGTTGTGGTTAGGGTTTTCTTTCTAAAAAACACTCCTCTCAAAATGTGGGTAATGTGGGTATATATAGTGTGTGTAGAGACTTGGTGTATCAAATATGACAAATTGACAATGTTTCGCAGGTATCTCGCGGGAAGACCTTACTTGCGAGACACTCACAAAAACCAGTTGTCACCATCTGTCATGACTCTTCACATTCCAGTCATATACAGAGCACATGCTTCACTTTATGGGAAGACTTCTCGCGAGCTACCCGCAAAAACTTCTTGTTCTTCACTTTGCCTTGAGTCTTCACACTCTCTCTCACACACAACCCTTACAAAAAAATCTCATATAAAATACAAGGTACATAAGATTGAACAAAATTACAATCAAATTTGGCACGGAATAAAAACTAACACAAAATAATTGTAAATCACAACTTACATGATTAATTAAGAACGGGGTGATGAGCTTGTGGACTACATCCCTGGAGTTTCTACTATCCGTATTATTGAACTTCCCAACTTTACATATGGAGATGGTCGACTAGTCTTGCCTGGAGTCCTGGAAGGTATTTCAAGCGTGTCCAATAAATTGCATTATCTTCTATTCACCACCTTTCACGAACTTGAAGCTGAAGCTATTGACACTTTAAAAGCCAACTTTCCTATCCCGGTCTAACCTATTCGTCCCGCCATACCTTACTTAGAACTTGAAGAAAAGTGTGCTTCAGTAACTAATGCTAACAATTGTGTCAACTATCTCTGGTGGCTTGATTCTCAACCTCCATGTTCGGTGTTGTAAATCTCAATGGGAAGTTTCCTTTCGGTTTTAGATGCCCAAATGAATGAAATTATTGGTGGTATAAGGGACAGTGGTGTTCGGTGCTTGTGGGTGTCACATATAGAAACCGGTCGGCTCAAGGATTGTAGTGGTGATATGAGCCTAGTGGTGCCTTGGTGTGACTAATTGAAGGTGTTGTGCTACTCCTCAATAGGAGGGTTTTGGACACATTGTGGCTGGAATTCCACTCTTGAGGCTGTTTTTGCTGGTGTACCAATACTTATTTTTCCTATATTTTGGGATCGAGTCCCAATCAAGAAACATATTGTGGAGGATTGGAAGATTGGATGGAAGTTTAAGAAAGATGTTGGAGTTGTTACAAGAGGTGAAATTTCAGAGCTTGTGAAAAAGATTATGGATAACAAAAGCGATGTGATGAACGCAATGAGGCAACGAGCAAAAGAACTTCAGAAGTCAAGTCGACGAGCAATTGCAAAAGGTGGGCCATCCGATGCAAATCTTGATGCTTCTATTAGAAATATTTTAGACGGCCACAGTCATTAAGCATAGTTGTAATTTATCGTATTCATTGGTCAATTGATATGTAGAATTTTATTGTAATTTCATTAAGATCGTGTGGTTTTAGACACTTTATTCTTCGACAACTTCTTTAAAAATAAAATTGAAACTGTCACACAAGATGCACCAGATTATTTGCATGCAATGAAATTAAAGCCTTGTAACTTTTACTAGTTTAATTATTTTGTTACATGAGTTTGATTTGAATTTAAAAAGGGTGGTGATATGTGAAAATTGAATTTCAATTGTTGTGGAAAAACTAAAGTGCTATGATGTCATTTTTATGCTCTCTCTCTCATAGAGGTTTGTTTTGTATTTTTTTTTTTTTTTTTGTATTTATAAGTTATTCTTATAAAATTCCATTCTTGCTTTTAGTACAAAACTCACTGAGTCAACTTGTGCAGTGACAACTGTTAGTCCAAAGTAGAAGTTGTATTATTTGTGTGGTGTTGCTAAAGTTGTGGGTTTGAAGAGGTGTTTCTTAGCTGGATGCACGGACGTGGCTTTGGACCCAGTACACCCGCGTCCGATGCGGCGGGACGCGGTGACGTGAGAGGGACGCCGCAGACCGTATGTCCGTGCCGCATCGTGCCACGTGGATTTCCCGACTCGCACCGACGTGGCTCAAATCGGTGCCGACACGGCTCAAATCGAGCCGACTCGTGCCGATTTGACTCGATCTTGTTGATTCATGCCGAACCGGACAGATTCACACCAATTTGGGCCAAATTGGATTGTATCGGCCGAATATCGGTGTGTTTCGGTCGGAAAAAGGAAATCGGCCGGTAAGAAAAAAATTAAAAAAACTTAAACCGAAAATACCGGTGAACTGGGATCGGATCGGATATTGATACACCACTCGCCGCGGGATGAAATCGTATCTTTGCTTCTTTGTGTTCATCTTTGCATCGTCTTCTTAAGTGAGTATTGAGTTGTTCTCTAGTGTTTTTTTTTTTTTTGGTGGAAGTGTTCTCTAACTTCTGTTTCTCTTTTTGATAAGTACAACACTTAAAAACTCTTCTTTGTTTTTTTTGCCTCTCTAACCAAACGTGAGAGCCACATCTTCCCTTTTTTTTTTTTTTAATTAATGGGGAAGCTACACGTGAGAGCCTCCTACTTTTTTTTTACTTATTATTATCTATTTATTTTATTATTATTATTTCTATACTATTATTATTATTATTATATGAGTTTTCTATTATTATTATATAAAAAAGCATGCTTAGTAATATATTAAAAATATTTCTAATAATTTTTTAATCGTCGAGTCCCGTCGCACCCGCACCCACCTTTTTCAAAAATTGCTGAGTCCCGCACCCGTACCCGCACCCGCACCCGAGTCCCGAAACGCACCCGTGCTTCATAGTTTCTTAGTTGCCATGGGAGACTGGTTAAGAAATTAAAAGGGGAGCAAACTAATTTTTTTTTTCCCATACTCATTTTCTAGCCTTGCATTTTTATGAACCTTCACAATCACTTCAAAGAAAGGCTTCATGTTTCTTAGTGCCTATTTTCAAAGGGAGCCTTAATAATTCACTTAATTAGGAACATACCCTGTTGAAGACCCATGACATGAGATAGATGAGTTCTATCTCGGGTTGTTATATTTCTAGCTTGTTACTTAAAAACATGTTGGATTTAGCACAACTTTTCATGATCACCTTTGTTAGGTTCTAAAGTGTAGGACTTTATGTATTTAGAACTCTAATTTGTATTGTTGGCAAACCATGATCAAAACAATGTGTTTAGAAGTGTTTAAAGCTAGCTCAAAGTTGTATGTCAATGTAAAGTTGGAATCGAGTGTAAAGCGAGAAAGCACTTTGTGGCTTTCGGCTGGCTCGATCGATCGAAGCTTAGGCTTGACCGATCGAAGCTCGGGTAGATTGCTTTTCTACAGAATTTTCCAACTCAGCCCTAGTTGTTTTAAAACATTTTTTAGGGTTTCTTATTTGTCCTAAGTATAAAAGGCAAACCCTAACCATATTTTAGTGTTACTCATATTGCGGTTTGTGTAAATCTCTTGTGAGATCTAGAGGAGCTTTCCTTTACACAAACTTAGGGTTTTCAAGGAGGAGATATTCTCTACACCTTGATGATCGAAACAGATTCTTTGCCATTAAAGCTTAAAGAATACACAAGCGGGGGTGCTTGTAGCTGGTGGGAATCCAAGAAAGAAGGAGTCCGTGGATTCGGACCTTGCACATGGTCGTGTCGGTAAGTTCTACTGGTTGGTAGCATTAGGAAGTCGAGCGTGGGTGCTTGTAAGTCCTTTTGTATGAACTTCGATTCTTTCGGATAGTGGATTCAGGTTTACCTTGAGGATAGCTAGGTCAAATCCTCCCCAGGTTTTTACCGGTTTGGTTTCCTGGGTGATCATATCGTGTGTTATTTATTTTCCGCTACTTTGCATGATTTGATCTTTATAATTGTGATAACCTAGACTTGTTTAATTGGACTAAGTAACAACTTGGCTAATTACCTAGGTTTAATTAATTGTTTAAGGGGTCTAAAAACTGTCAACCTTATTTATCTCACAAGACATTCCTTAAGGCAAATAAGGAGGTTATCTACAAATTGCAAATGAAAGAAATCACTGGCCCACTTGCTGCAAGTACACCCCATCGGCCTTGAACTCCTACACAATCAACCTATTGTCTCTTTCGGCTCCACCACACAAAGATGGACCTCTACTCCTTAATTGTCACCAATCACTCAATACTTATTCTATACAAATCAGGGGCAGCTTTAGGCCGGTTTGCTCCATTATCATGTTAAATCTTCAATTCCTCTATAACTGAAATCACTAAAATCTGCATTAAAACATCCTATTTGGGTTGCTGCTATGCGTGAAGAACTTCAAGCCCTCCATGCTAAACATACTTGGACAGTTGGACTCTTGTCCCTCGTGATCCCACCATGTACATAATTGGGTGCAAATGGGTCTTCATAACCAAATTGAAAGTTTGTTAAGGTAATATTTTCTATGTATTGGCTTATCCTGTGAGAAAATGCACTTTACTTGTAATTGGGTAGATTTAAGATATGTTTAAAATATCAAGAAGTGTGTTAAACAAACATCACAAGTTGTATCATTAAATACACGAAGATTGAACCAAGAAATAATTGAAGAAAAGCTGAAATAGTGAACCTCGACACTAGTCTCAATAGAAGCCCGACACTAGCATTTATCGAGACTTAATGAGTAATTCTCAACATTAAGCTCGACAACTCTCGATCTATCAAGCTTCGTGAATCCAAAATTCTCATATTAGAATTTTGGTCGATGACTTGGTTTGCTAGGGTTTCGTTCACTAAACCTCTAGATTATATAAAAGCTTTATTTTAGAATCATCATCGACATAGAGACTCAATTTAGAGAACATATATACTCTATGAGAAGCTACTGCATTCTTGTGTGTTTTAGAGTTTTGTAATCAAGTGCTTCCGGATCTTTAACATGCTTTAAAGTGAAGAATTTTGCATCCAACAACAATCAATCAGTTGCTAGGAAGTTTGATATTGGGATCCGTACATACAAGAAGAAGTTTCTACAAAATTGAAAGCTCGGATTTGTGTAAATACACAAGAGCTTGTTCATACCTCCCAATTAAAAATTACCGCTAGATTGCTTCTACTCTAACTTAGACTAAGTGCGGAATAAGAATAAATGAGTGCAAATAACCGATAACACTACCCTAAGCCATATTTATCCATTGTTAACAATAAAAGGAAAGATTAAAAGTAGGGAAGAGAGATGCAAATACAAGATAACACCGAGGCGTGTTATCGTAGAGGAAACCGAAGAACTCTGCAAAAAACCTTAGGCTTCAACCTATAATAAGAAGAAGACATGAGTCCTTGTCATTTGAAATGTATATAATTTTGTTGATCACATGATAGGTATACATATCATCTTATTATTTTGCATTGAAACCCTAAGGCTCTAAATATATTTAAAGCTAAACTTTATTCTTGAAAGAAATTAAAAAAAAAAAAAATCCAATTGATTTATGGAAATTCATGTACTGTATAAGACACGTAACTAACAAAAGCTTTTGTTTTTTTGTCTCACTTAAAAAAATAATAAAAAAAAAATAAACTTTTAGGTTTTTTTTTTTTTTAAAAAATTAAAAAAAAAAGTTTTTACTTTTTCTCACATATTTAGCATAAAACCTATCAGCATCTATATTTTTGATAATACAAGGGATGGGTTACAGCAAAATTGAAACTGATACCAACCTTTAGTAGTATACTCTCTAACTTAAAGCACAATACAAGGGATGGGTTACAGCAAAATTGAAACTGATACTAACCCTTACGGCTTTACTTCTCTGTATTCTTCTTCAAAAGTGTTAAAACTAATGCCCTTTGCTCCATACTTGAGGATGCATCTGCTGAGACTAGTGGAGGACAGCAATGCAAGAGTGGAGCAGCACCACTTGCACACAATTTCAGTTACAAGCAATGCGAAGCAGAGGCATCAGATACAGAGCATCAGTGGGCTTGCAAGGATGTGCTAGCGACCATTGAAGCTGTGCCTTATTACGAAGTGTTCATACATAGTTTTGGAGATTATGATACACGTGGCTTGTAGCCATTGGTCTGTCATGTAAATACTGCAATACCATTGTATAGTTTAGGATTGTTAATGACCAAGTTTGTTGAAAATTAGGGAATTGATTATGTTAGAGACGTGTATATATAGAATACCTTTATTGTATTGGGATCAGTTGCTTTGTATCATTCAATTTCTGATTCAATAAGATCTGATCTTTTATTTAGAGAGAGAGTTCCAGATTTTATAAAAAGAATTAGGCTTTCCACGTAATTATCCAAATAGAAAGATCTTGATAAGCCAGAGATATAAAGATCAGTACAAGGTCTTCCGCTGCGGCCATTTGGTGCGTACAAAAGCAAGCCTTTATCCTTATCATCATCCATCAAAATGGATCCTGCAAAAACAGAACAGCCTGAGCCAACCGTCTGCCACGTGGTGGCTATGCCGTATCCCGGTCGCAGCCACATCAACGCTATGATGAATTCGTGCAAGCTTCTGGCTTCAAAAACCGCCGATATTCTCATCAGCTTCGTCGTCACCGAAGAGTGGCTCGGACTCATCAGCTCAGAGCCAAAGCCACCGGCTCAGATACGCTTCGCCACAGTACCCAATTGCATACCTTCCGAGGTGAGTCGTGGGAAAGATTTACCGAGCTTTCTGAAAGCCGTGAATACGAAGATGGAAGTTCACTTTGAGGAGCTCCTGGACCGGCTTCAGCCGCCGGTGAAAGCCATCGTGGCTGATACTTATGTGTATTGGGCTATCGGCTTGGGGAACCGAAGGAATATTCCGGTGGCCTCACTTTTTCCTATGCCGGCGATGGTGTTCTCAGTGTTTCATCATTTTGAACTGCTCGTGCAGAACCAGCATTTCCCGGTTGATTTGTCAGGTGCGTCTCAAAACTATATTTTTACTGTACCTATATTATGTTATTATTATTAATACTAGTGTTTAATTCGCGCAATGTACAAGATAATTTTTAATTTTTAATAAACTCAATCCAATCCCTCTAATTTTGTTTTAGAATAACCCAAACGGAACCTTTTCTATCCCAAGTTCTTTGCAGGATTTCATCGAACAGCTAGTATTCATTTTAATAACCCTGTAGAACCCAATCACTAATACAGCTCCCCAACCAAAAAAAAAAAAAAAAAATCTAATTAAAACAAAATTAGCCAACATTTATAAAGTTCATCCACTTCTTTTGGATCTCTCTTTTGTTTAATTTTTTTCTTATTTTTTTATAATGGAAGTTCACTCAACATTCCCAAATTTGTTTTAAATATGCAACATTAAGAAGTAGGAAAGCAACAACAAAGTAGCATTGATCACATGAATAAGGGCCTAAATAGGCTTGCTTTTGTGACTACATTATTAAGTCATGTTACAAATGAAAAGAAGTAACTGCATAAATTGAGAAATCAACACAGAACATGTAAGGAAACCAAATGAATTAATTGTCTAAATAGCTGTATGTTATAGCAAAAAGAGTGTTGAAATTACAACCAACCAAAAAAAAAAAAAAAAAACTAAATAATGAATTTACTATATATATATATATATATATATATATGTACAAAATATAGAGCCGAAGGATAACAATGCAAAAACACATCAGGATTCCAAAGGTAAGCACTGATTAATCACATCAAATGCAACAACAGAAATAGAAAGCTACATAATAATTTCTAGAATCTTGTAGAGAAAACAATATTGTATTTCCACATAATCATCAAAAATCTAGACCATGGGACCCTCGAGAACCTCTCTAACAAAAACAGTGCCATTAAGAAAAACAGACATCGATTTGCATTCCTTATCCAAACTCCAATACCAACAAGATAGAATGCCTCCTGAACAAACAACTATTATTATGTTTAGAAACAGAACAATCAAGCAAGCTCACAACAATGCCTTGTCATTAATAACACCAGTTTAGAAAAAACCTAAAGCATTCTATATCAGAGTCAAAATCCCTTTTTCCCATGTACACACCACCTGTATGAGAAAAAGAAAATTAGAACCTTAGAGAGGAGATATTACAAAAACAATCATCATATTCAAAATATTGTCACTCTGTTTTAATTGAAAAGTTGAGATTCTTCCGTATAGAGGTATATTTATGTTGCTGAATTACATGCTCCCCCTAAAAATAACTCCATCATTGCCCAAACTTTCATTAAGCTTTGACCTATATCACATTAAAAGTAAGTCCCTCTCTCCCACCCTCGGTTTCATAATGATTATAAAATTAACACAATTATTATGTAATAAGAAGTAAATTATTGATTCCATACAAACAAAAATAAACTATAAAATAAACTGATACAAACCTGAGGGAGAAAGAATCCAATGATTTGAATCATTTAGGTACTATTGGGAGAATTATACACCTCATAAAACTTAAATTATAAACAATAAAAATAAATTTTAGAATTAAAAAACAGCAGAATTTTATCAAACAATTTGTAAGCATATAATAAAATGTATATAATGATTATATCTTAGGCATAGCAAAGTCGATCGATGCTATCAATTTCAAAAACTTAGTAGTCTCAATTTTCAAAAGAGAAAAAATACTAATTGTAATGAATTTCGTAAATGATCACTCAAAACCAAACCAATCTAATTCAAGCTAGAACTAACACAACAATAATTTAAAATGTTAAAAATTAACAACTGGCCAAATTACCTATCGGTGGCATGCTAATGGAAGCCTAACTCAAAACCAAATCTAATTGAAATAGCTAAATCTAAACCAATCCAACCAAGAAATTCAAACCTAAATCATATTCAAACCCCATATTTGAAAACGAAAAGGAAAAAACCAAAAACAATAACTTTACCGGTTACAGGTATACGGCGGCCTGTCTCTTTGTGCCTAACGGACTCTATCCGGGTGTATGATGTTCCGGCAGAAAGACCTAAAATAAGATTGAAAAAGGAAAATAAGTATTAGAAACGAAAATACCCAATGATTTCAATCCTATAATTATTTAATCTCAATGGTTTTGTAAAGATTAGAAATGAAGCACCCAAAACCCTGAAACAAAAACGAATCAAATCTAAACATATCAACCAAAAAAAAGTCAAATGGCCAAATCTAAAAAATGGGAAAAAAAATTGTACTGGTGCCAATTCCGACGATTTGGGTGGCGTATGGTCATAGTTTTTTCTTCATGTGTGCTTGCGGTTACGATGGCCTAAGTCCGGTGAGGGAATAGGCAATGGCTAGCCATAGATATTTTTTCTCTCTTGGCGCCTACAAACTCTACTTGCTTCTTCTATCTCCGTATCCCTTAATCAAAACCGAATCTAACCCAAAATACCAATTTAAATCATAATCAACTCCCAATTGATTCTCCAAATAAAAACCAAAAACCTTAAATTTTTAAATTTAAAACAAAGCTATACCAATGGCGATTCCGATTCCGATAGTCGGGTAGTGAGTGGAGGCTTATGGTGATGGCGGAAGATCCGGGTGGCGCCCTTCTCTCCATCTCTGCCCCTCTATTTCATTCTTGACTCCTCTTCGTTCTTGACGCTTCATCTTCCTTACTTCTTCTTATTCTAGGGAAAGAAATTAGCGGATAGTTAGATAAAGAAATTTGACAGGAAGTGAGAGACATCTTTTCATTCTTGATTGCAAACTGCTATTTTTGATCTCTCGATCTCTCTCTCCTTCTCCGTTCTCTGCCTCTCTATTTTTCTGTCTCTCTTTTCTCTCGGTCTCTCTTTCTCCTTTCTCCGTGTAGCAGTCCTTTTTTTTTTTTTTTTTTTTTCCTTCTTAAGCGGTTAGTTTTCTTTTTTATACCAAGTGTTTAACGGATTTGGATCCTCTCCATTTCTCTTCGAAATGGAGTGTGTCCAGTTAAGGGTTGAGATTTAACTAAAATCAATCTATGTCTTGAAATATGCCACATCATTTAAAAGACACTGACCAAACATTTCAAGGAGACTTAACGGAGCCAAGGAAAACAAACGTGAGGTTTAAAGTGCTCTTTCATTTGACTCTTTGGGGCTCTCTGCTCTCATCTCATCTCGCTTTCTTTCTCACTCTCAACAAAGCCCAGCCATGGCCGACTTCTCCTTGCACGCACATCACTGCAACTAACAGTTCTTATGACCGGAATCACCCCAAGATTTGATATAAGCTTTCTAAACCCCACCCAAAAAAAATCTTAGTTCAAATTTTGATATTTGATATATGGTTTTGTTCTTTCTTATCTTGTTTTCTTTGTTAAGGAGCATCCTTTTCTTTCATTTATAGCACTAAAGATTATACCTTTCTTTGATTGAAAATTTTCCTTTCCTTGCTTTAGATCTGTGGTAACTGTAGTAGGTGTATGAGTCTCTCCCATCTCGGTGTCTCTCTTTTTACCCTTGGGTCTCTTTTTCTTTCAATTTTGATCGGTTTGATAACTGTGTTTTCTTGTTGAGTGTAAAGCTTGATGATTTTGCTTTGATTTGAAATTTGGAGTTTATGGGTATGACCCGAATGCCTATGATTGAATAAGTGACCTGCTTATAGTTGGAGTGTGATGGGTCTCTTCAAATCTATGCTGGTAGTTTGGTTTTGTGTTTACAAGAATTGATTATTAAAAAATATGTTCTTTTTTGAGAAACCGGACTACAAGCCTGGGCTTCTATTGAAATAGAAACCAAAAGTTCAATGAACATCAAACAACAATAAGGAAACTATGTCCCCGGGAGGGGAATTAAGCCAAACCCGAGCACTCCTAAAGCCTTTTGCTTTTTTTGCTATAGCATCAGCCACACAATTACAAGAACGACTAGAATGAGTAAATGCAAAGGATTGAAAAACCAAAACTTGATCGGCAGATGTCTTCAATGATGACACTTTGTAAGATGAAAGGCCAACATTATTTTGATTTAAAGCGGTGATGACCATTGCTGAATCCCCTTCAAGATCATCAAGCTTTATACTTTATAATAAAACTCAATCATCAAGCCAATCAAAAGTGAAACAAAAAGAGATCCAAGGGGTTCGGTAAACCAAAAAAAAAAAAAATTAAAGAAAAAAAAAAAAGAGACTCCTACACCAACTACAAACTACCCAAATCTATAGCAAAGAATGGAAAAAAAATTCAATTAAAAAAAAGCATAATATTTTGTGCTATAAATGAAAGAAAGGGATGATCTTGGCAAAGACAACAGGAAAAGAAAAGGAAAAAAAAAATACATAAATTTGATATCAAAATTTCCTTTAGAAACAGAGGTGGATGGTTGAAACACAATTGTTGCACAACTATTTGTGGGTGCAAGGAGAACTGGAGAAGCTTGACCATCGCTGGGTTTGATGGAAGGGAGAGAGAAACAGAAAAGAGAGGGATAGAGTTACAGAAGAAAACGTTAGTTTAGCTTTTTACTCGATTAAGTCTCTTGTTAGTGTTTTAAATGACGTGGCATATTTTAGGCCATGGATTTATTTTGAATCAATCTCAGCCATTAATCGGACACTCTCCATTTCATTAGAAATGGAGAGGATCCGGATCCGTGTTTAACGCAGTGAAAAATTATATTTTATCATTTTTAAACGATGTTTTAGCGTTACCAAACAATATAATGTACCACTTTTTAAAGTGGAACATGGCTAAATTTTGGATAGGCACTTATCATATTTGTCACCGTCTCTTTAATTATAGGAATCCACTTTTTCTCAGCTTCTACTATTATATATATATATATATATATAGATTATTTTTTTATTTACAATGTAGAATTTCTACTTTAGACTAATCTGAATGTATATGTATGTAAAATTCACTCTTAGAGACTTGAATCATGATCCTTACCTTCCACATCCTACAAACATTTATACTTGTAGAGTGACTACCATACCAAAAATGCGCACTTAGATATTATATTATTGAGAGATGCTACGTCTACAACATTTTTACAACATTTTTACAACAAATCATGGGTGGTTAGTTGTTATTGGTTCAAATTTAAAACTAACACTAAGATTACTTTTTTGCCCCAACAAAAACAACCAGTAACAACTTGCCACTTAGGATTTGTTATAAAAATGTTGTAGAAATGTTGTAGACATAGCATTTCTCTATATTATTATCTTAAGAGTTGGTTTTTGTTTTAACCCAAAAAAAAAAAAAAAAAAAAAAGTTGGTTTTTGTAATTTATTCCTCAAAAGGCGTAAACTAAACAACAAATGTACATAAAAATTTTTGGACTCATGCGATCTGTTCGGATTTTGGGAATGATGCATAAGAAAGCTTAGAAAAGTGACTTTCTTAAATAAAAGAAAAAAAAAAGGTAAATAATTTTTGTCTGCTTTTTGTTTTATTTTTTTAATTTTTAATAAAAATAGTACCAAATCATCTATAAAATGGTTTATTAATAAATGAGAATGCTAATAAATGCTTTTATGGCAATAATTAATTATTTATTTAAAGAAAGTATTTATGGGAAAAGAAAAAAAAATGTTTTTACAGTTTTTTTCATTTCTCATAAAATGGTGTCAAAACTTTCTTAAAATAGATTATTAACCATTGACTTAAAGACAACCATTAGCATGACCTATTAATAAATACTTTAAAAACACTTATTAATTGGACCCAATAATAAAACTAAGAAAGACCCCCCCCCCAAAGATATCTTTTAGCCAAAAATGCAATTTACATTTGATGATTTTATTTAAAAATAATTTTAGTTCTATAAGTTTGTCGATTATTTTAGTTTGATAATTTTGTCAAAAAAATGATTTTATCCGAAAATTTTGTCCAAAGATTATTTTATTTAGTAATAATTTAATGTTGCTAAAGGGACAAACTTCAAATTAAATAACTAAAATGGTTTTCAGACAAAGATACAAGACTAAAATGACTAACTTCAAAATTAAAGAAATATAATAATTTTTATTTAGAGTTTATGGGTGTATTGCATTATTATTTCAAGACAAATTACTTTTTTAAAAATTGATTATGGATATCTATTCGTTCATATGTATATCTATATTTCAAAATAACTAATTATTAATTTGTTTATATATATTTTGTTTAGAATGTGAACCAGTTATTAATTGGTTGAAGTAGTGACTTAATGGTTGCACCAAATCATTATATTAGATTAATAAACATCAGTAATTGACATTAAACTTTTTTTATTCCATGTTCGTTACAATTTTGATAACAATGACCATTGTGTACATTAACATTATATATTAAATATTTTCTTTATAGACAAAGTTTGACTTCAAACGTGTTCGGAGCCTTGGGGTTTAATTACCAATAAAAGATGATATGTATCTTATCATATACATGACAAAGACTAATTCATCTTTTCATTAGTGTTTGAAACCAAACATTTTCCTCTCCTATGCTGCAAAAATTATATATATATATATATATATATATATATATATATATATATTCTATATTCTTGAATTGACTAAAAAAATTAATTGAGTTAGGTAAGTAGGACAGAATTTTTCTTATCAAAGAAAAGGACCAAACAGTTAAAAGTCGTAATCTTGTATAAATAAGGTGGTTGCCAATTAATATTAGTTGGGAAAAAGGGTTTTTTTTTTTTTTTTGCTAAATAGTTGGGAAAAAGTTGTTACTCTTATATAAATATAAATAAATAAATATATATATATATATATATATATATTCTATATTCTTGAACTGACTAAAAAAAATTAATTGAGTTAGGTAAGTAGGACAGAACAGTTCTTATCAAAGAAAAGGACCAAACAGTTAAAAGTCGTAATCTCGTATAAATAAGGTGGTTGCCAATTAATATTAGTTGGGAAAAAGGGTTTTTTTTTTTTGGCTAAATAGTTGGGAAAAAGTTGTTACTCTTACACACACTTAACTCGTTTATATTTTCTCAAAAAAAAAAAAAAAACTCGTTTATATAAGGTGGTCATCAAATCAAAGTCCAAACAGTCAACCAATATAGTACAAGACCCACAAACAGCTTTTTTTCCCTATCAAAGTTTTGTATATTTGCAATAATAGATATTCCATATCACCATAAGTGATTATTCGTGCGGCATTGGTTAAGAATCTAATTAAAGAAAATTTTTATGAAAAAAGAAAAAAAAAAATTAATGTTTTGACAGCTTTTTCATTTCCCATAAAAGTGATGTCAAAACTTTCCTAAAATGGATTCTTAACTAATGTCATATTACACTCATTAACATGACCCAAAAAAAGATATCTTCAACTGCGTTAAAAGATTGGGCCCAAAAAATGCCACTAAAGAAGCTTAAGCTTCGCATTGTATCCCTTTTTTGGTTTTTTAGCTTCATGTTCCAAGGCGCTTTCTAGTATTTAGGCTTTTCACTTACACTACTTTCTATGTGTTTAATTAAGAACGGGGTGATGAGCCCGTGGACTACATCCCCGGAGTTTCTACTATCCGTATTCTTTGATCTTCCCACCTTCACATATGGAGATGGTCGACTAGTCTTGCCTGGAGTCCTGGAAGGTATTTCAAGCGTGTCCAATAAAGCGCAGTATCTTCTATTCACCACCTTTCATGAACTTGAAGCTAAAGCCGTTGACGCCATAAAAGCCAACTTTCCTATCCCTGTCTACCCTATTGGTCCCGCCATACCTTACTTAGAACTTGAAGAAAAGAATGCTTCTTTAACTAATTCTAACAATGGTGTCAACTATCTCCAGTGGCTTGATTCTCAACCTCCATGTTCAGTGTTGTACATCTCAATGGGAAGTTTCCATTCGGTTTCAAATGCCCAAATGGATGAAATTATTGGTGGTATAAGGGACAAAGGTGTTCGGTGCTTGTGGGTGTCACGTGGAGAAACTGCGCAGTTCAAGGATTGTAGTGGTGATATGAGCCTAGTGGTGCCTTGGTGTGACCAACTGAAGGTGTTGTGCCACTCTTCAATAGGAGGGTTTTGGACACATTGTGGCTGGAATTCCACTCTTGAGGCTGTTTTTGCTGGTGTGCCAATGCTTACTTTTCCTATATTTTGGGATCAAGTCCCAATCAGTAAACACATTGTGGAGGATTGGAAGATTGGATGGAAGGTTAAGAAAGATGTTGGAGTTGTGACAAGAGGTGAAATTTCAGAGCTTGTGAAAAGGTTTATGGATAACAAAAGCGATGAGATGAATGCGATGAGGAAAAGAGCAAAAGAATTTCAGAAGTCAAGTCGACGAGCAATTGCGAACGGTGGGTCATCCGATGCAAATCTTAATGCTTTTATTAGAAATATTTCAGAAGGCCACGGTCATTAAGCAAATTCTATTGTATTGTATTCATTAATCAGTTGATTTGTAGGAGTCGATTGTAATTTCATTTGAGATCGTGCGATTTCGGACACTTTATTGTTCAACAATTTCCTAAAAATAAAATTGAAGTCACACCCAAGATGCACCAAAATTATAAAGGGAAAAGATTCTAACCAACTTTATCTTTCTCTCAATAATGCGTGCTAAATTTTTTTTTCTCTTTTTTTGGTTTAATGTCAAAACTTTCCCTTTATCCCACGGTATTTATGCATTTCCCAATCATTAATATAGCTAAGAGTGATGATACCTACCACCGCTCCCCCCTTGGTGCAATGGTCACTTTACAAATATAAATGCTTGTAGGGTGTGGAGAGCAAAGGTCGGGGTTCAAGTCTCCAGGAGGGAGCTTCACACACATATACAAAAAAAAAAAAAAAAAAAAAAAAAGTGATGGTACCTAGTACCGCATACAAACTCACAAACTAATTATTCCAATACTATTTTATTTTTATTTTATTTATTTATTATTATTATTTTTTTTTTTAATTGTGCTAGGTATCATTACATCCCTAGCTATATTGGTGATTGGCAAATACACAAATATCATTCGTTAAGCACATAAGCTTCAAATTGGGATGAAGGGAAAGTTTTGACATTAAAGCAAAAAGAAACAAAAAAAAACTCTAAGCACACACATAGTGCGTGCAATGAGGCTAGTATATAAATTAATGTGTTACATGTGCATTTTTGCCTAAAGTTTACTTCAATTTTATTCTAAAACTGAACAATATATATAAATTAATGTCATACATGTGCAAAGAGAATGTGCAAAGAGAATTTTATCATATAGACCTCATCATACACACTATGTGTGTGCTTAGAAGCTTTTCAGTGCTTTTGTTTGGCAAATCCTAAATTAGCATCAGTCTTAGGTCTATAAAGTTCACTTTATTTCTCATCATTTTCAGTGCTTTCAATTGAAACATACATATAAATATATATATATATATATATATATATATATATATTAATACCAGCAGCTTGTCAACTCGTTGACTTCTTCTTCTTCTTCAATCTTCAGTAAAAGGTTAAACCAAATTCATCAAAATACATCCATTCAGTATACATGGATCCCACCGGTGCTGAACCAACTGCCGTCACCACACGGTGGCAATGCCAATCCCATTACATGGCCACATCAACGCCATGATGAGTTTAAGTAAATTAACTGCAATTACACCTAATCTCAATCCAAGTCCAACACTTTAACTTATAAAACTCCCTTCCCATTATTTTTTTTTTTAGAGTCTATTTGGAATCCATTTATTTTGCTAAAATTGAAAATTTTTTGCTGAAAGTATTGTAGATAAATGTAAAAATTAGTTGAAATAGTATAATGAGATTTATAAATAGTAGCAAAAATATGTTAAATAATAAAATAAGTTGGCAAAATTAATTATGTCAAATGGACGTGGCACTAGTTATTGATTCTGAAACAGGACATGTTTGTAATCACGCCAAACAACAACCGCACTAGTCATTGATTCTGAAATAGGACATGTTTGTAATTACGTGGCTTGAATCAACTGGTTTTAAGTGACTGTTTGTAATTATGTGCTTCATTACTATTAACAAGTAACTGGGAAGGTACCAATGCTCGCAAGATCATCCATTATTAATCATTTACATTGTACCATAATGATATCATTTACATTGTCACATAGTGTTGATAAAAAGATAGGCCAATAAATTATTATTATTATTATTATTATTTATTTTTAATTTATTTTTTCAAAACAAAAACAAATTTCACTCTGTATTATGTTATCTGCTACAAGAATCTCCCTCAAATATCCTTTCTCTAGCTTTTGACACCCGAAACTTCTAAAAATCCAATAAAGCATTTAAAACCAGTTGATTCCCCTAGCAATACGAAAGAAGAATCATGACTTCTACAATGGCCTGATTCGCTGATTTATTCTGAAGATGGGCTAGACCATAACTATTAACTAGACATGTCCAAGAGAAAGAGATTACTTCGAGAAAGAGATTAATTAGCTAATTTGGAGACTGAATTAGCGCTTAATTAGCTAATTAATCATATAGCACGATTGATAAATTGTAATAGCTTCTAAACTTGTCAAAAATTCACAGCTATTGCTCTCATAGACATCAACTTAAATACGCTACAGTTTAGGGAAAAAAAAAAGTATAGCTTGGGGGAAAATCACCTGAAAGTATAGCTTGTAGGCCATCCAATAAAAGTTATGAACTTCATTGGTTCATCCAATGAAAATCATTATAAGTGAAACCATATAGACAAGGATTACTACACCCCTCAATAAAAAAAAAAGAAAAGAAGATGAAAGAAAAGATCATGCCTCTACAGTCTTTATGAAACAAGATATAAGGATATGTCACTTGAATAAATTTCCAAACCATTATAACCGAAACCATATATAAATTCGATACAACATACCAGGATTTTCATCTAAAAGTAATATATATATATATATATATATATATATAATCCAAAACATAGTCAAATTGACAGAAGTCCTTATGCGCATCCAATAATTGAAAACCTCTTATGAAAATCCTCTTCATTTAGCAACCAGACAAAGTATAAACAGAACATAAGTGTCATCTTCTACAGACATGTTAATTGTTATCATTTGCATATATATGAAAACTTTGAGTTAGTTTGGTATTACAATCAAAACAAAAAGCAATAGCAATTCACTCATTAATAATCAGTATAATTGGAGTTCCTCCTTGTATTTTCTAGAAGGCATGTCACCAATGATTATGAAGTATAGACATGGTAGAGACTACACAGTCTCTAGTTTTCACATGTAAAAAATTTATGAGGATAATTTCTCTTGCTTTTGCTTGCATTACACAAGATGAATATGAAAATTAGCATGATACTTGCACACTTACGAATTGGATGTCATTATAGGTCTGAAACATCTACCTTAGCAAAATCCTTGAAGTTGGAAATCAAAAACCTCATGAAACGAGGTTGGATTTAGTTTCTATTAGACAATTGGTGGATTAATTAAGGAATATGCACTGTTTCTTCCAAGAAATTAACTAAATAGTAACACAAATTGTTTCCTTTACTATATTTTTATATTCACTAAACATAGAAGTTGAGCTAGGAAAGTTAGCGCTCAAAAAATTTAGATAAAAAACAAACAGAACGACTTCTCATCTGCTTTCTCAACATCTAAAGAGGACTTTAACACAATTTTAAAAACGAATTATAAAAAATAGAACAACAACAATTTCTCTTACTATAAAAACGAACAACACTCTTATTATAAAACGAAGACCAAAATGAGAACATCATATTGAAGTTAATTATCAAACAAAAAAACATTATGGCAATCATATTGAGAGTAATATTCATGTACTCTAGAAGAGGGCAATCATAAAGCAATTTATAACAAACATGATCAAATGCAAAAATATATTTGAATAGTTTTGAGACCATGAAAACTCAAATTCGTTCATCATGAAATCCCAAAATTGAATTACATTTTTTTTCTTCTATTAATGAGATGGACATAAATAAATAAATAATAAGAATAATATGAATAAAAAAAACTCATTTTGAGTTCATACCGTTTGGATCTGGGCTACTAATGTTCACCTCTCATATGCTTTAGTTTTGTCCTTTAGCTCTAGAGTCACTCTCTATCTCTTGCACTTTTTTGATTGGGTTTTGACAGACAGACTTGAGTCATGACCGAAAGAATGGTTAAAACACTCAAGAAATTAGCTATTCATTGAAGGCCATATTGATCAATTTGTGGATAGAGAACAATTGAAAATTTATAAGGAAAAAAAGATGAGAGGCGAGGAGGTAGAAATCTATTGGTGACTATCAAAATTCCATATAATAGCATTTGAAGAATCTAGATTAATGGAGAGACATACGGTAGTGTTGGAGATAAAGTAACACTTGAATCTAAGGAGATGCTCAATGAATGTCAATTGGTAAATCGGAAAAAAAAAAAAAATGAATATATACCTTAGCAATAGGATTCTGAAATAGGACCAAACAATCTACCTTAGCAAAACCCTTAGAGCAGTACAAGAGTAAAGCTTGAGAATATATTTCCTATATAGTCTATATCATTTATTCAACTGCTTGTATGATATAATATCTATTGATTTGGATAGAATCCTCTCCTTTTTCTTTTCCATTTTTTTTTTAATGGCATGAAACTTCGCCAAAGCAAGATCTTTTGGACCCACTCGGAATTTGGATAGAATTGAAATAATCATATTTTAGGAATTTAAATACAATTATTGAAATTTTATGGATTAAATTATAGAATGGTCAAATTGCAAAAGTCAAATAGTAATTTACCTAAGAAATATATATATATATATATATATATAGTGAAGATAATAAACAATATATTGTAGGGCTATTGGGCCCAGGAGCTCATTTTCTATGTGTATATTGAGCCTAAGGCCCAAGTCGAAGATGGAGGGTCGTCAGAGAAGGAGTAAACATTGTTAAGGGAGCCCGTGTTAGTAAATGAAGAACTTAGTTTTGATCATAATGGCCTAGAAGGTTGGGCCGAGGATGAATGTCTCCTCAACTAACCAAAGCCGAGGTCCATAGAGGTGGTCTGTCGTCCAGGGGAGCACTTCAGGAAATTTATGTTAATTCGGATAAGTATTATAGGAACATATATTTTTTTTTATTAAAATCTTGGGATTTTAAATCCAAACCCCTTTTCTTTAAAAGAAAAACCCTTGAAAATTTTTCAATCAACCTTTTCCTCCAATTTATTTTATTTTATTTTTTGTGGAATTGGTGTTCTTATACAATACATACATATGTACATACATACATATATATATATATATATATATATATATATATATATATTCAAAACAAACTCCTTTTTCTTAAAAATTTTATTATCAAAATAAAAATCATGGAATTTTTAAATCTAAACCCTTTAAGGAAAACCCATGAAACATTTTTTTTTAAAATCAATCTTTCCCCCCAAAATTCTTTTTTTTTTTAGAATAGGTATTTTTGCAAAATGATTTTCAAAGCAAACTCTTTTTTAAAAAACAAAAGCCATGGGAATGTTCGGATCCCCTCCTTGAAAAAAAAAAAAAAAAAAAAAAACCCACGGACACCCTTTTTCTCTAAATAAACTCTTTTCCCAAAACCCCTTTTTAAAAAGCTTTTGTTTTCACTAAAAATTTTCAAAACCCAAACTTTGCTTATTCAAAAGAAAACCTTTTGTCATCTCTTGTAAAAATTGATAAAAACATGGTTTCCAATTGAAACATGGAAACCCTTTTCTCAAAATAAAAAGTTTTTTAAACTTTTTTTACTCTATCTAAAAAAAAAAGAAAGGTTTTTCCAACCTCTTTTCTCTAAAGCCAAAGTTATTTTTTATAAAATGGGGTCCTTTTTATGAAAACAAAAAATCTTTTAAGTATTGTACAAAGAAAATGGGCAAACTTTTTTTTTTTTTTTTTTTTCAAACAATCTATTCTCAAAATAATTTGTGCATTTCTTTTTAGGCAAGTTTTGAAGCTTTTCATCTTTAAATCCAAGCATTGTTATTTTAAATCTTTTCTTTCTTAGAATTGCATCTTTTAGAGATTTTTACCTATGGTTCAATTTCATTAAACCAATAAGCACCAATCAAGCGTACATGATTCCTTCCATTTTATTGGCACTAATGTTTCTTCTTATTGTGTTTTTCACATGATAAATGAGAAAAATGTAGTGGATGACAACAATGTATTATTCATCCTACTCTATCTCTTTTGTTTTTACATTGTAAATAGTCACGTTGTAAAGAATCATGCTAAATATATGGTACATAAGTATCCACATGTTAAATATTTAGTATATAAATATTCACATGCTAACATATATATTATTTCTTGCAACGTGGTAAAATGCTTCTCACATGTTATGTATATATAAATACTTCACATGCTTTGTTTGTAAATAAATCCTTGAAATAAATATTCACATGCTACGTTATAAATAAATAAATACTCACATGTGTATATATATATTTTGTACAGAACTTTAAAAAAAAAAAAATTGCTAAGTATCTTATTTTTTCACTAAAAAGATAAAGTTAGACTTAAATTAAAATAGGGTACTATCCTTTGGATAGGTGGTGTGAGGTGCCTAATATATTTCCCACATATAACTAAACTTCTGCATTCAAGATCTTTGGTTTGAGACTTTTGGTTTACCTTAATTAATAAACCCTTTAAATTGGTTTAGTTAATTAAGTAACTTAAAATAAATTAGATAAATAGGCGACTAATCTCACCTAATACAAAACTAATGGTTGGTGGCGACTCCTAAAATAAAAAAATAAATAAAAAGGGACTCACACACACCTCATCCTAAAGACATATGCACACAAAGTGTCATGTTGCTAAGTACCTAATGTGCAATAAACCAAAAAAACAGAAGCCCTCTCACAAAGGCCCTTCTATTTAAGAAATTTTTTGGGCGTCCACAAGGCCAAGTTATTAATTAGGTCTATTGTGAAAGCGTTATGTTAATCAAACAAGCATCAATATCATGCATAGCGGAAAATAAATATAACACAGGATATAATGACCTAGGAAACCAATAAAACCAAACTAGTTTCACAGGAAAAACCTAAGGGGACTAATCCCAAGATGAACAAAACCACTATCGGATAAAGATTTACAATCAAAATAACCTTATTCGTTGAAAATATAACTATAGTTACCAAACCGAGCTCTGAATCCCATAGACGTCTCTGATAAAAATCTGTTGTTGCATAACCTCTAGTCCATGACTTCAAAATCCCATAAAAGATTTGGATCTCTAGCACCTTTAATAACTAGTATGAGGCAGCAACTTCTATAATACTGAATCTTGAGTGCCTTCGAAGAATATTATCAGTAGAAGATATGAGAGTTTCAGTGGTTTTTGCTTACATTTAAAACCCTAAATTCAACAATTAGTGTTCTTTTATCTAATCTTATAGTTCCAATTATATGAAAAATAGATATCATAATCTTAAAAGTTAATGATAAAAATAATTTGGAGTATGAAAGTTCATAAGAAATAGGCTTGGGAAATATTAGGAAATTAAATTTTGTAATTTTGTAGGCTAGTTAGTAGGACTTAAAAAAAAGGTGGTGGTGGTGGTGAAAATGATATTTCCTCATCTTTTTGAACATATAAAGAATGTAGAGAATTTTGAAAGAAAATTATTTTCTTTTGAAAATTTGGACACCCAAAGCTTTGAAATGAGTACTAGTTTGACTTCTTCCGGAAATAAAATATAATGATATGATATGGCGTTTTTAAGTTTATGATATCAGTGTATGAATAATTGGGATAACATTAGATAAGAAAAACGATTTCTAAGAGTTAAATTTAGGGTTTTAAGAAGTAGGGTAAAACCATAGATATTTTTTTCCTCTAAATAGACTTTTGGTCAAAGAACGGACAGGAATTTGGAGAGACGAGAAAACTTTCAAATGATTTTTTTTTTTTTTTAATATAACGATTTTGTGACTTCCCTTTAGTATATTGGCGAATTTGTTGAAGTTGTAAATTGTGTTGTGGTTTCTGGAGTTCTCAAGAGAGAGAAAAAAAAAAAATCTCTTTTAATTTACTTAATATTATATTAGGGTTTGATAAGAAAAATTCAAATTCCAATTCTATTCATGATTATTATTCACTATATAATTCAATTTCTTAAATGTTTGGTTTCCGGTCTTATTTAATGTTCACGCAATTATGTATAATTTAGGTTATTTAATTTAAATAACCTAAATATTCAAAGTACAATTAACCACCTTATCACTTTATCTTCAAATGTCCCCCACATAATACATTTGTTGCCCTATCTTCAATGTGTGTCATTAAGAAGATGTGTCAAAAGGAGTTGCTATTAGGTTCAAATTATTTCTTCTCCTACAGAATAATCCAAAACTCTCAGACATTTCAAGTTTTTTTGGTTTGATCTCATTTGGGAGTTTCCAATTAAAGTGATATAATAACTAAGAAAGAACAAGTTCAATACTTGCAAGAGCAAATAATATGCCTGGACATATCCTCCTACCACCTCCAAATGGAATGAATTCAAAGTTGGACCCTTTAAAATCAATGAGAGAACCTTGGACCCTTTCTGGGCGAAAGCAATCAGCATCAATCCAATATTCGGTATCTCTCCCTATGGCCCATGCATTAATGATTACTTTGGTGTGTTTGGTATCTCATACCCATTAATTTCACATTTTTCTCTTGATTCTCTTTTGATCAAGGCACCACTAGGGTGTAATCGCAAAGTTTCTTTTACTACTAATTTCAAGTAATCTAGCTTTTGAATGTTTGCCTCATCAAAACTTCTCCACCCTTCAAGGATTTGTCGCACTTCGGCTTGTGCCTTCCTCATTACTCTTGGGTTTTTCAATAATTCTGACATTGCCCATTCGATTGTAGTTGCTGTAGTCTGAGTTCCTGCAGCAAAGACCTCCTAGAAAATGATGTGTTAAATTACAATCAGGTTGTGTTTACATGAATTTTCCTTCAAAGTTCCTAATTCTTCTGTGACTTTGGTGTTGATTATTGTTACGTGTACATGAAATTTATGTCAAGAGAAAAATTGTTTGTGGCAATACACAATCATGTCTATTTGGCTTACAACTTAAAAGGTCTACTACTCAAAAAATATAGTGTGGCGAAATACATGAAAACATGTATGATGTACCTCTACTCGTTCATCGCTTTTGTTTACGGAGTAAAGAATATATGTAAAAATATTTGTATAGAGCCGATTGAACCGAGACACCGCACAAATGAAGACCAGAGAACCAACCTCTAGTGGTTATAATCAGAGCCAGTGAAGGGATAACTGATCCCTATAGTGTGTGAATACCTTAGTATAAAGATGCTTAGTTACTAACAGAGAAGAGGGAAAAATAATAATAAAGCAACAAAAGAAATGCTGGTCATAAAGGTTCTTTAATACATTGTCCTCTCTCCTCGTGTGTTTATGTTAAAAAAAATAATTGCTTGATTTAATTTAATTTAATATATATTTTTTTGACATACCAGAGTGGTTGCTTTGATGTGGTTGTTTGTGACCCGTTTGGTATATGTGTTTAAACAACAATTTTAAGTTTTTTTGAAAATACGTATGGGTAAAAAAGTGTGTAGAAATACGTGTAATGTGATAGGTATGTATATTTTGTTGTAAAGCCCAAGCCCATGCTCTAGAATTTTCCTTGGCTGGCGTGGGAATTTTTGGCAGCAAACAAAACTCTCAATCTTCTTATATTTCCTTATAAAATAGTCAGCCGCATTTTCCCATGTTTTGCAAAAAATACAAAGCAGTTTGTGACATCAATGGTAAAGAAAATTACTTTGTTTTTGCCTTGCCCTTTTCACTTTAATTAGGGGTGTGCATGGGTCGGGTTGGGTCGGGTTGAGGGAGTTTTTTGACCCAACCCACCATGGTGGGTCAAAAAAAATTCAACCCAACCCAACCCATCACATAAATTCAACCCAACCCAACCCAACCCACATGGGTCGGGTTGGGTCGGATTGAACCCATGGGTTTGTCAATTTTTTATTTATTATTAAATTGAGTAAAAAAAAAATAAATATTAATATATTAAAAAAACCTAAAAATTAGTATCAATGTAACTCCTTGAAGGCTCAACACTAATGACTAAACAACAATAGTAATTTATTAGAATTTGTGTGAACTAATTGGCTTTTATATAGGATAGGAAAAATTGGTTATTTAAAAAAATTTATTAATTATATAATATATTTTATATATATATATATATATATATATATATTAAATTAGTATTAGTAGAAGGAATTGAGGAAATGCAAATTATTAAATATAATATATATATTTAAATATATATGTGTGTATATATATATATATATATATAAAAGTGCCCTACAATTGATTTTTTTAAAAAAAAATTATTAAATATAAAATATATTTTAAATATATATTAAATATGGGTGGGTCGGGTCGGGTTTGGCGGGTTTGTAATTTTATGACCCAAACCCAACCCGACCCACTATAATAATTTTTTTGGTAACACAACCCAACCCAACCCAACCCAACCCACCAAGCCTTAAAAACCGACCCAACCCGGTGGGTCGGGTCGGGTTTGGCGGGTCGGTGGGTTTTCTGCACACCCCTAACTTTAATCATCTTGAGCTACATCCTTTTTTTAGAGCACTAAGACTATCAAAAAAAAAAAAAAAATTGCATATATGATATTAGTTAAAAATAATTAAAGATATATTGTGCCCGTTTGGATTCAGCGTTTTCAAATCCTAGGTCTTCATTTTTTTGGTTCCAAACCGCACTATTTGACCAAGTCCCGTGAATAAAAGCATTATCTGCAATCGTTCACAGCACTCCACAAATTCCACTTTTCAGCAGAACTTTTTCATTAAAAATGGGTCCCACGGTACTATTCACACATTTAAAAATTATTTTGTTACAAAGATGTTTTCGGTTTCGGTTTTCGGTTTCAAAGAAAAATAAGATCAATCCAAACAGACCCATTACTTTTGATACTCTCGCTACTTTGTTTCTGCTGAAAATTTTCTCTTGGGCATTTGTGACGAGTTCGAAACTCTTTTTGTAAGTGCACATTAATAGAGTTGTCGTTGTATCCTAGAAAGTGATCGCCTGAGCCATTTGCGGCGACATATTCATTCCATGAAGGGCGAAATCGCTTCTTAAGGACAGCGGATTTAGTTTCGTGCCTCAATGATAAGTTTTACTTAATCCTTAATTTTATATACTTTTGTACTTGTCTATTTTGTTTATAAGTTAATTTGAGCATATCTTGTTTTATTGATATATTATTAATATTGCTTTGTAACTTCGTTAATCAATTTGGACAATTTTCCAAACTATACTTCCAACATAATGTTATTTGTTTAAATACATATACCAAGCTCGCCTGTTTCCTGAAGTTACAGAAGCACATCAATCATATCATCATGATTGCTTTCTTCACATTTTCTGGCTAAAGTGGCACTTCTTTTCTTCTTATGCTCGTTGATTATATCATTGAGAATGTTGTTTGTTTTTCTATGCATTTTCAACAATGCGGGATTAGTTCCTATAAGGATGCCAAGGAAATTTAGTGAAGGGAACAAATCAGGCACATCAAATCTTCCACTGCGATTAAATGTTTCCTGGATTAGTGATATGAGTTCTTTTTCATATTTGCACTTCTTCCCAATGACTGCCCTGACATTTATACAATTTGTCAAGGAGACGATTTTCTCAGTGAAATTGATTGCAAGTCCCTCAGCCTCGGATGATTAAATGAATTCAATAAGATTCCACACCTCTTCTTCGCTTATTGTTCTAAATGACCGAACACGCTTGGGACTTAGGAGCTCCATGACACAAATCTTTCGTATTTGTCTCCAATAATCACCATAGGGACTAAAGACCATACTTGAATTATCATAGCACATAACTTCAATGGCAAGAACAGTTGGCCGATTTACCAAAGCAGTATCATGTGTCTTCATCACCTCTTTGGCTACTTTTGGTGATGAAATGATTATAGCCAAGACCTCCCCTAGCTGAAGTTGCATAATAGGTCCATGTTTCATGACTAAATCTCTCAAAGATCGATGCGGTAGAGAGAAAACAAACTGGTGCAAATTCCCTATAAAAGGCAGTTTCCATGGCCCTGGTGGCAACTTATGGCTTTGGCCTTTGGCTTTAGACCTCTTTCAATAATATACTATGATAAACAAGAAAAAGAAGAGGCACCAAAAGAGAAGAAAGGAGGGCATTGGAAGCATTGGGGACAACAAAAGAAGCTCCATGTTTGGGAATGGGGTTTTGTATGCATTGGTGCAAGGAACACTAGGTGTACTTATAGTAAGTTAAATGATAATACATAACTGGAAATCTGGAGTATTATACTATCATATTTTAATTCAATGCTATATGAAGTTTGACTTTTTCCTCTATAATTTTTGTGGTTTTGAGTTGGATCCAATGTTTCAGTATACGATGTCAACCTCACACAAAAGTTTTGCCCAAATTTGGCAGTTAGATGACATGCATGTCAAATAATTTCTTTATTTAGGCTATGCTTCAGTATGTTTCATTGGACAAAGTTGTCACAATATGCTGTCCATTCTTGCTTTTCTCTAATTTGTTTCGTTGATTCTCTTTCTGTTGTAGGTGAAACACGTTTGCAGGGGTAAATAGTTTTTTTTTTTAATATATATATATATTTTTTTTTTCCTTTGAACGAAGGAGTCTCTAGTTGGACTCATTAACCCCATACCACGTGACAGTAAAAGCAATACCATGTGTACTACTAGAATTTGATAAGCTATCAATGTGGGCACAACATATTCATTGAAGTGCCACTACTCAAACCAATTTAACTCCTACCAAGCATTATATGAAGCAATATGAGAACTCTTACCACTAAGTCATACCTCACGGTGGTTGCAAGTATAAATAGTTTGTGGATATGTGTTTTGTTTCTTTAATTCTCTTTCCATTACGGGTGTAAGTGTGTAATACGCTTGCAGGGATAAAAGGTTTTTTGATTAGTGAGCATATATATCGTACAACTTGGTCAAAACCAAAATTCACTTTATTTTAGAGAATAAACCCTTAAAATTTTGGTTTAACTGTCTATTTGAATTTTTTTTTATCATGAACAGATATTCATAGTTTATTAGCAAAAGAACTTTTGGCTTAAAAATAAATAAATAATGAAAATAATGAAAAGGTTTATTCAAAAGAATGAGTAAAAATTCTTTAAGAAAAAAATAAGAAATGATATTTAAATGAGATAAAGAGAAAAAAAAATTCATTGGAAATTGTATTTCAAAAAGTAGTAGAAAAAAAATGAAAATAAAACTTTTATTCTCCAACTTGGGTGAGAAAATGCCTACACTAATGGAGATGACAAGAATCTTTCATCTATCCATTTAAATATTTGAGAGCGCAAAAAGATAGAAATGAATGAAATGAAAAGAATCTTTCAACATAATTTTTTTCGTTTCCTTGTTTGAAAATTTAAATAGGAGAGATAAGAAATACTATTTTCTTGTTTCGGATTTTGAGTAAGACAAAATATAATAGGTAGAAGGGAACATTTATTTCTCCATTTCTGTCAAAAACTCAAATTTTCATTTTCTCAAAATTATGTGGAGTTTGAGAGAATAAGATTAAGTTTAATGATGTAAAGTTTATATTTATAGGTTGGAAACCATTAACAAAGTAACAACTTAGAACCTAGTTTATCTAGTTGATTGGTATTGAATTAATCTTTAGATCAAGACAAATGAAGATCTGAATAGTTGAAGACTCGGGAATGCAAAAAATAGACTATTGGAAGGCTGCATTTCGACTGCAACACAACAAGTCGAAATCCACTTATCTTGACCAGTCGAACTGCACATCTCAACCGATAAAGATTCGTGCATATTTTACAAACAACTTATTTTCTTAGCCATTTCATTTATGGTTTTGGTGCAACTCAAGTACATATAAACACAAACCCTAGAGCAAGTTTTTACATACACAAAAGGGCAAAGTATTTACGTACATAGATCTAGAATTTTCCAAGTCCTCTTGAAGCATCAACCGAGCATACATGCATATATACAAAAGATCCGGTGATCAAGTGAAGATGTCTGCAAACTTGATTGACTACGATTATTGGCTAAATCTTTGAAAGTGGGTCTTAGAGCCATGAAGTGGGATTTCATGTGCAACAAATCGAGAATAGAAGAGTTTGTGAACATCGAAACTATGTGTGGTCATGTCAATAAGTATTACATAAGATAGCATTGGATTTAGGGTTGAATCTTTGTATAAACTTTCATTCTATTTTAGTGGATTTGTTACCATGAGGATTGCTTAGGTTAAAGCGCCCCATGTTTGTTTTACTATGAAACTGTTAGTTTCATTAGTTTTCCTAGGTCATCATTTTGGTGTCTTATATGATTTATGTTTGTATGAAGTTATTCATTTCAAATCTAAAGCATAATTAATCTAATTAATTACTTGATTAAGAATTGATTAATTTTGTGACAAGTGTGGCCTAAAACCCAAACAAATGAAATTTAAACTGAAATGGCCATAATACTCTTTCATAGTATATAAATTTTCTATAATATCATTCTCTTATTATTTGCCTCACTCTACCTAACAAAATAGTACTGGCACCAATTTCTATCGCCTAAGGCCCCAAGTAAAAATTTTCTCCAAATTTTAACTAATAGGGTTATTTCTTTCATTGTAACAGTATTAATTAAACCGAAATATTAAACAATAAATAAAATATTTTTTATCAAATGAAAAAAAAAAAAAAAAAAAAAAAAAAAAAAAAAAAAAAAAGAAGAGAAAATGCTACATCCACAACACTTTTACAATAAATCTTAAGCAGTAGGTTGTTACAAGCTATTATTGATAACAAAAATAAAAAATTAGTGGTGGATTCAAAAAGAAAACAAGAAGCAACTTTACATCTAGGATTTGTTATGAGAAATGTTGTAAATGTAGTACTTCTTAAAAATGAAAAAGGAAAAAGAGCAATACACAAAAAAAATTCACAACATTTTTTCACAATAGTTGAGTTAGAAATTTTGTACTAGTTCTCATCTAGGTCCATTACTAACATAATTCTTTTACTTACCACTATCAATCTACCACATCAACAAGTGTAAAAAGATTTGTCAAATTTTTTGTGTTGGACCCCCTCAATATTAAGATCAGAAGCCTCAATTCATCAACCAAAAAAAAAAAAAAATGATCAAAAGACATAGGAACAGTAACCATAACTTTCGAACCCACAATTTCCTCACCCTTATCATCCGACACCACCTAAGATGACAAAGTCACCACCGCTGCCACCATTGGATCGCTAGATGCCTGAGATAACACCACCGCCGATATCTGCTCGAATGATGCCTTATCCACCTCCATTGGCAAGATCGGCATGGTGGATGTCTTTTTAAGCCGGATCGGAATCAACTAACCACCGTAGTCACTATCGCCTGGAACATCCAGCACCAATATGGCAGATTTCGTGACCAATGGAACCATCAAACTCACCTCAAGTCGACTTGCCGGTGAAGGAGAGACCACAGAGCTCGTGGGTTGCATTGTAGAATTCTCATTTCTTTGGGTTTGTGTTTGTGTTTTTGTTCTTCTTTGGAAATCGGTTTGTGTTTGTGTTTTTGTGTTTGGTTGCCAAGAAAGGGCAAGAAAATGCTAGAAAATTTGGGTATGTGTTCTTATGTTTAAATCTGAATTTGTATTCTTCAAAGTTCTTATTGAAGATAAACTAGATTTTAATTTTGTTTTCATGTTTAATTTCTTGTTCATGTTTGATTTGATGTGGATCTATAGTTTAATTTTCTGTTCTTATTTTCTGGATTTGTGGTTTTTGGATTTTAATTTTGTGTTCTTAGATCCGGGTTTATGTTCTTGTTCAAGACACATTTAGATTTCAATTAATGTGATTTTTTTTTTTTATTTACGTGGGCCAGAAAATTCATGGCCCAGGCCCGCTCTATATCAAGGCCCAGGGCCTGATCCGAGGAGACCTATTGTCAAGGATGAGTTTAATGCAAGGATAGGATAAGTGAAAAGGCCGCCAATCATCGTAGTAGAGAACTCACGTGCTGACAAGTCCCTATTCTTGACCATGCTATTCAACCTTTACGTCTACTCCCAATCACTTGAGGTATGGGCCGATAGGACAAGTCCTCTGCCCCGAAGGTAAAGCTTACACGTGGACCCTAAAGAGAGGAAGGAATACGAGTATAAAATGAAACGAAAGCCAGGAGAAAAGGGAGGGAGAAGGGGAAGAACCTGATGCACCTCGGACTAAGTCCGAGGAGTCCAACCCCTCGCCTACGATCTGTAGGGCATGTATATTCAGGCTGAACCCTTTTCTACATGAACCCCCCTAAAATCGGGACCGGACCATCGCCCCGTGATCAAAGGCAAGCCTTTTAAGCCCATTCTCTACAAATTATATTGTGAGGGATCTTTTGTGTACGAGCCCAACGTCATTCTGCAGGGCGTTAAATAATCGTGTCCCTACAATTGGCGCCGTCTGTGGGAAGGCTTGCGCATTGGCCCGGTGGCGGTGGAGTCAACTCTCTAGCAAGTAGAGGTTCGCGGGGTTTCCTCCCTCTCCAGGCGACATGCGATTGTTGCTCCGACATAAACTTACGCTAGGGGCTACGCCCTACGGTGCCAACGGCGTGGGCAGCTCTAGGGGCTTCCGGCCTCAAGCCAACTTTCCCCGCCATGGTCTAGGGGCTGACTTTCGAAAAACAAATAAATACGCAGAAAAGAAAAAACTATAAGTTTTGGACAGAACCAAGGCCTTGCATGGTCCTCGGACTCAAGCCTATGGGGAAACCAAGTACACAAAGAAAAAACTATAAGTTTTGGACAGAACCAAGGCCTTGCATGGTCCTCGGACTTAAGCCTATGGGGAAACCAAGTACACAAAGAAAAAATTATAAGTTTTGGACAGAACCAAGGCCTTGCATAGTCCTCGGACTCAAGTCTATGGGGAAACCAAGTACACAAAGAAAAAACTATAAGTTTTGGACAGAACCAAGGCCTTGCATGGTCCTCGGACTCAAGCCTATGGGGAAACCAAGTACTTAAAAGAAAAACTACATTACATGGACCTTAGAATCTATCCGAGGAGAACTCTCCCTTAACAATTGGGTTAATTCCTAAACCGCATGGATTCTCAAGTCTGCTCTCGGATCCTCAGCACCAAAGGGATTGATGCAATATATAGCAATATATTACCAAAAACACAATCAAAGTCCCTTCTTCGCTCGCTTACCCCCTCGGATGAATTGTTTAGAGTTTATCGTTCTCGGATGGTCTCCTCGCACTTATTACGAGAATATTCAACTGTTATCTCGTTAGTTTCCTAAGTTTAATTTCTTTGTGAATTATCGTTATTATGCCGTAATGTCGGTAAATTAAAATTAGTTGGATTATGTTTCAAGGTTTCTGCTCTAAGTATCATTGAAGAAAAACACACATGGAGCACACCCATTCACAAAGTAGTGTTGCAAAAAAAGAAAAATATTCAAAACAAGTAAATAAATTTCCCTTTTATTAAAACAAAGAAATAGTACAACAGACAATGAAAAGTGGAATCAAACATATTAAAGCTAACTACATAATCGAAAAGAAAGATACAAGAGAATAAGATAAAGCCGAGGAGGTAGTATAGAGGAGAGGTTGGTCTTTTGCTTCAAGACTTTGTTCAAGGAAAACCATTCTCAACACTTTTACATGCTCATAACTCAGGCAACAAAAGAACCCAACGTGGGGCCTGCACCATTGAAGAAAAGGTGCAGAGAGTGCCCAGCTTCAGGCTAGCGCAGCTGAAGAAAAGGTGCAAGGAACCCAACTTGAGGCCCACACCGTTGAAGAGAAGGTGCCGGGAACCGGAAGTTGAGGAGCCTACACCAAAATTTGCTTGCGACAAGGCGATACAGCGATGATGGCGGAAGATCTTTCTTCTGACACACCAAAAATCTGGCATGACCAGAACCTGCTTCGAATTTTGACTAAAAGAGGGGAGGGTACCGTCCCCACCATGTCCAAGCGGGAAGACACCTTAAATTTGTGCCTCCCCCCGCCCGTGGCCATCACTTTACGTCTTGGAAGGGTCCTGCCTTTGTGGCGGGTGAAGTTCCTCCACCTCCACCCAAGCCTCGGACATATGGCGCAAAGGGAAGATGACACCGGAGGAGGGAACTGGGTATGGACAAAGGGTTATGATTCTCAAGAGAGCAGAAGGGTTTATATGCCAGGAGAGCAACCACCTGTTCTACTTATATAGAGGGTAAGGAGGTGTCATGTAATTTAATTTGAGAAAATTCCCAAGACGCGCTACAGACAAGGCGGCTCTGGCTCAATTTCCCACACCATCCACAACCGTAGGATCTCAAGATCCTTGGGAAGGCGCGCTTCGATTGTTGAAACTTCAGAGTACTCGCGAACGAAGGGATGACTCTTGACTTGGCACGTCTCTCATGTGAATGTAAAAACGCAAGTATGAGTGGAGTGCAGAACTTGAATGAGCCGTGATGTGGGCCCAAAGTCACCAAAACCCTCCTTCCCAACTAAAAGTCGGGCAGCAGGATTTTGAGGGGCTATTGTGGGCTAGAAAATTCATGGCCCAGGCCCGCTCTATATCAAGGCCCAAGGCCTGATCTGAGGAGACCTATTGTCAAGGATGAGTTTAATGCACGGATAGGATAAGTGAAAAGGCTGCCAATCTTGTAGTAGAGAACTTTGTGCCTGTCAAGCCCCTATTCTTGACCATGCTATTCAACCTTTACGTCTACTCCCAACCACTTGAGGTATGGGCTGATAGGACAAGTCCTCTCCCCCGAAGGTAAAGTTTACACGTGGACCCTAAAGAGAGGAAGAAATACGAGTATAAAAGGAAACGAAAGCCAGGAGAAAAGGGAGGGAGAAGGGGAAAAACACGATGCTCCTCGGACTAAGTCCGAGGAGTCCAACCCCTTAGGCTACGACGCTGTAGGGCATGTATGTTCAGGCCGAACCCTTTTTTACATGAGCCCCTAAAATCGAGAACGAACCATCGCCCCGTGATCAAAGGCAAGCATTTTAAGCCCATTCTCTACAAATCATATTGTGAGGGATCTTTTGTGTACGAGCCCAACGTCATTCTCGGGCCGTTAAATAATCGTGTCCCTACAATTTCTGTTTTTAATTTTTTTATTTAGTTAAAATTAATAATTTTTTTTTTAATTTAGATGCTAACGTGGCATTTTTTAATGCCAAAAAAAAAAATTTATTATTATTTTAATAGTTAAATCATCATCACGTAGGACTTTGCCGTTAGGGCATTGACGGAAAGGACTAAAATAAATGGCGTTTTTCTAAATAGGAACTAAAAGCGGTGAAAATAAAAGATAGGGACGAAAATGTGGTTTTCGCCTAAACTTTTTATAAAACAAAAAATTAAATTAAATTTATGAGATTCATATTAATTAGTAGTAATTTTGCATATAAAACAAGATAATCAATTTTCACCTTTAGCCCCTAAATAAATCAAGGGAAATGCTAACGAGTGCCCTTAGGGCACTGGTTAAAAATCCAGTTAAAAAAAGTTTTTCTGGGAAAAGAAAAAAAAAAGAACAATTAATATTTTGATAACTTTTTTCATTTCCCATAAATGTGATGTTAAAACTTTCCTAAAATTGATTCTTAACCAGTGCCCTAAAAGCACTCTTTAGTATGACCCATAATTATAAAAATAAATCCTTACACCAACCTTTTCAATGCAAATTATTGAGTAGATGACACCTCATACTTGCACACTTTAATAGATTCTTATGTTGCAGGTCCTCCTCTTGAGAAGATATCTCATGAGATGGTCTCTTAAAATCTCTCTCTTGCAATATATATTGCAAGAGATATATCTTATAAAACTATCTTATAAAATAATTTTCTCTTTCCTCTTAAGATTAAATTTTTCTAAAATTAATATGATATTGAAATATAGTTAATTTTAAACATATATTGCGTTAGAGTCATGTATGCACTCAACTCAATTGATTTACACCTTCTCGGCTCAAAAAAAAAAAAAAAATCATTTATTTTATCTATAATAACACTATTTTTAATTCTTATTTATAACGAAATTCCTTCAAGATTTTGTTAAAGGTATATAAGTTGATTGATACAGTGGCACTTCTGCAATAATCGAAACGGGCCCGATGATTAAAAGGGACCAATATGGACCTTACATTTATCTATGGAAAGGAAATGGTTGAGAAATGCATTTATCTACTAGGACTTTGTTTTTCAAAGATTAAAAAAAAAAATAATACATTACCGCGTACCAATTAAAAATGGTTTCAACCAAAAAAAATCTTTTATATTGAATCTGTTTTAAAAGAAAAACTTCATTCTGAATTACTATTTTCAAATTGATTTCTTTGCGCATTAAAAAAGAGAGTCTAAGAGACCTTTTATAGATAGTGCATGGCTATTCCTAAGTGATTTGGGTAATACCATACATACCATCGAGACTTTGATGGTAAAATCATAAATATATATATATATATATATATAAAAGCTATTTATACATACATTAAAAAGAGCGCTGCTTTTGTTTTTTGGCTAGGCATAAAAAACTCTAAAAGATGGGAAGACATGCAGTATTGGTAAATTATGAAATAGCTTTTGGGATACTCATTTCAATAATTTGTAACGAATTGGTGACCAACAGAAGTACTGCATGCATAACTTTTTTTTACAATATTTTCCCAATTATTGAAATAGTCAATGAAAAATGGTAACAAAAAAAGAAGTGGTTGATACATGTAGAGAAAGTGTTGTTATTCATTATTTACAGAAGATTTACAAAAAGTATGAAAAATTTTGTGAAAAGAGTTAAGGTATATAATATTATGAAAACTAATGATTTACCTCAGAAACCCTGGGGAACTCCAATTAAAGCAGCCCCTCCTCCTAGCCATTAAAGAAGAAATTCGTGTGAATTTGAAGACTTTGGTCTTTGAAGGAGACTCCCAGTTTTCATCTCATCCATTAACAATCTCTTTCAAGCCAACTGGGTTCTGTAATCATAGACTTCAAGGATTCCCTTTAACCTTTTTCAATTTTGTCGTGTTGGTAGAGGATTATATGCAATGGCCCACACTATAGAAGCCTGGTTACCTTTTTTTTTTTACACAACAATCCCATCTCTCCAAATGCCTGTGCCTTGCTGCAGAACTTTGCCATTTAGAAGATTGCAGATTGATGCAAAAATCAGTGACAGTATGAGAAAATGCTTTAGCTGACAAGATACGCAATAATCAGTTCAGTTTTGTGGAGTGGAATGGTTGATAGAGAATCACATTCTATTGGACATAAGAGCTATTTGAAACATGATCTTGCTTTTAAATGACACAAAGATTTATTGTCTGCTGGAAAGATCTTTCGCCAGAAGAGTGAATGGAATGGAGAATCCAATGATTAATTGTAGATACAGAGAGTTTTCATCCCATCCCTCTATTTTAGTGTTGGTTGGCGCAGTCAAAAATAAACGAGTAAGATGTGAAAAAGGAAAGTCGGTGATTTATTTTGGTGTCCATAGTATTACATAATTACTCTTAATTAGTTATCTTGTTTAGATGTTAAAACAATAATACTAAAATGAATTAATGTAAGTAATTTTATTTGGAATTCTCTTGTGAGAAGTAATGAAAATGAATACTTCATAACAATATATATATATATATATATATGTATATCGAAATTTCGAAAAAGAGACTTTATTGCAGGAGCGGTTTGATTTATGGGTCATGCTAATGAGTACCCTTAGGGCATTGGTTAAGAATCCAATTAAAGAAAGTTTTGATATCACTTTTATGGGAAATGAAAAAGCTGTCAAAATATTAATTTTTTTTTTCTTTTTTCTTTTTCCATAAAAACTTTCTTTAATTGGATTCTTAACCGGTGTCCTAAGGACACTTGTTAACATTTCCCTCCTTTAAATCATAAATAATTTCCAACTTGGGACAAATTATTAATGATTCAATATTCTTACCCGAAGTCTCAACATATGAGAGCGAGAGAGAGATCAAACATATTTATGGTCTAAGAGCATTAAATAAGCGTTCTTTTTTTTCTTTTTCTTTTTTAATAAATCAATTGTTGCATCTATGTGGGATGAGGTATTTAAACTCTAGATGTCTTCATCGGATATACCAAAAGTGTTAATTGAGCTCCAAAACTCTTGGTGTTCAAAACCTTGGTTTTTTATTTTACTAACCATTTCTCTCCTTTTTTTTAAATATTTAGTGGAATTTATTAAATAAACTAGACCATTTTACTTATAGAAACTGTTCCAAAAGTACAAGCAGGAAGAAGTATTAAACGAAGAAAATTCATACACAAAGTAAAATTTAGGTACAATTCTAGAGGATTGAGATCGGGTGCAATACAAATTACAAATTAGTATGATAGTTTTACCTTTTCCCTAAACAAAAATTCCTTGATCTGTCCCTACCCAAGGGATCTTGTTGCCTCAAGCAAAACTCATCTCCGTCTCTAGAGGATTGAGATCGGTGCAATACTTGACGCAATAGAAATGAGTGGTTGAGATTGAAAATTGCAAAAAGCAACTCTCAATCTCAACCATTAAATAAAAAACATATTAAAAAGAAGTAAAATGTAAATAAATAAATTGGGAAGAAAATGGGGTAATTGCATGGTGCAATTGCATTTTATCTCAATCCGTCTCTGGACCTTCTAAAGGATTGAGATGAGGTGCAATACTTGACGCAATAAAAATGAGTGGTTGAGATTGAAAATTGCAAAAAGCAACTCTCAATCTCAACCATTAAATAAAAAAATATTAAAAAGAAGTAAAATGTAAAAAAATAAAAAAAATAAATTGTGAAGGAAATGGGGTAATTGCATGGTGCAATTGCATTTTATCTCAATCCGTCTCTGGACCTCATTTCATAGTCAACAACCTTCATCTTGTTCTCTCTATGGCCACCTCACAACGGATCTGCCAACAACAGTGCCATAGCAGAAAGGTTTCAAATCCGTGGCCGCAACACCCAGGTTTAAACTCATCGCCATGAAACGACAGCGGCATACATCACTTGTCGGCACTGAGTTAACTCAGCTGTGATACGCCATCAACTCGCAAGACTTGATGACTCAATTGTTTCATTCATACAGGGGTCAGAAAACTAGCCATTTGCAAACATTGGTGGCTCCGCATAATTCATGCATATGTGGAGGATACGTGCATATATCATGTAGCATACGCAAATGTGGCATGCGAGTTAACATATTTGGTGGTAAATTGGTAACTTAAAAAAATTATTTAAAAAAAAAAAAAAAAACAGAAACAAAAACAAAAGCAAAACAAATTGTCATCAAAAGATGTGGCCATGTCAGCCCGAGTCGTATAGCTTGTCATATCTGTAAAGTTTTAGACCCCTAGAAAAAATAGTTTGTTTAACCTAATTTATTAGCCAAGTACATACTTAGGTCAATTATCCAAATCTAGGTTAAACATTCATTACAAATATCATGCACAATGGAAACCTAAATAACACAAGATGTGATGACCCAGAAAAACCAATAAAACAACTCGTTTCAAGGTAAAAAACTTAGGAAGAATGATCCTAAGAGAACAATTCACTAAATCAAATTGAGATTTATAGTCAAAAATACCAATTCGTAGTAAATCTAACTACAGTTACCAAACCGAGCTCTAAACCTCTCAAACTTCTTTGATGTGGATTTGCTCTCACATGAACCTCCAGTTCACACTTTAGATTTTCCACATAGACCTTATGTCTATGACTCCAAGACCTCCCTTGAAGGTTTAAATCCATCACCTTTGATTGTTGGTATGCAACAACTTCAAATTTACCAGTTACAATAATGTGTAGATGAAATTCAAGTAGTGACTTTGAAAGGAGAATGCACAAAACCTTTTAAAAATCTCAAAATAGAAGTTTCAAAATCTCTTCAAATCGTGCCTTAGGGTTTCATTTAAATACTATATGAATTAAATCTAAAACCTAATAACTTATTGGGCTTAATGGGCTGATAGGCTAAAATTAAAATCTATAGAATCATAGTTCGATCGGTCGAGTCTAGCATGTTTCGAATTTCTTGAACCTGCAGCTTCCTTGTTCTTTTATTCTAACTTACAGCACATTAAGAGCATCTCCAATTGTGTAGGCAAAAGCATAAAATTCTCTATAATAAAGAATGGGACCATAAAACAGTCTCCAGTGGGTTCTCTATACCCGAAAATTTTTTTGGCTAATGAACAAGAGCTTATCAAGTCCGATGGGCTCTTGTTCATTCTTCAAAAGTTTTTTTTTTTTTTTTTTCTATTATAATAATCAGGTGGTGAATAAAAAAAATGTTGAAAGATGTGTAGTTGTTAAAAAAAGAATAAATAATAAATGAAGAAATAATATTTAAATGAGATAGAAAATGTGATAGAGAATCATTGGAAAGTGTATTTGAAAAAATTGGTAAATAAAAGGTAAAAGTCATTGTTCATTCTCCAAACAATACAAAAATTTGATGAATTTGCTTTGGAGATGCTCTAAGTATTGTTTAATATACCCTATAGACTCTAAAATCTATATCTAAATGAGTTTGTGCTCACAGTTTGCTAATTGTTCTAAACTTTTAGAACTTAACAATATTAGTGTTGTAATTTTATGCAAGATATTGACACAAGATCTTATGTACCAAAGCGACTTTGGCATGGCGGCCGATGACTAGCTTCATCATCAATGCCATGTCGTAGTACAAGATCTTGCCATGTTAGTTGGATTGCATAGATGCCACACCAAGCTATACATTCAAGACATTCCAAACTCAAGATTTTTACCTTTAGTTTGGGGGTGTTAGATATATTATAACCCAAACCAATTGTAAGCCCTAATATTTGTAGAAGAAATAACTTAATAATGAGTTAGTCTATGGTTAATCTAGGTTTAGTAAAGTATTCACTAGTATAAAAATTCTATATTGGGTTCATTATAAACTAAAGTGCTTAATAGAATAGGTGGTTGTCAATGACGTTCACATCATGAACATAGGTCATCATACCAAACCACGTAAGCTTTTATGTGTGCTCTCTCTTTTATATGTGTGTTCTTTCTTTTATGCTTTTTCTCATCATTCAATTATCACATATAATCACACAATTTTAACAAGATTAAAGGTAAAAACCATAAGAACTTATTGCTTGATTTATTTGTTTGAATAAAAGGAGAAATTTAAATTAAAAAAAAGGCAATAAAAGAAATGTTGATGATAAATTGCTAGATTTATTTCTTTCTTTTATATGGGAGTGACATCTTTGATGTGATTACTTGTGACATTAAATTCAAGCTAGATCGTTTCCTGAAGTTTCAGAAGCACATCAATCATATCGTTAGGTCAAAATGGTCAAATATCATTGTCGGCTGAAACTTTTAGCAATCTATCACCTTTTTAAAATTCAAGTTTGTGAAACTCAAGTTTTCTATGTAACTCGAGTTTTAGGAAATCAAGTTCTATAAAAATGCCACCATGGCACCCGCTGAAGTGGATTTTTTTAATTAAAAAAGCCATGTGGAGTGGGTTCCACAATGGTACATTTTTTAGGAACTCAATTTCTTGGAACTTAAGTTACAAGTAAAATTCGAGTTTCATAAACTCACGTTACAAAATGTTAGTACCAATAGATTACTAAATATTTCGCAAACAATGCACTACAAAAAAAATGCCTAACCAAGAATTTTTGACAAATCTTTTTTACGATGGCAAAATAAAGCCCTCGCAAATACTTGGTAAAATGTGAAATATTTGTGACCAACAAAAAAAGCTGTTCGCAATTATGTGTTATAGCCCTCACAAATACTAATATTTTGGAGGGAAATTTTCCCTCCATATTATTTGCAAGAGACAATTAAAAATCTCTCACAAAAAGTGTGTTATTTGTGACAGTTAAAAAAAGCCGTCACTAATACTAAATTATTTGTGAGGGCTAGGATCAACCTTCACAAACAATCATTATAATGTCAAAAAATTTGGAGGGAAATGTTCCCACCAAATTATTTAAGAGGGACAATAAAAATCCCTTGCAAAAAGTTTATTTTTGTGTGGGTTAAAAATATGCCCTTAGTAACCCTAAATTATTTGCGAGGGCCACGATTGACCTTCGCAAAAAATCATAAAAATATTATTATTAATTTTTTTTTTTTTGTAGATAAAAGTTATTCTAAAATTCAAAGAAAAATAAAAAGAAATGTATAAACATATAACACTTTGTATACTTTAGATGAACCTTTTGTTTACAGTCTAAAAAAAACCATTTTATATACATCCTATATAAGAAAGGTCTATCCTTATTTTCTAAACAATTGTACACATAAAAAAATGATAGCACTTTCAACTTCAAAATAGTAGCTTAAAATTAAAAAATTTCAGCCTTTTGTACTCTCCCTCTCTCTCTCTCTCTCTCTCAAAAGTGAATAAAAATTTCTTCCCATTAAAATAATGCATAAAAGATGAGTTTATAGATCAAATGGTAAATTACATCCGATTGGCATGCATGTTAAAAACATATAGACCATGTAATCCAATGGTTGGATTTTCAAAATATGAATTCAATAATAAGTTATTAGATGATATAACATTTTTTAGAGTTACATCACGTGTAACTTGAACCCAACTCTATATTTCTTAATTCGATGTGAATTTTGACAAATCTACTTTTAGATTTCATTATCTTCATATATTTTTCATGCTTATAAAATTTCAAGATGATCAAATATTAATAGTCATGTCATCAATCAATTGTCCAGATTCAAGTTTTAGTAGTTTAAGATAAATAATGCAAAAAATATGAGTTTATAGATCAAATTGTAAATTACATCCGATTAGCATGAAAATTGGCATGAATGTTAAGACAATATAGAACATGTAATCCAATGTTTGGATTTTCAAAATATGAATTAAATAATAAGTTATTGTGTGGTGCAACATTTTTAAGAGTTACGTCAAGTGTAACTTGAACTTAACCCTATATTTCTTAATTCGATATGAATTTAGACAAATCTACCGTTAGATTATATTATCTTCATACATTTTTCATGGTTACAAAATTTCAAAGTGGTCAAAGATTAATAGGCATGTCATCAAACATTTGTCTAAATTCAAGTTTTTGTAGTTTAAAATAATGTATAAAATATGAATTTATAGATCAAATGGTAAATTACATCTGATTGGCATGAAAATTGGCATGCTTATTAAGACCATATAGAACATGTAATCCAACAGTTGGATTTTCAAAATTTGAATTCAATAATAAGTTATTGGGTGGTGGAACATTTTTTAGAACTACATCGGGTTTAACTTGAATCCAACCCTATATTTCTTAATTCGATGTGAATTTTGACAAATTTACCATTAGATTACATTATCTTCATATATTTTTCATGCTTACAAAATTTCAAGGTGATCAAAGATTAATAGCCATGTTATCAATCAATTGTATAGATTCAAGTTTTAGTAGTTTAAAATAATGCATAACAAATAAGTTTATAGATCAAATGGTAAATTACATTCGATTGGCATGAAAATTGGCATGCATGTTAAGATCATATAGAACATGTAATCCAATGGTTAGATTTTTAAAATATGAATTCAATAATAAGTTATTGGGTAGTGTAACTTATTTAGAATAACATCAGTGTGTAATCGGACCCAACCTTATATTTCTTAATTCGTTGTGAATTTTGATAAATCTACCATTAGATTACACTATCTTCATATATATTTTCATGCTTACAAAATTTCAAGGTGATCAAAGATTAATAGGCATGTCATCAATCAATTGTGTAAATTCAACTTTTTATAATTTAAAATAACTCATAAAAGATGAGTTTAAAGATCAAATGGTAAATTACATCCGATTGGCATGAATATTAGCATGAATGTTAACAACATATAGAACATGTAATCCAACGGTTGAATTTTCAAAATATGAATTCAATAATAAGTTATTAGGTGGTGGAACATTTTTGAAAGTTACGTCAGGTATAACTCAAACCCAACCTTATATTTCTTAATTCAATTTGAATTTTGACAAATTTACCGTTAGATTACATTATCTTTATATATTTTTCATGCTTACAAAATTTCAAGGTGATCAAAGATTAATAGCCATGTCATCAATCAATTGTCTAGATTCAAGTTTTAGTAGTTTAAAATAATGCATAACAGATGAGTCTAGAGATCAAATGATAAATTACATCCGATTGGCATGAAAATTGGCATGGATGTTAAGATCATATAGAACATGTAATCCAACGGTTAGATTTTCAAAATATGAATTCAATAATAAGTTATTGGGTAGTGTAACTTTTTTAGAGTAACGTCAAGTGTAACTGGACCTAACCCTATATTTCTTAATTCAATGTGAATTTTGATAAATCTACCGTTAGATTACACTATCTTCATATATATTTTCATGCTTACAAAATTTCAAGGTGATCAAAGATTAATAGTCATGTCATCAATCAATTGTCCAAATTCAACTTTTTATAATTTAAAATAACTCATAAAAGATGAGTTTAAAGATCAAATGGTAAATTACATCCGATTGGCATGAATATTAGCATGCATGTTAATAACATATAGAACATGTAATCCAACGGTTAGAGTTTCAAAATATGAATTCAGTAATAAGTTATTGGGTGGTGGAACATTTTTTAAAGTTACGTCAGGTGTAACTTAAACTCAACCTTATATTTCTTAATTCGATTTGAATTTTGACAAATCTACCATTAGATTACATTATCTTCATATATTTTTCATGCTTACAAAATTTTAAGGTGATAAAAAATAAATAGTCATGTCATCAATCAATTGTCTAGATTCAAGTTTTAGTTGTTTAAAATAATGCATAAAATATGAGTTTATAGATCAAATGGTAAATTACATCCGATTGGCATGAAAATTGGCATGCTTGTTAAGACCATATAGAACATGTAATCCAATGGTTGGATTTTCAAAATTTGAATTCAATAATAAGTTATTAGGTGGTGTAACATTTTTTAGAGTTACATCAGGTGTAACTTGAACCCAACCCTATATTTCTTAATTTGATTTGAATTTTGACAAATCTACCGTTAGATTACATTATCTTAATATATTTTTCATGCTTACAAAATTTTAAGGTGATCAAAGATTAATAGCCATGTCATTAATCAATTGTTTAAATTAAAGTTTTTGTAGTTTAAAATAACGTATAAAAGATGAGTTTAAAGATCAAATGGTAAATTACATCTAATTGGAATGAAAACTGGCATGCATGTTAAGAACATATAAAACATATACTCCAACGGTTGGAGTTTCAAAATATGAATTTAATAATAAGTTATTGGGTGGTGTAACATTTTTTAGAGGTACATCAGGTGTAACTTGAATCCAATCTTATATTTCTTAATTCAATGTGAATTTTGAAAAATCTACCATTAGATTACATTATCTTCATTTATTTTTCTTACTTAAAAAATTTCAAGGTGATCAAAGATTAATAGTCATGTCATCAATCAATTGTCTAGATTCAAGTTTTAGTTGTTTAAAATAATACATAAAATATGAGTTTAAATCAAATGGTAAATTACATCCGATTGACATGCTTGTTAAGACCATATAGAACATGTAATCCAACGGTTGGATTTTCAAAATATGACCAAATTACTTCAGAAACCTAAATAATGACCGAAACGCTCTCAAAACTTTAAAAATGACCAACTTCCCCCAAAAGCGCATAAAATTTCCAAAATACCCCCCGAAACATGGTCTTTTTTTTGGGTTATGGGGGTATTTTGGTCATTTTCTGGTTTTGGGGGTATTTTGGTAATTTTTAGGTTTTGGGGGTATTTTGGTAATTTTTTGGGTTTTGGGGGTTTATTTTGGTCGTTTTTTGGGATTTTGGAGGTATTTTGGTCATTTTAGGTTTGTGGGGGGTATTTTGGTTATTTTTTGGGTTTTGAGGGTACTTTGGTCATTTTTTGGGTTTTAGGGGGTATATTAGTCATTTTTAGGTTTTGGTGATATTTTGGACATTTTAGAGGTTTTGGGGGGAACTTTGCTCATTTTAGAGATTTTTGAGTTATTTTGGTCATTTCGGTGGTTTTTAAGTATATTCGGTGATTTTAGAGATATCGGAGATATTTTAGTCATTTTAGAGGTTTCATGGGTATGTTGCTCATTTTAGAGATTTTGGGGATATTTTGGTCAGTTTAGTAGTTTTAGAGCATATTTGGTAATTTTAGAGATATCGGGTTAAATGGTGGGTTACTAATTAAATGGGTTGGGTTGATAATGAAAGATTAATTTATATATAAACAGGTCATAAATGGATAATTACACACCCAACCAATTTATGACCCAACCCGCCCATTTGCCACCCCTATGGGGTATTTGGTTCATTTTAGTTGTCGGTGGTATTTTGGTGTCTCGGCCATTTTTTGAGTTTATTATGGGGCGGGTTGATCTTCTTTTAGTCTCAGGGGTATTTCAGTCATTTTTAAATGAATGTTGAACTATATTTCTTCCAATTTTGGTTTTTTCTTATGAGTCAAGGGTATTGTAGTCTTTTTATTGGCTTCACACTAAATTTCAGTTATTATGCTTGCTTCGGGGGTATTTCAGTAATTTTTTGAGTGGTAGGGGTGTCTCAGCCATTTTTTGATTTTGTGGGGTAGGTTAGCCTTCTTTTAGTCTTAGGGGTATTTCAGTTGTTTTCACTGAATAATACATTATATTTCCTCCAATTTTGGTGTTTTCTTAGGATTCAAGGGTATTGTGGTCTTTTTTTAGGCTTCAAAGGTATTTCAGTTATTTTTCTTGCTTTGAGGGTAGGGATGTCAATGTTCAACCCAACTCATGAGCACGACACGAACCCGACACGGGTTTTTTCGAGTTAGGGTTGGGTCTTAATGGGTTTGGATCATAAATGGGTCGACCCAAAAGCGACACGATAAGAAACATGTCATAAGCGGGTCAACCCGCGTAACCCGCAATAGATATGTTTGACACGCCAATTTATTTGTGTCAATCTGAAATGACCCACTTAACACAACATGTTTAACTCGTATAACAAATAAATATTTATTTTATTTTAGGTTTGTCAAATACCTTTTATATCCAATATATATTTTAAATTAAAAAAGAAAAGTGAGTGATTACAAAAAATTTACAAGGAATATAATTGGAAATTGAAACTTTACAGACCCTAGAACTACTAATATATATATATATATATATTGGCTTAAAACTTACACAAATGAAATTGGATGAGCTTGTGGAAGATGTTATAAATTTGGACATCAACAAAGAATCTATGGATGATAATGGTGGTCATGGTCAAGATTAGTTTACTATTTGCTCAAATTCTTTCAATATTGATACTTAGCATTTGGCGAGTTCCAAGGATATTATATTTTTTTTGAACTATGTTATTTATTTATTTATTTTTAACTTTGTTATTTTGAATTTGGGTTGAAGTGTATGCACTTCTTTTGGAGTGTAAAGAATTTATTTCTAGATGAATGTTATATTTTTGTTGAACTATATTATTTTGAATGTGGGTTGAAGACTTGAAGTGTATACACTGCTTTTTGGGATATAAAAAAATTATTTCTAAATGAATGTTATATTTAATATTATGCAAGTTGAAATGGGTTGTATAACATTTGTGTCAACCCAACACGACTTATTTATTAAACATGTTAAATGGGTTGGGTTAGGTCAACCCGACTTATTAACAGGTCGGATTAGGGTTGAAGGATCATGACACGATTATTAAATGGGTTGGGTTAGGGTTGAGCCATTTAATTGAATACCCTTACCTCAACACGACACGAACCCGACACTAACCCGAATTAACACCCTCAAATTAAGGGTGTTTCAACCATTTTTTGGGTAGTAGGGGTGCTTCGGTCATTTTCTATGGTTATGCGGGTAAGTTGGTCTTTTTTTAGTTTTAGGGGTATTGCAGTCACTCCAAAGAAATATTAAATTATATTTTAATTTTTTGGTCCTCTAGTCTCATCTTACATTTTTTTCTAGTTATTACATCATATTTTAGTAATTTGCAACGAGGAATTATATTTTATTAATATGAAGTATTAAATTAGTTTGAAGTATTAAATTCAATTAAATTTTGTTAAATTGAATTATGAAAATATATTTCTATTAATTAATATATTTCATTTTATTAATTTGTAGTGTTAAATTATATTTTATTAATTTGAAGTATTATATTAAATCTTATTAATTATTAAATTATACTCAAATAATTTGTAGTATTAAAATATATTTACATAATTGGAAGTATTAATTATATTGTTATTGTGGGGCCCAACAATTTTTGGGCCAGCTCCATTTATTCGTTGGAGCCCAAAGGCCCAAGCCGAGGAAAGTTATGGCCCAGACTCGGTAATACAAGTACAAAATAGCCTTGGGATACAAAGATGACGATTCGATCCTCGGCTGTCCGAAGTCTCCTCGGAAGGAAGGGCAAAAACGGTATAAGACCAACTTGGAAGAAAATCTAAAATATCTAAGTCAAAAGAGAAGGATACGCTGGAAAGTATAAACGACCAGAAAAAGCCGCCCTTCATCGCCATTCAATACTCTACACCTGACAGAGCCATACTCTTCGACTTTTACAACCACCTCCAACCACTCTGGGTATGGGTTGATGGGACAAGTATCAGTTCGGGAAAAGTCGATCCTACACGTGGACAAAGGATAAGGAACGCATGCGAGTATAAAAGGAAAAGTTAGTGTACCAAAAAGGAGGCTGGGAAAAATGGCCAAAAACCGTAGCCTCCTCCCGCCTTCAAGAGAAAGACTCCTAAGGCGAAGACGACTTAACCATGTATGGATATCACGAGAAACCCACTGCCTGGTGACCAAGGCTTAGCCTTTCAAACCCACGCTCTACAAATGATATTGTTTGGGCCCTTTTTACGTGCGAACCCAACACTCACATTGCGTCGTTACGAATCGTGTCCATACAGTTATTAATTAGTAAATTATACTTTATTGATAATTATAGTATTAAATTGCATTTTAGTAATTTGAAATATTAAATTATATATTTGTTAATTTGTAGGATTAAATTATATTTTATTAATTTCAAGTATTAAATCTTATTTTATTAAAAAAATCCGTAAAGATCTATTAAGGCGGACTTAATTTTCGCCACAAGAAGTTATATTCCCGTCATAATAAACCACAGCCAACTCTTTCTTTATTGCAGCAGCTTTGAAATTTTGAATGTTGTCACAATAGGCCAAAATGTTGTCACAATAAAAATTCTGAATTCCCTCTAAAACTCTTTGGTTCCCACCAAAACACTTTGTAAAAATTTTGTGTCTCTTTACTCTCTCACTCAAATCAAACCATCGGACTGCCGAGCCTCACCCAAGCACTCTCTACCTCATTCTCCCTCACTCTCGTCTCCGTACCCTCGCCGCTCGGATTGCCGAGCCACCATCGTCCTCCCCACTGCCGGTCCAACAGTCCCCCGACAACCTAATTCTCCCTTACTCCCTTCCTCACTCTCCCTCACACTCCGTCGGCCTTGCCTTCTGCCGCCTGACACACCCCTGACGGTATATCTTCCACTCGTTATTTATTTAGCACCTTTTATTTTTGTTTTTTCATACAATATTCGACAATGAATTGGGCCACAACAGATTTTATTGGTAAGCTCATATAAATATTCAAATCCTGCAATATGTTTTTAGTTGTTTGCTATTGTATCTATGATGTTACTAAATTGGACCCTATTTGAATTTTTGGGTTTCTTTTACTGTAGATTAAAATTTGCCCGGTTCTACATATTTGTTTTTATTGCATTCCACATGTTCGATGAAATACCTCTTAGAATTGATATGTGATGTTTGGGTTTGATTTTTCCCACCCCATACCTGATTGTCCACATTGCATCTGAGCTAAACTGACTATTCAAGGCTAAACTGATTTTTCCCACCCCATACCTGAGTGTCTCCCCATGTGCATTGCTGAAAGCTTTCCTTATTTTCATATACATTCAGTCTATTATGAACACCCAACAAGTGTGTGCAGTCGTGTTTCAGTGCATTTGTCTCTGCACATACTATAGAGCTTAGTATAATGCAATGGCAATAATTGTCAGGAGCCCCCAGGATTGTACTATTGATTCATCAAACTCATTCTGAGCATGAAGTCTTCATTTTGACTTTTCCCTTTAGCATTTAACCAACCTTTTATTTCTTAGAATTTATCCTAGTAATTATCTAGTGTGAAACAAAGGGACTAATATTCAAATACTTAAAAAGAGTTCCAACTAGCTGATTAGCAAAAGATAAATAAATAGTCATGGCTTTCATTGCTCAGTTTTCTTGACCATAAATTATATTATGCAAGCAAACGTTGGATACTCACTTTTCATGGCTTTCATTGCTCAGTTTTGCATAGTCTGTCTTTATGTTATTTTGTTAAGATGTCATAGATTCGTGTAATTTGTGTGATTAATTGTATGGTCCCCAGCTGTATCTGTATACTTGGGTGATTCTCTTTTTTAATATCAATAAGAATTGCATTACTTGTCAAAAAAAGTTGGATTTTATACTGTGTTGCTGTGAAATGTCAAGTTCTTAAATATTATAACATGTAGAAATAATTCTTTATCAAAATTTTAAAAATGAATTTATGGAGTGTATGTGTGTTGTGTGGGACATTGGCTTGTAATAATTAAGCAACCTCTTTAAGGAATGCAACAAATTAAGCAAGCAGAAAAGAGATAAGCCCCTTGTCAACCAATTTTAGCTTGAGATGGTCCTTGTTACATGTAATATATGTGGACTATTAACTTCATATGTGGCATTAGGTGCAATTAATGCACCTCATTCCTCATTAAGTTCAATCCACGTCATTATCAGGTTGCCCATTTTTTATAGCTGAAATTATAGGAGCTGTCATTGAGATGCATGAACATGAAAGTGCCTTGGAATGCATTTTAGTTAGTCTTTGGATTTTGAAATTAAAGAAATAGCCATGCTCTATGGATGATGAATTAGTGATCTGCTATTTGCACCAAAGTTAACATTGATAGTATGATTGATGTGTAGGTGTAGAAAAAAGTTTTAAACACCCAAAAGTGGCAAGATCACCATCACGCAATTGCTGCAGAAAAGCTGCCAGACTTAAATCCTTTTGTAAGTTTTAGCTTCCTTTTAATTTGCTTCTTCTATTTGATTTGTAAAGAAGAGTTGGGCTTGTCTAATGATCTTCATCGTCCCATTTTTGTTATATCTGTAGCCTTTTGTAAATTCTTGTCACTGAATTATTTAAAAACAAAGTTTTGAATGGGTTTATATCTATATTTATTTATAGCTATGAATTTATTTTCTCGTGCTCAACCTTTACCATTCTAATGTAAAGAATTATTGTAGTTCTTTGTTTGTATGGATCATATTGTTTGAGTTTTGTGTTTTCATTTATTATCATTTACTTCCTTTACAGTTTTGTGTTTTGGTTTATTATCATTTACTGCTTTTGTAATTTTCTGTTATGCTTTGTGATTACTTAAGTAAAGCTATTACTAATCAAAATGTCATTACTCTATAAATAAGCTTGTTCATGAAGACTAGGAATCATCTTACATAGGAATACAAAAAATTTAAGAAGGGACATAGAATACTATATATACTATATAGACACACATATAACCATAACCAACCCCATAGTTTGGGGGTTAAGGTTCTGTTGTTTAATTTATTGAATTGGGTACCCAAAAAAAATTGATTAAGCTTGCAAGTCCGTTTGGTCAGGGTGATAATAAAAAGAATTGTTATGGGTGTTAAGATACAATGATAATGACTATAGCATTGATTATTCTAATGTTGAATAGGAATTTAGGAATGGCAATTGGGGAAGTCCTTATGTATGGTGCCTTTGATATTTGATGGCCCTAGAGTTGCAGATGCACATGTTTCTTTATGATGCTGTTTGGTAATTTAAGTGTTGTTGTCTGAAAAATACAATGTTTTTGCAGGTTGATAATTTTGTAGGTTGATTTTCAAACCACATGCTCATATCTTTTGATTTTCATGATGGAAATGATGGATTGTATGTAATTTAAAGTCTTTGGTGTTATCTTTAATGTGAGTTACTAAATTCAATTGTGGATTAGTGAAACTAAATAATATGATTCTTATTCTGTTAAGTGGACATTTTCATGTGGTGGGTCTTTGTTATTGTCAAGGAAGCTAATAGTAGGTAGACATGGCAAGGGCTTATAAAAAAAAAAGGGCAGACATGGCAAGGGAAGGTAAAAGTAAAGGTAGAATCATCACACCAAAAGCTACTCAAGAGATTACTATTCTTTTTCACCCAAAACTGAATGGAGTTTGGACGACTTTTACTGAATACCCAAGATCTGAGTACGAAACTCTATATGCTTGCTATAGAGCTCAACATTTTAAGCATAAGCAACCAAATGAGGAAGCGAAGAAATCATTTGTAGAATTGGTGAAACACTGTTATTTTGATTGGATGTTTCACATTAAAAATCCTATTTTTAAGAAGTACATAGAGAAAGAAGATTGTCATAAGAATGGTCCTTCCTTCGTTCCTACACTCTTTTGGAAAAAGATGGTGAATAAATGGATGGATGGAGATTAGGGGGTGAGTATAAATGAAATACATGTCAGGAATTCTCTCTGTCTCTCTTGCACTCTCTTTAACCATTATTTGTTATTATTTTTATAAAAGCTAATATTCTAATGTATGAACTATGTTTAATGTTTTGTTTTTTTTGTTTTGTTTTTTTTTTTTTTTTTTTTTTTAAGGATGGTACTAGTAGAGATGAAGAGGACAACTCAATCAATAACACGAGGGAGGTTGAAAACAGCTTGGAGGGTAACTCAGAGGAAGACTAGTATAGATCTTGTCATAATTCTATTTGTTTAAGTTTAAAACAAGGTTTAATTTCAGAATTTCTTTGTATATTCTAAATTTTAAAGTTTGAACTTATATGAATTTTTATCTTTCAACTGATCAATTTTTAGTAATTATTGTACTATTGTAATATGATAGTTAAAAAAAATTATATAAAGTAATTAAAAATAAATATATAATAAAATATTTCAAAAATTATATAAAATATTATCACCAATGACATAAAAATTTGGTCATAAATAATTTTATAGTGACGACAAAGTCCCTCTCAATTTATAGAATAGCGATGCCACTTAACCCCTTGCAAAAACATCTTAAGCGATAGCTTAATGTCGTCACTATTATTTCTAACTAATTGCAAGGGGTTAAAAGTCCTCACAAATAAATTTTAACGACAGCATTATTTGTCTCTAAAAAGTATGTCGTTAATTTGAAATTCGCAAATAATTAATTGCAAGAGTATAAAGGTTCTCACAAATAGTTGTTAATGACGACTACTCTCCCTCGCTAAAAATAAGTCGTTGACTTTTCTCGTCGTTTGATAATATATTTGTGAGGGCGAATTTGTTCAAGAGCGACAGAGATTGCCCTCGTAAATTATTTATTTGCGAAGGTATGGTTGCAAAATCTCTTTTAGTGACAAGTGCAAATACGACGGCCTTCGAGGGCCATATGCCCTCGCTAATAACTTTTTGCGACGATATTTGTACGTGGTAGATTGCTAAATATATTGCCAAATAGTGTTATATGGCCATTTTGGTCCATATCATCATCATCACTTTCTTCACATTTTCTGGTTGAAGTGGCACTTCTATTCTTCTTATGATCGCTGATTATATCATTGAGAATTTTTGTCTATTTTTTTGGGCATTTTCATTATCACCTATGACACATATTTTGAGAGAACAATAGCATATATATATTTTTATTGCTAAAATAATAAATTACAGGTATATATATATATATATATATATATATATTTATAGACACACAAGAACGTTATATTCTTGGGATAAGTTAATCCTTACAGAAAATTCTGCAAACTAAATCTATTCAGACAAATTAGGGAGAGACAATAATACACATGAGAAAACAAATTAATATTCATTGGTTTCTCCTAAAACTAAATATCCAATTGCTCTCCAAATATCCTCCTCAAAGCCATTATAGACAATCAGGGGAAACTCTAGATATTGAAGAAAAACGCTAGTACTCAAAAGCCAAGAGTAGGAGCAAAACAACTGATTCAGGTTAGGGTTTTCTTAATTAAAATCAGATTTACATGCATGAATTAATGTATAATTTTTTTAATGAAGATGCCCAATCGTGATTTATAATTGCAAGGTTCTAGTGGGTCTTGCAATCATGTCTTGGCTTCTTAAGAGCTCAACTTTGCCCTGTTTATTTTAGAGTGGAGTAAAAGGCCCAATCCTATTTATAGAATCACGGAGTCAGGACGGAAGCCAGGTCTAATTGGCACAAGAGAACTACAGAGTTTCCAATGCCAAAGAACAAGCACAATCATACTCTCAAACTAAAATACTATATATCCAAACCTAATTTTATTCACACAATAAAGAGAATTGGTACCTTAGAAATACATCCAATCATTTGTAACAAGGGGTATTATACATTTACATCCCTATTATTCACTGTCTTTCAATTAAAAAGAAGCCCAAGGAGTGGCAATTACAAACAAATCATTCCTTCTCCTATAGGTAAATCCCAAAGACTCGGACATATCAAGCTCTTCAAGCTTGATGTCATTAGGGAGTTTCAATTGAAGTGAAATAGTAATTGAGAAAGAACAAGTTCAACAATTGCGAGAGCAAATGACATGCCAGGACACATCCTCCTACCACCTCCAAATGGAATGAATTCATAGTTGGTCCCTTTAAAATCAATAGAAGAACCATGGAATCTCTCTGGCCAAAAGCAATCAGCATCAATCCAATATTCAGGATCTCTCCCTAAAGCCCATATATTTATGATTACTTTTGTGTTGCTTGGTATCTCATACCCATTAATTTCACATTTTTCTCTTGATTCTCTTGAAACCAAGGCACCAGGAGGATGTAGTCGTAGTGTTTCTTTCACAACTAATTTCAGGTAATCTAGTTTATGAACGTATGTCTCATCAAGATTCCTTCTCCCTTGTAGAACTTGTCGCACTTCGGCTTGTGCCTTCTCCATCACTCTTGGGTTTCTCAATAATTCTGACATTGCCCATTCTATTGTCGAAGCTGAAGTCTCATTTGCTGCTGAGAAGATGTCCTGAAAAGTAACTCTATTTGCAATCAGATATTGTATGCATTTTTAATATTGAACAGAATAAGCTAGCTTGGTAATTACTTAGAGAATGTTTTTCATAGTATCTTACACATTTTTCTTCCAAATTCTTAAAGATGTTGATTTCTTTTTGTGCACATGAAATTAATATCAAGAGATAAATTGTTTATGACACACAAAATCCTCCATTGTATTTATTTCAAATAGTCTGCTCTAAAAACTATTTTCTAGTGTGTGTATATATATGTATGTGTATATATATCAAACAAAAGTAATTACAAAGCGCCAAAGGATGTTAGCCCATCTCATTCTTTTGGGTTGAAGAATTTCAAGGGAAATATATGAGATGTGAAGTGCTATTGCAAGCAGAAGTCATTTATCATCAACTTGAATTTGAATCCCACATACACAAAAAACCAATTTATACACACACATTAATTATATATATATATATATATATATATATATATATATATATATAATTTTTGGCTGTCAAAGCTATGGGCCAAGCTATTAAGTAGAAGTGTAGTTGTATTGTCTAACAATTTCACTTTAAAATATTGTAAATAAGCATATAAACTAAATTAACTAAAAAGAAAAATCAAAGAAAACAAGAACCCTTATATAATGGTTTTTTTTTTTTTTTTTTTTTTTTTGCCTATAGAATTTTTGTATAACGTTGCTCATTTAATAATTAAGAAGAAAAAATAAATAAATAAATTGATCGATCTTATTTGCATACCTCAGTAACAGCTTTGATGTGGTTACTTGTGACACGAAATTCAAGCTCACCCATCTCCTGAAGTTTTATAAGCACATCAACTAGGTCATCATCATCGTCATCATCACCTGGTTCATGTTTATTGGTTGAAGTGGCACTTCTTTTCATCTTATGCTCGTTCACTATTTCATCAAGAATCCTATCTAACTGTTTTTGTATTTTCTCCAAGGCAGACTTCATTCCAGTAAGGAAGCCAAGGAACTTTAGTGAAGGGAACAAATCAGGTAAGTCAAAGCCTCCACCTAGAGTAAACATTTCCTTGATTAATGATATGAATTCTTTTTCGTATTTGCACTTCTTCCCAATGGCTGCCCTGGAAGCTATACAATTTGTTGATGAGAAGATCTTCTCACTGAGATTGATTGGAACTCCCTCTGACAACGAAATGGATTTAACAAGATTATTTACCTCTTCTTCTCTAATTCTGCTAAATGACTGGACTCGCTTGGCACTCAGGAGCTTTGAGACACAAATCTTTCGCATTTGTCTCCAATAATCACCATAGGGAGCAAAGACTATACCTGAATTATCATAGGACATAACTTCAACAGCAAGAATAATTGGCCGATTTGCCAAAGCATTATCATGCGTCTTCAGCACTTCTTCAACTACTTTTGGAGATGAAATGATTATAGCCAAGACCTCACCCAGTTGTAGTTGCATAATAGGTCCATGTTTCTGGGCTAAGTCTCTTAAAGATCGATGTGGAAGGTAGAAAACTAGCTGGTGCAAATTCCCTATAAGAGGTAGTTTCCATGGCCCTGGTGGCAACTTTTGCCCTTGGCCTTTGGCTTTAGATCTCTTCCAGTAAATAACCAGTATAAACAAGAAGAAGAGCCAGGTAAAAAGTGGAAAGGGGAAAACTTGGAGCATTGGGGACGAGTACCGAAAATCTTATTGTAAGGCAAAGGTTTTGTATTCATGGATCAAAAGATGCAAGGAACAATATATTGCACCTAGCTCGGTTCTTTGCATTTACGGAGGCTAAACACGCTAGTGGTTTTAGGCTTTTAGCTTTATAATTAACAGTAGGTGGATTCTGTATTTGAATATGTTTTGATCTAAATTATTGGTGCTAGAGGCCAAATTAAACATCTATTGTTTGCTATAGTGATAAATAACCCAATAACGTGTGTCTTTATTTTTTATTTTTTTGATGGTTAAATAGATCCTCGGTGTGAACTTATGATCCCACACCACATAACAGTAATTAGTAGTATTATATGTATTATCGAGACTTTAATGGAACTATCATCATGGGTATAACACATTTATTGAAGTACTACTACTCAAACCACTTAATTTCTACCAAATTTTATATGAAATAATACGAGAACTTCTTCCACCAAATCACACCCCACGGTGGTAATAAAGTGTGTTTTTAGTACTTTGTTTGTTAAAGGGTTTGTGTTACATTGATTGTATTGGACTGTACTCCTAAAATGATAATCTCATCTAACTAAATAATATCTCAATTATTAGCTAAAAAATTTTACAACTAACACCATGATTTGTCTAATCTGTTTCTAATGCTAGGACCACAATTATTTATATAATTTTTGTCACAATTCAACACGTGGCGAGTTGTAAATGATAAAAATACGAACTTACATAAATATAATATTTTTTCTCCACCATTCATGATTCATTACGTGACGAGTTGTGAATTTTGTGATCATATTAACAGTTTTGGTTACCTGTCTCAAAGTCACTTGTTTCAGCAAAGACTTTTGCGTGTTTAGAGAATAGTTTGTAGCAGTGGCACAGTGGGCTACCGTCTTAATTACAAGGCACTTTATTTCAACTAATTGAGACTTTTGCTCTCTTTCCTCAAAAAAAAAAAAAAAAAAAAAAAAAAGACTTTTGCTCTTGTAGTACATCAATCAAATAGGAAAATGGTTGGATGTGACCGCCGTGAGGGTTGGTCTACCATTGATATTTTGACAAAATCTCTTTTGTGTAGGGTTGTAGCGGCTTTTTTGTTCTTTGTGCAGCGGCGGCTTTGACTAGTATGTGACAACTAAGACAGGCAACCGGGTAGATGGCCAGTTACCAAATTTTTCATCCTTCTATATCAGGTAGGTGCAGACATTTTTTTTAATTTTGAGATAAGAACAAGCATTCTTTATTCTTCTGAGCTTGCCAAATTTGACTCTTGAGCACCATCTGTTTTCAGATTTTTTGGAACTCATATTCTTTTTTCTTCACATGTAGTTTGGTGGTAGCATTCAATGGCTTGCCTACCCTCTTTATTTTTCTTGTCTGTTATTTTAGCAGAAGCTCTCTACATAAAGGCATGCTATTAACTACCTTTTTTTTTTTTTTTTTTTTTTCTTGGGTTGTTGTGGCTTTTTTGTTCTTTTTGTGGCAGCGACTCTAACTAGCATGTGACAATTCAGGTAGGGCGGCGGGATAGACGACCAATTACCAAATTTTCCATCCTTCCAACAATTGATTGGCAGATGCAGACATTTTTGAATTTTGAGATAAGAACAAACCTTTTTATTCTTCTGAGCATGCCAAATTTTACTCTCAAACATTATTTGTTTCACATTTTTTGTAATTCACATTCTTAGTAACCCATAGTTTAGATGATTCTGCCATGAATGTTTTTCGTATTGGAGGTTGAAATTCTTGAAGTTTCTGGAGGCTTTAGGATTTGATTCTGCTTGTGGTGTCTTCCAAGATGTCTTGGTATCTAGAAATGCCTTAGGAAGGCTTCTGTTTATATGAGTTTGGGTTGGGTGAGCGACAAGTGGCAGAGCCTAATTGATAATACATGTCACAGCCTAATTGAAGGAGCTTTAAGATTTTTTCTCCAAGACACATGGTATCATTTGATTGGCCAAAATGTCTTGCTTTTTAAGATGACACATGTTAGCAATCCATTGGATCGCTAATGTTATTGCTTACACGCGTCGACGTGTGGCTTATGTCATTGCTTACATGCGCCAACGTGGGATTGTTTTCCGAATATTTTTTATGCTTTTATTTTAGTACCCCTTGGCAAATCTCTATTGGTTTCTGAATGGCGATAGTGGAAACTTGTAGCAATACGCGGCACATTGTAATTAGCCGTACTTTGTGAATTTGGTAGTATGATGTATCAACTTGTGATAGGTAGGGAATTTTCCCACTCTGCAGACATATTATGGCACGAGTGACCCATACCAATTGAAGGTCAATATACTTGTAGAACAAGCATATTAACTTTAGATTAGTCTATGGTTAGCCTAGAGTTAGTCTAGTATTCTCTAGTATATAAACTTTACATTAGGTTCATTGTAACACAAGTGTGTTTAATATATTTTGTAGCCGTCAAGGGCTTTCTTATTGTAGACGTAAACCGTTAGGCTAAACTACTTAAACCATTGTATGTACTCTCTCTTTCATGTTTCCACTCATCATTCAATCATCATACATAATCGCACAACAACTTTCACAGATATCAAGAAAATCATGCAGGTAGGCCTTTGCTGTTTGAGCTACATTTTCACGACTCTTCAGAAAATTCAGACACCTCGCATTCATAATTGACAAGGGAAGAACGGACTGCACGTACATTTTGACGTGGACACCATTATATGCTGGGGTAGATCCAAAGTTAGATGCGTGTTCTTGGTATAGATCGCTATATGTTGGAGTTGATCCAAATTATACCAACTTTTTTTGCTAAAGAAACAAAATTAATAATAACATATATACGGATAGACAACGACATAACTGAGAAAATAGATATCCAGTAGCTTCCAAAAATCCACCTCAAAGCCATCCGGAAAAAGAAAAATTTTGACTTCTATTAAAAATTTGGGACCTATGAGAAAAGGAGGAGACATCACTTTGGGTCGTAATGAACCAAAATATGGTGATCTAATAGTCGCCAAAGTTAAAAAATTACTGTATTTTTCAATATCGATTCTTTTTTTCATTTTTTATATTTTTCAAATGTAAATTTCACTTTCAAATTCCAATTCTATTCATGATTATTATTCACTATATATTCAATTTCTTATATGTTTGGTATTTGGTCTTATTTAATTCTCATGCAATTATGTATAATTTAGTTGAGAGAATTAAAGTTAATGATTTCCCATTGTTTTAATATGTAAAATTGTGATTTACAATTATGGTTTTGTTAGCTTTTATTCCATGTCAAATTTTATTATATTTTTATTCAATCATTTCCCTGTAATTTTGTGGGATTTAATATAAGGGTTGAGTTTGAGAGCTTGGTAAAGAAACACTCAAGACAATGAAGTTCGCAACTAGTTCGCCACCGGCTCCCAAGTGGACAACCCACGAAAGGCCACGTGAGAAGCGCATGCTAGAAGCTAAAAGGACTTGTGCCAGTCTGCATTTCGCGAGTCACTTCGTGACTCAAGCCAAATCGTGAGTGGCCCGCAAAACTCTCTACCTAGAGCTTTTTGAAATGTGTTTTTCTCATTCCTTTACCAACACTATATAAGCCCTCATTACCCACGAAAATGTAAGGAGCATTTTCAAGAAAATTTTAAGAGAGAAATCCTAACAATATACTTAAGAGTTAGAGATTGTAAACCCACAATCATCTACACAAATTCTCTTAGTTTTCCTCTACTCCTACCTCTCTAATTACAAATTCTTGAGAGGTTCTTAACCCAAACACTTTCCTCACCCAATTAGAGAGTTGAGAGAAGTTTTGGTGTGTATGGGAAGCATTGGAAGGAGCCATTGATTGGCGGATGCAATTTGGAGCTATTTGCAAGATCCGGATACCTAGTGAAGACATAGCTCGGTGAAGCTTGTTAGTAGTTGGAACTTGGAGGGTTCAAGTACATTGGGTAGATTAGGCCTGAAAGGCCTTTTTTATATTCATGTACTCCAATTTTATTCACTAATGGATCATTTGGACTTAGAAAGTCGCGAAGAGGCTTTTTGTCGAGTTCTTCGGTTTCCTCTTCAATAACACGTCTTGGTGTTATTTTATGTTTGCATCTCTCGTCTCTTACTCTTTAAGCTTTACTTTAATTGTTTATTGTATATGCTTATGCCTTAGAGAGTTGTTCCAGATAATTGCGCCTTGAATACTCTTTTTTGGCACTTAGTTGAGTAGGTTAAAAACAATTAAGCCATAGTTTAAAATTTGAGGTCTAAACAAGCTATAGTGTTTTCACACTATTTGAGATTTCAATTTATATCAGAGTGGATACACTTGTTAGATTTAATTATCCTTGTGTGATCCTAGACCCCATTTGAGATGGAAAGATCTCAATCCCTCAATGTCCTCCCCTCTTTGATGGGAGTAATTACTCTTTTTGGAAAGTACGCATACATGCTTTCATATGTGCCATTGATGAGACCGTTTGGGACTCCATTGAGAGTGGTTAGGTGAGACTAGCAACACCCAAGGCCGAGTGGGATAAGGCCGTTACTGCTTTAGCAAATGCCAAAAGCAAAGCTATTAATGAAATTTTCTGTGGTGTTTCAACTAACGAATTCCATAGGATCTCTCACGTGAAGATAGCCCAAGAAGCATGGAAAATTCTTAAGACCACCTATGAGGGAATGAAGAAGGTCAAGGGCACTAAATTGTAAATGCTCACTACCCAATTTGAGGAAGTGAAGATGAGCAAAGATGAGTCATTCGAATCATTCTATGGTAGGCTTAATGAGATTGTCATTGCCAAGCTTAATCTCGGAGAAAAGACAGAGGACAACAAGGTTGTAAGAATGGTCCTAAGATCTTTGCCCGAAAGCTTCCTAACCAAAGTCACCACCATTGAGGAGAGCAAAGACTTGGATGAGATTAAGATTCAAGAGCTTGTTGGTTCTCTTCAAACCTATGAGCTTGGTTTGCCTTATCACAAGTCTAGCAAATCTCTTGCTCTCAAAACTATAAATGAGAGAGCTAGTGAATCCTTGGATGAGGATGATGTAAAGAAAGAGGTGGCTTACCTTGCAAAGAACTTCTGTAAAATTTTCATCCATCAAGAATGACAAGAAAGATCTTAAGAAGAAGGGTGCTAATGAGTCATCCCCATCTCAATGAATTGTTTGCAATGAATGCAATGGTCATGGGCATTTGAAGAGGGAGTGCCCTAACTACTTGAGAGGGAAGGGTAAGGTGCTAACAACCACCCTTAGTGATTCTGAAAGCTCAAGTTCAAATTCGGAAGATAGCTATGATGGTGATAAAAATTATTTTGCCTTTATGGCAATTACCTCGGTGGACTCGAAAGAAGAATTAGAAGGATTGAAAGAGGAATTTGGTGAGCACACCTATGTTGAAGAAGATGAAGCTACGAATGATGAGGAAGAATTCCTTGTTGAAGGTGATGAGAAGCTTCAAGTCATGTATGATGCATTGCTTGAGGATTGCAGCAATTATTTCAAAGTAGAAAAGAATGCGGTCAAGAAGATGAAGAGAATCGAAGAAGATCATAAAGCCACTCTTGCACAACTTATATATGCCAATTTAAATGCTTATTCAAAGATCGCACTTCTTGAGCTTGAGGTGATTCAAGAAAATACAAAAGTAAAGCGCATCACAACCAAAAACTTGACAACATAATCTCATCTCAAAAGGCCTTTTCAGACAAAGCCAAATTGGGTTACACCGGTGAAGGAATTTCAAGTAATGAATCAAAAAGGGAGATGAATTTTGTATCGGCAAACATTGTGCAGAAGCCCAAGGTTGAGACTCCTATTGTTGAGAAGAAGGCCAATATAGCAAATTCTAAGGCAAAAGGAAAGTCATTGCCTAAGAATCAAAAGAGATCTCAAGTGAAGCATCTTTGCTATCATTGTGGCATACGTGGGCATACAAAGACCAAATTACTTTGGCTTCATGCTCTCAAAAGAGCCGATCTTCAACGTGCTCAAGAAAATGAAAAAGGAATGCCAAAGAGAAAAGCAAGCTAAGGAAGACAATGGTGGACAACTCATTGGAGATGTTGTGGAAATGCTTAATAACATCTCATCACGCGTTGCTAATTTATCCCGAGTTTTGAGCATTATGTTGCATGTAACCCTCCTTCTAAGGACCTCACCCAAAACACCTGTGCTGTGTGGATGAAAAAGGGTATTCATCCATGATTCTTCTACCATGTCCATGCATTAATACTTCCAATGTTTTAGGGATATAGTTTCATGCATCATAGCATGTGCATTCTTCTTGCTATCATGCACCTCTCTAGCATGTTTCCTTTTATTGTTTTGTTTTTAAAAGCTTGTTTGTTTGTTTGTTTGTTTGTTTGTATTTTTTATTTATTTTTATCTTACTTTATTTCTTTTGTTTTGTGTGTGTTTAAAAAATCCAAAACCACATAAAAAGTGAAAAATCTAAAAATTTTGATCACTTATGTTGTGTCGCACCACATGTGGAGTTTGGCCTAGTACCTTCATACTAATGGTGTAGTGTATTTATGAGCTTAGCTAGTTATGTATGCACATATTGAATGTAAGTGAATTCTAGAAATATATGTTTGAATATTGTAAATAGATCTTCAAGCTTGTCATGAATGTTTAGCCAATAATCTTGATTGATCTTGATACATGCGTAGACTTACTCTTATATATCTCCTCACATTTAATTTTTCTTTTAAAAAGCTCTTCAAATGGAAATCTATAAAAAGAGAACGACCTAAAAAAGCCTTGCTTTGAGAACTAGTTAGACAAGGAAAAGGTGGAGTAAAATGTATTAAAAATGTATGATGCCAAAAACCAAATGCTTATCCTTCAAAGAAATATAAAAAATTTCATGGCATTGACGATCAAAAAGTATGAAAAATGGAACCCAAATGAAAAGCTTTCAATCAAGTGAACACTTTGGTGATGAGTCATATACGTTCATTTCTATAAATGAGATAGGTCTCTTGACTTTGTGTTATTTGTGTATAACTTGATTGAATTGTTCATTAAAGCTTAATGATAGACTATAGACTAGTTCATACTTGATACTCACACACAACACATAAGTCTAATGTTCAATAAATATCTATTTTATTTGTGTGATTGTACATTTTTAAATGTAATATGTGTATGCTCAATTACTTAACCCAAAAATATTTTTGAGTGGTTTATTTGTTTTTGGAAGTGATTTTTGTCACTTTGGTTTTAAAATTTTTTTCTTAAAATGCCAAACTTTTTGTGATGAAAAAATTTATGTATGGCAGTTTCACAACTCACTTCACGAGTGGAAGCACTCCCATCCAAGTCATGATTTGAGGAAATTTTCAATTTCTTCACAAATCTAGGCAAAGAGTTTCGGGACTCATCCGTTAGTTCTGTAGAATTTAATTAACATCCACTAGCCTATTAAGCCCATTAAGTGATTAGGGTTTCCGATTTATTTTACATAGTATTTAAAGGAAACCCTAAGGCACTTTCTATTAAGACTTTGGAGGTGCTCTTGTGAGATCTAAAAGGTACTATGCCTTTTCCTTTCAAAGTCACTATTTGAAATCATTCTCATACTATCAGCAAATCCAAGATAGAAGAGTCCGTGGAGTCGGAGCTACATGTAATCGTGTTAGTAAGTTCTACTGGGGATAGCTTTAGATTTAGGGTTTAAACCCATTGTAATCTTCCATTCTATCATAGTGGATTTTTTTACCCCAGGTTTTTACCTTAAAAGTGTTGGTTTTACTAGTTTTCCTAGGTCATCATATTACTCTCTTCTTTACTTTTCTGCACCAAGTAATATGTTTGCATGTGTTTAACCTAGATCTCATAATTAACCTTAGTAAATACTTAAGGCTAATTCATTAGGTTAAACTAATCTATTTTTTTAGGGGTCTAAACAAATAGACTTGGATTGTTAGGGTTTCGTCCACTAAACCTCTAGACCATATAAAAGTTTTATAAAGTCATCATAGACATAAAGACTTAATTTAGAGAACATATACACTCTGTGGGAAGCTACTGCGTTCTTATGCATCTTAGGGTTTTGTAACAAGTGCTTCCAGATCTTCAACGTGCTTTAAAGTAAAGAACTTTGCATCCAACAACAATCAATCAGATGCTAGAAAGTCTGACATGTATTGGGATCCGTGCATGGAGGAAGAAGTCTCTATAAGATCAAGTCCAATTGTAGATTGGAGGGAAGGTTCAACTGTAGGTTGATATTTTAGGATAGTCTAGGATAGTGGTATGATTCCTTATACTTGTAACCACTTGATTCTTGATTAGTAGATTCTTAAGAGTGGTAACCTAAATTTCATCCAATGGGGTTTTTGACTTTTTGCTTTGCAAGAGGTTTTCCCTATTCATCAACAAATCATTGTGTCAATTTAATTTCCATTGCAATTAGTTTATTTGGTGATTTTTTCGTACCTCTATGATTTGCATGTAATTTGACATAATTAATCAACTTGGGTAATTGAATTAATTAACTGGAGTAAATTTATAACCCAACAAAGTTGATGGGAGTCTTGAACGATTGAAAGCATGACTAAGCACTAAAGGCTTTAGCTAGCGTGAAGATGTTGACTATGAAAAAAACTTTTAACCCTTCACTGTTGTAAGAGAGGATTGAGAGAATTGTGGGAGAAATGGGTTTATCTTGTCTTAGAGGGAAAATGTAGAAGAGTAAAGTATTGTAGAAAATACAAAGCCTACCAATTGATATTGAAAGAAGGATAAATTTTGGCTCCAAACATGTTTGGAACCTTAGGCTTCAACCTAAAATAAGAAGATGATATGAGTCCTTGTCATTTGAAATGTATATGATTCAGTTGATCACTTGATAGGTATACATATCATCTTATTATTGTACATTGAAGCCTAAGGCTCCAAATACATTCAAAGCTAAACTTTATTCTTGAAAGATATATATATATATATATATATTTTTTTTTTTTTTTAAGAAGAAGAAATATCCAATTGATTTATGGAAACTCATGTACTTTATAAGACACATAACCGATAAAAGCTTTTGTTTTTTGTCTCACTTAATAAATAAATAACTTTTAATTTTTTTTTAATTTAAAAAAAATGGTTTTTACTTTTTCTCACACATTTCGCATAAAATCTATCAGCGACTATATCTTTGAAAGACACTATGCAAATAAATTACTGAAAATTATAAGATACCCAAATGAATACTATATTAACGTATTTGTTTGTACTTTCTAATTGTTTATGAGAATGAACCCAAATAATCAAATATTTTATAATAGTTATTTATTTAATTTTAATATTTTCTTCCTTTATATTTAACATTAACTGAGTTTATATATGGATTTTTGAACTTTTTGTATATTACCTTAATAAATTTGTTTTAGTTTTGATGCATTGACTAATTTATTTGTATTTAAATTAATTATAACAGTAAATACATTTTTGGCCTTTAGTTGAATCTCAAATTGTTCTTAAATCTTAGTAATTTCAATAGAAACATGTAACGTTCAAAGTAATCCCTCTTTCCTCAACTCTCCAGTTATCCAAAAAATCAAAATTGTAGTAGAGGCTATATCATCATTTACCGTCATTTGGGTGATATTATCCAAAGTTACTAGAATCTCCCATTATCAAAAGATCTTGAAGAAAGAAGAACAAATCATCAGTTCAGCTACAAGTTCAAGGCGGCGCACGTGCTACACACGTGTCATTAAGTCCTTGTCTGTTAGATAAGAGTTTTGAGACTTGCCCGACATATAATATTTTACACAACATTTGTCACAGTTTTGTTATTTGACGAGTTATAACTGGTAAAATAAAAAGTAAGTCTATATGAATCCATACCTCCACTATTTATCATTTACCACGTGACAAGTTATAATAAAAATTATATAAATCCTATTTATTTAGTATTTATAAGATGACCAAGTTTTATTTAGTTCTTTAGTTTTTCACATACGCATCACTACATATAATCTATTCTCTCTCACGTCAGTCCATCTTGCTCGGACTAGTTTGTAGTAGTTTCGTTTGTATTACCTTTCCTCAATCTCATCAGTTTCCATCAAAATGGATCCTGCAAAAACAGAACAGCCTGACCCAACCGTCTGCCACCTGGTGGCTATGCCGTATCCCAGTCGCAGCCACATCAACGCTATGATGAATTTGTGCAAGCTTCTGGCTTCAAAAACCGCCGATATTCTCATCAGCTTCGTCGTCACCGAAGAGTGGCTCGGATTCATCAGCTCAGAGCCAAAGCCACCGGTTCAGATACGCTTCGCCACCGTACCCAGTTGCATACCTTCCGAGGTGGGTCGTGGGAAAGATTTTCCGGGATTTGTGAAAGCCGTGAATACGAAGATGGAAGTGCACTTTGAGGAGCTCCTGGACCGGCTTCAGCCGCCGGTGAAAGCCATCGTGGCTGATACTTATGTGTATTGGGCTATCGGCTTGGGGAACCGAAGGAATATTCCGGTGGCCTCACTTTTTCCTATGCCGGCGATGGTGTTCTCAGTGTTTCATCATTTTGAACTGCTCGTGCAGAACCAGCATTTCCCGGTTGATTTGTCAGGTGCGTCTCAAAACTATATTTTTACTGTATCTATATTATATTATTATTAATATTTTATTTACCATGTAGAATTCTACTTTAAACAAATTTAGACGTATATGTTTATGAAACTAACTTTTAGATACTTGAATCCCGATCAGTAGCGGCGCCACATTTAGGAACACCTTGACCTGAAAAAAATATATATATATATATATATATATAATAATTAAATTTTTTTATTTGTTTATGCTTAAAAAAAATTAGGAACGCCCTAAACCAAAATTAGAAACACCCTGCTTAAAACAAAAAAAGAAAAAAAAAAATAGGAACACCCTCAAATAAAAAATTATTTGTCCTACTTTCAAGAAAAAAAAAAAAAAAAAAAGCCCAAAAAATTTGTAAAAGAGCAAGCCTACCAAGGAAAAAAAGCCCAACATCAATCCTGAACAGCAGATTACAAACCCAATCTAAAAAAAAAGAAAAAATCAAGATAAAGCAAACCCAACATGGTAGCAAACCCACGGATTCTCAAAATTTAAAAAAAAAAAAAAAAAAACCAAAACTCAATATACGCTATTACAACCTAACCTAAAGAAACCAGAGCAACAGATTCATAAAATAAAGCAAAACTAGAACAAAGCACATCAATGATAACAACCAACAGACGGCGCCTCCGCCTCAAGCAACGCTGCAACAGAGCACATCGTGACTGTCTTCATCTCAATTTAAAACATCGAAGAAAAAAAAACAAAAAAATATGGTGGCAGCAAGAAAAACTGAGAAACGAAAAACAAGAAGAACAAGATGAGAGACTGAGAAAGAGAGAAGGCACTGCTATGATGGTGTCCAGCCGTTTGAAACTTTTAAAAGAATATTGACAAGTGTGAGAGACAATTGAAATAAATTGGATTGGTGAGAAAGGACGGTTCAAGTGGGTGGGTTTGGGAAATGGGAAAATGAATTTCAAGAAGGTTCTATGATTTTAATTACTCAAAATGTTGGCTTTATTTACAAAAATGCCATTAATGATTTTATTATTTTATTTATAAAAATAACCATATGCAGACTTACTTTTTCTAAGAGTGAAAAACAAAATCTAATATATTGAGTTTTTTATTTTTTATATATATGAATAATATATTTATTTATTTATTTGTGGTGACTTTGAAATGATACACTGAAATAGTTCGGTACCATCTGGTACCGAAATATTTCATTCCAATTAACAAACTGAAACGGGTTTCAAATGATATTCATAGCATTGCCTCAAGGTATTTCATCTTTTTCTCTCTTTAGTCTCTACATATACGGGTTAATGGATTAATGGGTATGGGTTTCTCTCTTAGACTCTCCGTCTCTCTCTTTTATTTGAAGACTGAAAGCAAATGAGAGTCTCTCTCTTTGAGACTTTATCTGATTACTTAGCTTTATCTTATCACTTTATTAATATTGGCCCCTGTTTTTTACTTTATTCGTTGGTGTTGGTGTTGGTGAGATACAATTAATTGTCTTTTAGTGTATTGTGAATTTTTTTTTATTGACTTTTGTGATTGGGGTCATGGGGCTTGTCTAAGTTGGGGGGGGGGGGGGATGGGGACATGGGGTCGAGGTGGGATATTTGAATTGAGGGAAGTAAATGCACATGGGGTGTGTGTTAGTGCAACTAATAAATAATAATTTAATTAACTAATAATTAATTGGGGGAAGCAACTAATAAAAAATAATTAATAATTTAATTAACCAACACATTATAAAAGACAAACAAATTAAATTATGTTAGGCTAAATAACAATTAATAATTTTATAATTAATGAAATAACAATATAACAAATCATAGTTTATAAAAGACAAGCAAATTAATCAAACAACTAAACAACAATAATTAATAATTTTGTTAATATTTCAAATGAACTTATAGTTTATGGTTTATTCTTTTACTAGAATTATGGACAAATATTTGATAAGAAAACAACGTAGAAGACAATTGTAAACTTTATATATTTGCATATTTTTTTTTTTATTGTTATCGTTGTTAATAAATTGTGTAATTTATACTTGTTGGGGAACATCCTGAAAAAAATTTCTAGAGTCGCCACCGATCCCGATCCTTACCTTCCATATCCTACAAACATTTATATTTATAGAGTGACTACTATACCAAAAATGCGCACCAATTCATTATATTATTATCTTAAGAGTTGGTTTTTGTTTTAACAAAAAAAAAAAAAAAAAAAGAGTTGGTTTTTGTAATTTACTCCTCAAAAGGCGTAAACTAAACAACAAATGTACATAAAAATTTTTGGACTCACGTGGTCTGTTCGGATTTTGGGAATGATGCATAAGAAACCTTAGAAAAGTGACTTTCTTAAATAAATAAATAAATAAAAAGGTAAATAATTTTTTTGTCTGCTTTTTGTTTTTATTTTTTTAATTTTTAATAAAAATAGTACCAAATTATCTATAAAATGGTTTATTAATAAATGAGAATGCTAACAGATACCCTTATGACAATAATTAATTATTCATTTAAAGAAAATATTTATGAGAAAAGAAAAAAATATGTTTTGACAGTTTTTTTTATTTCTCATAAAATAGTGTCAAAACATTTTTAAAATAGATTGTTAAGTATTGACTTAAGGAAAACCATCAGCATAACCTATTAATAAATACTTTAAAGACACTTATTAATTGGACCAATAATAAAACTATGAAAGACCCCCCAAAGATATCTTTTAGCCCGAAATGCAATTTACATTTGATGATTTTATTTAAAAATAATTTTAGTTCTATAAGTTGGTTATTTTAGTTTGATAATTTTGTCAAAAAAGTGATTTTATTCGAAAATTTTGTCCAAAGATTATTTTATTTAGTAATAATTTAATGTTGCTAAAGGGACAAATTTCAAATTAAATAACTAAAATGGTTTTCAGACAAAGATACAAGACTAAAATGACTAACTTCAAAATTAAAGAAATAAAATGATTTTTATGTAGAGTTTATGGGTGTATTGCATTATTATTTTAAGATAAATTACTTTTTTTTTAAATTGATTATGGATATCTATTCGTTCATATGTATATCTATATTTCAAAATAACTAATTATTAATTTTTTTAATATATATTTTGTTTAGAATATGAACCAGCTATTAATTGGTTGAAGTAGTGACTTAATGGTTGCACCAAATCATTATATTAGATTAATAAACATCAGTAATTGACATTAAACTTTTTTTTATTCCATGTTCGTTACAATTTTGATAACAAGGACCATTGTGTACATTAACATTATATATTAAATATTTTCTTTATTAACAAAGTTTGACTTCAAACGTGTTTGTAGACTTAGGATTTAATTATCAATAAAAAGATGATATATATCTCATCATATACATGACAAAGACTAATTCATTTTTTCATTAGTGTTTGAAACCAAATATTTTCCTCTTCTATGCTGCAAAAATTATATATATATATATATATATATATATATATATATATATATTATATTCTATATTCTTGAATTGACTAAAAAATTTTAATCGAGTTAGGTAAGTAGGATGAGAATGTTCTTATCAAAGAAAAGGACCAAACAGTTAAAAGTCGTAAGCTCGTATAAATAAGGTGGTTGCCAATTAATATTAGTTGGGAAAAAGGGTTTTTTTTTTTGGCTAAATAGTTGGGAAAAAGTTGTTACTCTTACACACACTTAACTCGTTTATATAAGGTGGTCATCAAATCAAAGTCCAAACAGTCAACCAATATGGTACAAGACCCACAAACTGCATTTTTTCCCTATCAAAGTTTTGTATATTTGCAATAATAGATATTCCATATCACCGGAAGTGATTATCAAAAAAATATCTTCAACTGCGTTAAAAGATTGGGCCCAAAAAATGCCACTAAAGAAGCTTAAGCTTCTCATTGTATCCCTTTTTTGGTTTTTTAGCTTCATGTTCCAAGTCAGTTTCTAGTATTTAGGCTTTTCACTTACGCTACTTTCCATGTGTTTAATTAAGAACGGGGTGATGAGCTTGTGGACTACATCCCCGGAGTTTCTACTATCCGTATTGCCGATCTTCCCACCTTTACATATGGAGATGGTCGACTAGTCTTGCCTGGAGTCCTGGAAGGTATTTCAAGCGTGTCCAATAAAGCACAAGATCTTCTATTCACCACCTTTCACGAACTTGAAGCTAAAGCCATTGACGCCATAAAAGCCAACTTTCCTATCCCTGTCTACCCTATTGGTCCCGCCATACCTTATTTAGAACTTGAAGAAAAGAATGCTTCTTTAACTAATTCTAACAATGGTGTCAACTATCTCCAGTGGCTTGATTCTCAACCTCCATGTTCGGTGTTATACATCTCAATGGGAAGTTTCCATTCGGTTTCAAATGCCCAAATGGATGAAATTATTGGTGGGGTGAGGGATAGTGGTGTTCGGTGCTTGTGGGTGTCACGTGGGGAAACTGCGCAGTTCAAGGATTGTAGCGGTGATATGAGCATAGTGGTGCCTTGGTGTGACCAATTGAAGGTGTTGTGCCACTCCTCAATAGGAGGGTTTTGGACACATTGTGGCTGGAATTCCACTCTTGAGGTCTGTTTTTTTGGTGTGCCAATGCTTACTTTTCCTATATTTTGGGATCAAGTCCCAATCAAGTAAACACATTGTGGAGGATTGGAAGATTGGATGGAAGGTTAAGAAAGATGTTGGAGTTGTGACAGGAGGTGAAATTTCAGAGCTTGTGAAAAGGTTTATGGATAACAAAAGCGATGAGATGAATGCGATGAGGAAAAGAGCAAAAGAATTTCAGAAGTCAAGTCGACGAGCAATTGCGAACAGTGGGTCATCCGATGCAAATCTTGATGCTTTTATTAGAAATATTTCAGAAGGCCACCGTCATTAGCAAATTCTATTGTATTGTGTTCATTAGTCACGTGGATTTGTAGTAGTTGACTGTAATTTCTTTTAAGATCGTGCAGTTTCGGACACTTTATTGTTCAACAATTTCCTAAAAAATAAAATTGAAGTCACACCCAAGATGCACCAAAAATTATAAAGGGAAAAGATTCTAACCAACTTTATCTTTCTCTCACTAACAATAACACGTGCTCAAAAATTTTTCATTTTTTGGTTTAATGTCAAAACTTTCCCTTTATCCCACGGTATTTATGCATTTCCCAAGCACCGCATACAAACTCACAAACTAATGATTCCAATACTATTTTATTTTTATTTTATTTATTTATTATTGTTATTATTATTATTCTTTTTTTTTTTTTTTGGTGCTAGGTATCATTACATCCCTAGCTATATTGGTGATTGGCAAATACACAAATATCATTAGTTAAGCACATAAGCTTCAAATTGGGATGAAGGGAAAGTTTTGACATTAAACCAAAAAGAAACAAAAAAACACTCTAAGCACACACATAGTGCGTGCAATGAAGCTAATATATAAATTAATGTCTTACATGTGCATTTTTGCCTAAAGTTTACTTCAATTTTATTCTAAAACTAAACAATATATATAAATTAATGTCATACATGTGCAAAGAGAATTTTATCATACAGGCCTCATCATACACACTATGCGTGTGCTTAGAAGCTTTTTAGTGCTTTCGTTTGGCAAATCCTAAATTAGCACCAGTCTTAGGTCTATCAAGTTCACTTTATTTCTCATCATTTTCAGTGCTTTCAATTGAAACATATATATATATATATATATATATATATATATATATATATATATATATATATATATATATATATATTTTATATATATATATATATTAATACCAGCAGCTTGTCAACTCGTTGACTTCTTCTTCTTCTTCTTCAATCTTCAGTAAAAGGTTAAACCAGATTCATCAAAATACATCCATTCAGTATACATGGATCCCACCGGTGCTAAACCAACTGCCGTACACCACACGGTGGCAATGCCATTCCCATTACATGGCCACATCAACGCCATGATGAGTTTAAGTAAATTAATTGCAATTACATCTTATCTCAATCCAAGTCCAACACTTTAACTTATAAAACTCCCTTCCCATTTTCTTTTTGAGAGTCTATTTGGAATCCGCTTATTTTGATAAAACTGAAAGTTTTTTGTTTAAAGTATTGTAGATAATGGTAAAAGTTAATTGAAATAGTATAGTGAGACTTATAAATAGTAACAAAAAATATGTTAAATAGTAAAATAAGTTGGCAAAATTAATTATACCAAATGGACACTAAGTCTTTTGGCGTGGCACTAGGTATTGATTCTGAAACAGGACATGTTTGTAATCATGCCAAACAACAACCGCACTAGTCATTGATTGTGAAATAGGACATGTTTGTAATTACGTGGCCTGAATCAACTGGTTTTAAGTGACTGTTTGTAATTATGTGCTTCATTACTATTAACAAGTAACTGGGAAGGTACCAATGCTCGCAAGATCATCTATTATTAATCATTTACATTGTACCATAATGATATTATTTGCATTGTCACATAGTGTTGATAAAAAGATAGGCCAAGAAATTATTATTATTATTATTATTTAATTTTAATTTATTTTTTCAAAACAAAAACAAATTTCACTCTGTATTATGTTATCTGCTACAAGAATCTCCCTCAAATATCCTTTCTCTAGCTTTTGACACCCCGAAACTTCTAAAAATCCAATAAAGCATTTAAAACCGGTTGATTCCCCTAGCAATACGAAAGAAGAATCATGACTTCTACAATGGCCTGATTCGCTGATTTATTTTGAAGATGGGCTAGCCCATAACTATCAACTAGACATGTCCAAGAGAAAGAGATTACTTCGATAAAGAGATTAATTAGCTAATTTGGAGACTGAATTAGCGCTTAATTAGCTAATTAATCATATAGCACGATTGATAAATTGTAATAGCTTCTAAACTTGTCATAAAATTCACAACTAATGCTCTCATAGACATCAACTTAAATACGCTACAGTTTAGGGGAAAAAAAAAGTATAGCTTGTGGGAAAATCACCTGAAAGTATGGCTTGTAGGCCATCCAATAAAAGTTATGAACTTCATTGGTTCATCCAATGAAAATCATTATAAGTGAAACCATATAGACAAGGAGTACTACACCCCTCAATAAATAAATAAAAAAGAAAAGAAGATGAAAGAAAAGATCATGCCTCTACAGTCTTTATGAAACAAGATATAAGGATATGTCACTTGAATAAATTTCCAAATCATTATAACCGAAACCATATATAAATTCGAGACAACATACCAGGATTTTCATCTAAAAGTAATATATATATATATAATCCAAAACATGGTCAAATTGACAGAAGTCCTTATGCGCATCCAGTAACTGAAATCCTCCTATGAAAATCCTCTCCATTTAGCAACCAGACAAAGTATAAACAGAACATAAGTATCATCTTCTACAGACATGTTAATTGTTATCATCTGCATATATATGAAAACTTGAGTTAGTTTGGTATTACAATCAAAACAAAAAATAGTAACAATTCACTCATTAATAATCAGTATAATTGGAGTTTCTCCTTGTATTTTCTAGAAGGCATGTCACCAATGATTATGAAGTATAGACATGGTAGAGACTACACAGTCTCTAGTTTTCACATGTAAAAAATTTATGAGGATAATTTCTCTTGCTTTTGCCCGCATTACACAAGATGAATATGAAAATTAGCATGATACTTGCACACTTACGAATGGGATGTCATTATAGGTCTGAAACATCTACCTTAGCAAAATCCTTGAAGTTGGAAATCAAAAACCTCATGAAACGAGGTTGGATTTAGTTTCTATTAGAAAATTGGTGGATTAATTAAGGAATATGCATTGTTTCTTCCAAGAAATTAACTAAATAGTAAAAAAAAAAAAAAATTCCTTTACTATATTTTTATATTCACTAAACATAGAAGCAAGGTTTTCAAACCCGGACCGTTCATTGAACCGTAAAAGGGAGAGGTTCAAGGTTTTTGAGGTCGAACCGAGGTCGAACCGGAATTGAACCGTGATGAGGTCATAATTAATTTAATAATTAATTAAATCCTAAATATAGATATTAAATTTATAAAACTAGCAAAATTGACTAGTATGTCTATATATGTGAGAGAAATTTAATGATTTTCAAACATATATTTAATAATTAAATAAGAAAGTTAATAAAATAAAATAATAACCATGAAAACATTAAAATTTATGATTAATTTTTAAAATTTATGATTAATTTTTGAAATAAAGTTGAATATCTTTGAAGGATTTTAATTATAATTTTTTTATTCCTTGTAAGAGATGAATAATTTAATTAAGTAGAATAAAATTGTGTTAAGTTGTTTTTATAAAAAAATAAATAAATAAAATAAAAAATTGTTAAGGGGTTATACCGCACGGTTCTTGCCACCGGTTAATGCGGTCCAATCCCAATTTTAACGGTTCACGGAATTGCCACATATGCCCGGTTATTTACATTTAAAAAATCGATTTTCATCCCGATTTCCGGTTTTCACGGTCCGACCTTCCGGTCCGGTCCGGTTTTGAGAACTATGCATAGAAGTTGAGCTAGGAAAGTTAGCGCTCAAAAAATTTAGATATAAAACAAACAAAACGACTTCTCGTCTGCTTTCTCAACATCTAAAGTGGACTTTAACACAATTTTAAAAACGAATTATAAAAAATAGAACAACAACAATTTCTCTTACTATAAAAACGAATAACACTCTTATTATAAAACAAAGACCAAAATGAGAACATCATATTGAAGTTAATTATCAAACAAAAAAAACATTATAGCAAACATATTGAGAGCAATATTCTTGTACTCTAGAAGAGGGCAATCATAAAGCAATTTATAACAAACATGATCAAAAGCAAAAATATATTTAAATAGTTTTAAGACCATTAAAACTCAAACTCGTTCATCATGAAATCCGAAAATTGAATTACATTTTTTTTTTCTTCTAGTAATGAGATGGACATAAATAAATAAATAATATGAATAAAAAAAAAAAAAAAAAAAAAAAACCCATTTTGAGTTCATACCCTTTGGACCTGGGCTACTAATGTTCACCTCTTATATGCTTCAGTTTTGTCCTTAAGCTCTAGAGTCACTCTCTGTCTCTTGCACTCTTTTGATTGGGTTTTGACAGACAAACTTGAGTCATGACCGAAAGAATGGTTAAAACACTCAAGAAATTAGCTATTCATTGAAGGGCATATTGATCAATTTGTGGATAGAGAACAATTGAAAATTTATAAGGAAAAAAAGATGAGAGGCGAGGAGGTAGAAATCTATTGGTGACTATCAAAATTCCATATAATAGTAGCATTTGAAGAATCAGGGTTAATGGAGAGACATACGGTAGTGTTGGAGATAAAGTAACACTTGAATGTCAATTGGTAAATCGAAAAAAAAAAAAAAAAAAAAAAAAAAAAACACAAATGAATATATATACACACACAATTAAGAATAGGATTTTGAAATAGACCAAACAATCTACCTTAGCAAAACCCTTAGAGCAGTACAAGAGTAAAGCTTGAGAATATATTTCCTATATAGTCTATATCATTTATTCAACTGCTTGTATGATATAATATCTATTAATTTGGATAGAGTCCTCTCCTTTTTCTTTTCCTTTTTTTTTTATATTTTTTTTAATGGCATGAAACTTCACCAAAGCAAGATTTTTTGGACCCACTCCGAATTTGGATAGAATTGAAATAATCTTATTTAGGAATTTAAATACAATTATTGAAATTTTATGGATTAAATTATAGAATGGTCAAATTGCAAAAGTCAAATAGTAATTTACCTAAGAAATATATTTATATATATATATATATATAGTGAAGATAATAAACAATATATTGTTGGGCTATTGGGCCCAGAAGCTCATTTTCTATGTGTATATTGAGCCTAAGGCCCAAGTCAAGGATGGGGAGTTACCCGAGAAGGAGTAAACATTGTCAAGGGAGCCCATGTTATTAAATGAAGAAGTTAGTTTTGATCATAATGGCCCAGGAGGTTGGGCCGAGGATGAATGCCTCCACGACTAACCAAAGCCGAGGTCCATAGAGGTGGTCTGCCATCCAGGGGAGCACTTTAGGAAAGTTCTGTTAATTCGGATAAGCATTACAGGAACATATTTTTTTAACTAAAATCTTGGGATTTTAAATCCAAACCCCTTTTCTTTAAAAGAAAAACCCTTGAAAATTTTTCAATCAACCGTTTCCTCCAATTTATTTTATTTTATTTTTTATTTTATTTTTGTGGAATTGGTGTTCTTATACAATACATACATACATAAATACATATATATATATATATATATATATATATATATATAAAAATATATATATATATTCAAAACAAACTCCTTTTTCTTAAAAATTTTATCATCAAAATAAAAATCATGGAATTTTTAAATCTAAACCCTTTTCCTTCAAGGAAAACCCATGAAACATTTTTTTTTTTAAAAATCAATCTTTCCCCCAAAATTCTTTTTCTTTCAGAATAGGTATTTTTGCAAAATGATTTTCAAAGCAAACTCTTTTTTAAAAAACAAAAGCCATGGGAATTTTCTGATCCCTTCCTTAAAAAAAAAAAAAAAAAAAAAAAAAAAAACCGGACACCCTTTAAAAGCTGTTGTTTTCACTAAAAATTTTCAAAACCCAAACTTTGCTTATTCAAAAGAAAACCTTTTGTCATCTCTTGTAAAAATTGATAAAAACATGGTTTCCAATTGAAACATGGAAACCCTTTTCTCAAAATAAAAGGTTTTTTAAACATTTTTTACTCTATCTAAAAAAAAAAAAAAAAAAGGTTTTTCCAACCTCTTTTCTCTAAAGCCAACGTTATTTTTTTATAAAATGGGGTCCTTTTTATGAAAACAAAAAATCTTTTTAAGTATTGTACAAAGAAAATGGGCAAACCCTTTTTTTTGTTTTTTCAAACAATCTATTCTCAAAATAATTTGTGCATTTAATTTCTTTTTAGGCAAGTTTTTAAGCTTTTCATCTTTAAATCCAAGCATTGTTATTTTATATCTTTTCTTTCTTAGAATTGCATCTTTTAGAGATTTGTACCTATGGTTCAATTTCATTAAACCAATAAGCACCAATCAAGCGTACATGATTCCTTCCATTTTATTGGCACTAATGTTTCTTCATATTGTGTTTTTCACATGATAAATGAGAAAAATGTAGTGGATGACAACAATGTATTATTCTTCCTACTCTATCTCTTTTGTTTTTACATTGTAAATAGTCACGTTGTAAATAATCATGCTAAATATATGGTATATAAATATCCACATGTTAAATATATAGTATATAAATAGTCACATGCTAACATATATATTATTTCTTGCAACGTGGTAAAATGCTTCTCACATGTTATGTATATACATACTTCACATGCTTTGTTTGTAAATAAATCCTTGAAATAAATATTCATATGCTACATTATAAACAAATAAATACTTACATGTGTATATATATATTTTGTACAGAACTTAAAAAAAAAAATTGCTAATTATCTTATTTTTTCACTAAAAAGATAAAGTTAGACTTAAATTAAAATAGGGTACTATCTTTTGGATAGGTGGTGGGAGGTGCCTAATATATTTCCCACATATAACCAAACTTCTGAATTCAAGATCTTTGGTTTGAGACTTTTGGTTTACCTTAATTAATAAACCCTTTAAATCGGTTTAGTTAATTAAGTAACTTAAAAGGAATTAGATAAATAGGTGACTAATCTCACCTAATACAAAACTAATGGTTGGTGGTGACTCCTAAAATAAAAATAAGAAAAAGGGACTCACACACACACCTCATCCTAAAGACATATGCATACAAAGTGTCATGTTACTAAGTACCCAATGTGCAATAAACCAAAAAACAAAAGCCCTCTCACAAAGGCCCTTCTATTTAAGAAAATTTTTGGGCATCCACAAGGCCAAGTTATTAATTAGGTCTATTGTGAAAGCTTTATGTTAATCAAACAAGCATCAATATCATACATAGCAGAAAATAAATATGACACAAGATATAATGACCTAGGAAACCAACAAAACCAAACTAGTTTCACAAGAAAAACCTAAGGGGACTAATCCCAAGATGAACAAAACCACTATCAGATTAAGATTTACAATCAAAATAACCTTATTCGTTGAAAATATAACTATAGTTACCAAACCGAGCTCTGAATCCCATAGATGTCTCTGATAAAAATCTGTTGTTGCGAAACCTCCAATCCATGACTTCAAAATCCCATAAAAGATTTGGATCTCTAGCACCTTTAATAACTAGTATGAGGCAGCAACTTCTACAATACTGAATCTTGAGTGTCTTCGAAGAATATTATCAGCAGAAGATATGAGTGTTTTAGTGGTTTTTGCTTACATTTAAAACCCTAAATTCAACAATTAGTGTTCTTTTATCTAATCTTATAGTTCCAATTATATGAAAAATAGATATCATAATCTTAAAGTTAATGATAAAAATAATTTGGAGTACGAAAGTTCATAAGAAATAGGCTTGGGAAATATTAGGAAATTAAATTTTGTAATTTTGTAGGCTAGTTAGTAGGACTTAAAAAAAAAAGTGGTGGTGGTGGTGAAAATGATATTTCCTCATCCTTATGAACATATAAAGAATGTAGAGAATTTTGAAAGAAAATTATTTTCTTTTAAAAATTTGACACCCAAAGCTTTGAAATGAGTACTAGTTTGTCTTCTTCTGGAAATAAAATATAATGATAAGATATGGCGTTTTTAAGTTTATGATATCAGTGTATGAATAATTGGGATAACATTAGATAAGAAAAACGATTTCTAAGAGTTAAATTTAGGGTTTTAAGAAGTAGGGTAAACCGTAGATATTTTTTTCCTCCAAATAGACTTTTGGTCTAAGAACGGACAGAAATTTGGAGAGAGAAAACTTTCAAATGATTTTTTTTTTTAATATAAAGATTTTGTGACTTCCCTTTAGTATATTGGCGAATTTGTTGAAGTTGTAAATTGTGTTGTGGTTTCTGGAGTTCTCAAGAAAAAAAAATCTCTTTTAATTTACTTAGTTTATTGTCGTGCTGTAATTATATTAGGGTTTGTTAAGAAAAATTCAAATTCCAATTCTATTCATGATTATTATTCACTATATAATTCAATTTCTTAAATGTTTGGTATTCGGTCTTATTTAATGTTCACGCAATTATGTATAATTTAGTTTAAAGCTAATGATTTCCCATTGTTTTAATTTGTGCCTTTGGTATGTTTCAAATTATTCAACGCATGTGTTCAATGCATGCATACTTCAAATTAAAAATAGCACACTGTAGATTTATGGTTCATAGGGTTTATGGAATTCTGTCTGAATATATGCGTATACATGTGTGTATGGTGCTTAAGTATATAGCATGGATAGTTGTATTCACATCTTCTTTGAATCTAAGCGCCACTTTCTTAGTTGTGTGCACTCGGGTCTCAACATTTCATTGGGGCAAATTTAAACTTGAAAATAATTGAACTTGAATAAACTTCGGACTTCCCCATAATTATTTCATTCAACAAATACATTATTTAAATAGGGCACTCTAGTTACCAAAACTCCCTATAATATATAAACAACTTAAAGATCAATACTTCTTGAAACCATGTTACACACCAAACATAATAACAACTTTGGCTAACTAATAATGCTCAGCTTGTTATTTAATTTAAATAACCTAAATATTCAAAGTACAGTTAACCACCTTATCACTTTATTTTCAAATGTCCCCCACATAATACATTTGTTGCCCTATCTTCAATGTGTGTCATTAAGAAGATGTGTGAAAAGGAGTCGTTATTAGGTACAAATCATTTCTTCTCCTACAGAATAATCTAAAACTCTCAGACATTTCAAGTTTTTTTGGTTTGATCTCATTTGGGAGTTTTCAATTAAAGTGATATAATAACTAAGAAAGAACAAGTTCAATACTTGCAAGAGCAAATAATATGCCTGGACATATCCTCCTACCACCTCCAAATGGAATGAATTCAAAGTTGGACCCTTTAAAATCAATGAGAGAACCTTGGACCCTTTCTGGGCGAAAGCAATCAGCATCAATCCAATATTCGGTATCTCTCCTATGGCCCATGCATTAATGATTACTTTGGTGTTGTTTGGTATCTCATACCCATTAATTTCACATTTTTCTCTTGATTCTCTTTTGATCAAGGTACCAGGAGGGTGTAATCGCAAAGTTTCTTTTACTACTAGTTTCAAGTAATCTAGCTTTTGAATGTTTGCCTCATCAAAACTTCTCCACCCTTCAAGGATTTGTCGCACTTCGGCTTGTGCCTTCCTCATTACTCTTGGGTTTTTCAATAATTCTGACATTGCCCATTCGATTGTAGTTGCTGTAGTCTGAGTTCCTGCAGCAAAGACCTCCTAGAAAATGATGTGTTAAATTACAATCAGGTTGTGTTTACATGAATTTTCCTTCAAAGTTCCTAATTCTTCTGTGACTTTGGTGTTGATTATTGTTACGTGTACATGAAATTTATGTCAAGAGAAAAATTGTTTGTGGCAATACACAATCATGTCTATTTGGCTTACAACTTAAAAGGTCTACTACATATCACTACAAAAAAACCGGTCTAAAGCTGCGTTTGAAAAACGCAGCTTAAGACCCCAAAAACGCGGCTATAGGTTTGAGCCGCGTTTCCTATGGCCGCGTTTATAACGCGGCCTAAAGACCGCAGCTCAAAGACTATAGCCGCGTTTTTCAAAAACGCGGCTAAAGGTCTGACCTATAGCCGCGTTTTCTAACCGCGGCTCTAGGATTCGGCCTATAGCCGCGTTTTTGGAAACGCGGCTATAGACCAACTTTAAGCCGCGTTTTCAAACGCGGCTATAGGTTTTTAAAAAAGAAAAAAAAATTCTGGGTTTTTTTTTCCCCAGAAAATTCAAAATTGAAAAATCAAATATAAAAAATTCAAAATTAAACACAAATACAAAAAATTCAAAAACAAATACAAATCTAAAAATTCAAAATCAAATACAACATACTCACAATACAAACACACCCAGAAAATTTTAAATTAAACACAATATACTCACAATACAAACACATGCACCCAAAAAATTAAAAATCAAACAAAAACGCAGAAAATTCAAAATCAAACACAAACCCGGAAAATTAAAAGCAAACACAACATTCTCACAATACAAACACAACGAAAAATTCAAAATCAAACAAAACGTGTTCCAAAATATAAAACAAACCCATGAATCTCCTCTCATTCAACAAAACCAACCAAATCTAATACTAATTCCATTCAATAAAACAAAAGCACAAGCTCGAGAATCAAAAAGAACACAAGCCTGTGAAGAAGGAAGAAAGAAAAAGGAACAAAAAAAAAAAAAAAAAACGCAGACCCGGATGTGAAGGAAGAAAGAAAAAGGAAAAAAAAAAAAGAAAAGAAAAGAGAAAAGAGAAAAGAGAAAAGAGTTACCTAGATGTGGAGAAGGAAGGAAGAAAAAAAAAAGAAGAAGAAGACTTACCCGGATGTGAAGAAGGAAGAAAGAAAAAGAAAAAAAAAAAAAAAAGAAAGAACGAACCATCCGAAGAATGAAGAAAGAAAGGGAAAAGGAAGAAAAGAGAGCAAGTGAGGGTAGGTGGGAAAGTGGGGTGCAGGTGTGAAAGGTAGTGTACGTGGGAAGCTTCAGAAAATTTTTTTTTTTTTTTTTTTTTTGCGCTACCTATAGCCGCGTTTTTAAAAAGAAAAAACACAGCTACAGGTTACCTATAGCCGCGTTTTTTAAAAACGCGGCTATAGGTCGGCACTTAAGTACGATTTTTTACAGGACCTATAGCCGCGTTTTTTAAAAACACGGCTCCAGCCTGCCCTTTGAGCCGCGTTTCTGGAAAACGCGGCTCCAGCCTTCCCTTTGAGCCGCGTTTTTGGAAAAACGCGGCTCCAGCCTTTCCTTTGAGCCGCGTTCATGAAAAACGCGGCTCAAAGGAAAAGTCAGAGTCAGTGTGTTTTCCAAAAACACGGCTTAAAGTCGCGTTTTTTGTAGTGTACTCAAAAAATATAGTGTGGCGAAATACATGAAAACATGTATGATGTACCTCTACTCGTTCATCGCTTTTGTTTACGGAGTAAAGAATACATGTAAAAATATTTGTATAGAGCCGATTGATCCGAGACACCGCACAAATGAAGACCGAGAGAACCAACCTCTAGTGGTTATAATCGAGCCAGTGAAGGGATAACGATCCCTATAGTGTGTGAATACCTTAGTATAAAGATGCTTAGTTACTAACAGAGAAGAGGGAAAAATAATAATAAAGCAACAAAAGAAATGCTGGTCATAAAGTTTCTTTAATACATTGTCCTCTCTCCCCGTGTGTATATGTTAAAAAAATAATTGCTTGATTTAATTTAATTTAATATATATTTTTTGACATACCAGAGTGATTGCTTTGATGTGGTTGTTTGTGACCCGTTTGGTATATGTGTTTAAACAACAATTTTAAATTTTTTGAAAATACGTATGGGTAAAAAAGTATGTAGAAATACGTGTAATGTGATAGGTATGTATATTTTGTTGTAAAGCCCAAGCCCATGCTCTAGAATTTTCCTTGGCTGGCGTGGGAATTTTTTGCAGCAAACAAAACCCTCAATCTTTTTATATTTCCTTATAAAATAGTCAGCCGCATTTTCCCATGTTTTGCAAAAAATACATAGCGAGTTTGTGATATCAATGGTAAAGAAAATTACTTTGTTTTTGCCTTGCCCTTTTCACTTTAATCATCTTTAGCTACATCCTTTTTTAGAGCTCTAAGACTATCAAAAAAAAAAAAAAAAAAAAAAAATTGGATATATGATATTAGTTAAAAATAATTAAAGATATGTTGTGCCCGTTTGGATTCAGCGTTTTTCAACTGAATCTGGCTGCGTTTTCTGATTTTTTTTTTTTTTTTTTTTTTTTTTTTGTTCCAGCCACACTATTTGACCAAGTCCCGTGAACAATGCATTCGTGCACTCGTTCACGACTCCACAAATTCCACTTTTCAGTAACTTTTTCATTAAAAATGGGTCCTACGATATTATTCACACATTTAAAAATTATTTTGCTACAATGTTTTCAGTTTCAAAAAAAATAAGATCAATCCAAACAGACCCATTACTTTTGATACTCTTGCTACTTTGTTTCTGCTGAAAATTTTCTCTTGGGCATTTGTGACGAGTTCGAAACTCTTTTTGTAAGTGCACATTAATAGAGTTGTCGTTGTATCCTAGAAAGTGATCGCCGAGCCATTTGCGGCGACATATTCATTCATTCCAAAGAAGGGCGAAATCGCTTCTTAAGGACAGCGGATCTAGTTTCGTGCCTCGACGATAAGTTTTACTTAATCCTTAATTTTATATACTTTTGTACTTGTCTATTTTGTTTATAAGTTAATTTGAGCATATCTTGTTTTATTGATATATTATTAATATTGTTTTGTAACTTCGTTAATCTGGACAATTTTCCAAACTATACTTCCAACATAATGTTATTTGTTTAAATACATATACCAAGCTCGCCTGTTTCCTGAAGTTACAGAAGCACATCAATCATATCATCATGATTGCTTTCTTCACATTTTCTGGCTAAAGTGGCACTTCTTTTCTTCTTATGCTCGTTGATTATATCATTGAGAATGTTGTTTGTTTTTCTATGCATTTTCAACAATGCGGGATTAGTTCCTATAAGGATGCCAAGGAAATTTAGTGAAGGGAACAAATCAGGCACATCAAATCCTCCACTGCGATTAAATGTTTCCTGGATTAGTGATATGAGTTCTTTTTCATATTTGCACTTCTTCCCAATCACTGCCCTGACATTTATACAATTTGTCAAGGAGACGATTTTCTCAGTGAAATTGATTGCAAGTCCCTCAGCCTCGGATGATTAAATGAATTCAATAAGATTCCACACCTCTTCTTTGCTTATTGTTCTAAATGACCGAACACGCTTGGGACTTAGGAGCTCCATGACACAAATCTTTCGCATTTGTCTCCAATAATCACCATAGGGACTAAAGACCATACTTGAATTATCATAGCACATAACTTCAATGGCAAGAACAGTTGGCCGATTTGCCAAAGCAGTATCATGTGTCTTCATCACCTCTTTGGCTACTTTTGGTGATGAAATGATTATAGCCAAGACCTCCCCTAGCTGAAGTTGCATAATAGGTCCATGTTTCATGACTAAATCTCTCAAAGATCGATGCGGTAGAGAGAAAACAAACTGGTGCAAATTCCCTACAAAAGGCAGTTTCCATGGCCCTGGTGGCAACTTATGGCTTTGGCCTTTGGCTTTAGACCTCTTTCAATAATATACTATGATAAACAAGAAAAAGAAGAGGCACCAAAAGAGAAGAAAGGAGGGCATTGGAAGCATTGGGGACAACAAAAGAAGCTCCATGTTTGGGAATGGGGTTTTGTATGCATTGGTGCAAGGAACACTAGGTGTACTTATAGTAAGTTAAATGATAATACATAACTGGAAATCTGGAGTATTATATATACTATCATATTTTAATTCAATGCTATATGAAGTTTGACTTTTTCCTCTATAATTTTTGTGGTTTTGAGTTGGATCCAATGTTTCAGTATACGATGTCAACCTCACACAAAAGTTTTGCCCAAATTTGGCAGTTAGATGACATGCATGTCAAATAATTTCTTTATTTAGGCTATGCTTCAGTATGTTTCATTGGACAAAGTTGTCACGATATGCTGTCCATTCTTGCTTTTCTCTAATTTGTTTCGTTGATTCTCTTTCTGTTGTAGGTGAAACACGTTTGCAGGGGTAAATAGTTTTTTTTTTTTTAATATATATATATATATATATTTTTTTTTTTTCCTTTGAACGAAGGAGTCTCTAGTTGGACTCATTAACCCCATACTACGTGACAGTAAAGGCAATACCATGTGTACTACTAGAATTTGATAAGCTATCAATGTGGGCACAACATATTCATTGAAGTGCCACTACTCAAACCAATTTAACTCCTACCAAGCATTATATGAAGCAATATGAGAACTCTTACCACTAAGTCATACCTCACGGTGGTTGCAGGTATAAATAGTTTGTGGATATGTGTTTTGTTTCTTTAATTCTCTTTCCATTACGGGTGTAAGTGTGTAATACACTTGCAGGGATAAAAGGTTTTTTGATTAGTGAGCATATATATCGTACAACTTGGTCAAAACCAAAATTCACTTTATTTTAGAGAATAAACCCTTAAAATTTTGGTTTAACTGTCTATTTGAATTTTTTTTTTTTTAATATCATGAACAGATATTCATAGTTTATTAGCAAAAGAACTTTTGGCTTAAAAATAAATAAATAATGAAAATAATGAAAAGGTTTATTCAAAAGAATGAGTAAAAATTCTTTAAGAAAAAAATAAGAAATGATATTTAAATGAGATAAAGAGAAAAAAAAATTCATTGGAAATTGTATTTCAAAAAGTAGTAGAAAAAAAATGAAAATAAAACTTTTATTCTCCAACTTGGGTAAGAAAATGCCTACACTAATGGAGATGACAAGAATCTTTCATCTATCTATTTAAATATTTGAGAGCGCAAAAAGATAGAAATGAATGAAATGAAAAGAATTTTTCAACATAATTTTTTTCGTTTCCTTGTTTGAAAATTTAAATAGGAGAGATAAGAAATACTATTTTCTTGTTTGGGATTTTGAGTAAGACAAAATATAATAGGTAGAAGGGAACATTTATTTCTCCAATTCTGTCAAAAACTCAAATTTTCATTTTCTCAAAATTAGGTGGAGTTTGAGAGAATAAGATTAAGTTTAATGATGTAAAGTTTATATTTATAGGTTGGAAACCATTAACAAAGTAACAACTTAGAACCTAGTTTATCTAGTTGATTGGTATTGAATTAATCTTTAGATCAAGACAAATGAAGATCTGAATAGTTGAAGACTCAAGAATGCAAAAAATAGACTATTGGAAGGCTGCATTTCGATTGCAACACGACAAGTCGAAATCCACTTATCTTGACTAATCCGAACTCGCACATCTCAACCGATAGAGATTCGTGCATATTTTACAAACAACTTATTTTCTTAGCCATTTCATTTATGGTTTTGGTGCAACTCAAGTACATATAAACACAAACCCTAGAGCAAGTTTTTACATACACAAAAGGGAAGTATTTCTGTACATAGATCTAGAATTTTCCAAGTCCTCTTGAAGCATCAACTGGAGCATACATGCATATATACAAAAGATCCGGTGATCAAGTGAAGATGTCAGAACCAGTTGACTACAGTTATTGGCTAAATCTTGAAAGTGGGTCTTAGAGCCATGAAGTGGGATTTCATGTGCAACAAATCAGAATAGAAGAGTTTGTGAACATCGAAACTATGTGTGGTCATGTCAATAAGTATTACATAAGATAGCATTGGATTTAGGGTTGAATCTTTGTATAAACTTTCATTCTATTTTAGTGGATTTGTTACCATGAGGATTGCTTAGGTTAAAGCCCCCATGTTTGTTTTACTATGAAACTGTTAGTTTCATTAGTTTTCCTAGGTCATCATTTTGGTGTCTTATATGATTTATGTTTGTATGAAGTTATTCATTTCAAATCTAAAGCATAATTAATCTAATTAATTACTTGATTAAGAATTGATTAATTTTGTGACAAGTGTGGCCTAAAACCCAAACAAATGAAATTTAAACTGAAATGGCCATAATACTCTTTCATAGTATATAAATTTTCTATAATATCATTCTCTTATTATTTGCCTCACTCTACCTAACAAAATAGTACTGCACCAATTTCTATCGCCTAAGGCCCCAAGTAAAAATTTTCTCCAAATTTTAACTAATAGGGTTATTTCTTTCATTGTAACAGTATTAATTAAACCAAAATATTAAACAATAAATAAAATATTTTTTATCAAATGAAAAAAAAAAAAAAAAAAAAGAGAGAAATGCTACATCCACAACACTTTTACAATAAATCTTAAGCAAAGAGGTTGTTACAAGCTATTATTGATAACAAAAATAAAAAATTAGTGGTGGATTCAAAAAGAAAACAAGAAGCAACTTTACATCTAGGATTTGTTATGAGAAATGTTGTAAATGTAGTACTTCTCAAAAATGAAAAAGGAAAAAGAGCAATACACAAAAAAACTCACAACATTTTTTCACAAAAGTTGAGTTAGAAATTTTGTACTAGTTCTCATCTAGGTCCATTACTAACATAATTCTTTTACTTACCACTATTAATCTACCACATCAACAAGTGTAAAAAGATTTGTCAAATTTTTTGTGTTGGACCCCCTCAATATCAAGATCAGAAGCCTCAATTCATCAACCAAAAAAAAAAAAATGATCAAAAGACATAGGAACAAGAACCATAACTTTCGAACCCACAATTTCCTCACCCTTATCATCCGACACCACCTAAGATGACAAAGTCACCACCGCTGCCACCATTGGATCGCTAGATGCCTGAGACAACACCACCGCCGATATCTGCTCGAATGATACCTTATCCACCTCCATTGGCAAGATCGGCATGGTGGATGTCTTTTTAAGCCAGATCGGAATCAACTAACCACTGTAGTCACTATCGCTTGGAACATCCAACACCAATATGGTAGATTTCGTGACCAATGGAACCATCAAACTCACCTCAAGTCGACTTGCCGGTGAAGGAGAGACCATAGAGCTCGTGGGTTGCATTGTAGAGTTCTCATTCTTTGGGTTTGTGTTTGTGTTTTTGTTCTTGCTAGAAATCAGTTTGTGTTTGTGTTTTTGTGTTTGGTTGCCAAGAAAGGGCAAGAAAATGCTAGAAAATTTGGGTATGTGTTCTTATGTTTAAATCTGAATTTGTATTCTTCAAAGTTCTTATTGAAGATAAACTGGGATTTTAATTTTGTTTTCATGTTTAATTTCTTGTTCATGTTTGATTTGATGTGGATCTATAGTTTAATTTTCTGTTCTTATTTTCTGGATTTGTGGTTTTTGGATTTTAATTTTGTGTTCTTAGATCTGGTTTTATGTTCTTGTTCAAGACACATTTAAATTTCAATTAATGTGATTTTTTGTTTTTATTTCTGTTTTTAATTTTTTTATTTAGTTAAAATTAATAATTTTTTTTTTAATTTGGATACTAACGTGGCATTTTTTAATGCCAAAATAAATTTTTTTATTATTATTTTAATAGTTCTGTCTGCCACGTAGGACTTTGCCGTTAGGACATTGACGGAAAGGACTAAAATAAATGACGTTTTTCTAAATAAGAACTAAAAGCAGTGAAAATAAAAGATAGGGACGAAAATGTGGTTTTCGCCTAAACTTTTTATAAAACAGAAAATAAAATAAAATAAAATTTATGAGATTCATATTAATTAGTAGTAATTTTGCATATAAAACAAGATAATCAATTTTCACCTTTAGCCCCTAAATAAATCAAGGAAAATGCTAACGAATGTCCTTAGGGCACCGGTTAAGAATTCAGTTAAAAAATGTTTTTCCGGAAAAAAAAAAAAAAAAAAAAAAAATTAATGTTTTGACAACTTTTTTCATTTCTCATAAATGTGATGTTAAAACTTTCCTAAAATTGATTCTTAACCAGTGCCCTAAGAGCACTCTTTAGTATGACCCATAATTATAAAAATAAATCCTTACACCAACCTTTTCAATGCAAATTATTGAGTAGATGACACCTCATACTTGCACACTTTAATAGATTCTTATGTTGCAGGTCCTCTTGAGAAGATATCTCATGAGATGGTCTCTTAAAATATCTCTCTTGCAATATATATTGCAAGAGATATATCTTATAAAACTATCTTATAAAATAATTTTCTCTTTCCTCTTAAGATTAAATTTTTCTAAAATTAATATGATATTGAAATATAGTTAATTTTAAACATATATTGCGTTAGAGTCATGTATGCACTGAACTCAATTGATTTACACCTTCTCGGCTCAAAAAAAAAAAAAAATCATTTATTTTATCTATAATAACACTATTTTTAATTCTTATTTATAACGAAATTCCTTCAAGATTTTGTTAAAGGTATATAAGTTGATTGATACAGTGGCACTTCTGCAATATTCGAAACGGGCCCGATGATTAAAAGGGACCAATATAGACCTTACATTTATCTATGGAAAGGAAATGGTTGAGAAATGCATTTATCTACTAGGACTTTGTTTTTCAAAGATTAAAAAAAAAAAATAATACATTACCGCGTACCAATTAAAAATGGTTTCAACCAAAAAAAATCTTTTATATTGAATCTGTTTTAAAAGAAAAACTTCATTCTGAATTACTATTTTCAAATTGATTTCTTTGCGCATTAAAAAAGAGAGTCTAAGAGACCTTTTATAGATAGTGCATGGCTATTCCTAAGTGATTTGGGTAATACCATACATACCATCGAGACTTGATGGTAAATTCATAAAAAAAAAAAAAAATATATATATATATATATATATATATATATAAAAGCTATTTATACATACATTAAAAAGAGCGCTGCTTTTGTTTTTTGGCTAGGCATAAAAAACTCTAAAAGATGGGAAGACATGCAGTATTGGTAAATTATGAAATAGCTTTTTGGGATACTCATTTCAATAATTTGTAACGAATTGGTGACCAACAGATGTACTGCATGCATAACTTTTTTTACAATATTTTCCCAATTATTGAAATAGTCAATGAAAAATGGTAACAAAAAAGAAGTGGTTGATACATGTAGAGAAAGTATTGTTATTCATTATTTACAGAAGATTTACAAAAAGTATGAAAAATTTTGTGAAAAGAGTTAAGGTATATAATATTATGAAAACTAATGATTTGCCTCAGAAACCCTGGGGAACTCCAATTAAAGCAGCCCCTCCTCCTAGCCATTAAAGAAGAAATTCGTGTGAATTTGAAGACTTTGGTCTTTGAAGGAGACTCCCAGTTTTCATCTCATCCATCAACAATCACTTTCAAGCCAACTGGGTTCTGTAATCATAGACTTCAAGGATTCCCTTTAACCTTTTTCAATTTTGTCGTGTTGGTAGAGGATTATATGCAATGGCCCACACTATAGAAGCCTGGTTACCTGTTTTTTTTTACACAACAATCCCATCTCTCCAAATGCCTGTGCCTTGCTGCAGAACTTTGCCATTTAGAAGATTGCAGATTGATGCAAAAATCAGTGACAGTATGAGAAAATGCTTTAGCTGACAAGATACGCAATAATCAGTTCAGTTTTGTGGAGTGGAATGGTTGATAGAGAATCACATTCTATTGGACATAAGAGCTATTTGAAACATGATCTTGCTTTTAAATGACACAGATTTTTTGTCTGCTGGAAAGATCTTTCGCCAGAAGAGTGAATGGAATGGAGAATCCAATGATTAATTGTAGATACAGAGAGTTTTCATCCCATCCCTCTATTTTAGTGTTGGTTGGCGCAGTCAAAAATAAACGAGTAAGATGTGAAAAAGGAAAGTCGGTGATTTATTTTGGTGTCCATCGTATTACATAATTACTCTTAATTAGTTATCTTTTTTTTTTTTTGAGAAAGGAACACTGTAACTTTATTCAAAAGACGCCAACTCGGCTTGAATTACAGTAGAAAGATGTGGAGGAACATCCTCCATCCACACCGTATACTCGCTAACATGTCTTGCATGTCTAGCACAGTTATGCGCGGCACCATTGCCCTGTCTCCTTACATGATTAAAACTCACATCCCCAAACTGACTTGCCAACCACTTAGCTTCCTCAAACAGATTACCAAACTCAGCATGCTCCACGATATTTCCTGCTAAAGCATCAATAGTGATCTTGGAATCCCCCTCTAGGATGAAAGACTCAAGACCAATGTCCCTGACCAATCTCGAGCCCTTATTGCTGCAAGAGCTTCAAGTGCAGTGATCGAATAGGGAAGTGGGATTTTTCCGCCATTGCAGCCACCATGAAACCCTTCTCATCCCGGATCACAAAGACCCACACTGCTGAATCGTCCTCCCTAAACACAGCTCCATCAAAGTTTACTTTGTGTCTCGGCCAAGGTGGAGGTTTCCGGATGATCCGTTCGGAGCTCTAGAGGGTGGATGAGGGGTTTAGGCGGAATGGAGCGGACATAGGCAGCTCGGACTGCCCGCACCTCGGGGAGCACTTTCTGGATCGAGAATGGCTTGCTGGTGGTTCGCAAAGCATTCCTCCTATGCCATATCATCCATGCAAGAGTAGCAAAGCTTGCCAAGTCCAAGCCGTCTTCCAAAACGAATTCCACTAAGTCCCCGAACCCCTCAAATGTCCTGGAATGGCGCTTTCTCAACTCGATCATATAACCATACCGACGGAGCGGGGCATGACCACAACGCATGTAAGGTGTTCTCCGAGGTGTTGAAGCAAAGATCACAGCAGATCGGTTGGGATTACTCTTCGCCGTTTAAGGTTTGCTTTAGTCGGGATGGTGTCTTTGATTGCACGCCACAGAAAATTTCTAATCTTTGGCTGCATTGCTAACCCCCACACCTTCTCCCATATACCATCCGATTCTGGTTGGTAAGTATTATCATCTAGGCTCTTGGCTTTGCAAAGAAAATGGTACCCTGACTTGACAGAGTACAAGCCCGATGGAGTAAAGGGCCAAAAGAGCTTGTCTTCTACTTTGCCATCTTGCCGCTTAATTAGTTATCTTGTTTAGATGTTAAAACAATAATACTAAAATGAATTAATGTAAGTAATTTTATTTGGAATTCTCTTGTGAGAAGTAATGAAAATGAATACTTCATAACAATATATATATATATATATATATATCGAAATTTCGAAAAAGAGACTTTATTGCAGGAGCAGTTTGATTTATAGGTCATGCTAACGAGTGCCCTTAGGGCACTGGTTAAGAATCCAATTAAAGAAAGTTTTGATATCACTTTTATAGGAAATGAAAAAGTTGTCAAAATATTAATTGCTTTTTTTTTTTTTTTTCTTTTTCCATAAAAACTTTCTTTAATTGGATTCTTAACCGGTGCCCTAAGGATACTCGTTAACATTTCCCTCCTTTAAATCATAAATAATTTCCAACTTGGGACAAATTATTAATGATTCAATATTCTTACCCAAGTCTCAACATATGAGAGCGAGAGAGAGATCAAACATATTTATGGTCTAAGAGCATTAAACAAGCGTTCTTTTTTTTTTTTTTCTTTTTAATAAATCAATTGTTGCATCTATGTGGGATGAGGTATTTAAACTCTAGATGTCTTCATCGGATATACCAAAAGTGTTAATTGAGCTCCAAAACTCTTGGTGTTCAAAACCTTGGTTTTTTATTTTACTAACCATCTCTCTCCTTTTTTTAAATATTTAGTGGAATTTATTAAATAAACTAGACCATTTTACTTATAGAAACTGTTCCAAAAGTACAAGCAGGAAGAAGTATTAAACGAAGAAAATTCATACACAAAGTAAAATTTAGGTACAATTCTAAAGGATTGAGATCGGGTGCAATACAAATTACAAATTAGTATAATAGTTTTACCTTTCCCTAAACAAAAATTCCTTGATCTGTCCCTACCCAAGGGATACTTTGTTGCCTCAAGCAAAACTCATCTCCGTCTCTAGAGGATTGAGATCAGGGTGCAATACTTGACGCAATAAAAATGAGTGGTTGAGATTGAAAATTGCAAAAAGCAACTCTCAATCTCAACCATTAAATAAAAAAATATTAAAAAGAAGTAAAATGTAAATAAATAAATTGGGAAGGAAATGGGGTAATTGCATGGTGCAATTGTATTTTATCTCAATCCGTCTATGGACCTTCTAAAGGATTGAGATCAGGTGCAATACTTGACGCAATAGAAATGAATAGTTGAGATTGAAAATTGCAAAAAGCAACTCTCAATCTCAACCATTAAATAAAAAAATATTAAAAAGAAGTAAAATGTAAAAAAATAAAAAAATAAAAAAATAAATTGTGAAGGAAATGGGGTAATTGCATGGTTCAATTGCATTTTATCTCAATCCGTCTCTGAACCTCATTTCATAGTCAACAACCTTCATCTTGTTCTCTCTATGGCCACCTCACAACGGATCTGCCAACAACAGTGCCATAGCAGAAAGGTTTCAAATCCGTGGCCGCAACACCCAGGTTTAAAACTCATCGCCATGAAACGACAGCGGCATACATCACTTGTCGGCACTGAGTTAACTCAGCTGTGATACGCCATCAACTCGCAAGACTTGATGACTCAATTGTTTCATTCATACAGGGGTCAGAAAACTAGCCATTTGCAAACATTGGTGGCTCCGCATAATTCATGCATATGTGGAGGATACGTGCATATATCATGTAGCATATGTGGTTCGCAAATGTGGCATGCGAGTTAACATATTTGGTGGTAAATTGGTAACTTAAAAAAATTATTTATAAAAAAAAAAATAAAATAAAAAAAAAAAAAAAAAAAAAAACAGAAACAAAAACAAAAGCAAAACAAATTGTCATCAAAAGATGTGGCCATGTCAGCCCGAGTCGTATAGCTTGTCATATCTGTAAAGTTTTAGACCCCTAGAAAAAAACAGTTTGTTTAACCTAATTTATTAGCCAAGTACATACTTAGGTTAATTATCCAAATCTAGGTTAAACATTCATTACAAATATCATGCACAATGGAAACCTAAAAAACACAAGATGTGATGACCCGTAAAAACTAATAAAACAACTCATTTCAAGGTTAAAAACCTAGGAAGAATGATCCTAAGAGAACAATTCACTAAATCAAATTGAGATTTATAGTCAAAAATACTAATTCGTAGTAAATCTAACTACGCTTACCAAACCGAGCTCAACCTCTCAAACTTCTTTGATGTGGATTTGCTCTCACATGAACCTCCAGTTCACACTTTAGATTTTCCACATAGACCTTATGTCTATGACTCCAAGACCACCCTTGAAGGTTTAAATCCATCACCTTTGATTGTTGGTATGCAACAACTTCAAATTTACCGATTACAATAATGTGTAGATGAAATTCAAGTAATGACTTTGAAAGGAGAATGCACAAAACCTTTTAAAAATCTCAAAAAGAAGTTTCAAAATCTCTTCAAAACGTGCCTTAGGGTTTCATTTAAATATTATATGAATTAAATCTAAAACCTAATAACTTACTTCGCTTAATGGGCTGATAGGCTAAAATTAAAATCTATAGAATCATAGTTCGATCGGTCGAGTCTAGCATGTTTCAATTTCTTGAACCTGTAGCTTCCTTGTTCTTTTATTCTAACTTACAGCACATTAAGAGCATCTCCAACTGTGTAGGCAAAAGCATAAAATTCTCTATAATAAAGAATGGGACCATAAAACAGTCTCCAGTGGGTTCTCTATACCCGGAAATTTTTTTGGCTAATGAACAAGAGCTTATCAAGTCCGATGGGCTACTATTCATTCTTCAAAAGTTTTTTTTTTCTATTATAATAATCAGGTGGTGAATAAAAAAAATGTTGGAAGATGTGTAGTTGTTAAAAAAAGAATAAATAACAAATGAAGAAATAATATTTAAATGAGATAGAAAATGTGATAGAGAATCATTTGGAAAGTGTATTTGAAAAAATTGGTAAATAAAAGGAAAAAAATCATTGTTCATTCTCCAAACAATACAAAAATTTGATGAATTTGCTGGAGATACTCTAAGTATTGTTTAATATACCCTATAGACTCTAAAATCTATATCTAAATGAGTTTGTGCTCACAGTTTGCTAATTGTTCTAAACTTTTAGAACTTAACAATATTAGTGTTGTAATTTTATGCAAGATATTGACACAAGATCTTATGTACCAAAGCAGACTTTGGCATGGCAGCCGATGACTAGCTTCATCATCGATTGCCATGTCGGTAGTACAAGATCTTGCCATGTTAGTTGGATTGCATAGATGCCACACCAAGCTATACATTCAAGACATTCCAAACTCAAGATTTTTACCTTTAGTTTGGGGTGTTAGATATATTATAACCCAAACCAATTGTAAGCCCTAATATTTGTAGAAGAAATAACTTAATAATGAGTTAGTCTATGGTTAATCTAGGTTTAGTAAAGTATTCTCTAGTATAAAAATTCTATATTGGGTTCATTATAAACTAAAGTGCTTAATAGAATAGGTGGTTGTCAATGACGTTCACATCATGAACATAGGTCATCATACCAAACCACGTAAGCTTTTATGTGTGCTCTCTCTTTTATATGTGTGTTCTTTCTTTTATGCTTTTTCTCATCATTCAATTATCACATATAATCACACAATTTTAACAAGATTAAAGGTAAAAACCATAAGAACTTATTGCTTGATTTATTTGTTTGAATAAAAGGAGAAATTTAAATTAAAAAAAAAAAGGCAATAAAAGAAATGTTGATGATAAATTGCTAGATTTATTTCTTTCTTTTATATGGGAGTGACATCTTTGATGTGATTACTTGTGACATTAAATTCAAGCTAGCCCGTTTCCTGAAGTTTCAGAAGCACATCAATCATATCGTCATGTCAAAATGGTCAAATATCATTGTCAGCTAAAACTTTTAGCAATCTATCACCTTTTTAAAATTCAAGTTTGTGAAACTCAAGTTTTCTATGTAACTCGAGTTTTAGGAAATCAAGTTCTATAAAAATAGCCACCATGGCACCCACTCAAGTGGATTTTTTTTAATTAAAAAAGCCATGTGGAATGGGTTCCACAATGGCACATTTTTTAGGAACTCAATTTCTTGGAACTTAAGTTACATGTAAAATTCGAGTTTCATAAACTCACGTTACAAAATGTTAGTACCAATAGATTACTAAATATTTCGCAAAAAGTGTGCACTACAAAAAAAAATGCCTATTAGTGACCAAGAATTTTTGACAGACCCAAAAGCCCTCTCAAAAAATCTTTTTACGATGGCAAAATAAAGCCCTCGCAAATACTTGGTAAAATGTGAAATATTTGTGACCAACAAAAAAGTTGTCGCAATTATGTGTTATAGCCCTCACAAATACTAATATTTTGGAGGGAAATTTTCCCTCCATATTATTTGCAAGAGACAATTAAAAATCTCTACTTAAAAGTGTGTTATTTGTGACAGTTAAAAAAAGCCGTCACTAATACTAAATTATTTGTGAGGGCTAGGATTAACCTTCACAAACAATCATTATAATGTCAAAAATTTGGAGGGAAATGTTCCCACCAAATTATTTCCGAGGGACAATAAAAATCCCTTGCAAAAAGTTTATTTTTGTGTGGGTTAAAAATATGCCCTTAGTAACCCTAAATTATTTGCGAGGGCCACGATTGACCTTTGCAAAAAATCATAAAAATATTATTATTATTATTATTTTTTTGTAGATAAAAGTTATTCTAAAATTCAAAGAAAAATAAAAAGAAATGTATAAACATATAGCACTTTGTATACTTTAGATGAACCTTTTGTTTACAGTCTAAAAAAAAACTATTTTATATACATCCCATATAAGAAAGGTCTATCCTTATTTTCTAAACAATTGTACGCATAAAAAAATGATAGCACTTTCAACTTCAAAATAGTAGCTTAAAATTAAAAAATTTCAGCCTTTTGTACTCTCTTTCTCTCTCTCAAAAGTGAATAAAAATTTCTTCCCATTAAAATAATGCATAAAAGATGAGTTTGTAGATCAATGGTAAATTACATCCGATTGGCATGCATGTTAAGAACATATAGACCATGTAATCCAATGGTTGGATTTCCAAAATATGAATTCAATAATAAGTTATTAGATGATATAACATTTTTTAGAGTTACATCACGTGTAACTTGAACCCAACTCTATATTTCTTAATTCGATGTGAATTTTGACAAATATACTTTTAGATTTCATTATCTTCATATATTTTTCATGCTTATAAAATTTAAAGATGATCAAATATTAATAGTTATGTCATCAATCAATTGTTCAGATTCAAGTTTTAGTAGTTTAAAATAAATAATGCAAAAAATATGAGTTTATAGATCAAATTGTAAATTACATCCGATTAGCATGAAAATTGGCATGAATGTTAAGACAATATAGAACATGTAATCCAATGTTTGGATTTTCAAAATATGAATTAAATAATAAGTTATTGGGTGGTGTAACATTTTTAAGAGTTACGTCAGGTGTAACTTGAACTTAACTCTATATTTCTTAATTCGATATGAATTTAGACAAATCTACCGTTAGATTATATTATCTTCATACATTTTTCATGGTTACAAAATTTCAAGGTGGTCAAAGATTAATAGACATGTCATCAAACATTTGTCTAAATTCAAGTTTTTGTAGTTTAAAATAATGTATAAAATATGAGTTTATAGATCAAATGGTAAATTACATCTGATTGGCATGAAAATTGGCATGCTTATTAAGACCATATAGAACATGTAATCCAACGGTTGGATTTTCGAAATTTGAATTCAATAATAAGTTATTCGGTGGTGGAACATTTTTTAGAGCTACATCGGGTTTAACTTAAATCCAACCCTATATTTCTTAATTCGATGTGAATTTTGAAAAATCTACCATTAGATTACATTATCTTCATATATTTTTCATGCTTACAAAATTTCAAGGTGATCAAAAATTAATAGCCATGTCATCAATCAATTGTCTAGATTCAAGTTTTAGTAGTTTAAAATAATGCATAACAGATGAGTCTATAGATCAAATGGTAAATTACATTCGATTGGCATGAAAATTGGCATGCATGTTAAGATCATATAGAACATGTAATCCAATGGTTAGATTTTTAAAATATGAATTCAATAATAAGTTATTAGGTAGTGTAACTTTTTTAGAATAACATCGTGTAATCGACCCAACCTTATCTTTCTTAATTCGTTGTGAATTTTGATAAATCTACCATTAGATTACACTATCTTCATATATATTTTCATTCTTACAAAATTTCAAGGTGATCAAAGATTAATAGTCATGTCATCAATCAATTGTCTAAATTCAACTTTTTATAATTTAAAGTAACTCATAAAAGATGAGTTTAAAGATCAAATGGTAAATTACATCCGATTGGCATGAATATTAGCATGAATGTTAACAACATATAGAACATGTAATCCAACGGTTGAATTTTCAAAATATGAATTCAATAATAAGTTATTAGGTGGTGGAACATTTTTGAAAGTTAGTTACGTCGTATAACTCAAACCCAACCTTATATTTCTTAATTCGATTTGAATTTTGACAAATTTATTGTTAGATTACATTATCTTTATATATTTTTCATGCTTACAAAATTTCAAGGTGATCAAAGATTAATAGTCATGTCATCAATCAATTGTCTAGATTCAAGTTTTAGTAGTTTAAAATATTGCATAACAGATGAGTCTAGAGATCAAATGGTAAATTACATCCGATTGGCATGGATGTTAAGATCATATAGAACATGTAATCCAACGGTTAGATTTTCAAAATATGAATTCAATAATAAGTTATTGGGTAGTGTAACTTTTTTAAAGTAACGTCAGTGTAATCGACCTAACCGTATATTTCTTAATTCAATGTGAATTTTGATAAATCTACCGTTAGATTACACTATCTTCATATATATTTTCATGCTTACAAAATTTCAAGGTGATCAAAGATTAATAGGCATGTCATCAATCAATTGTCTAAATTCAACTTTTTATAATTTAAAATAACTCATAAAAGATGAGTTTAAATATCAAATAATAAATTACATCCGATTGGCATGAATATTAGCATGAATATTAACATGCATGCTAATAACATATAGAACATGTAATCCAACGGTTGGAGTTTCAAAATATGAATTCAGTAATAAGTTATTGGGTGGTGGAACATTTTTTAAAGTTACGTCAGGTGTAACTCAAACTCAACCTTATATTTCTTAATTCGATTTGAATTTTGACAAATATACTATTAGATTACATTATCTTCATATATTTTTCATGCTTACAAAATTTTAAAGTGATAAAAAATAAAGAGCCATGTCATCAATCAATTGTCTAGATTCAAGTTTTAGTTGTTTAAAATAATGCATAAAATATGAGTTTATAGATTAAATGGTAAATTACATCCGATTGGCATGAAAATTGGCATGCTTGTTAAGACCATATAGAACATGTAATCCAATGGTTGGATTTTCAAAATTTGAATTCAATAATAAGTTTTAGGTGGTGTAACATTTTTTAGAGTTACATCAGGTGTAACTTGAACTCAACCCTATATTTCTTAATTTGATTTGAATTTTGACAAATCTACCGTTAGATTACATTATTTTAATATATTTTTCATGCTTACAAAATTTCAAGGTAATCAAAGATTAATAGTCATGTCATTAATCAATTGTCTAAATTAAAGTTTTTGTAGTTTAAAATAACGCATAAAAGATGAGTTTAAAGATCAAATGGTAAATTACATCTAATTGGAATGAAAACTGGCATGCATGTTAAGAACATATAAAACATATACTCCAACGGTTGTAGTTTCAAAATATGAATTTAATAATAAGTTATTGGGTGGTGTAACATTTTTTAGGTACATCGGTGTAACTTGAACCCAACTTTATATTTCTTAATTCAATGTGAATTTTGACAAATCTACCATTAGATTACATTATCTTCATTTATTTTTCTTACTTAAAAATTTCAAGGTGATCAAAGATTAATAGTCATGTCATCAATCAATTGTCTAGATTCAAGTTTTAGTTGTTAAAAATATACATAAAATATGAGTTTAAATCAAATGGTAAATTACATCCGATTGACATGGTTGTTAAGACCATATAGAACATGTAATCCAACGGTTGGATTTTCAAAATATGACCAAATTACTTATGAAACCTAAATAATGACCGAAACGCTCTCAAAACTTTAAAAAATGACCAATCATTTCCCCCAAAGCGCATAAAATTACCAAAATACCCCAAAAACATGGAAACCGACCATAAATATCACCCTATGTTTGAAAAAGACCAAAATACCCCTCGGGGTATTTTGGTCTTTTTTTTGGGTTATGGGGGTATTTTGGTCATTTTCTAGGTTTTGGGGGTATTTTGGTAATTTTTAGGTTTTGGGGGTATTTTGGTAATTTTTTGGGTTTTTGGGGTTTATTTTGGTCATTTTTTGGGATTTTGGAGGTATTTTGGTCATTTTTAGGTTTGTGGGGGTATTTTGGTTATTTTTTGGATTTTAAGGGTACTTTGGTCATTTTTTGGGTTTTAGGGGGTATATTGGTCATTTTTAGGTTTTGGTGATATTTTGGACATTTTAGAGGTTTTGGGGGGAACTTTGCTCATTTTAGAGATTTTGGAGTTATTTTGGTCATTTCGGTGGTTTTTAAGTATATTCGGTGATTTTAGAGATATCGGGGATATTTTAGTCATTTTAGAGGTTTCATGGGTATGTTGCTCATTTTAGAGATTTTGGGGATATTTTGGTCAGTTTAGTAGTTTTAGAGCATATTTGGTAATTTTAGAGATATCAGATTAAATGGTGGGTTACTAATTAAATGGGGTGGGTTGATAATGAAAAATTAATTTATATATAAACGGGTCATAAATGGATAAATGGGTAATTACACACCCAACCTATTTATGACCCAACCCGCCTATTTGCCACCCTTATGGGGTATTTGGTTCATTTTAGTTGTCGGTGGTATTTTGGTGTCTCGGCCATTTTTTGAGTTTATTATGGGGCGTGTTGGTCTTCTTTTAGTCTCGGGGTATTTCACTGCTTTTTAAATGAATATTGAATTATATCTCTTCCAATTTTGGTTTTTTCTTATGAGTCAAGGGTATTGTAGTCTTTTTATTGGCTTCACACTAAATTTCAATTATTATGCTTGCTTTGGGGGTATTTCAGTAATTTTTTGGGTGGTAGGTGTGTCTTAGCCATTTTTTGATTTTGTGGGTTAGGTTGGCCTTCTTTTAGTCTTAGGGGTATTTCAGTTGTTTTCACTGAATAATACATTATATTTCCTCCAATTTTGGTGTTTTCTTAGGATTCAAGGGTATTGTGGTCTTTTTTTAGGCTTAAAAGGTATTTCAGTTATTTTTCTTACTTTGAGGGTAGGGATGTCAATGTTCAACCTAACTCATGAACATGACACGGGTTTTTTCGGGTTAGGGTTGGGTCTTAATGGGTTTGGATCATAAATGGGTCGACCCAAAAGCGACACGATAAGAAACATGTCATAAGCGGGTCAACCCGCGTAACCCGCAATAGATATGTTTGACACGCCAATTTATTTGTGTCAATCAACTCCACCCACTTAACACAACCTGTTTAACTCGTATAACAAATAAATATTTATTTTATTTTAGATTTGTCAAATACCTTTTATATCCAATATATATTTTAAATTAAAAAAGAAAAGTGAGTGATTACAAAAAATTTACAAGGAATATAATTGGAAATTGAAACTTTACTGACCCTAGAATTACTAATATATATATATATATATATATATATATATATATATATATTGGCTTAAAACTTACACAAATGAAATTGGATGAGCTTGTGGAAGATGTTATAAATTTGGACATCAACAAAGAATCTATGGATGATAATGGTGGTCATGGTCAAGATTAGTTTACTATTTGCTCAAATTCTTTCAATATTGATACTTAGCATTTGGCGAGTTCCAAGGATATTATATTTTTGTTGAACTATGTTATTTATTTATTTATTTTTAACTTTGTTATTTTGAATTTGGGTTGAAGTGTATGCACTTCTTTTGGAGTGTAAAGAGCTTATTTCTAGATGAATGTTATATTTTTGTTGAACTATATTATTTTGAATGTGGGTTGAAGGCTTGAAGTGTATACGCTGCTTTTTGGGATATAAAAAAAATTATTTCTAAATGAATGTTATATCTATACTACTATTTAAGGGGCTTCCTTTGTTTGAATTCCATATTTTTCATGCCTAAAATACCCTCATCATACTCACTTACAAGTTTTCAACTATCAGTGATAGATATGTAAATTAAAATTCCTACATTTTAAAACCACAAACGCACGTACGCTTTGCAGTTTCTATCTCACTTTCTCTCTCTTTTTTTTTTTTTTTTTTTTTTTTTTTTTTTTTTTTCCAGATTGAAGACATTTAGTTTAGCTCTACATCTTCCTTTCTTTTTCTTCAGATTAAAGACATTTCTTGTCGAGGCTTCAACAAATTTTCAGGTTCTATTTTTTGCAAGTTCCTCTTTATTTTCTTTTCTTTTGTTTATGATTGACTTTCTTTAAGTTCTACCTTTTTTTTTTTTTTTTTTTCTTTTTTTCTAAATGTAATTTTGAAATAAATGGTTCCTTCATATACTTTACCATTGCACTTCTTAATGAATTGTCATTTCATGTTGTAGGTATTGTGATCCAAAGACAGGGCTGCCTTATGCTACAAAAGAAGCATTCAAAATCATTCGTAAACAGCTTAAATTAAAGATGACTTCCCTTACCTCCTTTAATAGCCTTTGTTTACATTTTATTTAAAAAATTTGAATTGAAATAAAAACAGTATGATCAATTACTATTTCCTTCTCCTTCCTCACTTCACTTCTTTTGTTTTTTCCTTCTTCATATATATATATATATATATATATTTTTTTTTTTACCATCATTGTATATGTTTTTGGCGTTAAATTTTTTTATTTAGGTACGTAGCAACCTTGAGTTCTACATTTTTTTTTTTTTAATGTATCACGTTAACTATCCTTTTTTTTTTTAAATGTAATTTTGAAATGTTGGAGGTGACTGAATGTATATGTTTTTGGCGTTAAATTTTTTTATTTAGGTATGTAGCAACCTTGAGTTCTATTTTTTTATATATATATGTATCACGTTAACTCTTTTTTTTTTTTTCTTTTCTTTTTTTTTTAAAATTTAATTTTGAAATGTTGGTGGTGATTGAAAACAAAAAAAGCCACGTTGTATCAAAAAATTATCTACCACGTTTCTATTTTGGAAAAAAAAAATCCTACGTTTTGTAAAAAAAAAAAAAAAAAAAAAACTGGCCGACCCTTTTTTTTTTCAAATTCAAAAAAAAAAAAAAAAAAAAAAAAAAAAAAAAAACTTAACACGTTTGAATTCCACTCCCACATTTTACTCCTAACAAATTGTTTGAATTCCACTCTCCCATGTTTTACTCCTAAGAAAATGCTTTACTATCAAATTTAAAAAATTTTAACTTCTCTTTAATAACATGCATGCTAACGTTGGTTTGTTAATTAAAGTTTTTTTAAAAAAATAATAATAATAATACTTGGTTCCCTAATTCTTTTTATCTCTCTTAGGTTCACATATGCACAAACTTTTTGGATTGCATTGAGGAGTCATTGGAATGGACATGTAAAATAGTAGGGTTAGACATGTAAAATTATCAATTTAAAGAGTCCTAAATTTTAGATAAATTTGACAAAACATTACCTACAAAATAGGAACACTTCTACTAACCCACTTATTCTAACACATGTTTCTAATATTATATTCTTAAAAAAAAACTTTACGTTGAGTAAAAAAAAAATACAACTAAATAGTAAAATTTCTAAAATTTTATTCTTAGAAAAAACCTCACGTTCAAAGAAAAAAAAACCTAATGAAATACCCTTAATTTAATAAACTTATCTTTATCTCTAAATCATAAGAAATGGTTTAAAATCTTAAATTGATAAAAATTGAAAACAAAAAACCTAATGAAAAAGCCACGTTGTATCAAAAACATTATCTACCACGTTTCTATTTTGAAAAAAAAAAAAAAAAAAAAAAAAAAAAAAAAAAAAAAACTTAACACGTTTGAATTCCACTCCCACATTTTACTCCTAACAAATTGTTTGAATTCCACTCTCCCATGTTTTACTCCTAAGAAACTGCTTTACTATCAAATTTAAAAATTTTAACTTCTCTTTAACTTCTTTTGCTTATCCAGTTTTTATTTTATTTTATTTAAGTTTCATATTATATCCTCCTTCTTTTTCATCTTCTTCTTCTTCTGGATATATCAAAAAAAAAAAAAAAAAAAAAAAAAAAACGAATAGAATATTACTGCACTGGAATAACAAAAGACTTCATTACTTGACTTCCAAGATTATCCGGATAAGTATATAAGAAAATATTATTCTTTTACTTATAATTCTTTTTAGTTTTCTATTTCTTACATTCAATTGATGCTTTAAAATATTGTATCTGTTTTTGCTCTCAACGTGTCTTCTCTTGAGTTCCATTCATTGTTATCCAATTTTTAATGCCTCGGGTTGCAACCATTGTCATACAGAATATATGGTGAGTAGGGTTTCTTTTTTATTTATGTTGTAATAAATTTATTTTAGAATTTTTTTGAACAAAAATTTAAATGGATTTAATCTCAATTGCAAGCTAGGCAAGACCACGTGTGGTGCTGTTAGCAAACTATGGAACCCAATCCTCAAAATCCCATTAATTCTTTGATTTCATAAGAAAATCAATGGAACTCAATGGATGGTTGTGCCACTTGATCATTCCTTTGCTTGCACAATTTATTTGGTTTTATTTCGGATTGAACATTTGCATCTTTGGTCTCTATTCTACAACACCATTTTGTGCTTTGTGTGGAGCCTAGGTCTTACCATTTTTTTTTTTTGCAGATGTTATGTACATGTGCAAAGAACATGAGGATATTAGCAAGATGGGAGAACAATTGACTGCCCGGGCTTTTGATCTAAGAGAGATGTATTTTTTTTAAAGTAAATATTATGTATTGTAAGTAGTTGACTTTTTTTTACCATTTATTCATTTTATTGAGAAACTACCTTTTGATTGTGGACTTAGTAGAGGGCACAAACAAATTTTTGAAATCATTTTGTTTACATTTTACTAACTGAATGGCATATACCATTTTGTTTGATTATTTTCTTTCTTTCATTTTAGAATTCTTTTCATTTTTTATGTTGCATTAAATTCTTCATTTTTTATTTTTTATATTATTCCCTTTTTATTTTTTTATTTTTTGTCATTTGAGAGTGCAAGTTAGCTAAAAGTGATATAGATAATTCTGAGTATATTTTAGTAACCATTAAATTTGATTATCCAAACATTTTAGTAGGGAGATTGTGAAAAATAAAAATATAAGGCGGATCAAAATTTTAGTAACAAATAAATTTTATGAAGCTTTAAAAAAAAATTCCAAACAAAATGACTACAAACATATCAAAAGGAAAAACATTTTAGGTGGGTTTGTGGGAGACATGTAACGACAAAGATAGGAAACCCACACATAATGTAGGAGAGAGGTTTCATGAGAATCTCTCATAAGATAATTTTCCTCTTTTCTTATTTATTCATTACATATAACCTTACAAAATTTATTAGTAAAAAACTAGCCTCTGAGCATGCGCTCACGCGCGTGAGCGCGTGCTCAGAGGCTCTTCTATTTTTTGGGTAAGGGTTAATTTAGAGCATTTATTATAATTTGAGGTTACTACATTTTCTAATCACAAAACAAACCTAGGGGTATGATGAGTGTCATGTGTGGAGAAATAATTTTCCAATCACACGCGCGTGCTCAGAGGCTAGTTTAATATTATGCAAGTTGAAATGGGTTGTGTAACATTCGTGTCAACCCAACACGACTCGTTTATTAAACATGTCAAATGGGTTGGGTCAGGTCAACTCGACTTATTAACAGGTCGGATTAGGGTTGAAGGATCATGACACAATTATTAAATGGGTCGGGTTAGGGTTGAGCCATTTAATCGAATACCCTTACCTCAACACGGCACGAACTCGACACGCTAACTCGAATTGACACCCTCAAATTGAGGGTGTTTCAGCCATTTTTTGGGTGGTAGGGGTGCTTCGGTCATTTTCTATGGTTATGCGGGTAAGTTGGTCTTCTTTTAGTTTTAGGGGTATTGTAGTCACTCCAAAGAAATATTAAATTATATTTTAATTTTTGGTCCTCTAGTCTCATCTTACATTTTTTTTTCTAGTTATTACATCATATTTTAGTAATTTGCAACGAGGAATTATATTTTATTAATATGAAGTATTAAATTAGTTTGAAGTATTAAATTCAATTAAATTTTGTTAAATTGAATTATGAAAATATATTTCTATTAATTAATATATTTCATTTTATTAATTTGTAGTGTTAAATTATATTTTATTAATTTGAAGTATTATATTAAATCTTATTAATTATTAAATTATACTCAAATAATTTGTAGTATTAAAATATATTTACATAATTGGAAGTATTGATTATATTGTTATTAATTAGTAAATTATATTTTATTGAGAATTCTAGTATTAAATTGCATTTTAGTAATTTGAAATATTAAATTATATATTTGTTAATTTGTAGGATTAAATTATATTTTATTAATTTCAAGGATTAAATTGCAAGTATTATTTCTAACTAATTGCAAGGGGTTAAAAGTCCTCACAAATAAATTTTAACGACAGCATTATTTGTCTCTAAAAAGTATGTCGTTAATTTGAAATTCGCAAATAATTAATTGCGAGAGTATAAAGGTTCTCACAAATAGTTGTTAATGACGACTACTCTCCCTCGCTAAAAATAAGTCGTTGACTTTTCTCGTCGTTTGATAATATATTTGTGAGGGCGAATTTGTTCAAGAGCGACAGTAGATTGCCCTTGTAAATTATTTATTTGCGAAGGTATGGTTGCAAAATCTCTTTTAGTGACAAGTGCAAATACGACGGCCTTCGAGGGCCATATGCTCTCGCTAATAACCTTTTGCAACGATATTTGTACGTGGTAGATTGCTAAATATATTGCCAAATAGTGTTATATGGCCATTTTGGTCCATATCATCATCATCACTTTCTTCACATTTTCTGGTTGAAGTGGCAATTCTATTCTTCTTATGATCGCTGATTATATCATTGAGAATTTTTGTCTTTTTTTCTGGGCATTTTCATTATCACCTATGGCACATATTTTGAGAGAACAATAGCATATATATATTTTTATTGCTAAAATAATAAATTACAGGTAAATATATATATATATATATATATTTATTTATAGACACACAAGAACGTTATATTCTTGGGATAAGTTAATCCTTACAGAAAATTCTGCAAACTAAATCTATTCAGACAAATTAGGGAGAGACAATAATACACATGAGAAAACAAATTAATATTCATTGGTTTCTCCTAAAACTAAATATCCAATTGCTCTCCAAATATCCTCCTCAAAGCCATTATAGACAATCAGGGGAAACTCTAGATATTGAAGAAAAACGCTAGTACTCAAAAGCCAAGAGTAGGAGCAAAACAACTGATTCAGGTTAGGGTTTTCTTAATTAAAATCAGATTTACATGCATGAATTAATGTATAATTTTTTTAATGAAGATGCCCAATCGTGATTTATAATTGCAAGGTTCTAGTGGGTCTTGCAATCATGTCTTGGCTTCTTAAGAGCTCAACTTTGCCCTGTTTATTTTAGAGTGGAGTAAAAGGCCCAATCCTGTTTATAGAATCACGGAGTCAGGACGGAAGCCAGGTCTAATTGGCACAAGAGAACTACAGAGTTTGCAATGCCAAAGAACAAGCACAATCATACTCTCAAACTAAAATACTATATATCCAAACCTAATTTTATTTACACAATAAAGAGAATTGGTACCTTAGAAATACATCCAATCATTTGTAACAAGGGGTATTATACATTTACATCCCTATTATTCACTGTCTTTCAATTAAAAAGAAGCCCAAGGAGTGGCAATTACAAACAAATCATTCCTTCTCCTATAGGTAAATCCCAAAGACTCGGACATATCAAGCTCTTCAAGCTTGATGTCATTAGGGAGTTTCAATTGAAGTGAAATAGTAATTGAGAAAGAACAAGTTCAACAATTGCGAGAGCAAATGACATGCCAGGACACATCCTCCTACCACCTCCAAATGGAATGAATTCATAGTTGGTCCCTTTAAAATCAATAGAAGAACCATGGAATCTCTCTGGCCAAAAGCAATCAGCATCAATCCAATATTCAGGATCTCTCCCTAAAGCCCATATATTTATGATTACTTTTGTGTTGCTTGGTATCTCATACCCATTAATTTCACATTTTTCTTTGATTCTCTTGAAACCAAGGCACCAGGAGGATGTAGTCGTAGTGTTTCTTTCACAACTAATTTCAGGTAATCTAGTTTATGAACGTATGTCTCATCAAGATTCCTTCTCCCTTGTAGAACTTGTCGCACTTCGGCTTGTGCCTTCTCCATCACTCTTGGGTTTCTCAATAATTCTGACATTGCCCATTCTATTGTCGAAGCTGAAGTCTCATTTGCTGCTGAGAAGATGTCCTGAAAAGTAACTCTATTTGCAATCAGATAGTGTATACATTTTTAATATTGAACAGAATAAGCTAGCTTGGTAATTACTTAGAGAATGTTTTTCCTAGTATCTTACACATTTTTCTTCCAAATTCTTAAAGATGTTGATTTCTTTTTGTGCACATGAAATTAATATCAAGAGATAAATTGTTTATGACACACAAAATCCTCCATTGTATTTATTTCAAATAGTCTGCTCTAAAAACTATTTTCTAGTGTGTGTATATATATATGTATGTGTATATATATCAAACAAAAGTAATTACAAAGCGCCAAAGGATGTTAGCCCATCTCATTCTTTTGGGTTGAAGAATTTCATGGGAAATATATGAGATGTGAAGTGCTATTGCAAGCAGAAGTCATTTATCATCAACTTGAATTTGAATCCCACATACACAAAAAATCAATTTATACACACACATTAATTATATATATATATATATATAAAATTTTTGGCTGTCAAAGCTATGGGCCAAGCTATTAAGTAGAAGTGTAGTTGTATTGTCTAACAATGTCACTTTAAAATATTGTAAATAAGCATATAAACTAAATTAACTAAAAAGAAAAATCAAAGAAAACAAGAACCCTTATATAATGGTTTTTTTTTTTTTTTTTTTTTTTTTTGCCTAAAGAATTTTTGTATAACGTTGCTCATTTAATAATTAAGAAGAAAAATAAATAAATAAATTGATCGATCTTATTTGCATACCTCAGTAACAGCTTTAATGTGGTTACTTGTGACACGAAATTCAAGCTCACCCATCTCCTGAAGTTTTATAAGCACATCAACTAGGTCATCATCATCGTCATCATCACCTGGTTCATGTTTATTGGTTGAAGTGGCACTTCTTTTCATCTTATGCTCGTTCACTATTTCATCAAGAATCCTATCTAACTGTTTTTGTATTTTCTCCAAGGCAGACTTCATTCCAGTAAGGAAGCCAAGGAACTTTAGTGAAGGGAACAAATCAGGTAAGTCAAAGCCTCCACCTAGAGTAAACATTTCCTTGATTAATGATATGAATTCTTTTTCGTATTTGCACTTCTTCCCAATGGCTGCCCTGGAAGCTATACAATTTGTTGATGAGAAGATCTTCTCACTGAGATTGATTGGAACTCCCTCTGACAACGAAATGGATTTAACAAGATTATTTACCTCTTCTTCTCTAATTCTGCTAAATGACTGGACTCGCTTGGCACTCAGGAGCTTTGAGACACAAATCTTTCGCATTTGTCTCCAATAATCACCATAGGGAGCAAAGACTATACCTGAATTATCATAGGACATAAATTCAACGGCAAGAATAATTGGCCGATTTGCCAAAGCAGTATCATGCGTCTTCAGTACTTCCTCAACTACTTTTGGAGATGAAATGATTATAGCCAAGACCTCACCCAGTTGTAGTTGCATAATAGGTCCATGTTTCTGGGCTAAGTCTCTTAAAGATCGATGTGGAAGGGAGAAAACTAGCTGGTGCATATTCCCTATAAGAGGTAGTTTCCATGGCCCTGGTGGCAACTTTTGCCCTTGGCCTTTGGCTTTAGATCTCTTCCAGTAAATAACCAGTATAAACAAGAAGAACAACCAAGTAAAAAGTGGAAAGGGGAAAACTTGGAGCATTGGGGACGAGCACCGAAAATCTTATTCTAAGGCAAAGGTTTTGTATTCATGAATCAAAAAGATGCAAGGAACAATATATTGCACCTAGCTCGGTTCTATGCATTTACGGAGGCTAAACACGCTAGTTGTTTTAGGCTTTTAGCTTTATAATTAACAGTAGGTGGATTCTTTATTTGAATATGTTTTGATCTAAATTATGGTGCTAGAGGACAAATTAAACATCTACTGTTTGCTACAGTGATAATAACCCAATAACGTGTCTTTATTTATTTATTTATTTATTTTTATGGTTAAATAAAGATTCCAGTGTGAACTTATGATCACACATCACATAACAGTAATTAGTAATATTATGTATATTATCAAGACCTTAATAAGACTATTATCGTGGACACAACATATTTATTGAAGTACTACTACTCAAACCACTTAATTTCTACCAAATTTCATATAAAGTGATACGAGAATTTCTTCCACCAAATTACACCCCACAATAGTAATAAAATGTGTTTTTGGTGCTTTGTTTGTTAAAGGTTTTGTGTTACATTGATTGTATTGGACTGTACCCATAAAATGATAATCTCATTTAACTAAATAAGATCTCAATTATTAGCTAAGAAATTCTACAACTAACACCATGGCTTGTCTAATCTGCTTCTAATACTAGGACCACAATTATTTATACAATTTTTGTCACAACGCAATACGTAGCTAGATATAAGTGATGAAAATATTAACTCACATAAAGGCATTATTTTTTCTCCATCACTCATTATTCACTACATGGCAGTGGTGAAGTTTATGATCACACCAAGCATTTTTGGTTACCCATCTCAAAAGTCACTTGTTTCAGCGAAGACTTTTGCGCGTGTAGAGAATAGTTTATAACTGTGGCATAGTGGGCTACCATCTTAATTACAAGGCACTTTATTTCAACAAATTAAGACTTTTGCTCTCTTTCCTCCAAAATAAAAAATAAAAATAAAAAACTTTTGCTCTTGGTGTACATCAATCAAATAGGAAAATGGTTGGATGTGACCACCATGAGGGTTGGTCTGTCATTATATTGTGACAAAATCCCTTTTGTATTTGGTTGTATTAGCTCTTTTTTTTTTTTTTGGACAGCGGCGGCTCTGACTAGCATGTGACAACTAAGACAGAGTAACCGGGTAGATAACCAGTTATCAAATTTTTCATCCTTCTACATCAGGTAGGTGTAGGCATTTTTTAATTCTGAGATAAGAACAAGCATTTTACTTCTTCTGAGCTTGCCAAATTTGACTCTCAAACACTATCTGATTTCATATTTTTTGGAACTCATTCTTTTTTCTTCGTATGCAGTTTGGTGGTAGCATTCAATGGCTTGCCTACCCTCTTTATTTTTCTTGTCTGTTATCTTAATTAGTAGAAGCTCTCGATATAAAGGCATGCTATTGCCCTTGCTTTTTTTTTTTTTTCCCCTTCTGTTTTGGGTTGTTGTGGTTTTTTTGTTCTTTTTGCGGCGGCGGCTCTAAACTAGCATGTGACAATTCAAGTACGGCTGCTAACAATTCAGGTAGATGACTAATTACCAAATTTTCCATCCTTCCAACCATTGATTGACGGATGCAGACATTTTTGAATTTTGAAATAAGAACAAACCTTTTTATTCTTTTGAACTTGCCAAATTTTACTCTCAAACACTATTTGTTTTCACATTTTTTGTAATCTACAGTCTCTGTAACCCATAGTTTGGATGATTCTGTTATGAATGTTTTTCATATTTGAGGTTGAAATTCTTGAAGTTTTTTAGAGGCTTTAGGGCCTGATTCTGCTTGTGGCGTCTTCCAAAATATCTTGGTGTCTAGAAACGCCTTAAGAAGACTTCTATTTATATGAGTTTGGGGGTGGGTGAGTGACAAGTGACGGAGTCTAATGGTGATACATATGACAACCTAATTAGAGGAGCTTTAAGACTTTTTGAATATTTTTTATGCTTTTATTTCAATATCACTTGGCAAATCTCTGTTGATTTCTGAATGTCGATAGTGGAAACTTGTAGCAATACGTGACGCTTTGTAATTAGCCGTACTATATGAACTTGGTAGTATGATGTGTCAACTTGTGATAGGTTGGAAATTTTCTCTCTCTATAGACATATTATGGCACAAGTGACCCATATCAATTGTAGGTCAATATACTTGTAGAACAAGCATATTAACCTTAGATTAGTCTATGATTAGCCTAGAATTAGTCAAGTATTCTCTAGTATATAAACCTTACATTAAGTTCATTGTAATACAAGTGTGCGTAGTGTATTTTGTAGCCGTTAAGGGCTTTCTTATTGTGGACGTAGGCCGTTAAGCTAAACTACTTTAACTTTTGTATGTACTCTTTCTTTCATGTTTCCACTCATCATTCAATCACTATACATAATCGCACAACAACTTTCTCAGATATCAAGAAAATCATGCAGGTAGGCCTTTGCTGTTTGAGCTACATTTTCACGATTCTTCGGAAATTTCAGACACCTCGCATTCATAATTGACAAGGGAAGAACGGACTGCACGTACATTTTCACGTAGACACCATTATATGCTGGGGTAGATCCAAAGTTAGATGCGTGTTCTTGGTATAGATCACTATATGTTGGAGTTGATCCTAATTATAACAACTTTTTTTGCTAAAGAAACAAAATTAATAATAACATATATGAGGAAAACGACATAACTGAGAAAATAGATATCCAGTACCTTCCAAAAATCCACCTCAAAGCCATCCGGAAAAAGAAAATTTTTGACTTCTATTAAAAATTTGGGACCTATGAGAAAAGGAGGAGACATCACATTGGGTCATAATGAACCAAAATATGGTGATCTAATAGTCGCCAAAGTTAAAAAATTACTGTATTTTTCAATATCGATCCTCTGTTCTAATTTTTTTTTTCATTTTTTATATTTTTCAAATGTAAAATTCACTTTCAAATTCCAATTCTATTCATAATTATTATTCACTATATATTCAATTTCTTATATGTTTGATATTATGCCTTATTTAATGTTCATGCAATTATGTATTATTTAGTTGAGAGAATTAAAGTTAATGATCTCCCATTGTTTTTTAATTAGTAAAGTTGTGATTTACAATTATGTTTTTGTTAGCTTTTATTTCGTGTAAAATTTTATTATATTTTTATTCAATCATTTTCCTGTATTTTTGTGGAATTTAATGTAAGGGTTAAGTGTGAGAATTCGGTGAAGAAACACTCAAGACAATGAAGTGACTGGCTCCTGAGTGGACACCCATAAAAGGCCACGTGAGAAGCACATGCTAGAAGCAAAAAGGACTTGTGCCAAGTTGCATTTTGTGAGTCACTTCGCAACTCAAGCCTAGTCATGAGTGACCTGCGAAACTCTCTGCCTGGAGCTTTTTGAAATGTGTTTTTCTCATTCTTTTACCAACACTATATAAGCCCTCATTACCCACGAAATCGTAAAGTCTTTTCAAGAAAATTTTAAAAGAGAAACCCTAGCAATACACTTAAGAGTTAGAGATTGTAAACCCACAATTACCTACACAAATTCTCTTAGTTTTCCTCTACTCCTACCTCTTTAATTACAAATCCTTTAGACGTTCTTAGCCCAAACACTTACCTCACCCAATCAAAGAGTTGAGAGAAGTTTTGGTGCATATAGGAAGTCTTGGAAGAAGTCATTGATTGAAGGATGCAATTTGGAGCTAATTGTAGGATCCAGATACCTAGTGAAGACATAGCTTGATGAAGCTTGTTAGTAGCTGGAACTTGGAGAGTTCAAGTACATTGGATAGATTAGGCCTCAAGGGTCTTTCTGATATTCGTGTACTCCAACTTTATTCATTAGTGGATCATTTCAACTTGGAGGATCTTAGAGGGATTTTTCACCGAGTTCTTCGATTTCCTCTTCGATAACACATCTTGGTGTTATCTTGTGTTTGCATCTCTGGTCTCTTACTCTTTTAGCTTTACTTTAATTGTTTATTGTATATGCTTATGCCTTAAAGAGTTGTTTTGATTAATTATACCTTGATTACTCTTTTTTTTCACTTAGTTGAGTAGGTTAAAAGCAATTAAGCCGTAGTTTAAAATTGGAGTTCTAAACAAGCTATAATGTTTTCACACTATTTGATATTTCAATTAATATTAGAGCGGGTATACTTGTCGAATTTAATTATCCTTTTGTAATCCTAGACCCCATTTGAGATGGATAGATCTCAATCCCTCAACGCTCCTCCCCTTTTTTATGGGAGTACATAATTACTCGTTTTGGAAAGTATGCATGCGTGCTTTCCTATATGCCATTGATGAGACTGTTTGGGACTCTGCTGAGAATGGTTAGTTGAGACCGACAATACCCAAGCATCGAGTGGGATAAGGTCGTTCTTGTTTTGGCAAATGCCAATAGCAAAGCTATTAATGCAATTTTCTATGGTGTTTCAACTGACAAATTCCATAGGATCTCTCATGTGAAGATAGCCCAAGAAGCATGGAAAATTCTTGAGATCACCTATGAGGGAGCGAAGAAGGTCAAGGGCACCAAATTGCAAATACTCACTACCCAATTTGAGGAAGTGAAGATGAGTGAAGATGAGTCATTTGACTTATTCTATGGTAGGCTTAATGAGATTGTCATTCCCAAGCTTAATGTCAAAAAAAAGATAGAAGACAACAAGGTTGTAAGAAAGGTCCTAAGGCCTTTGCCTGAAAGCTTCCAAGCCAAAGTCACCGCTATTGAGGAGAGCAAAGACTTGGATGAGATTAAGATTTAAGAGCTTGTTGGTTCTCTTCAAACCTATGAGCTTGGCTTGCCTTATCACAAGTCTAGCAAATCTCTTGCTCTCAAAACTATAAATGAGAGAGCCGATGAATCCTCAGATGAGGATGATGTAGAGAAAGAGGTGGCTTACCTTGCAAAGAACTTCCGTAAATTTTTGAAGATCAAGAATAATGGGAAGTCGTTTGGCAAAGGAAAATTTTCATCCTTCAAGAATTACAAGAGAGATCTCAAGAAGAAAGACGCTAACAAGTCATCCCCATTTCAAGGAATTGTTTGCTATGAATGCAATGGTCATGGGCATTTGAAGAGGGAGTGCCCTAACTACTTAAGAGGGAAGGGTAAGGTACTAACAACCACCCTTAGAGATTCTGAGAGCTCAAGTATAGATTTGGAAGATAGCTGCGATGGAGATGGAAATTATTTTGCCTTTATTGCAATTACCTCCATGGACTCGGTGAGCAATCCTATGTTGAAGAAGATGAAGCTATGAATGATGAGGAAGAATTCCTTGTTAAAGGTGGTAAGAAGCTTCAAGTCATGTATGATGCATTACTTGACGATTGTGGCAAGTAAGTCAAAGTAGAAAAGAGTGCAGTCAAGAAGATGAAGAGAATCAAAGAAGATCATAAAGCCACTCTTGCACAACTTATAGATGCCAAATGTGAAGTCAAGAATTTGAAAGAGGAGCTATTGAATGCTTATTTAAAGATTGAGTTTCTTGATCTTGAGGTGATTCAAGAAAATGCAAAAGTAGAGTGCATCACAACCAAGAAGCTTGCCAACATAATCTCATCTCAAAAGGCCTTTTCGGACAAAGCCGGAGATGAAGTTTGTATTAGCAAAGGTTGTGAAGAAGCCCATGGTTGAGACTCCTATCGTTGAGAAGAAGGCCAATGTGGCAAATTCTAAGGCAAAAGGAAAGTCATTGCCCAAGAATCAAAAGGGATCTCAAGTGAAGCATTTTTGCTATCATTGTGGCATTCATGGGCAAACAAGACCAAATTACTTTAGGCTTCATGCTCTCAAAAGAACCGATCTTCAACGTGCTCAAGAAAATGAAAGAGGAATGCCAAGAGGAAAGCAAGCTAAGGAAGACAATGATGGACAACTCATTGGAGATGTTGTGAAAATGCTTAATAACATCGCATCATGCCTTGCTGACTTTACCCCAAGATTTGAGCATTATGTTGCACGTAAGGATCTCACCCAAAACACCCATGTGGTGTGGATGAAAAAGGGTACTCATGCATGATTCTTCTACCATGTCTATGCATTAATACTTCCAATATTTTAGGGACATAGTTTTATGCATCATAGCATGTATTCTTCTTGCTATCATGCACCTCTCTAGTATGTTTCTTTTTATTGTTTTGTTTTTAAAAGCTTGTTTGTTTTTTATCTTACTTTATTGCTTTTATTTTGTGTGTGTAAAAAATCCACATGTGGAGTTTGGCTTAGTACATTTATACTAATAGTGTAGTGTATTCATGAACTTAGCCAGTTTGTATGCACATATTGAATGTGAGTGAATTCTAGAAATATATGTTTGATAGATCTTCAAGCTTATTACGAATGTCTAACCAATAGTCTTGATTGATCTTGATACATGCGTAGACTTGCTCTTATATATCTCCTCACATTTAATTTTTCTTTAAAAAAGCTCTTCAAACGTTAATCTATAAAAAGAGAAAGAGTTAAAATGCCTTGCTTTGAGAACTAGTTAGACAAGGAAAATGTGGAGCAAAATGTATTAAAAATGTATGATGCCAAAAGCCAAAGGCTTATCCTTCAAAGAAATATAAAAAATTCATGGAATTGATGATCAAAAAGTATGAAAAATGGAAGCCAAATGAAAATCTTTCAATCAAGTAAACACTTTGATGATGAGTCATATATGTTGATTTCTATAAATGAGATAGGTCTCTTGACTTTGTGTTATTTGTGTATGACTTGATTAAATTGATCATTGAAGTTTTGTTCTAGACTATAGACTAGCTCATACTTGATACTCATACACAACACACAAGTCTAATGTTCAATAGATATCTATTTCATTTGTGTGGTTGTACGTTTTTAAATGTAATGTGTATGCTCAATTGCTTAACCCATAAATTTTTTTGAGTGTTTTATTTGTTTTTGGAAGTGATTTTTGTCACTTTAGTTTTAACAGATTTTCTTAAAATACCAAATATTTTGTGTTGAAAAATTTGACAGTTTCGCAACTCACTTCGCAAGTGGATGCACTCCCATCCAAGTCGCTAAGTGATATGAGGAAATTTTCAATTTCTTCAAAAATTTAGGTAGAGAGTTTCGCGACTCATCTACGAGTTCTTTAAAATTTAATAATAGTCCACCAGCCTGTTAAGCCCATTAAGTGATTAGGGTTTCAGATTTGTTTCACATAATATTTAAAGAAAACCCTAAGGCACGTTTTGTTAAGAATTTGAAGGTGCTCTTATAAAATCTAAAAGATACTGTGCCTTCTCCTTTCAAAGTCACTACTTGAAATCATTCTTATACTATCAGCAAATCCAAGATAGAAGAGTCTATAGAGTCGAAGCTACACATGGTCATGTTAGTAAGCTCTACTTAAGGTAGCTTTAGATTTAGAGTTTAAATCTGTTGTAATCTTCCACTCTATCATAATGGATTTGATTATCTTAGGATTTTATCTTAAAATGGTTGATTTCATTGGTTTTTCTAGGTTATCATATTACTCTTTTCCTCACTTTTCTGCACCAAGTAATATGTTTACACGTGTTTAACCTAGATCTCATAATTAACCTTAGTAAATACTTGGCTAATTTATTAAGTTAAACTAATCTGTTTTTTAAGGGGTCTAAACAAATGAACTTGGATTGTTAGGGTTTCGTTCACTAAACCTCTAGACCATATAAAAGTTTTATTTTAAAGTCATCATAGACACAAAGACTCAATTTAGAGAACATATACACTCTGTGAGAAGCTAATGTGTTCTTGTGTACCTTAGGATTTTGTAACTAAGTGCCTCCGGATCTTCAACATGCTTTGAAGTGAAGAACTTTGCATCCAACAACAATTAATTAGATGTTGGAAAGTTTGAAATGTACTTGGATATGAGCACAGAGGAAGAAGTCTCTACAAGATCAAGTCTAATTGTGGATTGGAGTGAAGATTCAACTGTAGGTTGGTATTTTAGGATAGTCCAGGGTAGTGGCAAGATTTCTTATATTTGTAACCACTTGATTCTTGATTAATGAATTCTTGGGAGTAGTCACTTGAAGTTTTTGCCTTGCAAGAGGTTTTCCTCATTCATCAACAAATCACCGTGTCAATTTAATTTCCACTACAATTAGTTTATTTGGTGATTTGTTCATACCTCTATGATTTGCATGTAATTTGACCTAATTAATCAACTTGGGTAATTGAATTAATTAACTCAAGTCAATCTATAACCCAACAAATTTGATAGGAGCCTTGAACGATTGAAAGCACGACTAAGTGCTAAAGGCTTTAACTAGCGTGAAGATGTTGACTATGAAAAAACCTTTTAACCCTTCACTATTGTAAGAGAGGATTGAGAGAATTGTGGGAGAAATGGATTTATCTTGTTTTAGAGAGAAAATGTAGAAGAGTAAAGTATTGTAAAAGATACAAAGCCTACCAATTGATATTGAAAGAAGGATAAATTTTGGCTCCAAGCATGTTTGGGACCTTAGGCTTCAACCTAAAATAAGAAGATGATATGAGTCCTTGTCATTTGAAATGCATATGATTCAGTTGATCACTTGACATGTATACATATCATCTTATTATTGTGCATTGAAGCCTGAGGCTCCAAATACATTCAGAGCTAAACTTTATTCTTGAAAGTTTTTTTTTTTTTTTTTTTTTTTTTTTTTTTTTTTTTTTTTTTTTTTTAAAGAAGAAATATCCAATTGATTTATGGAAACTCATGTACTATATAAGACACATAACCATCAAAAGCTTTTGTTTTTTGTCTCACTTAATAAATAGATAAATAAACTAACTTTTAGTTTTTTCTTTAATTTTAAAAAATAGTTTTTACTTTTTCTCACACATTTAGCATAAAATCTTTTAGCAACTACATCTTTGAAAGACATTATGCAAATAAATTACTGAAAATTATAAGATACCCAAATGCTATATTAACTTATTAGTTTGTACTTTCTAATTGTTTGTGAGAATAAACCCAAATAATCAAATATTTTATAATAGTTATTTATTTAATTTTAATATTTTCTTCCTTTATATTTAACATTAACTGAGTTTATAAATGGATTTTTGAACTTTTTGTATATTACCTTAATAAATTTATTTTAGTTTTGATGCATTAACTAATTTATTTGTATTTAAATTAATTATAACAGTAAATACATTTTGGCCCTTAGTTGAATCTCAAATTGTTCTTAAATCTTAGTAATTTTAATAGGAACGTGTAATGTTCAAAGTAATCCCTCTTTCCTCAACTCTCCAGTTATCAAAAAAATCAAAACTATGGTAGAGGCTATATCGTCATTTAACGTCATTTGGGTGATATTATCCAAAGTTACTAGAATCTCCCATTATCAAAAGATCTTGAAGAAAGAAGCACAAATCATCAGTTCAGCTACAAGTTCAAGGCGGTGCACGTGCTACACACGTGTAATTAAGTCCTTATCGGTTAGATAAGAGTTTTCTTTTGCTTGCTCGGCAGCGTATAATATTTTACACAACATTTGTCACAGTTTTGTTATTTGACGAGTAATAAGTGGTGAAAATAAAAAGTAAGTCCATATCTCCAGTACTTACCATTTACTTCATGATAAGTTGTAATAAAAATTATATAAATCCTATTTATCTAGTATTTATAAGATGACCAAGTTTTATTTAGTTCTTTAGTTTTTCACATAAACATCACTACATATAATCTATTCTCTCTCTCGTAGGTCCATCTTGCTCGGACTAGTTTGTAGTAGTTTCGTTTGTATTACCTTTCCTCAATCTCATCAGTTTCCATCAAAATGGATCCTGCAAAAACAGAACAGCCTGTGCCAACCGTCTGGCACCTGGTGGCTATGCCGTATCCCGGTCGCAGCCACATCAACGCTATGATGAATTTGTGCAAACTTCTGGCTTCAAAAACCGCCGATATTCTCATCAGCTTCGTCGTCACCGAAGAGTGGCTCGGATTCATCAGCTCAGAGCCAAAGCCACCGGCTCAGATACGCTTTGCCACAGTACCCAATTGCATACCATCCGAGGTGGGTCGTGGGAAAGATTTACCGGGCTTTCTGAAAGCCGTGAATACGAAGATGGAAGTTCACTTTGAGGAGCTCCTGGACCGGCTTCAGCCGCCGGTGAAAGCCATCGTGGCTGATACTTATGTGTGTTGGGCTATCGGCTTGGGGAACCGAAGGAATATTCCGGTGGCCTCACTTTTTCCTATGCCGGCGATGGTGTTCTCAGTGTTGCATCATTTTGAACTGCTCGTGCAGAACCAGCACTTTCCGGTTGATTTGTCTGGTGAGTCAAAACCATATCGTTGGGTTATCTATATTATCTTATTGAAGAAGCCTTATGTACAAAGATCTTAAGTGTAGTTCTTTAGATTGTCTTCTTAAGAGTCTATCATGTGAATTTTTTCTCTTAGGATGGAAATGTATATTTTAATTAAGTAGTTACGTGGCTCAATCTTAAAAAGAGAACCTAAAAAACAGCACCTAAAGTACTATACTTAAGTTTTGTCTATCTAATATAATAGTATATCATAAGACTTGGTTTTCGTAATTTATTCCTTAAAATGCGTAAACTAAATAATAAGATTTTGTTTAATTGAAAAGATGAAAAAGTGGGAGAATAGAAAATTGTAAAAGGATGAAAAAAATTTTAATTTCCCTCATTTTTATTTGGTTGGAAGTAAAAGAGTGGAATGATGGAAAAAGTATATTTGTATAAATTTATTCATATACCCTTGTTAAAAAATTATGCCCAATTAAAACCAAAAAAGTGACAAACAACCAAAAAAAAAAAAAAACAATCACCTAAATTTATTAAAAAATAAAAGTCATGTAAAAAAAAAAAAAAAAATTCACATCTCATGTCAAAAAAATTGGAATATGAGCAACATACACTAGATGGCTGCCCAATGTAAGGAAAAAAATGTAACATAGTAGAAGGAAAAATAAATAAAAGTGAAGAGCAATGTAGAAGCTCATGTACAAGTGCATATGAGCATTTTCGTCCATTAAGCAACTCTATTTTCTCCATTCAGTTTTCTCTCCATTTTGGGAAGAAAGCATTTTGGTGAGTCCGATAAGAAAACACTTGGGTCCCATCATTTATTTTCCTTTCTCCCATCCATCCAAACACACTCTAAAAAAGTTTTCTTTCCCATTTTCTTTTTAAAAATTTTCTTCCACCTTATTTGACCTCCAAACAAACACACTCTAGACGTACATAAAATAATTTTGGACTCACGTGCTCTGCTGGGATTTTGGGAATGATGCATAAGAAAACTTAGAAAAGACTTTTTATAGAAAAGAAAAACAAAAGTAAATAATATTGTTTGATTTTTTTAATATTTAATAAAAATAATACCTAATTATCTCTAAAATGATCTATTAATAAATACTTTAAAGACACTTCTAAATTTAAAGACACTTCTTAATTGGACCCAATAATAAACTAGGAAAGACTTGTTAAAGGTATGTTTTAGCCAAAAATTCAATTGACATTTGATTATTTTATTTAAAATAATTTTAGTTCTAAAATTTTGTTGGTTATTTTAGTCTGATAATTTTATCAAAAAATGATTTTAATCCTCTAAATTTGAAAGTGATGATTTTAATCCGATAACTTTGTCCAAAAATTATCTTATTTAGTAATAATTTAATGTTGCTAGACTAAAGCAACAAACTTCAAATTAAATGATTAAAATGATTTTTAGACAAAGTTACTGAGCTAAAATAGCTAACTTCAAACTTAAAGAAATAAAATAATTCTTAGGTAGAGTTAGTAGGTGTAAATTGCATTATTATTTTAACATAATTACATTTTTAAAAAATTGACTATGGATATCTATTAGTTCATATGTGTATATATATATATATATTTTTTTTTTTTTAGAGAAAATTTTAACTTATGGCATCCATTCCCGATGATAGCTTCTTATCATCGAACAATTTACCAATCAGTTCTTGGTATAGGTGAAGATTAAATTTTAGATCTTTTATTCAATCTCGAAACTTTACTAGTTGAGCTAATGAAACCTACTATGTATATCTATATTTCAAAATAACTAACTATTAATATATATATATATATATATTTTTTTTTTTAAGAATGTGAACCAGCTATTAATTGGTTGAAGTAGTGACTTAATGGTTGCACCAAATCATTATATCATATTAATAAACATCAGTAATTAACACTAAATTTTTTTTTATTCCATATTCAATACAATTTTGATAATTAGGACCATTGTGTACTTTAACGTTATATATTAAATATTTACTTTATAGACAAAATTTGATTCCAAACATGTTCACAGTTTTGGGCTCTAATTAACCATAGAAAAATGATATGTGTTTCATCATAAACATAACTAAGACTCATTTCTTTTTATTATTGTTTGAAACCAAACATTTTCTTTTTCTATACTGAAAAAATTATATATATATATATATATATATATTCTTGAATTGACTAACAAAATTTAATTGACTTAGGTAAGTATAGGACCAAACAGTGAAAGTCGTATTCTCGTATAAATAAGGCGGTTGCTAATTAAAATATTAGATGGGATTTTTTTTTTTTTTTTTTTGGCTGAATAGTTGGGAAAAAGTTGTTACTCTTACACAATATATATTCTTGAATTGACTAACAAAATTTAATTGACTTAGGTAAGTATAGGACCAAACAGTGAAAGTCGTATTCTCGTATAAATAAGGCGGTTGCTAATTAAAATATTAGATGGGATTTTTTTTTTTTTTTTTGCTGAATAGTTGGGAAAAAGTTGTTACTCTTACACACGCTTATTTATATAAGGTGGTCATCAAATCAAAGTCAACCACTATGGTACATGACCCACAAACTGCTTTTTTTTCCCCATCAAAGTTTTGTATAGTTGCAATGTTAGATATTCCACATCACGGGAAGTGATTATCAAAAAATATCTTCAATCTGCGTTAAAAGATTGGCCAAAAAAATGCTACTAAAGAATCTTAAGGCGTATTTGGTTGAGGAGTTTAAATAATATTATTTGAATATCTTTTGTATATGTGTGGGTGAAAAATATGTAAAAATGTGTGGAAATATATTTAAAATACTTAGCCCAAACGGGCCCTTAAGCATCGGATTATATCCCTCTTTTCTTTTGGCTTCATGTTCTCTGTTTTCTTGAACAAGAGGTTTCTAGTATTTAGGCTTTTCACTTACATTACTTTCTATATATGTTTTATTAAGAACGGGTGATGAGCTTGTGGACTACATCCCCGGAGTTTCTACTATCCGTATTGCTTTGATCTTCCCAACTTTACGTATGGAGATGGTCGACTAGCCTTGCCTGAGTCCTGGAAGGTATTTCAAACGTGTCCAAGAAAGCGCAGATCTTCTATTCACCACCTTTCACGAACTTGAAGTCTGCAGCCATTGACGCTATAAAAGCCAACTTACCTATCCCTGTCTACCCTATTGGTCTGTCATACCTTACTTAGAACTTGAAGAAAAGAAAGCTTCTATAACTAATTCTAACAATGGTGTCAACTATCTCCAAAGGGGCTTGATTCTCAACCTCCATGTTCGGTGTTGTACATCTCAATGGGAAGTTTCCTTTCCGTTTCAAACGCCCAAATGGATGAAATTATTGGTGGTATAGCGGACGGTGGTGTTCGGTGCTTGTGGGTGTCACGTGGGGAAACCGGTCGGTTCAAAAATTATAATGGTGATATGAGCCTAGTGGTGCCTTGGTGTGACCAATTGAAGGTGTTGTGCCACTCTTCAATAGGAGCGTTTTGGACACATTGTGGCTGGAATTCCACTCTTGAGGCTGTTTTTTCTTTGGTGTACCAATGCTTACTTTTCCTATATATGGGGATCAAGTCCCAATCAAGAAACACATCGTGGAGGATTGGAAGATTGGGTGGAAGGTTAAGAAAGATGTTGGAGTTGTGACTAGAGTTGAAATTTCGTGAGCTTGTGAAAAGGTTTATGGATAACAAAAGTGATGAGATGATTGCGATGAGGCAAAGAGCAAAAGAACTTCGTAAGTCAAGTCGACGAGCAATTGCAAAAGGTGGGTCATCCGATGCAAATCTTGATGCTTTTATTAGAAATATTTCAGAAGGCCACAATCATTAAGCAAATTCTATTGTATTGTGTTCATTAATCGGTTGATTTGTAGGAGTTGAATGTAATTTCATTTAAGATCGTGCAGTTTGAGACAGTTTATTGTTCAACAATTTCCTAAAAATAAAACTGAAGCTTTCACCCAAGATGCGTCAGAAATTATAAGGGGAAAGATTCTAACCAATTCTATCTTTCTCTCACTTACAAAAAGGACTCCCCTTGTCCAACAGAATGAGGCTGAGAGTTCAAATGTCTCTTTTTACAACAGAAAATTTCCAATCAAATATATTATTACAAATTAAAGTTAGGAAATATCATCCATGATGATTTGTTGATGAGGATGCCTGCCAATGAGGTTTGCTATTTGGTTCTACCTATGGCAACAAGCTCAATTTTGCATCTCCTTCAAAGATCACCCTAGAGAAGCCCATCTTAATACCATTATCTATAGCAAAAAGTCTTGCCATTGCCACTGCCAAGACTGAATTATCTTTGTATGTGATTTGTGTCCAAATATGGGAGGCATTGCCATCTGCTTTTCTACAGACTGTAGCCAAAGCTACGTAGGATTCTTTAACTGTTGCATCGAAGTTGACTTTAATCTGTCTAGAAGGGGATGGATTCCAGCATACATGGTTGTTTCCATAGTGACTTCAAAAACTTTATTAGTTTCCCTTACCAAAACAGTTGGGTCAACTCCCATGTTGTCATGAAACACTTTGTTTCTATGTTGCCTTTATTTATTAGAATCTGAGTTGCCAAATTTGATCACAACCTATTGCAGCAAACAAAATAAACTCATCCTCCTCCTCTACTCTAGCACCTAGACACCTACATAGATTAAGCATCACATGAACCCAATTTGATATACAGTTGATAGTTAGCCTATTGTTGATGCCCACTATTGCAAATATTCTACAAGGAACGTGCTACGCTTGGATTATATATCGAACAAGCATCACATGCCCACTTTGATATACAAGGAACCAAAGATGGAGCTAGAACTTGAAGTTAGAGAAAGCAGCGATTTCTTGTTAGTTGCGTGTGGTGGCTCAAGATTCCAGCTCACTTGCTTAATAGCTATTGAGGTTTTTTTTTTTTTTTTTTTAAATGTTTTTTATGTGTGCATCCAAGTATGGACAAAATTATTTTGTTTAAAATTTTTTAGAGGATCAAGTTGTTTGTTTTAAGTAAAATTGGATGATGGAGTTTAACTGTTTTTGGCTTTACTATTGGTAATTTTTGTTGTTGTATTTTTTGGGCTTGTTTATTTTGCTTTATATTTTAGATATGACCTTTAAAAAGAGGAAAATGTTAGAGTTACAAACTTCTTTTTACAAATTATTAATGTAATGAGTGATTATTAATAAGTAAAAATACAATGTAAGTGATTAGTTCAGATGCAAACTAATAAAAGTTTCTATTATAATAGTTTGTAAAAATATTATAGAAAATTTTATGATTAGACTGATTTTCCTAAAAGAATTAATAATAATATTAAAATGAGGTAAAATGTGATTTTATTGAATAAAATTATTAAAATGAGTGATTCTATATATTAATTTAAAAAGAAAATATATATATATATATATATATATATATATTAGTGGGGCCACTGCCCCATGTCCACGTCTCCCTCCGTCTCTGCAAGGAACATTCTACAGTTGATAGTTAGCTCCTCCTCTACTCTAGCCCCTAGATACCTACAAAGATGCTTCATGATTAAGCACTACAAAGATGCTTCATGATTTAATATATTATTAGCATGTCTGTTGATTGTCCTATGTCATTATTGGTAGCCGACATACTTTTGGCAATTCAACGGATATTTTTTAGTCGATGTCTTCACGTCACCTCAATACTATTTGGTTCAATCGGATCACCTGTCAATATGAATTGTTGCATTTGTACTGGCTCAGCCAACAACTTAGTATTTCTTGGCGAAAATTAATAATGGCCCAAGTGCAGATTCGGGTTCAGGTGCGGGTATGATGCGGAAACACAGTGATTATATTTTTGAAAAAAATAGGATATGAATGCAGAGGAATAATAATAATAGAAGCCAAATGGGCGGACAACCAAAAAATAAAAATAAAAAAGAAATGAAGGAAGCCCAGGAAGGGACGAAACGCAGAGAAAAAGAAGAGATTGAGAGGAGTGATCGAGTGAGAGGCTTAATGTTGTGGATCAATGAGACGAAGGAGAGATACAGAGAGAGTTGTGAGAAGCCGTGGGTTAGAGGCTCAGAGAGGAGAAGGAGAGATTAAGAGACAGCTATGAGATTTTGGGGTATCAGGCCATATATCGAGCAGTCTCGGGCCATATTTGGCCGTGTATCAGGCCATATCGGGAAGCATCTTGGGATATTGGGTCGCCTAGAAAAAAAAAATTTGTTACAGACGCAGCCACATCAAGGCTACATGCCATGTCCTGACGTGTCCAACACGAGTGTAGTGACCAAAATGCCGTACCCGTGCTTCCAAGGTCTTGATAATCTAAATTGGTCAAAATCCCCATAGTGAATAAGAAAAAAGAACAGAGAGAGATCAATGGAAAGAGAGAGAACAAGTTGATTTTGTGTTTGTTTTTTCTTTTATCTTTTTTAGCTGACATGGCATTTTTAATGTCAATAGTTTTTATTTTTTTTATTTATTTTTTTAATTTAACTAGTATATTTTGTAATGATTCAATCCATACATATTATGCTACATTCTAATAGCAATTCATCATATATTAAAAAAGACTTGTCATCTAAATATCAACATAAATAAATTAGTTATGAAAATTAGCTATCTTGTAAATACAAACTAGAGAGATTGGTCGCTTCTCTCAAAATAGCTCTCCACATTTCCACCTTCTTTATGTTTTCTTAAAGGGTTTTTTTGGGTTCAACAAAAGCTTTTGTTGGTGTTCTTATTTACTTGTTCATTTATTTATATTGTTGTTCTTATTTCCTTGTTCATATATTTATATTGTTGTTCCTATTTATTTGTTCAACTATTTATTTTGTTACTTTTATTTATCACGTTGTTTTATTTACTTGTTCATCTTTATATATTGCTCATCCCTCCCATTTATTTATTGCACTCTATATTGTTTAATTTATTGCTCTATATGTGTGCGTGTGTGTGTATTGTGCTATATTATTGTGTTCTCCCCTCTTCCTCTCTACACCTAAAAATATTTTCTACCCATTTTTCCTAAATGGGTTCTAAACCTTGTTTTAAGCATAACATGGGTATGTTGTCTAGAGAATGGTGATGGCCTATACTCCCATTTCTTTTATTGATAAAGAATCCATAAGGCTTTGACAAGATTTGAACTTATTTAGGAGAAATCCCTAAAAAATAAAATTTTCAATAAACATTTACTTTACTTGTCTTGCCTTTAAATTTCTTTAAATTCTAAGCAATTTCCTTTTATTGTCTTTAAATTCCTTTAAATTCCAAGCAAATTATTTTTACATCTTGTATTTAAGTTTCTTTATTTTTAAAACAGTTTACTTTCTTGCTTTTTAATTAATTACTAGCACCTTTACTTATTCTTGTTGCTCTCTATTCTTTCTCATGTGTAATGTTGTCTCAAAATAAAAGCTTGGGTTAAAAAAAAAAAAAAAAAAGCTCTAAAAGTGATTTTTTTTCTTTAAAAAAAAAAGGTTTCAACAACTACTAATTAAAAAAAAAAAAAAAAATTCAAAAGGTCCTCTCTATTAAGAACCTAAAAAAGCTTTCAAAGAGTTTTCTTTAAAAAATTAAAAAAAAAAAAAAATTTCTTTCTTTCCAAAAATGATTTTCTTTTATGACGTTTAACCCCTTTTTAATTTTAATTTAAAAAATAAAAAATAAATAATAAATAATAAAAAACTTTGAATAAGTAAAGTTTTGACAAGGAATAATTTTCCTACACCCTGTTTTCTTCAAGAATAATAAAAACCAAGAGATTTTCGGATCCAACCTTTTCTCTCTAAAAATAAAACCCATGGAAACCTTTTTTTAAACAATTCTTTTTGTCCAAAAATAAAACCCATTGATAGGAAGTTTGATATTGGGATCCGTACATACAAGAAGAAGTCTCTACAAAATTGAAAAGCTCAGATTTGTGTAAATACACAAGAGCTTGTTCATACCCCCCAATTAAAAATTATTGCTAGATTGCTTTTATTCTAACTTAGACTAAGTGCGGAACAAGAATAAATGAGCGCAAACAACTGATAACACTACCCTAAGCCATATTTATCCATTGTTAACAATAAAAGGAAAGATTAAAAGTATGGAAGAGAGATGCAAATACAAGATAATACCGAAACGTGTTATTGTAGAGGAAACCGAAGAACTCTGCGAAAAACCTTAGGCTTCAACCTATAATAAGAAGAAGACATGAGTCCTTGTCATTTGAAATGTATATAATTTTGTTGATCACATGATAGGTATACATATCATCTTATTATTGTGCATTGAAACCTAAGGCTCTAAATATATTTAGAGCTAAACTTTATTCTTGAAAGAAATTAAAAAAAAAAAAAATCCAATTGATTTATGGAAACTCATGTACTGTATAAGACACATAACTAACAAAAGCTTTTGTTTTTTTGTCTCACTTAAAAAAAAAAAAAAAAAATTTTACTTTTTCTCACACATTTAGCATAAAACCTATCAGCATCTATATTTTTTATAAACACTACGCAAATAAATTACAAAAAATTATAAGATACTCAAATGAATACTATATTAATGTATTAGTTTGTACTTTGTAATTGTTTGTGAGAATAAACCCAAACAATCAAATATTTTATAAAAAAAATTTATTTAATTTTAATATTTTCTTTCTTTATATTTAACATTAACTTAGTTTATAAATAGAGTTTTGAACTTTTTGTATATTATCTTAATAAATTATTATTATTATTATTATTTTTAGTTTTGATGCATTCACTAATTTATTTGTATTTATATTAATTATAACAGTAAATACATTTTTGGGCATTAGTTGAATCTCAAATTTTTCTTAAATCTTAGTAATTTCAATAGAAACATGTAATGTTCAAATTAATTCCTCTTTTCTCAACTACCTAATTATCCAAAAAAGAGTCAAAAATCAAAACTATAGTAGAGGCAATATTGTCATTTAGGTGATATTATATATCACATATGTATTGGAATCTTGCAGCCCATTTGGTAGGGCATTTCAAGCACACTTTTGAGCATTTTAAACATACTTACATATATTTTTACACATTTTTTCACCTACATATATATCAAAAACACCCAAACAACATTACTCAAACTCCTCTACTAAAAATCTTGATATTCCCTCGCCAAAGTTACTAGTTTCTCACATTATTAGAAGATCTTGAAGAAAGAAGCACAAATCATCGATTCGATTACAAGTCCAAGGTCATGTGCACGTGTTACTTGTCGGTTAGATAAGAGTTTTCATTTGCTTGTCAGTGTCTGTTGACAAATGCTACCAACGTAACATTTTACACAACATTTATCATAATTTGACGAGTGGTAAGTAATAGAGACAAAATAATAGGTGAACTTGGTTTCATATTTCAACTACTCACAATTTACTATGGGACAAAAATAGTGTAAATCGTATTCATTTAGTATTTATTGTGGGGACCGTATACACAGATCCTTGATGTATTATTCAATTCATTGAATAAGATGAGCGGGCAAGTTTTATTTAATTCTTTAGTTTTTCATACACACATTACTACATATAGGTGCAGTTTGGATAGGGCGTTTGCACATCTGCGTTTTCTTTTTGTGTTTCCTTTTTTTTTTTTTTTTTATTCTCCCACCATGGCTGTTGACCCAGTCACCTGTGAACAGTGCATTTGTGCAATGTTCATAGATCCCACAAACTCCACTTTTTATTAACTTTTTCATTAAAAATGGGTCCCACAATACTATTCACACATTTAAAAATTATTTTGCTACAGTGTTTTCAATTTTTCGCTTTTAGTTTCAGCAAAATAAGTTCTATCCAAACAGACCCATAATCTATTCTCACTCACGTCAGTCCATCTTGCTTGGACTACTTTGTAGTAGTTTCGTTTGTATTACCTTTCCTCAATCTCATCGGTTTCCATCAAAATGGATCCCGCAAAACCGAACACTGATCCGACTGCCGCACACCGGTGGCTATGCCGTATCCCGTCGCGCACCATATCAACGCTATGATGAATTTGTGCAAGCTTCGGCTTCAAAAACCGCCGATATTCTCATAAGCTTCGTCGTCACCGAAGAGTGGCTCGGATTCATCACCTCGAGCCAAAGCCACCGGCTCGGATACGCTTCGCCACCGTACCCAATTGCATACCTTCCGAGGTTGGTTGTGGGAAAGATTTTCCGGGCTTTCTCAAAGCCGTGAATATGAAGATGGAAATGCACTTTGAGGAGCTCATGGACCGGCTTCACCGCCAAAGAAAGCCATCGTGGCTGATACTCATTTATATTGGGCTATCGGCTTGGGGAACCGAAGGAATATTCCGGTGGCCTCACTTTATCCTATGCCGGCGATGGTGTTCTCGGTGTTGCATCATTTTGAACTGCTCCTATAGAACCAGCATTTCCCGGTTGATTTGTCAGGTGCGCCAAAATCATATCCTTAGGTTATCTATTTTATCTTATACTAGTCGCTAACCCGTGCGATGCACGGGATTGTTTCAAATCAAATGTTAACATGTTCGAGTTTAAACATTTCTCTAATTTCAATTATTGAAAGGTGTGAGTTAAAAGGAAAAAACCTTGGGGGTGCCTACTATATTTGCCATTTATTTTTAAAATGTCACAAATTACTGGCCAATAACAAATAAAAGTAGAAAACTTCTAAAAAATTCATTCCAAAGATTGCACAATGTAGGGATGTGTGATTAAATAATGCATATATATTTGTATGCTTCAATAAGTTGCATGGGTACCAAACAACAAAGTGATTTATGAACAACACACTTGGTTGCATTCTAGCAACAAGTAGTAGCGATAGTATTAGCGATTTGTAGCACTCGACAAACTATAAGTACAATACACATTCACACACCGGACATTTAAAACATTAAACACAAGGCACTACAGATGACACAATAGCCCACATATTTGGTATGAAAAATGCATTTATATGGAGAAAATGTCATTTGATAATTTACCTATTTTTAACTTCCAAACTGTGCATTGGAAGATGGAAATTAGGTAATACAGATTGCTTGTGGAGACCTCCACTTTGCGTTCCTACCTCATAAAAACAAAGAAAATGAAATTAGCAAAATTAGCAAAACATAGTTTTCGGCAAGAAGACATCGCCCCTTTCTCAAGTTTCATGCCAAAGACTTGTTAGCATTAGAGTTTAGCAAAGGGACAGCCCTCCACACAAATATAAATCAATCTATAAAGATCAGTTATATGTCTAAAAGACTAAGTAAAAAAGTATCAAACCAAGAGAAATTAATTGCAAAAATATTTGCAATATATCAAATGTACATAAGACTATGCAGCTTAGCCTAGGACCATCAATCGATCGGCTAATCCGCTCAAGCAAGAGAATATAAGAGGAAATATTAAACACTGCACAATTAGACCTATGTGCCTTATCATCCCTAAAGAAGACTCCTTCCCCATTTTGTAGTAGGAAGACCTAGAAATTGAGATCATCGGTAGTGGGCTTTCTAGAGCTTGAAGCAAAGAGACATCACAAATGTACATAAGACTATGCAGCTAAGCATAAATTGTATTTCATTTGATTCTCAAAACAAAACCTTAACACAAAGTAGTCATTCTAGCTCCCCAACCCCCCCCAAAACCCGAAAAATAGGCGGTTGAAGGCTCGGTTGTAGTAGGAGTCATAGCAGAATCACAAAGCAGAGTCATCAAAGAGTCAAATTTCTCGATTTCCCAAAGACAATTTCAATCTAAATTCAGGGGAATAGAAAGTCAAAAACCAAAGAGAAAGAGATCAGAAATAATCATAATTTTTTAAAGCAAATTTAATCAACTAAACCAAGATACCCAAATGCACACCACCCCTTCCCCCAAAGAAAAAGAAAAAACCACCTTGGCCTTTTGAACACCATGACCCTTGTTCTCATCTTTCATGCCAACAATAGATGTCAAACTTTTGTTCAATTCCGTAAACAAAAATTATCACTATTATCATGTACATGGAATGATTATCAGCATTGGGACAATGGGATTCTTACTCTTCTCAAGAGCCCATCCATTGTTCTTCAAAAATCTCAGAGATTGTGACAAATGTAGTAATTGCTTTAATGAAATAAAATATGTGAAGAATTTTAGCAAGTACGATAATTCTTAACCCAAAAAAGAACATACAAAATTGAAATATATAATCAACCCATAGTTGATTATATATAGCACAAGAAAATCAGATTCAATTAAATTTTGTGTTTTCTTTCTTTTCCCTCAATTATTCAACCAAAAAAAAAAAAAAACATAAACGGACTTATAGTCATTGGAACTTGGGTTTAAAGGTTTCTCTAAAAGAAACCACAATTTGGGTTGGGATTTTTAAAAATCCTAATCTTAGAATACTCTAATTGCGGTTTTAACAACCTTCGGCCTCCATTATGGAGACAAACAACTATGGTAGATTATCAAACCTAGGGTTCGAAAATCTCAAAAAATAAGAAATAGAAGAAGAAGAAGAGGAAGAAAACGAACCCTAATTTTCTCAAACAAATTTCTAATTCAACCATCTCGATGCAATCACCTAGTTTTGATGGTCAGTAGTCGGCGCTCAAAGATGGAGATCATCCTTGTGAGTAGCACCATGGAAAGATTAGTGATGCCTTCTTTTTATTTCGGACCGACAAAGGTGGGGATGGCTTCTTGGCGAGATTGGGGAAGAAGAGGGCAGAGAAATAGAGAAGAGAGAGAACGGCGGGGTTTTGCCATCTGCGTTTTGGAGGAAAAAGAAGGCTGAGAGAGTGTGAAGAAAGAGAGAGCCCTAGAGAGATTTCTGCGTAAAGAAGGGTTGATTTATCGGGTTTTGGAAAAGTATTTTTATTTTTTTTTTTTTTTTTTTGGTTTCAGAAAAGTTTTTTTTTAATATATATATATTTTTAAATTGTCTTTGACGTGGAAAATTGTGAGAGCGAGCGAAGAGATTCGATTATATATATATATATATATATATATATATATAGATTATAGTATATCATAAGATTTGGTTTTTGTTTCAATAATTTAAAAAAAAAAAAAAATTTGGTCTTTGTAATTTATTACTTAAAAGGCATAAACTAAAAAATAAATTTTCAAAAAAAAATTTTGGACTCACGTGGCTATTGGGACTTTAGAATGATGCATAAGAAAACTTAGAAAGTGACTTTTTAAAGAAAAGAAAAAAAAAAAGTAAATAATTTTTTTGTCTGCTTTTTGTTTTTGTTTTTAATTTTTTTAATAAAAATATTACCAAATAATTTATAAAATAGTTTATTATTGTTAGGGTGGATTTGGGTTATGGATAGATTATATTTGACAGTTTATTTTACTATTCAGTTTATTTTTACTATTATTTATGTGTCTCATTGTACTTTTTGGTACTATTTATGGGTCTTATTGTACTATTTCAGCTAACTTTTACCTTTATTTACAGTACTTTCAACAAAAAGTTTTCAATTTCAATAAAATAAGTAAATTCCAAACAAACCTTTAATTGGACCAATAATGAAACCAAGAAAGACCCGCTAAAGATATCTTTTAGCCAAAATGCAATTTACATATGATGATTTTATTTAAAAATAATTTTAGTTCTATAAGTTTGTAAAATTATTTTAGTCGGATAATTTTATCAAAAAATGATTTTAATTCGATAATTTTTTTCTAAAAATTATTTTATTTTATAATAATTTAATGTTGATAGACTAAAGGTGTATTTGGATACCGCTTATTTTGCTGAAATTGAAAAATTATTGCTAAAAGTACTATAGATAAAGGTAAAAGTTAATTGAAATAGTACAGTGGGGCCCATGAATAGTACCAAAAAGTGTAATGGGACTCATAAATAGTAACAAAAATAAACTGAATAGTGAAATAATCTTAATTTTTAATCATAAGCCAAACGCACACCAAAGCGACAAACTTCAAATTAAATGACTAAAATGATTTTCAGGCAAAATTATCGGACTAATATGACTAACTTCAAACTCAACAAAATAAAATAATTTTTAGGTAGAGTTAGGGTCCCTTTTGGATCCACTTATTTTACTTTGAAATTGAAAACTTTTTGCTGAAAATTCTATAAATAAAGGTAAAAGTTAGCTGAAATAATACAATGAAACCTATGAATAGTACCAAAAGTGCAAAAAACCTATGAATAATAGCAAAAATAAATTGAATAGTAAAATAAGTTTGCAAAAATAATCTTTACTAAATGAACACTTAATGGGTGTAAATTGTATTATTATTTTAACATAAATTACATTTAAAAGAAATTAATTATGGATATCTATTCGTTCATATGTAGATCTATATTTCAAAATAACTAACTTTTTTTTTTTTTTTAAGAATGTGAACCAGCTATTGATTGGTAGAAGTAGTGACTTAATGGTTGCACCAAACCATTATATCAGATTAATAAACATCAGTAATTAACATCAGTTTTTTTATTTATTCCATGTTCGTTACAATTTTGATAATTAAGACGGTTGTGACTTTAATCTTATATATTATATATTTTCTTTATAGATAAAGTTTGGCTTGAAACAAGTTCGGAGTTTTGGACGCTAATTACTAATAAAAAAAATGATATGTGTCCCATTATATACATGAAAAAACTAATTTTATCTTTTTTTTTTTAGTGTTTGAAACCAAACATTTCTTATAGGGCAAAATTAGATATTACATTTGTATATAATTTTTTTTTCTTGAATGACTAACAAAATTTAATTGAGTTAGGTAATTAAGTAGGACCAAACAGTTAAAAGTCGTAATCTCGTATGAATAAGGTGGTTGCCCATTAAAATCAGTTGGGAAAAATGTTTTTTTTTTTTTTTGGCTGAATAGTTGGGAAAATTACGCACACTTAACTCGTTTATATAAGGTGGTCATCAAATCAAAGTCCAACCAATATGGTACAAGACCCACAAACCGCTTTTTCCCCTGTCAAAGTTTTGTATATTTGCAATAATAGATATTCCATATCAAAAAAAATATCTTCAACTGCGTTAAAAGATCATCGAAAAAATATGATTGGCCCCAAAAAATGCCACTAAAGAAGCTTAAGCTTCGCACTGTATCCCCCCCCTTTTTTTTTTTTTTTTTTTTTTTTTTTAGCTTCATGTTCTAAGGCAGTTTCTAGTATTTAGGCTTTTCACTTACACTACTTTCTATATGTGTTTAATGAAGAACGGGGTGATGAGCTTGTGGACTACATCCCCGGAGTTTCTACTATCTCGTATTCTTTGATCTTCCCACCGTTATATATGGAGATGGTCAACTAGTCTTGCCTGGAGTCCTGGAAGGTATTTCCAGCGTGTCTAATAAAGCGCAGTATCTTCTATTCACCACCTTTCACGAACTTGAAGCTAAAGCCATTGACGCCATAAAAGCCAACTTCCCTATCCCTGTCTACCCTATTGTTCCCGCCATACCTTACTTAGAACTTGAAGAAAAGAATGCTTCTTTTACAAATTCTAACAATGGTGTCAACTATCTCCAGTGGCTTGATTCTCAACCTCCATGTTCGATGTTGTACATCTCAATGGGAAGTTTCCTTTCGGTTTCAAATGCCCAAATGGATGAAATTATTGGTGGGGTGAGGGATAGTGGTGTTCGGTGCTTGTGGGTGTCACGTGGGGAAACTACGCAGTTCAAGGATTGTAGTGGTGATATGAGCCTAGTGGTGCCTTGGTGTGACCAATTGAAGGTGTTGTGCCACTCTTCAATTGGAGGGTTTTGGACACATTGTGGCTGGAATTCCACTCTTGAGGTCTGTTTTTTTTGGTGTGCCAATGCTTACTTTTCCTATATTTTGGGATCAAGTCCCAATCAGTAAACACATTGTGGAGGATTGGAAGATTGGATGGAAGGTTAAGAAAGATGTTGGAGTTGTGACAAGAGGTGAAATTTCAGAGCTTGTGAAAAGGTTTATGGATAACAAAAGCGATGAGATGAATGCGATGAGGAAAAGAGCAAAAGAATTTCAGAAGTCAAGTCGACGAGCAATTGCGAACAGTGGGTCATCCGATGCAAATCTTGATGCTTTTATTAGAAATATTTCAGAAGGCCACCGTCATTAGCAAATTCTATTGTATTGTGTTCATTAATCAGTTGATTTTTAGGAGTTGAATGTAATTTCATTTAAGATCGTGCGATTTAGGACACTTTATTGTTCAACAATTTCCTAAAAAATAAATTTGAAGTCACACCCAAGATGCACCAAAAATTATTAAGCGAAAAGATTCTAACCAACTATTAATACATAAACCAAAAAAAAACAAAAAAAAAACTCTAAGCACACACATAGTGCGTGCAATGAGGCTAGTATATAAATTAATGTCTTACATGTGCATTTTTGCCTAAAGTTTACTTCAATTTTATTCTAAAACTAAACAATATATATAAATTAATGTCATACATGTGCAAAGAGAATTTTATCATATAGGCCTCATCATACACACTATGCGTGTGCTTAGAAGCTTTTCAGTGCTTTCGTTTGGCAAATCCTAAATTAGCACCAATCTTAGTTCTATCAAGTTCACTTTATTTCTCATCATTTTCAGTGCTTTCAATTGAAACATATATATATATGGGTAATTCTACTATACCCCCTCTTTTTTTTTGGGGGTACGGTACCCACTAGTAGGTAACCTGTTATACCAAGTTACCAAAACATCACATTTGATGGTATCATCTTCACATTGTGTAGTACTAACATCACATGTAACTGTACTTTTGTCACATATGGTGGTTTCCTTATTTTTTCTCACATTCGATTGTATCATCCTCACATTGTGTAGTACCAACATCACATATGACTGTACTTTTGTTACATTCGGTAGTTCCTTTATTTTTTTTCTCACATTTGATGGTACCATCCTCACATTGTGCAAGACCAACATCACATGTGACTGTACTTTTGTCACATTTGGCGGTTCTCTTATTTTTTCTCACATTTGATAGTACCATCCTCACATTGTACAGTACCAACATCACATGTGACTGTACTTTTGTCACATTCGGTGGTTCCCTTATTTTTTTCTCACATTTGATGGTATCATCCTCACATTGTACAATACCAATATCACATGTAACTGTACTTTTGTCACATTTAGTGGTTCCTTTATTTTTCTCACATTTGATGGTATCATCCTCACATTGTGTAGTACCAACATCACATGTGATTGTACTTTTGTCACATTTGGTGGTTCCCTTATTTTTTTCTCACATTTAATAGTACCATTCTCACATTGTGCAGTACCAATATCACATGTGATTGTACTTTTGTCACATTTAATGGTTCCCTTATTTTTTTTCTCACATTTGATGGTTCCATTATCACATTAAGTAGTACAAATATCACTTGTGACTGTACTTTTGTCACATTTAGTGGTTCCTTTTTTTTTCCACATTTAATGGTTCTATTATCACATTAAGTAGTACCAACATCACATATGACAGTGCTTTTGCCACATTTGGTTGTACTTGTATTTTTTTTTACATTTAATGGTATCATCTTCAAATTGTGCATTACCAAAATCACATGTGATAGTACTTTTGTCACGTTTGGTGGTTCAATTTTTTTTTCTCGCAAATTATGGTTCTATTGTCTCATTAGACAGTGACAACATCACAATTGATTGTATTTTTCTCACGTTTAGTTGTACTTTAATTTTTTTCTCACATTTGACAGTGTTGTCCTCACATTGTGAGATACCAACATCACATTTTACTGTACTTTTGTCACATTTGGTGATTCATTTTTTTTCTTTCTCATATTTGATGGTTCTATTATCACATTAGGTAGTACCAATATCACATTAGACCATACATTTCTCATATTCGATGGTACTTTTGTCACATTCGATGGTTCTTTTTTTTTTTTTTTCTCACCAATTATCATAATACTCCTAAAACCTAAAAAATGACCGAAATACCCTTAGAACCTAAAAAATGACCAAAATACCCTTAGAACCTAAAAAATGATAGAATAACCCTAAAACTTTAAAAAAAATGACCAAAATTATCAAAAACCGAAAAAATGACTAAAATAACCACGAAACCTAAAAAATGACCCAAATACCCTTAAAATAAAATAAAAATTGACCAAATAACCATGAATCTTAAAAAAAAAAAACCAAAATTATCGTAAAACCTAAAAATGACAGAAATAACAATGATACCTAAAAATGACCAAAATACCCTTAGGAAAAAAAAATGACCACATAGCATATCTTCTTCCTTTCGATGTCGATGATAAAAGATACAATTTCCTCTATCTCTCTCTGCATCTCTCTTTGTTCGTAGTATCTGCCGTTTATCACCTCTAAATTTCGGTACATCCCCTTTTATGTAAAAGTTCAATGTTACATTGATGGTTTCCTTTTCTTCTTCATATTTTTTTAAGGCTAAATGAAATTACTAAGATAGTTAGCTTTAAATGAAACTTCAATACTAAACTTTTCAATTAATTAAAAATTATCTTTCAGTTAACACTATCAATAAATTTTTTAAAAATCTAATAAAAGTTTGATTATTTACTTCTACTAATTTTTATTTTTATTTTTTTTCACACTCTTACTTCTATTAATTCCATTAACAACTTTTGACACCCAATATTTAATGTAATAAACGAAATTTTTTTGAAGCCAACATTAAATCCCCCATTCACAACCACCGAATTTGCAAATTTGAACTCCAATCGGACACCTTGCACCGCACAAAATGAAATTTCAATGTTCAAATAGATATGTGTTTGTTAAGCTCTAAGATTAAACCATCTAAAACAAAATTGTTGGGAACAACAATTTTTCAATAGTGATAGTTTCAATGACACTTCTTTTGCATCCATATCATTTTATAAAACCAGATCAAATAACTTTGATTGTTCTAATGTAGGATTTTTTTGCCATTTAACAGATTTTCAAACAATTTTTCTAGTTGGCATGTTTTTGAAACATATTTGTAAACTAGCATTTTAAGTCTTAAAGACTCGAGATTGCTTAAGGAACTCAAGTCTTTAATACCCTTGAAACTTATAAAATGACCCAAATACCCCGAAACCCTCTAAAATTGCCGGAATACTCTAAGAACCTAAATGATGATCAAAATACCCTTAGAATCTAAAAAATGACCGAATGACCCTAAAACCTAAAAGTTGACTATAATGCCATTAAAACCTATAAAATGATCTAAATACCAATAGAACATAAAGAAAATGACAAAAAAACCCTTAGAATCTAAAAAATGACCATAATGCCCTTGAAACCTAAAAAATTACCGAAAACCCCTAAAACCTAAAAAATGACTAGATTACCTTTAGAACTGAAAAAATGATCGAAATATTTGAAATTCATTTGGATGGCAACATTTGGATTTGGATTATTTTGAACCAATGGATTTAAAATGCCCCGATTTGAAATCTATTGATTTTAAAATTCCTTGTTTGGGCCTTCTTATACAACAAAGGATTTGAAATTCCATTGTTTGGATACCTAAATTTGAATTTGAATTTAAGATCATAAAATATTTTTTTCTTAAACCTTCTACATTTTTAGTAACATTTTTAATAAATACACGAGGTAATGAAAATGCCATTGATAACCTAATTGACAAGATAATGAGTAAAAATCATCATCATAGCCAACTAATAATTTGCTATTAGTAACAACTTGGACTTGCAAAATATGAATTTATCATATAACTAAAAATAATTTTTATTGTTCCATTATAATCATTATCAAATCTCTTTGCATAGAGCCTTAGATATTTATTTATATAACTATTATTATTCAAGAATTTTGGCTCATCTACCTCAACCTTTGACAATATCAAAGAAATTCAAAATCATATATAATAAGTTTATTAAATAAAAAAATCTAGTAAACAACAACGTGCTAAAAAAGAGGATATAATCATATAATGAACCTTTGAGAGGTTTTTTATTATTTGAAAGTTGAGTAATAATGTAAATGATTGTGGGTGCATATCAATGTTTCAGCTCTATTTTAGAGCTTGGTCTTGTTACATGGACTTCAATTGTATGAGCCAATTCTTCATCCTACCCCTGCAAAATGATTTAACTTCATATTAAATGTAAGTTTTGAGCAGGAGAGAAAAAGAGAAAGAAAACGATGCAATGCCACTTTAGCAAGACACTATCCAAATAACATTATCAATCTCCTATCTAATATTTGCATCAAGATTTGATTGAAAATTTTTCAATCTTTTACTCCATGATTAAGTAAATTAGTTAGTTAAAATTGCATAAGATAGGCTTACTAGCTCCACTAGGCTACTACAAAGCTTATAGAACAAAACATCAAACACATGGTGTGCATTTTTAGAACAAATCATCAAATGTTGTTCAAAACTCCCAAATGCAACAACCAAAAGCAGATCTCCCACAAGCCATCATATATCCACCAAATAAAGGAAGAAGAAAAAGAACTAACCTCGGGTTGCTACGCTTTATCAAACAAACTATAGGTTGCTTTGCGCTTTATCAAAAAACCCTCCGATTGCTGCGGTTTATCAAAAAAACCTCAGGTTGCTGCGTTTATCAAAAACACTTAGGTTGCTTTGCAATTTATCAAAAAAAAAACCCTCGGGTTGCTGCACTTAATGAGTGGAAGAGACTCAAGCGTCTCCAAAACCATGAAATATGAACCTGGAAAACTCAATCAAATTCAAAATCTAAGCAAGAATCATGTTTATTATATTTAAAGGCCAAAAGAAAAAAAAACAAAAACAAGAAGACCCGGATGAAATATTCTTGACTTGGAGAACAAAAACAACCTCTGATTAGACAGAACCAGTTTAAAATGAAAACAAAACATGGGGTTCACTATCTCTTTCAAAGTCAATGACTTTATATTACTTGAATGCAAGTTAAAAAGTTCTAAACCACACAATGACCACAGAGTTTTTAAGTTTTAACAAAACAGAAAATAGAGCATGCTAATTGCAAGTATACATGTTTAGTCATTTCCCCAAACACCTAGCACGTATGCTCACTAAAACATTGCAACTTAAATAACAAAAAGTTATAAACTTTATAGAGTGTACGAATAAATAACATAGTAATACATACAAGTTGGACTAAAAGAAACACAAATTAAATGGAGGATATTTGACCCCAAAAAATAAAGAAGCCTACTAAATTTAAGATTTTATTCTCATAGTTTACAAACTCACTAGGGGTTTGCAAAAATAAGAAAGAACAACAACCAAAGTGATACCGACCTCTTTGTGCACCGGACCAAATCAGTTATGCTTATCAAGAACTAAATTAACCAAATCTATGCATAGAAATGAACATTATAGGGTGACTTCAACAAACAGAGAGGAAAAGGATTTAAAATCAAAATCCCGATTTGAATACCAAACACGAACACGGATAGTTTATACTCAACTTCAGTATCTTTGCGTTAAACTCAAGCCTTTAGACTTTTCTCTTTTTCTTTTATAGGGAAACAAAGATGCTGACAATAAATTTAATAAATAATATACACTCCTTCTAGAATGTTAGTTTCCACATTGTAGTTCAACCATCCAACAATGTTAGTAAAATAATCTAGAATGAAGAATTTACTACAACATAAAGTTTATGAGACTTAAATTACTCTTCAAGGCTCAAGGGCCACAACATACAAGAACAAAAGGATCCAGTTGTAAGGCATTTCGGACTACAAATGGTCGACTGACTGAAATACAATTTCTTCTTACCGTATATTCTCAATCATCATTTATTAACCATAATTAAGACAATATATACATCAACTACAAAATTAACAGAAACCCTAAAAAAAAAAAATCAATCAAATATATTACCTAAACTTATTTACAAATAAATTTACCTAAAACAAAACAATTATTTTGAAAAAAAAAAATCAGGAATAAAATAGAATACTTACAACAAATTCAAAAAGCGTACCAAAAATCTGGATGCTCCAGTATAAAAAATTTTTTCAAACCCTAGACTTCAAATCGAAAAAGAAAATTATCAAAACCAAACATCCGAATCAGAATTAAAATCAATCAATCAGCACAAAGAAGTCGAGAAATCAATTCGAAAAACCACAGAAAATAAATAAATAAACATCTTCTCAAATGCTAAAAAAATGATCAACAATGACAATGGCGGATGATCCGAAGGTGGAACATCACTTGCCTGGTCTCTCGTTCATCTTCTTGGCCCTCTTTCGTTTTGTTTGTTTTTTTTTTTTTTTTAACCAATCGCTCACTCTCTTCTTCTTTCTTTTCTTTTTCGTTTTTATTTATACACTACCCATTCAGCCGGTAATAGGTTTACTACTTAACTTAAATAAATGGTCGGGATTGGAACAATAGAAATACACGGCTAAGATTTGGGTGGGTACGGTACCCACTAAAAAAATAGGTGGGTACCGTAGAATGACCCATATATATATATATATATATATATTAATACTAAGAGACTTGTCAACTCGTTGACTTCTTCTTCTTCTTCTTCTTCTTCTTCTTCTTCTTCTTCAATCTTCAGTAAAATGTTAAACCAAATTCATCAAAATACATCCATTCAGTATACATGGATCCCACCGGTGTTGAACCAACTGCCGTACACCACACGGTGGCAATGCCATTCCCATTACATGGCCACATCAACGCCATGATGAGTTTAAGTAAATTAACCGCAATTACACCCGATCTCAATCCAAGTCCAACACTTTAACTTATAAAACTCCCCATTTTCTTTTTGAGAGTCTATTTGGAATCCGTTTATTTTGTTAAAACTGAAAGTTTTTTGCTGAAAATATTGTAGATAAAGGCAAAAGTTAATTGAAATAGTATAGTGAGACTTATAAATAGTAGCAAAAATATGTTAAATAGTAAAATAAGTTGGCAAAATTAATTATGCCAAATGGAGACTAAGTCTTTCGGCGTGGCACTAGTTATTGATTCTGAAACAGGACATGTTTGTAATCATGCCAAACAACAAACGCACTAGTCATTGATTCTGAAATAGGACATGTTTGTAATTACGTGGCCTGAATCAACTGGTTTTAAGTGACTGTTTGTAATTATGTGCTTCATTACTATTAACAAGTAACTTGGAAGGTACCAATGCTCGCAAGATCATCTATTATTAATCATTTACATTGTACCATAATGATATCATTTACATTGTCACATAGTGTTGATAAAAAGATAGGCCAGGAAATATTATTATTATTATTATTATTATTATTATTATTATTATTTATTTTTAATTTATTTTTTCAAAACAAAAACAAATTTCACTCTGTATTATGTTATCTGCTACAAGAATTTCCCTCAAATATCCTTTCTCTAGCTTTTGACACCCGAAACATCTAAAAATCCAATAAAGCATTTAAAACTAGTTGATTCCCCTAACAATACGAAAGAAGAATCATGACTTCTACAATGGCCTGATTCGCTGATTTATTTTGAAGATGGGCTAGACCATAACTATCAACTAGACTTGTCCAAGAGAAAGAGATTACTTCGAGAAAGAGATTAATTAGCTAATTTGGAGACTGAATTAGCGCTTAATTAGCTAATTAATCATATAGTGCGATTGATAAATTGTAATAGCTTCTAAACTTGTCAAAAAATTCACAACTAATGCTCTCATAGACATCAACTTAAATACGCTACAGTTTAGGGGGGGAAAAAAGTATAGCTTGTAGGCCATCCAATAAAAGTTATGAACTTCATTGGTTCATCCAATGAAAATCATTATAAGTGAAATCATATAGACAAGGAGTACTACACCCCTCAATAAAAATAAAAAATAAAAAATAAAAAATAAAAAAAAATAAAAAATAAAAAGAAAAGAAAAGAAGATGAAAGAAAAGATCATGCCTCTACAGTCTTTATGAAACAAGATATAAGGATATGTCACTTGAATAAATTTTCAAATCATTATGACCAAAACCATATATAAATTCGATACAACATACCAGGATTTTCATCTAAAAGTAATACATATATATATATATATATATATATATATATATATAATCCAAGACATAGTCACATTGACAGAAGTCCTTATGCGCATCCAGTAACTGAAATCCTCCTATGAAAATCCTCTCCATTTAGCAACCAAACAAAGTATAAACAGAACATAAGTGTCATCTTCTATAGACATGTTAATTGTTATCATCTGCATATATATGAAAACTTGAGTTAGTTTGGTATTACAATCAAAACAAAAAATAATAGCAATTCACTCATTAATAATCAGTATAATTGGAGTTCCTCCTTGTATTTTCTACAAGGCATGTCACCAATGATTATGAAGTATAGACATGGTAGAGACTACACAGTCTCTAGTTTTCACATGTCAAAAATTTATGGGGATAATTTCTCTTGCTTTTGCCTGCATTACACAAGATGAATATGAAAATTAGCATGATACTTGCACACTTATGAATGGGATGTCATTATAGGTCTGAAACATCTACCTAATTAGCAAAATCCTTGAAGTTGGAAATCAAAAACCTCATGAAACGAGGTTGGATTTAGTTTCCATTAGACAATTGGTAGATTAATTAAGGAATATGCACTGTTTCTTCCAAGAAATTAACTAAATAGTAACAAAAATTGTTTCCTTTACTATGTTTTTATATTCACTAAACATAGAAGTTGAGCTAGGAAAGTTAGCGCTCAAAAAATTTAGATATAATACAAACAGAACGACTTCTCGTCTGCTTTCTCAACATCTAAAGAGGACTTTAACACAATTTTAAAAACGAATTATAAAAAATAGAACAACAACAATTTCTCTTACTATAAAAACAAATAACACTCTTATTATAAAACAATGACCGAAATGAGAACATCATATTGAAGTTAATTATCAAACAAAAAAACATTATAGAAACATATTGAGAGTAATATTCCTGTACTCTAGAAGAGGGCAATCATAAAGCAATTTATAACAAACATGATCAAATGCAAAAATATATTTGAATAGTTTTGAGACCATGAAAACCCAAACTCGTTCATCATGAAATCCCAAAATTGAATTACATTTTTTTTTCTTCTAGTAATGAGATGGACATAAATAAATAAATAATAAGAATAATATGAATAAAAAAAAACTCAATTTGAGTTCATACCCTTTGGACCTGGGCTACTAATGTTCACCTCTCATATGCTTCAGTTTGTCCTTAAGCTCTAGAGTCACTCTCTGTCTCTTGTACTCTTTTGATTGGATTTTGACAAACAAACTTAAGTCATGACGGAAAGAATGGATAAAACACTCAAGAAATTAGCTATTCATTGAAGGTCATATTGATCAATTTGTGGATAGAGAACAATTGAAAATTTATAAGGAAAAAAAGATGAGAGGCGAGGAGGTAGAAATCTATTGGTGACTATCAAAATTCCATATAATAGTAGCATTTGAAGAATTTGGGTTAATGGAGAGACATACGGTAGTGTTGGAGATAAAGTAACACTTGAATCTAAGGAGATGCTCAATGAATGTCAATTGGAAAAACAAAAAAAACAAAAAACAAAAAACAAAAAACAAAACAAAACAAAACAAAAAATAAAAAATAAAACAAAACAAAACAAATGAATATATATACACACAATTAAGAACAGGATTTTGAAATAGGACCGACCAATCTACCTTAGCAAAACCCTTAGAGCAATACAAGAGTAAAGCTTGAGAATATATTTCCTATATAGTCTATATCATCTAATGGCATGAAACTTCACCAAAGCAAGATCTTTTGGACCCACTCCGAATTTGGATAGAATTGAAATAATCTTATTTTAGGAATTTAAACACAATTATTGAAATTTTATGGATTAAATTATAGAATGGTCTAATTGCAAAAGTCAAATAGTAATTTACCTAAGAAATATATATATATATATATATATATATATAGTGAAGATAATAAACAATATATTGTAGGGCTATTGGGCCGAGGAGCTCATTTTCTATGTGTATATTGAGCCTAAGGCCCAAGCCGAGGATGGGGGGTCGTCTGAGAAAGAGTAAACATTGTCAAGGGAGCCCATGTTAGTAAATGAAAAAGTTAGTTTTGATCATAATAGCCCGGGAAGTTGGGCCAAGGATGAGTGCCTCCTCGGCTAACCAAAACCGAGGTCCGTAGAGGCGGTTTGCCGTCTAGGGGAGCACTTCAAGAAAGTTTTGTTAATTCGAATAAGCATTACAGGAACACAAGATAGGGAAGAATCCTAAAATATCTAAGAAGAAAACTGCAACTACCGCATTGAATGCTTTGCGGCTAACTTTCTGGTTGCATTAATGTGGAAAAGACCCCTGAACAGTGCTACATTGGCTACCCCAATGCACAGAGTGCCCGAAAGGGTGTCCAATGGGACAAGCACTCAAGTAGTGGCTTGGATGGTCAACAAGTGGAGGGCCAAGATCGCCTAAAGAGAACTATATAAAGGAAGAGACCCTTCATGAAATAAGGGGGGAAATTAAGGGAAAAATACTATAGCAATCTGGAACTAAATTTGTAATCAAACTTGTGAGAAATATATAAGAGCCGATCTCCTTGGACTATGCCGAGGATGATCTATTTTAGTTTAAATCAATCTAGCTTCCTGTTCTTGTCATTTGAATCTACATTATTTGTTGTCCAACTAATTTTAGCCCAATTTTCCAACCCACTCTCTACAAATTCTTTGTTTTAGGCTTTTTGGGCCTACATCCATCCATCTTTTGGGCTAGGGACTCAAATTGAGTCCTTACATTTATAATTCATAAAATGTTATGTTCTTTTTGTTAAATGCACCAACACTTTTAATAACAAGAGGGCAGGGGTCACAAACTATTTGTAATAGTATAAGCACTGGTTGCAACATAAATTTAACTAGTATATGTTGTAATGTTTCAATCCATGCATATTATGCTACATTCTAATAGCAATTTATATACTCCATTGTCTATGAAAAAAGACTAGTCATTTAAATATCAGCATAAATAAATTAGTCGTGGAAATTAGCTATCTTGTAAATACCAACTAAAGAGATTGGCCACTTCTCTTAAAGTAGTTGTCCACATTTCCACCTTCTTTATGTTCTCTTCAAAGCACTCTTTTGGGTTCAACAAAATCTTTTATTGTTGTTCTTACTCACTTGTTCATTTATTTATATTATTGTTCTTATTTCCTTGTTCATATATTTATATTGTTGTTCTTATTTATTTGTTCAACTATTTATTTTGTTGCTTTTATTTATCATATTGCTTTATTTACTTATTCATCTTTATATATTGTTCATCCCTCCCATTTATTTATTGTACTCTATGTTGCTTCATTTATTGCTCAATATGTGTGTGTGTATTGTGCTATATTATTGTGTTCTCCCCTCTTCCTCGATCTCTACACCTGAAAATATTTTCCACTCATTTTTCCTAAATGGGTTCTAAACCTTGTTTTAAGCATAATATGGGTCTGTTGCCTAGAGAATGGTGATGTCTTGTACTCCCATTTCTTCTATTGGTAAAGAATCTATAAGGTTTTGACAAGATTATAACTAATTTAGGAAAAATCCCTGAAAAATAATTTTTCCAATAAACATTTACTTTATTTGTCTTGCCTTTATATTTATTTAAATTCCAAGCAATTTACTTTTATTGTCTTTAAATTCCAAGAAATTTACTCTTATGTCTTGTATTGAAGTTCCTTTATTTTTAAAGCACTTTACTTTCTTGCCTTTTAATTAATTTCTAGCTCCTTTACTTATTCTTGCTAGTCTCTATTCTTTCTCATGTGTAATGTTGCCACAAAATAAAAGCTTGGGTAAACAAATCTCTAAAAGTGATTGTTTTTCTTTAAAAAAAAAAATGTTTCAACAACTACTGTCCCCCTCCCGGCAAAAAAAAAAAAAACGTTTTCAAAAGGTCCTTTCTATTAAAAACCTAAAAGCTTCCAAAGAGTTTTCTTTAAAATAAAAAGAACCATTTTTCTTCCATTCAAAAAATGATTTTCTTTTACAATAATAAAAGCCATGAGATTTTCAGACTAAAACCCATGTAAACCTTTTTTAAAACAATTCTTTTCTTAAATTATTTTTTTCCAAAATTGGTTTTTATTTTTATTTTTTTTTTACAAAAACATTTTCAATAAAACATTTTTTTTTTATTAAAATCTTGGGATTTTAAATCCAAACCCCTTTTCTTTAAAAGAAAAAACCCTTGAAAATTTTTCAATCAACCTTTTCCTCCAATTTATTTTATTTTATTTTTTTTTTGTGGAATTGGTGTTCTTATACAATACATACATACATATATATATATATATATATATATATATATACTAGTCGCTAACCCGTGTGATACACAGAAAAGGTATTGAGTACAATATATAATTTAATCTTGGTTTATTTTACTACAACACCGAAATTGAATTTGTAAAATAAAACCATATAGCTAAAACATTAGTTAACAGATATACCTTTCAGACATTTATTAAACTATATATATTATCATTATTATTATTAACTTAACAGTATTTAAATATATGATACCAACATGCATACTTCAAGATAATGACCAACGCTGAAAACAACATCGAAAAAAATTCAACCAAATAGTTTGATGAATAAATATATTACAATCTATGATATAAGCCAAGAAATAGCACTTGAAATAAACTTTGAAACCAATATGAACAAAACCCACGTGTAAGGAAACCATTGTTATCATTTAAGAATACGACACACTACCCCCTCAAAAAAAAAAAAAAAAAAAAAAAAGAATACGTCGCACTAAAGTCATGAAAAACATAGGATTCTTTATAAAAAAGAAGTATCTTTACAGATTTTACATAAGATGACACATACTCACACAAACTATTAAAGAAAGAATCAAAGATCATACACAACACGTACATATGCTATGAAAAAAAAAAACAAACAAAACAAACAAAACGCACGAATAAAGAAAATATATGGAAAAAAAGCTAGGAATAGAATTATAAGATAAAGATCATTGAAATCTTCTAAAGAGTTTCAGATAATGGAAAAAATGAACACAAAAGTTAAGATGTTAAAACTTCCAAAAAAAATTTAAAATTCAGAAAAGTCAAAGCTTCAAAAGTATTGAAATATATATATATATATATACATATATATATATATATAATTATGCAATAGAAAAATACAATAAAAAGAAGGATTACTCTCAAAAGAATAATCCATGATTAGAGCTTTTCTACTATTGAAATATGACTCAATAACTTGAATCAAAAAACTATTAAAAAAAAATTGTAAAAACAAAAAGCTCACTAAAAAGAGAGAGAGTATGAGGAATGAACTAAAGTTTTAGGTTTTTTGTCTAAAGAAATATAAAGTGAAATTTATTTGGAATGGTGTAAAATTCATAACTACCCATTGGAATGATGAAACTGAATAACAATAGTGTTTAGGGTTTAGTACTCAAACAGTTTGCTTAAGCGGCCAAATGAATAGGTACATTTTTCTGTGATGGTGTCTGTCACGCCCTGAACCCAAAAAGAGCTAGGCACGTGACAACAGCCACGCACTTATAAAGTTTACACTTTACAAGTGTGTAAGGCCCTCTTAAACAATTAAATAATTATCCTTAAGAGAATTTCATCAATAAATTTAAGAATATCCTCAATAAAGAAATTCTCAAAAGATCTCCAATTAATAATCTTCCAACATCAAATAAAAATAAACTAAATCCTTTAAGTCCGAAGGATTACACAAATGGTAATCTTAAAACATAAAAGTTCAAAACTTATTCCATTGATTTCCTAAACTTCACTCATGCGCACATCCCAGTGGAAGCCCAAACATATGCTACTCTTCCTTATCAAAATCTGAAAGGAGAAAAAGGAGGGGGTGAGTTGACAACTCAATAAGAAACCAAAATCCAATTAAGTTCTATCCAACAATAGATCTATGAAGTAATAAGATGTAATATGAATCTTCAAAAGTTATACTATGCTATGGGTTTTCAAAAATAACTAAAGAAATTTCATAGTCTTAAAATAATAAGTTGCAAATAGATCATATACTTTAATCTTACAAAAATATCATAGATGGTTTAGAAAGTAGTCAGTTTTTTCATATATCAAAAGCTATAACTTACAATAGGTTTTAAAAATACATAAGCAATTTTGAAGACTCAAATTAGTTCAAATACTCAAACGTAATTCATATTCTTAACAATCTTATGACTATGGTCACGCTATATCCTCGTGATCAGGGCATCGAGTACCAATGAATAACCCCCATTGGTTTGGGTATCGAAATACCAATGAATAACCCCATTGGTCGGGTATCGAATACCAATGAATAACCCCCATTGGTTTGGGTATCAAAATACCAATGAATGACCCCCATTGGTTGGGTATCAGAATACCAATGAATAACCCCCATTGGTTTGGGTATCAAAAATCAATTCATAGTCAATTTGTCCATAATCATATATAATCATATTTTCAATATTCAAATATATTTGTGATATTTCTATATTCTGTACTTTAAATCAATATAGTTAAAGGAACAAATAAATAAATAAATCATATATTCAATGCTCATATTTATTTGTGAAATTTCTCTATTCCTTACTTGAAATCAGTAATACAATAGAAATAAATAGTAACAACTGTAAATAATTTTCAGTAGTTATAATACGCAAAATAAAACCCATTAGGATAAGGTTACTTACCTCCAAATGCTATTCCAAAAAGAACTTTTGCTTAACAATTCCCCTAAAATCTTTAGATATCACCTCTATTGTGCAGTCAAATCTTCTCTACTTCAATATTTTAGGTAGTCTCCTCTCTCAAACATCCATCGGTATACGCTGACTTAAAATTAGACTATATAAACTAGGGTTTCAACCTTATTTTCTAAAAACCCCTTAGTAATATTAATTATAAAAGTTGACCCCATAACAAATTTACTTAAATACCCCTCCTTTTATTTTATTTTACTTTTTTTTTTTCCGGGTATTACAGTGTCCGTCTGTAACAAAACATGGAACGCATGGTGAACAAATCATCATATGTTGTTCAAAACAACCAAAGGCAACAAACTAATGCAGACACCAACAAAAAAGGACAACAACTTAAAAAAGAGTATGTTTTTTAAAGATAAATAGAGCCTAGACATCAACAAAGACACTTCTTCAACGTGATTAACTTTAAACGGGACATGAAAGAAGTGTAAAAAGCCCAATTATGTAAACAATCATCAAAATCCAAAAAACATAAACACATAAATCCATTACTAATGTCCAGATTCCAAAAGCAACACTATTTTTAAAGCCTTTTATATTGTAAATTAGAGATAAAAAGAAGGAAAGACATACCTTAGGAGTCTTGACGCCGATATCCTTATGTCATTTAACTACCTCTTAATCAAACCTTAGGAGCCATCTCACCCATGATTAATCAAACCGTAGGGCAATCTTAACCTTCATCGTAGACAACATTAGATTAATCAAACCTATTTTATAACCAAATCTAAATCTTATTTTAACACCTAAGTTTTTGTCTATTTTAAATACCTTTACCAGTTGCGATTCGGTTTCGACAATATGAGGGTGGTGGGATGCGGCCCCAAATTTCTCTCTTTCTTTCCCTCCCTATGTGATTTTCTTCTCGATGACATATAGTGAGTAGATACGGAAAGTTTCGCTTTAGAGGATTTGGAGAAATTGTTTCATAGTTACCCACTGTAAACAAAAGTTTGAGAGAAGGAGAGAGAAGAGTATTGAGATAAGAAAAGAAGTGTTTTTTTTGATCTTTTGTAACTGCTACCCAAGAGAAAACGTTGTGTATTTAATTTATTGTAGGCAACACCAATAGGTGGTAAAAATTTCACTGAACCGGTTTGCTTAAGTGGTCAAATGAAAAGATACAATGTTTTAGATTTTCTAAAATGTAAACGTGTCAGTAATTTATGTAAACAAATGGCGCAACGAGAAATGATCAACAAAAAGTCAAACATTTCAGTTATTAGTTATTATATAGATATAGATTCAAAACAAACTCCTTTTTCTTAAAAAATTTATCATCAAAATTAAAATCATGGAATTTTTAAATCTAAACCCTTTTCCTTCAAGAAAAACCCATGAAACATTTTTTTTTTTAAATCAATCTTTCCCCCAAAATTCTTTTTCTTTTAGAATAGGTATTTTGGCAAAATGATTTTCAAAGCAAACTCTTTTTTAAAAAAACAAAAGCCATGGGAATTTTCGGATCCCCTCCTTTAAAAAAAAAAAAAAAAAAAAAAAAAAAAAAAACCCACGGACACCCTTTTTCTCTAAATCAACTCTTTTCCCAAAACCCCTTTTTAAAAAGCTGTTGTTTTCACTAAAAATTTTCAAAACCCAAACTTTGCTTATTCAAAAGAAAACCTTTTGTCATCTCTTGTAAAAATTGATAAAAACATGGTTTCCAATTGAAACATGGAAACCCTTTTCTCAAAATAAAAGTTTTTAAAACTTTTTTTACTCTATCTAAAAAAAAAAAAAAAAAAAAAAAAAAAGGTTTTTCCAACCTCTTTTCTCTAAAGCCAACGTTATTTTTTATAAAATGGGGTCCTTTTTATGAAAACAAAAAATCTTTTAAGTATTGTACAAAGAAAATGGGCAACATTTTTTTTTTTTTTTCAAACAATCTATTCTCAAAATAATTTGTGCATTTCTTTTTAGGCAAGTTTTTAAGCTTTTCATCTTTTCATCTTTAAATCCAAGCATTGTTATTTTAAATCTTTTCTTTATTAGAATTGCATCTTTTAGAGATTTGTACCTATGGTTCAATTTCATTAAACCAATAAGCACCAATCAAGCGTACATGATTCCTTCCATTTTATTGGCACTAATGTTTCTTCCTATTGTGTTTTTCACATGATAAATGAGAAAAATGTAGTGGATGACAACAATGTATTATTCTTCCTACTCTATCTCTTTTTGTTTTTACATTGTAAATAGTCACGTTGTAAATAATCATGCTAAATATATGGTATATAAGTATCCACATGTTAAATATATAGTACATAAATATTCACATGCTAACATATATATTATTTCTTGCAAGGTGGTAAAATGCTTCTCACATGTTTTGTATATATATACTTCACATGCTTTGTTTGTAAATAAATCCTTGAAATAAATATTCACATGCTACGTTATAAATAAATAAATACTCACATGTGTATATATATATATATATATATATATATATATATTTTGTACAGAACTTAAAAAATAAAAATTGCTAAGTATGAGGTATTATCCTTTGGATAGGTAGTGTGAGGTGCCTAATATATTTCCCACATATAACCAAACTTCTGAATTCAAGATCTTTGGTTTGAGACTTTTGGTTTACCTTAATTAATAAACCCTTTAAATTGGTTTAGTTAATTAAGTAACTTAAAAGGAATTAGATAAATAGGTGACTAATCTCACCTAATACAAAACTAATGATTGGTGGTGACTCCTAAAATAAAAATAAGAAAAAGGGACTCACACACACACCTCACCCTAAAGACATATGCACACACAGAGTCATGTTGCTAAGTACCCAATGTGCAATAAACCAAAAAACAGAAGCCCTCTCACAAAGGCCCTTCTATTTAAGAAATTTTTTGGGTGTCCACAAGGCCAAGTTATTAATTAGGTCTATTGTGAAAGCTTTATGTTAATCAAACAAGCATCAATATCATGCATAGCGGAAAATAAATATGACACAGGATATAATGACCTAGGAAACCAATAAAACCAAACTAGTTTCAGAGGAAAAACCTAAGGGGACTAATCCCAAGATGAACAAAACCACTATCAGATAAAGATTTACAATCAAAATAACCTTATTCGTTGAAAATATAACTATAGTTACCAAACCGAGCTCTGAATTCCATAGACGTCTCTGATAAAAATCTGTTGTTGTGTAACCTCCAGTCCATGACTTCAAAATCCCATAAAAGATTTTGATCTCTAGCACCTTTAATAACTAGTATGAGGCAGCAACTTCTACAGATGCAATCTTGAGTGTCTTCGAAGAATATTATCAGCAGAAGATATGAGAGTTTCAGTGGTTTTTGCTTACATTTAAAACCCTAAATTCGACAATTAGTGTTCTTTTATCTAATCTTATAGTTCCAATTATATGAAAAATAGATATCATAATCTTAAAAGCTAATGATAAAAATAATTTGGAGTATGAAAGTTCATAAGAAATAGGCTTGGGAAATATTAGGAAATTAAATTTTGTAATTTTGTAGGCTACATAGTAGGACTTAAAAAAAAGGTGGTGGTGGTGGTGAAAATGATATTTCCTCATCCTTTTGAACATATAAAGAATGTAGAGAATTTTGAAAGAAAATTATTTTCTTTTGAAAATTTGGACACCCAAAGCTTTGAAATGAGTACTAGCTTGACTTCTTCTGGAAATAAAATATAATGATAAGATATGGCGTTTTTAAGTTTATGATATCAGTGTATGAATAATTGGGATAACATTAGATAAGAAAAACGATTTCTAAGAGTTAAATTTAGGGTTTTAAGAAGTAGGGTAAAACCATAGATATTTTTTTCCTTTAAATAGACTTTTGGTCAAAGAACGGACAGGAATTTGGAGAGAGGAGAACACTTTCAAATGATTTTTTTTTTTTTTTAATATAACGATTTTGTGACTTCCCTTTAGTATATTGGCAAATTTGTTGAAGTTGTAAATTGTGTTGTGGTTTCTGGAGTTCTCAAGAAAAGAAAATCTCTTTTAATTTACTTAATTTATTGTCGTGTTGTAATTAAATTAGGGTTTGATAAGAAAAATTCAAATTCCAATTCTATTCATGATTATTATTCACTATATAATTCAATTTCTTAAATGTTTGGTATTCGGTCTTATTTAATGTTCATGCAATTATGTATAATTTAGTTTAAAGCTAATGATTTCCAATTGTTTTAATTTGTGCCTTTGGTATGTTTCAAATTATTCAACGCGTGTGTTCCATGCATGCATACTTCAAATTAAAAATAGCACACTGTGGATTTATGGTTCATAGGGTTTATGGAATTCTGTCTGAATATATATTCGTATACATGTGTGTATAGTGCTTAAATATATAGCATGGATGGTTGTATTCACATCTTCTTTGAATCTAAGCGCCACTTTCTTAGTTGTGTGCACTCGGGTCTCAATTTTTCATTGGGGCAAATCAAAACTTGAAAATAATTGAACTTGAATAAACTTCGGACTTCCCCATAATTATTTCATTCAACAAATACATTATTTAAATAGGGCACTCTAGATACCAAAACTCCCCATAATATATAAATGACATAAAGATCAATACTTCTTGAAACCATGTTACACACCAAACATAATAATAACTTTGGCTAACTAATAACGCTCAGCTTGTTATTTAATTTAAATAACCTAAATATTCAAAGTACAATTAACCACCTTATCACTTTATCTTCAAAAGTCCCCCACATAATACATTTGTTGCCCTATCTTCAATGTGTGTCATTAAGAAGATGTGTCAAAAGGAGTCGCTATTAGGTATAAATCATTTCTTCTCCTACAGAATAATCCAAAAGTCTCAGACATTTCAAGTTTTTTTGGTTTGATCTCATTTGGGAGTTTCCAAATAAAGTGATATAATAACTAAGAAAGAACAAATTCAATACTTGCAACAGCAAATAATATGCTTGGACATATCCTCCTACCACCTCCAAATGGAATGAATTCAAAGTTGGACCCTTTAAAATCAATGAGAGAACCTTGGACCCTTTCTGGGCGAAAGCAATTAGCATCAATCCAATATTCGGTATCTCTCCCTATGGCCCATGCATTAATGATTACTTTGGTGTTGTTTGGTATCTCATACCCATTAATTTCACATTTTTCTCTTGATTCTCTTTTGATCAAGGCACCAGGAGGGTGTAATCGCAAAGTTTCTTTTACTACTAATTTCAAGTAATCTAGCTTTTTGAATGTTTGCCTCATCAAAACTTCTCCACCCTTCAAGGATTTGTCGCACTTCGGCTTGTGCCTTCCTCATTACTCTTGGGTTTTTCAATAATTCTGACATTGCCCATTCGATTGTAGTTGCTGTAGTCTCAGTTCCTGCAGCAAAGACCTCCTAAAAAATGATGTGTTAAATTAAAATCACGTCGTGTTTACATGAATTTTCCTTCAAAGTTCCTAATTCTTCTGTGACTTTGATGTTGATTATTGTTACGTGTAAATGAAATTTATGTCAAGAGAAAAATTGTTTGTGGCAATACACAATCATGTCTATTTGGCTTACAACTTAAAAGGTCTACTACTCAAAAAATATGGTGTGGCGAAATACATGAAAACATGTATGATGTACCTCTACTCGTTCATCACTTTTGTTTATGGAGTAAAGAATACTTGTAAAAATATTTGTATAGAGCCAATTGAACCGAGACACCGCACAAATGAAGACCAGAGAACCAACCTCTAGTGGTTATAATCAGAGCCAGCGAAGGGATAACCGATCCCTATAGTGTGTGAACACCTTAGTATAAAGATGCTTAGTTACTAACAGAGAAGAGGAAAAATAATAATAAAGCAACAAAAGAAATGCTGGTCATAAAGTTTCTTTAACACATTGTCCTCTCTTCCCATGTGTGTATGTTAAAAAAAATAATTGCTTGATTTAATTTAATTTAATATATATATTTTTTGACATACCAGAGTGATTGCTTTGATGTGGTTGTTTGTGACCCGTTTGGTACATGTGTTTAAATAATAATTTTTAGTTCTTTTTAAAAATATGTGTAGGTGAAAAACTGTGTAGAAATACGTGTAATGTGTTAGGTATGTATATTTTGTTGTAAAGCCCAAGCCCATGCTCTAGAATTTTCCTTGGCTGGCGTGGGAATTTTTGGTAGCAAACAAAATCCTCAATCTTCTAATATTTCCTTATAAAATGGTCAGCTGCACCTTCCCATGTTTTGCAAAAAAAACATAGCAGTTTATGACATCAATGGGAAACAAAATTACTTTGTTTTTTCCTTTCCCTTTTCACTCTAATCATCTGTAGCTACATCCTTTTTTAGAGCTCTAAGACTATCAAAAATAAAAATAAAAAATCTGCATATATGATATTAGTTAAAAATAATAAAAGATATATTACTTTTGATACTCTAGCTACTTTGTTTCTGCTGAAAATTTTCTCTTGGGCATTTGTGACGAGTTTGAAATTCTTTTTGTGAGTGCATATTAATAGAGTTGTCATTGTATCTTAGAGAGCGATCACCTGAGCCATTTGCACTGACGGATTCATTCCAGTGGGGGCGAAATCTCGCTTCTTAAGGACAATAGATTTAGTTATGTGTCTCGATGATAAGTTTTACTTAATCCTTAATTTTATACACTTTTGTACTTGTCTATTTTGCTTATAAGTTAATTTGAGCACATCTTGTTTTATTGATATATTATTAATATTGCTTTGTAACTTCGTTAATCAATTTGGACAATTTTCCAAACTATACTTCCAACATAATGTTATTTAAAACCTGAAAACATGTGTTTAAATAAATGCACCAAGCTCGCTTTGTTTCTCGAAGTTTCGAAGCAAATCAATCATATCATCATGATTGCTTTCTTCACATTTTCTAGCTAAAGTGGCACTTCCTTTCTTCTTATGCTCGTTGATTATATCATTGAGAATGTTGTCTGTTTTTCTATGCATTTTCAACAATGCGGATTAGTTCCTATAAGGATGCCAAGGAACTTTAGTGAAGGGAACAAATCAGGCACATCAAATCCTTCACTGTGATTAAATGTTTCCTGGATTAGTGATATGAGTTCTTTTTCATATTTGCACTTCTTCCCAATGACTGCCCTGACATTTATACAATTTGTCAAGGAGACGATTTGCTCAATGAAATTGATTGCAAGTCCCTCAGCCTCGGATGATTAAATGAATTCAATAAGATTCCACACCTCTTCTTCGCTTATTGTTCTAAATGACTGAACACGCTTGGGACTTAGGAGCTCCATGACACAAATCTTTCGCATTAGTCTCCAATAATCACCATAGGGACTATAGACCATACTTGAATTATCATAGCACATTACTTCAATGGCAAGAACAGTTGGCCGATTTGCCAAAGCAGCATCATGTCTCTCCATCACCTCTTTGGCTACTTTTGGTGATGAAATGATTATAGCCAAGACCTCCCCTAGCTGAAGTTGCATAATAGGTCCATATTTCATGACTAAATCTCTCAAAGATCGATGCGGTAGAGAGAAAACAAGCTGGTGCAAATTCCCTATAAAAGGCAGTTTCCATGGCCCTGGTGGCAACTTATGGCTTTGGCCTTTGGCTTTAGACCTCTTTCAATAATATACTATGATAAACAAGAAAAAGAAGAGGCACCAAAAGAGAAGAAAGGAGGGCATTGGAAGCATTGGGGACAACAAAAGGAAGCTCCATGTTTGGGAATGGGGTTTTGTATGCATTGGTGCAAGGTGAAGGAACACTAGGTGTACTTATAGTAAGTTAAATGACGATACATAACTGGAAATCTGGAGTATGATACTATCATATTTTAATTCAATGCTATATGAAGTTTGACTTTTTCCTCTATAATTTTTGTGGTTTTGAGTTGGATCCAATGTTTCAGTATACGATGTCAACCTCACACAAAAGTTTGCCCAAATTTGGCAATTTCTCACTAGAAGCCAATCTAACAACTTTATTTGTTAGATGACATGCATGTCAAATAATTTCTCTATTTAATTAGGCTATGTTTCAGTCTGTTTCATTGGACAAAGTTGTCACAATATGCTGTCCATTCTTGCTTTTCTCTAATTTGTTTCGTTGATTCTCTCTGTTGTAGGTGAAACACGTTTGCAGGGGTAAATAGTTATACATATATATATATATATATATATATATATATATCCTTTGAAGGAAGGAGTCTCTAGTTGGACTCATTAACCACATACCACATGATAGTAAAAGCAATACCATGTGTACTACTAGAACTTGATAAGCTATCAATGTGGGCACAACATATTCATTGAAGTGCCACTACTCAAACCAATTTAACACCTACCAAGCATTATATGAAGCAATATGAGAATTCTTACCACCAAGTCATACCTCACGGTGGTTGCAGGTATAAATAGTTTGTGAATATCTGTTTTGTTTCTTTAATTCTCTTTCCATTACGGGTGTAAGTGTGTAACATGCTTGCAGGGGTAAAAGGTTTTTTGATTAGTGAGCATATATATCGTACAGCTTGGTCAAAACCAAAATTCACTTTATTTTAGAGAATAAATCCTTAAAATTTTGGTTTAACTGTCTATTTGAAATATATATTTTTTTTTATCATGAATAGATATTCACAGTTTACTAGCAAAAGAACTTTTGGCTTAAAAAAATTAACAAAAAAATAATGAAAAGGTTTATTCAAAAGAATGAGCAAGAAAAATTTTTAAGAAAAAAATAAGAAATAATATTTAAATGAGATAAAGAGAAAAAAAAAATTTCATTGGAAATTGTATTTCAAAAAGTAGTAGAAAAAAAAAAAAGGAAATAAAACTTTTATTCTCCAACTTGGGTGAGAAAATGCCTACACTAATGGAGATGAAAAGAATCTTCCATCTATCGATTTAATTATTTGAGAGAGTGCAAAGAGATAGAAATGAATGAAATGAAAAAAATCTTTCAACATAATTTTTTTTTGTTTCCTTGTTTGAAAATTTAAGTAGGAGAGATAAGAAATACTATTTTCTTGTTTGGGATTTTGAGTAAGACAAAATATAATAGGTAGAAGGGAACATTTATATCTCCATTTCTGTCAAAAACTCAAATTTTTATTTTCTCAAAATTAGGTGGAGTTTGAGAGAATAAAATTAAGTTTAATGATGTAAAGTTTATATTTATAGGTTGGAAACCATGAACAAAAGTAACAACTTAAAACCTAGTTTATCTAGTTGATTGGTATTGAATTAATCTTTGGATCAAGACAAATGAAGATTTGAATAGTTGAAGACTCAAGAATGCAAAAATAGACTATCGGAAGGCTGCATTTCGACCGCAACACGACAAGTCGAAATCCACTTATCTTGACCAGTCGAATCGCACATCTCAACCGATAGAGATTCATGCATATTTTACGAACAACTTATTTTCTTAGCCATTTGATTTATGGTTTTGGTGCAACTCAAGTACATATAAACACAAACCCTAGAGCAAGTTTTTACATACACAAAACGGCAATATTTTTGTATATAGATCTAGAATTTTCCAAGCCCTCTTGAAGCATCAACCGGAGCATACATGCATATATACAAAAGATCCGGTGATCAGGTGAAGATGCTGCAACCAGTTGACTAAAGTTATTGGCTAAATCTTTGAGAGTGGGTATTAGAGCCATGAAGTGGGATTTCATGTGCAACAAATCAGAATAGAAGAGTTTGTGAACATCTTAACTACGTGTGGTCATGTCAATAAGTATTACATAAGATAGCATTTGATTTAGCATTTGATTTAGAACTTTTGTTGAGGGCCATTTGTGAGAATCCAGGTGGAAAGAAAGAAAGCCCAATAACAAGGGCAGCAAAGAATTGGCAAAGCAAACGTCAAAACCATCAGGCTCAAGTGGCAGGAATAATAAATCACAGGCCCAAGAAATAAACAAATGGGCCTTGAAGAGGCAAGTGGGCTTAAAGAAGCCTGGAAAGAGAGAAATAGCATCTCATGGGCAGTGTATGATATAGAAAAGTGAGAAAAGGCTACCGTAGGCCCAAAGTAATGCAAACTAAGAAAGTAAAGTGTTTATGGCAGGCCCACGAATCCCAAGGATGAGAATAAAGTTATTGGGTCGGGGAAGCCCAATGAAATTAGTAAAAGCCCATGGGAATGCAGAATTAGCAAAAGGACCAAGGAAGCCCAAAGAAAGCAAATGGGTCAAGGATGCCCAAGGAAAAGACAAAAGGGACATAGGAGCCCATAAATAAGAGAAAATCAGTGACCATACCAAGCCAATGGGAGAAGGAGTAAACAGCTGGCCTAAAAGAGGCCCAACAGGATTAAATCATTACAGCAAGAATAACAGAACGATATGGCAAGAAATGAGGGAAACCAAAGAGTGGGCCAAAGAAATGTAAGGCCTATCATCAAATAAAGCCTAGCTCCCGAGAGGAGCGGGAAAACAAAAAGCAGCCCACACAAAAGGTCAAAAAACACGGACGGCAAGTCTCCGGACCACGGCAGACGAATGGGTAGTAGGCAGATTTTGGACACATATGGAATGAAGGCACGCGCAAGTCCCAAGCACTACTAGCCTATACCCAGCCAATACAAAGCATGGTAAGGTTAAGGGGTCAGAGATTCAGAGGGCATGGCTTGGTGGTGGGGAAAGGAGAAAATCTATTTTGAAGGTTCCAACTCGTGCACTTTTCGGAGGTGTCCTATTGGGATGGCTTACTATCTAAAAGAGGCAAGCTGAGTTGGAATCATTAGGTGCATGCCATAAGGGATAGGGAGAGAGAAATAACCTAGACCGTAGTAGGAAAGGGTGCCACGATAGACTAGCAAACAAAATACTCTTCCTTGTCGAGGTAATGGAAGGGTGACACACAGATGAAACAATGATGGTCGGTCTAGTACACCCGCACTGCACAAAGGGGGAGTTAAGGGCTAAAATAGTAAAATTTGGTCCCTGACAGACTACAAAAAGAGGGTCTTACCATGAATAGAGAGGGGGAGGAACGACGGAACTTCAACTAAGAGATGGAAAACTTAAAAGAGAAAAAGCAAAGAAATGGGTGGGAAAGGAAAGAAAGAAAACCACAAGAAAGAAAGAAAAAGTGAAAATTAGAACGGTAGGCATGCATCGGTAGATTGGTCCCTTCTCTCCCTCATGAAATCCTTCCCTCTATGAAAACCTCGAGAGCATCCGTGCAGAAAAACCACTCAGGCCCGTTTCCCTCAAGACGATTAATCTCCACGACAGGACTCTTTCCCGAGAGATTGACTGCATTGAGAAGGAACGTTCTTCACTTGATGGCTTTGCTCCCGCGGATTAGATTTTGGTTGATTTTCCTAATATTCTGACTAACCCATACATATTAATATTTGATATCCTCTGTTATGTTCTTTCCCTTCCGCAAAGAAAACGATTAATATTGCTTTTGTAATTGAGTTCAAGGGCTTTTGGTCATTTCCCTACTAAGTGGCTAAATAATTTTTGTTTATTTTATTATTATTATGTCTGTTTGCCATGATTTTCCTGAAATAGTTTTGCCTACCGTGAACACGTTCTTAGCGACTTGACCTAGTTTGCACACAAGTCGGACCAACTTGAGTTGCGCTGGACCGGTCCTAACTCTCTTATCCAGAAAACTTGGGCTTAGTGCAGTAGGAGGCAGCCCAACACCACTAGCATAGCCCACCACTTTACAATTGGCGACTTCACTGGGGAGTTGGGAAGCAAATAGGGGTAAAAGAAAAAAGAAAAAAACAGAGCCCCTCGCAAACAATGCCACCAAAGTCCAAGACGACATGGAATATGAGTGTCGTACCCTTACAAGCAGAATCCAGGCCAACAACACCCCACCAACAAACCAACCTAACCAAATAGAAGGTGCCAACAGAACGGGGGCTGATCCTCAATCACGCCCAAGAGTCCCCATGGACAATGTTAGTACTTTTATTGAAGTATTGCAATCACTGCAGCACTCGCAGCAACAAATGATGGAAGAGATCTGTCAACTAAAGCGGACAAAATAAAGGAGAAAGGCAGCCAAAGATGACCCAGAGCATGTGGCAAACAAGAAGAAGAGACACTAGCAGGAGGTGTCCCACGGAACGCGAATAGCACTTCATTACTATGGTGAAGTAGCGGCTCTCCTAGAATAAGAGAGAGCCAAAACACCAAAGGAGAGATTTTATGCACAAAAGCCTCCTTACCCTCTAAAAGTACTTAACAAACCATACCCCGAGAGGTATGAGCCAAGGGCCTTTGCATAATACGATGGCGGGAAGGGAAGTGTAGTTGAGCACGTTAGCAAATTTATTGATACCCTTAGCCCTTACGCAGCAAACGAAGACCTATGTCTTCGAGAGTTTTCAAAGTCACTGTGTGACCGGGCATACACCTAGTACATCGACTTAAAACCAGGATCGATCCCAACTTGGGATGACATGGTGGATGTATTTTGCACTAAGTACTTCCACGGAGAGGAAACGGTAACACTTGCAACCCTGCAAGCAACCAAACAAATGAATGGCGAAATTTGATGGAATACATCAAGAGGTTCAGGGACATCGCATTTGACCGCTACAACCATTGTGAAGAGAGGACCTTAGTAGAAATGTGCATGACTAACATGATTCGGGAATTCAGAGCTGTCTTGGAAAATCTAGAAACTTCCCGGTTTGCACATTTGTTGCAGAAAGCTAGAAAGACAATGCAGTCCGTAAAACCAAGTTCAGACAAAAGAAATGCCCCGCAGGCTATGGCGGTGTCCACCGGAGAGCGGAGAAGGAAAGCAAAAGGGAGGCAGAATATGACATGCCCCCACCCATACCATGTACTCCTAAGGAGCTAGATGTGCTGCTAGACAAATGGATAGTGGACGAAATCTTTAAACCCAACCAGGTTTCTAGAGAACCCACGGAGGAAGAAAGAAGAGATCCTCACTTTTGCCGCCCGCACAACTATGTACAACATCCCACCGCAAAATGCTGGGCACTTTGCAGGTTGGTGCACCACAGGATTAAAGAAGGCATATTGGTGTTAATCCAGCAGAAAGTCCAAAGAAACCCACTTCCGAACCACAAGGGAAAGGGTATAGCAAAGAGTGGTAATATGCGTAGACCCGGGAGAGGACAAGGAAGGAGAACTTGGCCCCGCCTGCCATTGCAACGATTACCACTCTACAGTAGAGTGCCAAGTTCAAAATTTTGTTTGACCAGTTGGGACTCACAGCAAAGGAAAGAAAGATAGCCACAAAGGTTTTGGTAAGTATTGCCTCCGGGGTAGGTGTAGAGTGCTTGTTAGCGAAAATGCTAGAAGACAAAGCCCTCCTACAAGAATCAACCGAGATCATGTTTAGCAATGAGGATATAGAGGTGGAACACCCGGATCACAAGAGGCCTCTCTATTTAGCAGCATTCATAAATCAAATCCCAATCAAAAGGGCCTTGGTAGATACAGGTGATTCTGTATACCTCATTCCGTTGAGCACCTTGCAAGCAGCAGAAATTTCGAAAAGAAAGATCCAAGGATGCCCGATGGAAGTAACGGGGTTTGGGGGAAGAGGCGAGTACACCACAGGCCACATTCGATTATGATTAAAAGTAGGTCCTATAGCTTCTTTAGCTCATTTCCATGTGGTCGAACAAAAGTATCCTATCATGTGCTTTTGGGAAGGCCTTGGCTACACAAACACTAATTGGTCCCATCCACCTACCACCAATGTGTGAAAGGAAGATTGAATGGCGGGATGATACATATAGCTGCAAACCCCTCGCCATTTGAGCAAGCAGAAGCTCACATAGTGGAAACCATGTTTTATGACCAATGGGCTCCATCCGGGAAAAAATAGGCTTCAAAGCCATAAGGTACCTTCATGCCTAGGTGGGAAGATGTCCAAGGTGACCCAGAACCCGATCTAAAGGAGCTACTGGCGCGAAAGAAGAAAAAAAAAAAAGCGCATGCCGTAGAACTCGACGGCACACCCTAGTGCTTCAGGGTCCGAGGCCTTGATGGCAAGATCGTGTATAAGTTATGAAGGCACGTGGGGCCCACGAGTGAGACGCTAGCAGCCCCCACCCAAGAAGGGCAACACGGGAGTTTGGTGTGTTGTGTCACTCAAGAAAGTTTGGGAAAGGAAGAAGAAAAGGATGGGGAAGTTGTGGCAGAAAAAGGACACACAGGTTGTGGCAAAAGAAGAATTGGAAGAAGTTGACCTAGGATTTAATTCACAAGAACCAAGACCTATCTTAATTAGTGCAAGCCTGACAGAAAAAGAGAAGTCGAATCGATATCTTCTTGTTGAAAGAATTCAAAGATGTTTTCAATTGGGACTACAATGAAATGCCAGGATTAGATCCTTGGGCTAGTTGTACATACATTAAATGTAGATCCATAGGCCAAGCCGCCCAAGCCGGTGGCCCACCGCCCGGATATTTCACACGAAAATAGAAGGGCAGATAGTCAAAGAGGTGCAGAAATTGTTGGCCATAAGATTCATCAAGCCTATTCAACATCCTCGCTGGCTATCCAACATAGTACCATTAAAGAAGAAGAACGGACAGATAAGATGCTGTGTAGATTTCAGAAATCTCAACAAAGCCTATCCAAAGGACGAATTCTCATTGCCAAACATGGATTTACTAATAGATTCCGCGGCAAGAAGTGCCATGTTTTCGTTCATGGATGGTTTCAAATGATACAATCGGATCAGGATGGCACCAAAGGATGTAGAACACCTATGGGCAATTTCTACTACATTGTGATGCCCTTCGGGTTAAAAAATGCAGGCGCAACTTTTCAACGAGCAATGACGACTATATTTCACAACATGATGCACCAAAAGCTGGAGGACTATATGGATGACATAGTGGTTAAATCAAGGAGGAGAGAAGAACACTTTTGCGTGTTAAAAAGGGTATTTGAAAGATGAAGAGTTTTTAAGTTAAGAATGAATCACCTCAAGTGCGCATTTAGGGTGTCCTTTGGAAAATCCTAGGTTTCCTAGTTCACAGCAGGGGGATAGATGTGGACTCGGCCAAAGCCACGGCCATAGCAACTATGAGACCTCCGACCACGGTAAAAGAGTTGAAGAGTTTCTTAGGAAAAGTCTCATATATCCGGAGATTCATCCCTGGGTTGGCATCAATCACTTCGCCTTCACCAAGTTGCTCAAGAAGGGGCAAAGTTTTGAGTGGGGAGAAGTGCAGCAAACGACCTTAAAAGGCTACAACAAATAATGATAAACCTCCCATGGTGCAGGCCCCTATCCACAAAAAACCATTGTTACTTTATTTGGCCACCAACTCGTATGCCATTGGTGCACTAATTGCCCAGGAGGATGGAGGTGGCGTCGAGTGGCCAATATACTACATCAGCCGTGCTTTGAAATATGCAGAGACTCGTTATCCAAGGGTAGAAAGAACATGTCCGACCATTATATATGCTTCGCAGAGATTGCATCATTATTTCTTGGCCTATGAAGTATGACTGATGACTAAGTCCCATGCCATCAAAGCTTTGTTACAACAACCAATCCTCTCTAGCAGGATATCCCAATGGTTTCTACAATTGTCACAATACGACTTGAGAATGGGGACACCTAGGGTGGTGAAAAGTCAAGTTATAGTAGATCTATTGGCATAGTTTCGAAGAGAGGAAGAATTCCCACTAGATGATGAAGTTCCAGGGGAAGTAGCCATGGCGAAAGAAGTCGAAGAACAATGGGTAATGAAATTTGATGGGTCTTCTACTACCTAGTCCGGAGAGGTGGGAGTAGTTTTGTATCATGAAGAAGACAAGGCAAAGGCACTATTATTCAAGCTAGAATTCCCTTGTTCAAACAACATGGCGAAATACGAAGCCTACCTAACCGGGCTAGCCATGGCTTTCGAAATGGGAGTCAAACATTTGAGAGTATTGGGAGATTTGAACCTAGTCGTCTACCAGGGCAAAGGAAGCTTTTCCTTAAAAGAACCCAACCTAGCCCCATACAGCGTAATGGCCCGGAGGATGGAAGAAAAATTCTCAATTTTCGAAATAAAGCATGCTTCAAGAAATGAAAACCGGTTTGCGGACGCATTAGCCACACCGGGGTCGTAAATAATCTTCAAAGGAGATAGCACTAGGATAGAAGTTAGCAAAAGGGAAGAATCCATCATTGAGGTGTTAAAGGAAAAGTTCCGGGAGGAACAGGGCAAAGGGATTGGTGAATCCCCATAAGGGAAGTCTTGATAAAGGGAGAAGATGCTGCAGAATTAAAAATACTAAAAGATTACACCTTGGTGGGAGAAGGGTTATACCGTAAGATGCCGGGTGAGGTCTTGTCCAGATGTGTGGGGCAGGAGGAAGCCTAGAAAAAATTGAAAGAAGTACACGACAAGACTTGTGAGTCCTGCGAGGAAGTCAGCCTTTACCGAAGACTTCAAAGGGCAGGCTTCTATTGGCCAAATATGGGTAATGATGCAGATCAAGTCCAAACCCAGTATGAGACTTGCTAGCTCGCAGTAGACAGGGAGGAAAGTTACGCCGTATTTGTCAGCGAGGACTAGAAAAGCCTTTTCATGCAATACCTAATAGAAGGCATCCCGCCACAAAAGCACAAAGAAAGATACAAGTTTAAGAGGTTGGCAACATGTTACTTCTTGCATAACATGGTCCTTTTTAAAATAAGATATGATGGGGACCCTTTGAGGTGTTTAGGCCTTGAAGAAGCAAAAGAAATGATAAAAGAAGTACATTCAGGGGAATGTGGTGAACACTAGGGGAAGAAAAAGCTTTACGGATGCCTCTGCGGATGGGCTACTCTTGGCCAACCATGAAAAGAGATGTGGTAGAATTTGTAAAAATGTACCACAGTTGTCAAGTACAAGCCAATTTGATTCATACCCATCCACAAAATTTAATAGCATAACCATGGCCCTTCCACACTTGGGGGCTTGATTTAGTAGGGCCGCTTAATCCACCATCACGTGAATACATATGAATACTAGTGGCTATAGAGTATTTTACTAAGTGCTCAAGAGTGTGCAAGAAAAAGCAAGGCCACTCGGAGGATCTCGCGGGTGAATTTCATCAAAGAAAATATAATTGTAAGGTTTGGGGTACCATCACAGGGATCATTACAGACAAAATAGCACACCATTTGTCAATTACAAAGGATTTGAGAAAGATGCTAGAGTTCTACCAAGTAAAACACCACCGGTCATCGCTGTTAGGTTCTAAGAAATTAGGATCTAATGCATTAGAACTTCAATTTGTAATATGTTGGCAAACCATGATCAAAACATAGAGTCTTTTAGAGAGAATGCTTGAGTATGTTTATTTGTAAAATTAAAAAGATTGATTCATCCACAATCTTTGGACTAAAGAGACTCTTCAAATTCCTCAACTCTTTCCTCTCTATTATCAAACCACGTGAGATTTTTTTACCAAACCTTTTCTCACCAGCCCAAACTTTACTTAAAAGGGCTTAGGTGTTCAAGTAAAAGATCCAATTTCACATTGGTTGACCCTAGAACGTATTTGGAATCCGTTGTTTTAGAAAGATTAGAATGCCTCTTATGCCTCTTTTTGTATTTAGGGTTTTGTACCCAAAGGCTCTTAAAGGTTGCTCATATTGCTACTTGTGTAAATCTCTTGTGAGATTTTCTAGTGGATTTTTCCTTTACACAAACTTAAGGTTTTCAAGGAGGAGATATTATCTTCTTTGATGATCAACATCGTTGATGCCATTGAAGTTTGCATCTCTCTTCCAAGATCTTTGCCTTTTATTTTCTCTGGTGAATGAAAGAAGGAGTTGGCTTAAATTGTTTACTAGTTCTATTTATAGGTTGTGTTCATTTTCCGCACACTTATTGTTTGTCATAAATAAGAATTGGTCAATTTTGCTATTGGGGGCTAAATGTTCAAGTCTTTTTGTAATTGAAACTTTCAATTCTTTCAAGATAATGGATTCAAGTTTACCTTGAGGATAGATTTAATAGGACAAATCCTCCCCATCACGTTTTACATATGGATATTTCTGGGTGATCATATCTTGTGTTATTTATCTTTCCGTTGCTTTGCATGATATGATCTTTGTGATTGTGATAACCATCAAAGAAAATTTGTTAAATTGGACTAAGATAACAACTTGGCTAATTTGTACCTAGGTTAAATCAATTGTATTTTAAGGGGTCTAAAAACCATCAATCACCTTATTACCCTCAAGGGAATGGGCAAGTAGAGGCAATGAACAAGACTCTCATCAAGATCATCAGTAAAATGAGCCAAGAGTATACGGAAGGATGGGCGATGCACCGCCGAGGATGCTCTTTGGGCTTATAGAAAATCACCAAAGTCAGCCACAAGCTTTTCACCTTTTTCCTTAGTCTATGGAACTGAGGTAGTAAGCCCGACAAAATAAAGACATCGTCCCTAAGGGTTATGCAAACGCGAGAAAAGGAAAAAGGAGGAAGAAGTCTTTGCAACGAGAAAGGTGCGAAGATCTAGAAAGGCTTGATGAAAAGAGAGAAAAGGCCCAAGAACATAGTCGCAAGATACAAACAAAAGATGATTGAAGCCTATGGCGGGATGACCAAGGAAGGAGTATTCGCGAAGGACAACTTGTGCTAAAGGTGGCGGACTATGTCGGGCGAGGACTGGTAGGACCATCTAAGTTTGCACCAAAGTGGGAGGAGCCCCTTGTGATAAGGGAAGCACATCAAAGTGGGTATTACCGCCTAACTCAAATGGATGGCAGATACTTAATGGATCTCATCAATGGGAAATGGCTGAAACCTTATTATGCCTAGGGAAAAGAGTTATGTGGTTGTCTCTTTCTTTTGTTTGTTAAAAACTTTTATGTTTCCTTCACTTTTTTTTTATTCCTTCAAATGATTATGTCATAGAAAAAAAAAATTGTAACATGCTTTCATGAATATGTAATGAAAAAAAGTACGAAGTATTAGCACCATGTCATAGCAATAATAAAAGTAGTAGCAAAGTGTAGCATCATGATTACAAACCCAAACTATGGCAAACACACGCCAAATAAATACTATAGGAAACATATAAGTGTTCTAGGTGACATAACAAAAGAAGGAAAGCAAAAAAAGGGAAGGAAACTGCATCATCATCAATGGAGTTCCGAAATAAGAGTCCGGTCTCCAAAACGATTGGGCCCACCAATGCCAAAAAGAAGGCACTCGCAACAACCCTCCAAATCCACTACCTCCTTCTTTAGAATCTCGATCCGGGCATCTATAGCATCAACGGCTGGCTGAACTCTCCTTATAAAAAGGGCTCGGGCAACCTCACGGAGGTGATCTAGAACAAACCCCACAAAGAAAAACCCACGCCGATAAGCTCCTAAATCACGGCCCTCCACTATAGGATCCTCTAGGCAGAGACAGAATCAACAAAGCTATGCTCAATGTCGTTTAGCACGCATCCCAACATCTTCAAGAAATGCTCCCTAGTAGAACGGCCAAGATGAAATTCTTGCATAAAATTGCCACGGTTGCTGTAGATCATCACCAAGTGGGAAACGCAATCCTCAAGAACTTGAAAACCATAAAAATCCATGTAAGGAGGACCGGAAGCCCGTAAGTCTTGCCGGGCCAAGGTCATTAACCTCTGGCTAATCAAAGTGGGCAAATAAAGTTGCAGCATCATTCGTAGGGTTTGGGATGGCGACGCAATCTGCTACCCACCTCAAACCGAGAAGGAGCAGTGGGAAGCGGACCTATAAAAAAAAACGCAAGGCAAAATGAGAAGTCATGTTCTAGGAAGAAAAGATTTACAAAAAAAAAGAATATAATAAAGGGGAAAGGAAACTTTCCTGGGGCCAAGCAGAATGGGGGCTATGAGTGTAAAGCGGAAAAACAAATCTGCTGGGTAGGTAGGGAAACAAGTGTAGGGTATAGTGGGTAGGTATGAAGCAAGAAAAGGGGTTTAGCTGAAAAAGGTGCAGAAAGTGCGGCAGGAATGAGTGCTACGGGTATGGCAGAGTAGGCATTCCCATGCCTGCTGCGACTCCTAGCCCCTCAAAAGTCTCTGCAAGCGGGGAAATAGGCATACAAATGAAACGAAAGTACACATAAAAAAAAAAAAAATAAATAAAAAAAAAGAAGGGGAGAAAAATACATACCCATAAAGTCAAGCTTGGGTGAAGCACTCTCCTCTTTGTCGAATCATAAATCATCTTTTCTTCGGATAGGCGCATCATCGGGATCTCAAGAATGTCATCGGACCCCTCGGAGGATAAGTCCGTGTCGTGACCATGTGTAGTAGAACCGGGAATGGAGGAGGGAGTAACAACAAGAGAAGCACCACCCTTTGCAGACCGGGAGATAACCGCAAAGGGTCACCGGTGGAAATAACAAGCGGCGAAATAGGGAAAGCAATCTTGGTCTAATGACAAAGAAGAGAAATAGCTCTTTTAGAGGAGCGGGTGTCTCGGCGGGCAGAGGTGTAGTCTCACCAACCCCTTTAGTATGAGTACCCTCTTCTCTGGGGTACTAGCTTGGCGGAAGGGGTGGGAGTTTTGGCAGAACCTTATGTGCGGCGAGCAAAGGAGGAATGGGTGTTGCGAATGCCATGTTGGCCCCATCAAAAAAGCCCTCCATGGGTACACCCATGGAGGCGAAATCTCTTCTCGAGTAGGGCGATATACAAAGAGAGGTTCGGGCTCCTCCTAAAAAAAAAAAAAAAGGAAGAAGGGGAATATAAATACGATGTAAAGACCAAAGGAGCTATTAACCATATAAGGTAAACAAAAGACATATAGTAGAGGGAACACGTGCAAAGGAAAAAAAAAAGAAAGACATACCTCAAATTCGGGCTCATCATGTAGAATAGGGCGAGTAATCGACGAGTCCTCCTTATACTTAGACTAAAAGAAAGGAGGAAGAGGAAATTAACAAGGTTAGCCGCAAGAAAGTTAAGAGGTAGTTTCTAAATAAATAAATAAAAGGGAGGGGAGATGACTTACCCTCCGCTCAGCAGCAGACACAAGATAAGGGGTTGTCTTTCTTTTTCTGCCTCGGGTTCCCATCCAAGGAAACACCTGTAGGTGGCAATGGGGTGGCAAGCTTGGATTTGCCGGCAGATTCAAGCTTGGCGGGAGCTTTCTTACTTAGTCGGAAATGTTTTTACTTTGACCTTTTTCTCCCAACCGGGAGGATAATCGCTAGCATGCCAGTATCATCCCTCTTTCTCTGCATCCCATTCGAAGATGGCTAGCCGATTCTGTCTCTTGGCATATGCCAAAGCAAATTTGCAAGGAAGAAGTAAGCGAGGGTTAACCGAGATGACCATACCAAGCCCATCAGGGGGAATAAGAGAGAAGCCACGGCTACCCACTAGATCATCCTCGAATGTAGTCATCACGGCTTGCCAATAACCATGCATGGGAGGAGTACAAAGGCCCTCCCTTAGTGAACCGAGAACTGAATCGCATTGAAACACTGCCTCCAAAATTCAAAGGCGGTATGCCGCGAAAAAGGGCGGATCGAAGTAGGAGATTCCATAAGAAAATGTCATCGGGGAATATCCCGATCTAAACCAAACTGCCTTCTTACTCGGTTAGTAGGATAGTGAACGAACCTAATACCCTTATCGGCTAAGTAAGGCAGCCATCCGGCATTAGTGGCCGCTAGATAAGTGATCCCCATTTCATCAAAACCAGCCAAGGGGGTAGTAGTCCCAACAATATCAACAAACGAACCCATGGCAGAATCTTTGCATGTATAATTTTCACCCAAATTTCTATAAGCCCTCCAAGAAAAACCAACACCTTCATCAAAAGACTCAACAATAAAATAACCAATGGGCTTCAAGCCGGACAACGGAAAGCAAGCGGAAAATCGACTCAAACCTACCGCAAAAGTCGGTGATTATCCTTGGACATGTTTAGTACTTATCTCTAGCAAAACGAACAGTCTACACTTTGCTCAAATATTGAGCGCAATGCTCAAATAACAATTGTTGTAAGATAGTACAATGGATGGAAGAGGTAACTATATGGTAGGATCCCGCCCGACTCTCATCATTACGCAGATGTCTAATTGAACATATAGATGCCCCAAGAACATGGGGGCCAACTACGCAGCTCACCCTAGCAGATATTTTGATGGCTAAACGAAAGTACAAAGGCTTTATGGCATAGTGGGGGTGGGATCCAAAAACAAATTTACAAAGCCAAAATGCAACAAAAGCCGCGCTGCTTTTAACTAGCGACATGGTAAGAGGACTTAGCCGGAGAAGATGGTTACGGGTGTTTGAAAAGGAAAAGATAGTGAAGAGTAGGAGACAGAGAGTATGTGTTCTTGGAAAAGAAGGAGTTTGTGTTTAATGTGCGTAAGGACTCCTCTTTAAATACCCAGGTCATTAATAACAAAGAGATGCGAAGGAAGACGACGGGTCACCATCGAAATGGGATGAAATTAATGAAACAATCGTGGCTATGCTTAGAGAATAAGCGCCAAACTGGAAAATTTGAAGAGACAACCCTGTTCGCAGGAGAAAGAAAAAATATATAAAATAATATATGTCCACCGCTTAAAAAGGCCCGCGAAGAAAGAAGAAAAGGAAGAGAAGAGAGAGGACAGAAACGTATTTTCGTTCACATATGAACCGCAGGAACGTTTCATATGTTCAGGGGGCTAAATGTTGAGGGCCATTTATGAGAATCCAGGTGGAAAGAAAGAAAGCCTAATAACAAGGGCAGCAAAGAATTGGCAAAGCAGACAGCAAAACCATTAGACTCAAGCGGCAGGAATAATGGATCACAAGCCCAAGAAATAAACAAATGGGCCTTGAAGAGGCAAGTGGGCTTAAAGAAGCCCGGAAATAGAGAAATAGCATCTCATGGGTAGTATATGATGTAGAAAAGTGAGAAAAAGCATTGCGCCCAAAGTAATGCAAACTAAGAAAGTAAAGGGTTTATGGCAGGCCCACGAACCCCAAGGATGAGAATAAGGTTATTGGGCCAGGGAAGCCCAATGAAGTTAGTAAAAGCCCAAGGAAATGCAAAATTAGCAAAAGGATCGAGGAAGCCCAAAAAAAGCAAACGAGCCAAAGATGCCCAAGGAAAAGACAAAAGGGACATAAGAGCCCATAAATAAGAGAAAATCAATGGCCATACCAAGCCACCGGAAGAAGGAGTAAACGGCTAGCCTAAAAGAGGCTCGGTAGGATTAAATCATTACAGCAGGAATAACAGAACGATATGGCAAAGAATGAGGGAAACCAAGGAGTGGACCAAAGAAATGTAAGGCCCATCATCAAATAAAGCCTAGCTCCCGAAAGGAGCAGGAAAACAAAAAGCAGCCCACACAAAATGTCAAAAAACACGAATGGCGAGCCTCTAGACCACGGCAGACGAATGGGCAAAAAGCGATTTTGGACACATATGGAATGAAGGCACGCGCAAGGCCCAAGCACCACCAGCCTGTACCCAACCAATACAGAGCATGGTGAGGTAAGGCGGTCAAAGATTCAAAGGGCATGGTTTGGTAGTGGGGAGAAGGAAAAAATCTATTTTGAAGGTTCCGGCTCGGGCTCTTTCGGGGAGGTGTCCTACTAGGATGGCTTACTACCCAAAAGAGACAAGCTGAGTTGGAACCATTAGGTGCATGCCATGAGGGATAGGGAGAGAAAAATAACATAGACCGTAGTAGGAAAGGGTGCCACGGTAGACTAGCAAACAAAATACTCTTCCTTGTCCGGTGATGGGAGAGTGACACACGAAGAACAAGTGATGGTCGGCCAAGACACACCCAGACACTGGACAAAGGGAGTTAAGGGCTAAAACAAGAAAATCTGGTCATTGTAGGCACTATAAAATGAGGGTCTTGTCGTGAACAGAGAGGGAGGAACGACGGGAACTTCGACTAAGAGATAGAAAACTTAAAAAGAAATAGCAAAGAAACGAGTGGGAAAGGAAAGAAAGAAAACCACAAGAAAGAAAGAAAAAGTGAAAATTAGAACGGTAGGCATGCACCGGTAGATTGGTCCCTTCTCTCCCTCATGAAATCTGGCCCTCTGTGAAAACCTCGAGAGCATCCATGCAGAAAAACCACTCGGGCCCGATTCCTTCAGGGCGGTTAATCTCCACGGCAGGACTCTTTCTTGAGAGATTGACTGCGATGAGAAGGAACGTTCTTCCCTTTGTGGCTCTGCTCCCACGGATTGGATTTTGGTTGATTTCCCTAATATTCTGACTAACACATGCGTATCAATATTTGATATCCTCTGTTATGTTCTTTCCCTTCTACAAAGAAAACGATTAATATTGCTGTTGTAATTGAGTTCAAGGGTTGTTTGGTCATTTCCCACTAAGTGGCTAGATATTTTTTGTTTATTTTATTATTATTATTATTATGTCCCCACGATTTACCTAAAATAGTTTTTGTTAGGTTCTAAATGTTTAGAACAATTAGTAAATCGTGAACACAAACTTGTCTAGATATAGATCTTAGATTCTATAGGTATTATTAGACAATACTCAAGGTGATTCAAGTCAAAATTCAAGAACATACAAGCTGCAAGAAGAAGATTTCATAATCTGCCTGGTTCAATCAATCGAAAGACAGGCTCGATCGATCGAAATTCGTATCTGCAGAATTTTAATTAAGCCCAAACAATGCAGTTCAAGCCCATTTAGGATTAGGGTTTCTAATCTACTTCTCCCAAATATATAAAGGAAACCCTAAGCACGTTTTTATGTGGCTTTTCAGAGAGAAAAGAGGGTGCCTCTTTTGTATTTAGGGTTTTGTTCCTAAAAATCTCTCTTATGTCTTTTACCGGTGCTATTCCTTGAAGAATCTCAAGATCCGGTATTGTAAAAGTTGCTGCCTTCTCTTGTCATCAAAGGTGTTGATGATCTAAACCTTCAAGGGTAGTCTTGGAGTCATAAACAGGAGAGTTTGTGTTGCTAAACCTTTGAGTGGGATCTCAAAGTCACAAACGGGAGTGTTTGTGTTTTGTAAAGGCCAAAGAAAGAAGGAGTCCGTGGATTCGGAGCTTGCACGTGGTCGTGTCGGTAAGTTCTCTTGGTGGGTAGCAATAAGAAGTCGAGCGTGGGGGCTTGTAAGTCTTATTATATGAACTTCAATTCTTTCTAGTGGATTTGCTTTTTACATTGAGGATAGTTAGGTTAAATCCTCCCCACAGGTTTTTTACCTAGGTTTGGTTTTCCCTTTTGGTTATCATATCGTTGTGTTATTTATTTTTCCACTTTAACTTTGCATGATATGATTGTTTGATTGTGATAACCTAGATTTGGAATTTGGACTAAGTAACAACTTGGCTAATTACCTAGGTTAATCCAATTGTGTTTTAAGGGGTCTAAAAAACTATCGGTTTTGCCTGCCGTGAACACGTTCCTGGCGGACTTTACCTAATTTGCGCACAAGCCGGACCAACTTAAACCGAAGCTGGACCGGTCCCAACTCTCTTATCCAAAAAACTTGGGCTTAGTGCAGCAGGAAGCAGCCCAACACCACTAGCACAGCCCACCACTTTACAACTTTCATTCCATGAGGATTGTTTAGGTTAAAGCCCCCCATGTTTGTTTTTCTGTGAAACTGTTTGTTTCATTAGTTTTCCTAGGTCATCATTTTGGTGTCTTATATGATTTGTGTTTGTATGAAGTTATTCAATTCAAATCTAAAGCATAATTAATCTAATTAATTACTTGGTTAAGAATTGATTAATTATGTGACAAGTGCGACCTAAAACCCAAACAAATGAAATTTAAACTGAAATGGCCATAATACTCTTTCATAGTATATAAATTTTCTATAATATCATTCTCTTATTATTTGCCTCACTCTACCTAACAAAATAGTGCTGGCATCAATTTCTATCACCTAAGGCCTCAAGTAAAAAAATTTCCCCAAATTTTAACTAATAGGGTTATTTCTTTTATTGTAACAATATTAATTAAACCAAAATATTAAACAATAAATAAAATATTTTATTTATCAAATGAAAAAAAAAAAAAAAAAGCAAGAGAAAAATGCTATGTCCACAACCTTTTCCACAACACTTTTACAATATATCTTAAGCAGAAGGTTGTTACAAGTCATTATTAATAATAAAAATAAAAAATTACTTGTGGATTCAAAAAGAAAACAAGAAGCAACTTTACATCTAGGATTTGTTATGAGAAATGTTGTAAATGTAGCACTTCTCAAAAATGAAAAAGAAAAAAGAGCAATACACAAAAAAATTCACAACATTTTTTCACAATAGTTGAGTTAGAAATTTTGTACTAGTTCTCATTTAGGTCCATTACTAACATAATTCTTTTACTTACCACTATCAATCTACCACATCAACAAGTGTAAAAAGATTTGTCAATTTTTTTGTGTTGGACACCCTTAATATCAAGATCAGAAGACTCGGTTTATCAAAAAAAAAAAAAAGATCAGAAGACATAGGAACAAGAACCATAACTTTCGAACCCACAATTTCCTCACCCTTATCATCCGACACCACCTAAGATGACAAAGTCACCACCGCTGCCACCATCGGATCGCTAGATGCCTAAGACAACACCACCGCCGATATCTGCTCGAATGATGCCTTAGCCACCTCCATTGGCAAGATCGACATGGTGGATGTCTTTTTAAGCCAGCTCGGAATCAACTGATCACTATAGTCACTATTGCCTGGAACATCCAACACCAATAAGGCAGATTTCGTGAGCAATGGAACCATCAAACTCACCTCAAGTCGACTCGTTGGTGAAGGAGAGACCACAGAGCTCGTGGGTTGCATTGTAGAGTTCTCATTCTTTGGGTTTGTGTTTGTGTTTTTGTTCTTGTTAGAAATCGCTTTGTGTTTGTGTTTGGTTGACAAGAAAGGGCAAGAATATGCTAGAAAATCTGGGCATGTGTTCTTATGTTTAAATTTGAATTTGTATTCTTTAGAGTTCTTATTGAAGATAAACTGGATTTTAATTTTGCTTTTTCTTTTTTGTTTTAATTTTGTTTTCATGTTTAATTTCCTGTTCATGTTTGATTTGATGTGGATCTATAGTTTAATTTTCTGTTCTTATTTTCTGGGTTTGTGATTTTTGGATTTTAATTTTATGTTCTTAGATTTAGGTTTGTATTTTTGTTGTTCTTGTTCAAGACACATTTAGATCTCAATTAATGTGATTTTTGGTTTTTATTTCTATTTTTTATTTTTTTATTTAGTTAAAATTAATAAATTAATTTTTTTTTTTAATTTAGATGCTAACGTGGCATTTTCTAATGCCAAAATAAAATTTATTATTATTATTTTAATAGTTCCGTCTGTCACGTAAGACTTTGCCGTTAGGGCATTGACAGAAAGGACTAAAATGAATGGCATTTTTTTAAATAGGAACTAAAAGCAGTGAAAATAAAAGATAGGGACCAAAGTGAGAATCATGTGAAAATATAGGAACGAAAATGTGGTTTTCGTCTAAACTTTTTATAAAACAAAAAGTAAAATAAAATAAAATTTATGAAGTTCATATTAATTAGTAGTAATTTTGCATATAAAACAAGATAATCAATTTTCACCTTTGACCCCTAAATGAATCAAGCTGCTCCTGCAATAAAGTCTCTCTTTTGAAATTCCGAAATAAGATAAGGAAATAATTATTACAACAATATATATATATATATATATATATATATTGTTATGAAGTATTCATTTTCATTACTTCTCACAAGAGAATTCCAAATAAAATTACTTAGATTAATTCATTTTAGTATTATTGTTTTAACATCTAAACAAGATAACTAATTAAGAGTAATTATGTAATACTATGGACACCAAAATAAATCACCGACTTTCCTTTTTCACATCTTACTCGTTTATTTTTGACTGGGCTAACCAACACTAAAATAGAGGGATGGGATGAAAACTCTCTGTATCTACAATTAATCATTGGATTCTCCATTCCATTCACTCTTCTGGCGAAAGATCTTTCCAGCAGACAAAAATCTTTGTGTCATTTAAAAGCAAGATCATGTTTCAAATAGCTCGTATGTCCAATAGAATGTGTTTCAAATAGCTAAAGCATTTTCTCATACTGTCACTGATTTTTGCATCAATCTGCAATCTTCTAAATGGCAAAGTTCTGCAGCAAGGCACAGGCATTTGGAAGAGATGGGATTGTTGTGTAACAAAAAACAGGTAACCAGGCTTCTATAGTGTGGGCCATTGCATTAAATCCTCCACCAACATGACAAAATTGAAAAAGGTTAAGGGGAATCCTTGAAGTCTATGATTACAGAACCCAGTTGGCTTGAAAGAGATTGTTGATGGATGAGATGACAACTGGGAGCCTCCTTCAAAGACTAAAGTCTTCAAATTCACACGAATTTCTTCTTTAATGGCTAGGAGGAGGGGCTGCTTTAATTGGAGTTCCCCAGGGTTTCTGAGGCAAATCATTAGTTTTCATAATATTATAGACCTTAACTCTTTTCACAAAATTTTTCATACTTATTGTAAATCTTCTGTAAATAATGAATAACAACACTTTCTCTACATGCATCAACCACTTCTGTTTTTGTTACCATTTTTCATTGACTATTTCAACAATTGTGAAAATATTGTAAAAAAAAGTCATGCATGTAGTTCTGTTGGTCACCAATTCGTTAGAAATTATTGAAATGAATATCCCAAAAAGCTATTTCATAATTTACCAATACTGAATGTCTTCCCCATCTTTTAGAGTTTTTTATGCCTAGCCAAAAAAAAAAAAAAAAAGTAAAGAAAAGCAGCGCTCTTTTTAATGTATGTATAAATAACTTTTTTATATATTATTTTTTTATGATATAACCATCAAAGTCTTGATGGTATATGTGATATTACCCAAATCACTTAGAAATAACCAGGACAAAATGGGCTTACGCCATTTTCAAGAAAATTAATTAGCCTTTTGCCCTTCTTCCCAAACTAAATAAGGAAATACCCTCTTTTGAAAATCGAGTTTTTCAAAATCGATTTAAGCCCTATAGTGACGTTTTCAAGGATCTATAGTGACGTTTATAAAGACCTATAGTAGCGTTTTGTAACTTGATATCCTATTGCCTATAACTCGATTTTATGGATATCAAGTTATAAAACGTCACTATAGATTCTTAAAATGTCACTATAGATTCTTAAAATGTCACTATAAGTCTTTAAAAACGTCACTATAGGGCTCTAGATTTTTTTTTTTTAACTCGATTTTGAAAAACTCGATTTCCAAAAGAGGGGCATTTCCCTATTTAGTTTGGGAAGAAGGGTAAAAGGCTAATTAATTTGCCCAAAAAGGGCAGAAGCCCATTTTGTCCGAAATAACCATGCACTATCTATAAAAGGTTTCTTAGACTCTCTTTTTTTAATGCGCAAAGAAATCAATTTGAAAATAGTAATTCAGGATGAAGTTTTTCTTTTAAAATACATTCAATATAAAAGATTTTTTTGGTTGAAACCATTTTTAATTGGCGCGCGGTAATGTATCCTCTTTTTTTTTTTTTAATCTTTGAAAAACAAAGTCCTAGTAGATAAATGCATTTCTCAATCATTTCCTTTCCATAGATAAATGTAAGGTCCATATTGGTCCCTTTTAATCATCGGGCCCGTTTCAATTATTGCAGAAGTACCACTGTATCAATCAACTTATATACCTTTAACAAAATCTTGAAGGAATTTCGTTATAAATAAGAATTAAAAATAGTGTTATTATAGATAAAATAAATGAATTTTTTATTTTTTTATTTTTTGAGCGGAGAAGGTATAAATCAATTGAGTTCAGTGCATACATGACTCTAACGCAATATATGTTTAAAATTAACTATATTTCAATATCATATTAATTCTAGAAAATTTTAATCTTAAGAGAAAAGAGAAAATTATTTTATAAGATAGTTTTATAAGATATATCTCTTGCAATATATATTGCAAGAGAGATATTTTCAGAGACCATCTCATGAGATATCTTCTCAAGAGGAGGAGAAATTAGAGTCCTTTGGTGGACCACATCACTTGTCCACCATTCCACTAAAAAACTTCCACTTGTTTAAAATTGTTAAGTCAGTTATTAATTTCTGTTTAAAATTTTTTTCTAACAATTTTAAATAGATGGAAGTTTTTTAGTGGAATAGTAGACCACATCACTTGTCCACTATGTAGACCTTATAATTTCTCTAAGAGGAGGGCCTGCGACATAAGAATCAATTAAAGTGTGCATGTATGAGGTGTCATCTACTCAATAATTTGCATTGAAAAGGTTGGTGTAAGGATTTATTTTTATAATTGTTATTACTACTACTATTTGCTCTCATGTCATAACAATTGGGTTACATCCCTATTATTCAACAATAATGTGTTTGTCTTTATTTTCTATTTTTTTAATGATTAAATAGAGTTTTTTTATTTTTTTAAAGGTTAAATAGAGATCCTTGGTGTGAACTTATGATCCCACACCACATGATAGTAATCAGTAGTATCATGTGTATTATCGAGACCTTAATGGAACTATCATTATGGGTATAACACATTTATTGAAGTACTACTACTTGAATCACTTAATTTCTCTCAAATTTCATATGAAATAATACGAGAACTTCTTCCACCGAGCCATACCCTGCGGTGGTAATAGAGTGTGTTTTTAGTGCTTTGTTTGTTAAAGGGTTTGTGTTACATTGATTGTATTGGACTGTGCCCCTAAAATGATAATCTCATCTAACTAAATAAGATCTCAATTATTAGCTAAGAAATTCTACAACTAACACCCCGATTTGTCTAATCTGTTTCTAATGCTAGGATCACAACTTGATGCTTTTATTATAAATATTTCAGAATGCCACGGTTATTAAGCAAATTCTATTGTATTGTGTTCATTAATCAGTTGATTTGTAGGAGTTGACTGTAATTTCATTTAAAATCGTGCAGTTTTAGACAGTTTATTGTTCAACAATTTTCTAAAAAATAAAACTGAAGCTGTCACCCAAGATGCATCAGAAATTATAAAGGGGAAAGATTCTAACCAACTCTTTCTCTCACTTACAAAAAGGACTCCCATTGTCCAACAGAATGAGGCTGAGAGTTCAAATGTCTCTTTTTACAACAGAAAATTTCCAATCAAATATGTTATTACAAATTAAAGTTAGGAAATATCACCCATGATGATTTGTTGATGAGGATGCCTGCCAATGAGGTTCGCTCTTTGGTTCCACCTATGGCAACAAGATCAATTTTGCATCTCCTTCAAAGATCACCCTAGAGAAGCCCATCTTAATACCATTATCTATAGCAAAAAGTCTTGCCATTGCCTCTGCCAAGACTGAATTATCTTTGTATGTCATTTGTGTCCAAATATGGGAGGCACTGTCATCTGCTTTTCTACAGACTGTAGCCAAAGCTACGTAGGATTCTTTAACTGTTGCATCGAAGTTGACTTTAATCTGTCTAGGAGGGGATGGATTCCAGCATACATGGTTATTTCCATAGTGACTTCAAAAACTTTATTAGTTTCCCTGACCAAAACAGTTGGGTCAGCTCCCATGTTGTCATGAAACACTTTGTTTCTATGTTACCTTTATTTATTAGAATCTAAGTAGCAAAATTTGATCACAACCTATTGCAGCAAACAAAATAAATTCATGCTCCTCCACTCTAGCACCTAGATACCTACATAGATTAAGCATCACATGAACCCAATTTGATATACAGTTGATAGTTAGCCTATTGTTGATGCCCACTATAGCAAAAATTCTACAAGGAACATGCTACGCATGGATTATATATCGAACAAGCATCACATGCCCTTTTTGATATACAAGGAACATTCTACAGTTGATTGCTAGCTCCTCCTCTACTCTAGCACCTAGATACCTACATGGATTAAGCACTACAAAGATGCTTCATGATTTAATATATTATTAGCATGTCAGTTGATTGTCCTATATATGTCATTATTGGTAGCCGACATACTTTTGGCAATTCAACGGATATTTTTTAGTCGATGTCTTCACGTCACCTCAACATTATTTGGTTCAATCGATCACCTGTCAATATGAATTGTTACATTTGTACTGGCTCAACCAACAGCTTAGTATTTCCCGGCGAAAATTAGTAATGGCCCAAGTGCATTTTCGGGTTCATGGTGCGGATGCGTCGCGAAAAAATGACAATTATATTTTTTTTTAAATAAGATAAGAATGCAGAGGAATATGTTCAATAATCTATATATATATATATATATATATATATATAAAAACGAAACTTTTGAATCTTCCACAATTTTCCATGTCAAAGACAAGATTAGAAAAAATAATAATAATAATACCAAAAAAATAAAACCAAAACAAAAAAAAAATAATAAACAAAAAGCACAGTATTAAAAAAATAATAATAAAACAAAAAAAATAAAACCAAAACCAAAAAAAAAAGAAAAGTCCTTTGCCATTCCCTTTCAAGATGGTTTTCATGATGCTCTGCTTTTCCAAATCCTCCGGCTTTTCCACCATCGACCATCGATTATCAACCTTCTTCAGACCATCGATCTCCTTCATTAGACCACCAATGACGGCATTGCAACGTCCTTTCCCATTCCCTTTCACGATGCTTTGGCTTTCCCAATCCTCTGCCTTTCCCATCGCATCCGATATCTCCTTCCTCGGACCACCGATTTGCCTAAGACCATCGATCTCCTTCATCGGACCACCGACAACGGTATCGCATCCACCATACTCACCATCGCATCCGATATCTCCTTCCTTACCACCGATTTGCCTAACACCATCAATCTCACCCAAATCCACTTTGCTCAGTTTCCACTCTTCCTCAGAACAAAAACGAAGCCCCATTTGTCGTGGGTCTCATCCAACCCATGGCCCATCAACTATGTTGGTTGGCAATACAATCGACCCAACCAGTCGAGACTGGCCCAAAGGTATTATCTTATAAACCTATATAATATATATATATATATATATATATATTTTTTTTTTTTTTTTCTGAATCCAAACTCTATAACTATTAGCACTCTATAACTATATATATAAACCTTTCATGATGCTTTTTTTTTTTCACACTATTCAATTTCTAAGTTTATTGCTATTGCCTTTCTCTTCATTCTTTTCCTCCATTCGAATCAGAGTTAAAGGTATGGATTTCTTAACTTTTTTTTTTTTTTGAATTTTAGTTATATGTTTTTGTGTGGAAACTGAGCTATTGGTCAATTTGAATTGTTTTTGTGTGGAAACCGAGCTATGGTTTATTTTTTACCGTAGCCTATTTTTAGTGTGGATTTCTTAACTTTTTTTTGAATTTTAGCTATATGTTTTTGTGTGGAAACTGAGCTATTGGTCAATTTGAATTGTTTTTGTGTGGAAACCGAGCTATGGTTTATTTTTTTACCCAGACCTATTTTGTATTCTAGAGTTGATTGATTGTAGTTTTTGTGCACACACTTAGATAATCAATTTGAATATATGTTTTTGTGTGGAAACTGAGCCATTGGTCAATTTAAATTGTTTTTGTGTGGAAGTTGCTGAAGTTGCTATTTTAAATCTACTTTTATGCTTGGAGTTTTAATATCATAGTATATTGTAGTATTCTGTTCACTACTTGTGATGAAGAAATTGTTGTATATATATGTTTCTTTTCATAGATATAAATTAATTTTCTATAACATTTTCTTCTTTGGTATATTTTGTTGTTAGAAGTATGGCTTTGATTATTTGTGGTTTATATGTGTGGTTTCTTCTTTTCTACCATTCTCTCACCATGTTGAAACCTTTACTGGTAAGGTTTTTTTATTTGTCTTAAAATTTTATCGTTTAAATAGGATTTAGGCTTAGGGATTTTGATCAAATTGATTTTGATTTAGGCTTAGGTTTGGGTATGTAATTTTTGGAATGTGAAATTCTTTAAAATAAATCATGTTTAAGGTTTCGGATATGCTCTTGATTTTTTATTTTTTATTTGTTCTTCACTATGTTGTTTGGTTAATCATCTTATGGGTTCTAAAAACAACTCTGCTGGAGATAGTTCTACTTACATTGTTTAAATTTGAGACAAAATTAAGAGAGAGATAGAGTCTCTAAGGTTCATAGAGAAATCTGAGGGTCACCCCTACAAAAGCCACCACCTGTTATCATTACACCATTCCGTCAATGTCATATTCCTAAAACCACTACCAGTAATTTAGATAAATAAATAATTGTGCGTTATATAGGTTTTGGTTGGCTTAGTTTTGATATAGGTATCTAGGTTAATCTTAGGCTTTGAATTAGGATTTTTTGCAGAAGAACATACATTCATGCCATTCTTTTAATTTTTTTTTAATTTAAATAAATTTACAATGAGTAACAGCAAATTAACAGCAAGCTTTACAAATTCCCCCTTTTATATTATTTTCAGCTTAATTGTTTTGTTTCATCCATTGCACAATGAATTAGATTTATGGTTTTTTCAAGACTCACCCAATCTCATTATATCTCAAGGTATTTTGTCCTTTTTATGTTCTTTTCTCCTTATTCTTTTAATAGTTTTCTTTTTGTCTACATGAATATTAGATGGGTATAGAGTCTCTAGAAAACCACCCCATTCTCCCTCTCTCAAATTTTTCCTTTTGCTATATGCATGCAAATTGTTTGATAAAATAGCTTCATATTTTTTCCGTTTTAACTTCAAATGACTTTAATATAACTATATGAAAGGTTTGTTGTAGACTGGTCCTCTTAGTTGGTATGTTCTGTGAAGTTGAGGTGGATCTGTGAAAAGGGTTTTGGGTAAAATCGAAGGTTTGTTGGAGTCCTGTCAGTTTAAATTATTTTAGTTGTTTTAGTTACACACCTCTAATTAATGGCATTTATCTATAAGGAACTATAAACTTTTATTGATCTATCAAAAATAAAATTACAACAGCTTCATACTCTGTGAGATCCAAATAATATTTTATGTTGTCTTTTGGCATTGAAGCTATTGAATCTTTCATTATTAGCAATGAAGATAAGTTAATTAATTAATGGTTAAACATCTTGACAGCTCTATTGTAGTTGACCAAAGTGAAAAGTTGAATCAATACTACTTACAGCTCTTTTGTCCCAATTCCTTAATAGTTTTTCCAATTTTAGTTTGATATCTAGCCTTTTAAATTCTATAGTCATCATCTTATTCCTCTCATTGCAAGTTGAACCAAATTCAATGGAAGTCCCCCACTTGGGTTTTGCCCTGTTTATGGGTTGAAAATATATATCCGGGTTTTTTGTAATCCTGGGATCCGACTTTGGTTTGGGATATATTATATATATGAAATTAATGGGCAGCAATGCAGTGTATTGGTGTGTAAAATTGTTGTGCCCAATGCATTGGACAATATGGAGATGTCAGTAAATGGCACATTTGAGGTTGATGACCCCCTCCCCCTCTCTCTTTTTTTCCCAATTAGGTAATAGTTAATAGGATGAACCTGTGAAAACATTGTTAATGTGGTTTTGTTTTGTTTTGTTTTTTATTTATTTATTTTTTCAGCTCACATAGTGAATGATGGGACCCATGTGAAAATTGATACATATTTAGAAACATGGATTAGGAAAAAGGAAATAAGTTGAACCAGGGGAAATATTATGAAAAATGTATCTTGGTCTCATCTCACATATTGAATGACCAAGTGTAAATTGCGTAATTACTAGACATGTGCAAATACAAATACTTTGATAGTGGTAAGTTTTACTACAGAAACCTAAGAAAAGATCTATGTTGTTTGTGAGGTAAATTAGTATTATATTAAATCTACTTTTATGCTTGGAGTTTTAATATCATAGTATATTATAGTGTTCTGTTTGCAAATTTGGATTCTTTTTTCTATTTGTAGCAACAACTTATCAATTGAAGAAGATGGTGATTGTACAAAATTTCAAAAACTTGATGTTCAAACCAATGTGCAACTCACACCAACATTTGTACTCCAGGAAAACAAAAGGGCATATTCAAGGACTACTACAAAGCAACAAAGGAAAAAGATACAAAAAACACTTTAAAGTTGTCTTTCAATCTCTAAGATTTTCTATGCACAATTTGGTTTTAATGAATTTGTGATTTTGATACTAAAGACGTATTGGAACAAAGGAATTTTTTTTGCTTTTATGCACAATTTGGTTTGAAATTGAAATAGAGAGGAATTAAACTCTTATATTTAGTTATTTGATGCCCAGATTTGTTTTTTTTTTTTTTTTTATGGATGACCAAGTTTGTGGTTTTTTAGGGACATTTTTGGGTTTTGCATGTTGGATTATATTCTCAAAATTTTAATTAAGCTTCTAATTAGGTGTTGAGGAGAGAAAAACAGTGAAGCACAAGTAAACTGAAGCTCAATCAGTTGTGAACGGTCTTTTTAGATACATTGGTGAATTATGAGTTTTGCTTTGTTTTCTAGAGAATTGATGCTGAATTCCAATAGCTAATGTCACATCATTTGGAAAAAATTGGTAGCTTTCTCGTGCATCGCACAGGTTAGCGACTAGTAATAATAATAATAGAAGCCAAATGGGCGGACAACCAAAAAAGAAAAATTATATATAAGAAATGAAGGAAGCCCAGGAGGGGACGAAATGCAGAGAAAAAGGAGAGATCGAGAGAGAGGCTTAATGCTGTGGATCAATGAGACGAAGGAGAGATAGAGAGAGAGTTGTGAGAAGCCATGGGTTAGAGACTCAGAGAGGAGAAGGAGAGATTAAGAGAGAGCTATGAGATTTTAGGGTATCGGGCCATATATCGAGTAGTATCGTGCCATATTTGGCCATGTATCGGGCCATATCATGCCATATCGGGAAGCATCTCGGGATATTGGGCCGCATAGAAAAAAAAATTTTCGTTACAGGCACGCATGCAGCCATATCCAGGCTACATGCCATGTCCTGATGTGTCCAACACGACACACGAGTGTAGCGACCAAAATGACGTACCCGTGCTTCCCAGGTCTTGATCATCTAAATTGGTCAAAATCCCCACAGTGAAGAAGAAAAAAGAATAGAGAGAGATCAGTGGAAAGAGAGAGAGAACAAGTTGATTTTGTGTTTGTTTTTTTTTAGCTGATATGGCATTTTTAATGTCAATAGTAGTTTTTTTTTTTTTTTTTTTTTTTAACTAGTATATTTTGTAATGTTTCAATCCATACATATTATGCTACATTCTAATAGCAATTCATCGTATATTAATAAAGACTTGTCATCTAAATATCAACATAAATAAATTAGTTATGGAAATTAGCATAAATACCAACTAGAGAGATTGGTAGCTTCTCTCAAACTTTGAATAAGCAAAGTTTTGAAAAGGGAATAATTTTCCTACACCATGTTTGCTTCAAGAATAATAAAAACCATGAGATTTTTGGATCCAACCTTTTCTCTCTAAAAATAAAACCCATGGAAACCTTTTTTAAAACAATTCCTTCATAAATTCTTTTTGTCCAATTTTTTTTTTTTTTTTTTTTTTTTTACAAAAAAGGTTTTCAATAAAACCTTTTTTATTAAAATCATGGGATTTTTAAATCCAAACCCTTTTTCTTTAAAAGAAAAACCCTTGAAACTTTTTCAACTAACCATTTCCTCCAATGTTCTTTTCTATTCTTTTTTGGAATTGGTGTTGTTATACAAAATATATATATATATATATATATATATATATATATATATTCAAAACAAACTCTTTTTCTTAAAAATTTTATCATCAAAATAAAAATCATGGAATTTTTAAATCTAAACCCTTTTCTTTAAAGGAAAAACCCATGAAACATTTTTTTTTTTTAAATCAACCTTTTCCCCAAAATTCTTTTTCTTTCAAAATAGGTATTTTTGGAAAACGATTTTCAAAACAAAATCTTTTTTTTTTAAACAAAAGCCATGGACACCCTTTTTCTCTAAATCAACTCTTTTCCAAAATCCTTTTTAAAAAGTTGTTGGTTTCACCAAAAATTTTCAAAACCCAAAATTTTCTTATTCAAAAGAAAACCTTTTGTCATATCTTTTAAAAATTGATAAAAACCATGGTTTCCAATTGAAACATCTAAACCCTTTTCTCAAAAAAAAAAAAAAAAAAAAGTTTACACTCTTTTTACTCTATCCACAAAAAAGGGAAGAAAATCCTTGGTTACCAACAAAACTTAAAATCTATTTTCTTGAAAATAAATGAAAATTTTTCTCTCTCAAAAAAAATAATAATAATTGTTTTTCCAACCTCTTTTCTCTAAAGCCAACGTGTTTTTTTTTTTTTTTTTTAATGGCGTCCTTTCTATGAAAAAAAATCTTTTAAGTATTTTACAAAGAAAATGGGCAAACTTTTTTTTTTTTTTTAAAAAAATAACTCTTTTTTTCAAGCAATCTCTTTCTCAAAATAATTTTTGCATTTCTTTTTAGGTAAGTTTTTAAACTTTTCATCTTTACACCCAAGTATTGTTGTTTTAAATCTTTTCTTTCTTAGAATTGCATCTTTTAGAGATTTGTACCTATGGTTCAATTTCATTAAACCAATAGGCACCAATCAAGTGTACATGATTCCTTCCTTTTTATCGGCACTAATATTTCTACCAATTGTGTTTTTTGCGTGAGAAATGAGAAAAAAATGTAGTGGATGACAACAATGTGTTATTCTTCCTACTCTGTCTCTTTTGTTTTTACATTGTAAATAGTCATATTGGAAATAATCATGCTAAATATATGGCATATAAGTATCCACATGTTAAATATATAGTATATAAATATTCACATGACATCGTATATATTATTTCTTGCAACATGGTAAAATGCTTCTCACATGCTATGTGTGTGTGTGTGTGTAGTACAAAACGTTTTCAAAAAACAAATTGCCAAGTATCTTATTTCTTCACTAAAAAGATAAAGTTAGAATTAAATTAAAATGGGGTACTCTCCTTTGGATAGGTGGTGTGGGGTGCCTAATACCTTCCCTACATGTAATCGAATTTCCAAATCCAAGATTTTTGGTTCAAGACTTTTGGTTTACCTTAATTAATAAACACTTAAAATTGGTATAGTTAATTAGGTAACTTAAAAAGAATTAGATAAATAGGTGACCAATCACACCTAATACAAAACCAATAGTTAGTGGCGACTTCTAAAATAAAAATAAGAAAAAGGGACACACACACACACCTCACCCAAATGACATGTGTACACAAAGAGTCAAGTTGCCAATGACCCAATGTGCAATAAACCAAAAAACATAAGCCCTCTCACAAAGGCCGTTCTATTTAAGAAATTGTTTGGGGCGTCCACAAGGCCAAGTTATTAACTAGGTCTATTGTGAAAGCCTTATGTTAATCAAACAAACATCAATATCATGCATAGTGGAAAATAAATATAACACAAGATATAATGACCCCAATAAAACCAAACAAGTTTCACAGAAAAAACCTAAGAGGACTAATCCCAAGATGAACAAATCCACTATCGTGTAAAGATTTACAATCAAAATAACCTTATTCGTTGAAAATCTAACTACGATTACCAAATTGAGCTCAGAATCTCTCAAATGTCTCTAATAGAAATCTGTTGCTACATAAATCTCTAGTCCATGACTTCAAAATCCCATAAAAGATTTAGATATCTAGCACCTTTAATGACTAGTATGAGGCAACAACTTCTACATTACTGGATCTTAAGTGTCTTCAAAGAATATTATCAATAGAAGATATGAGAGAGTTTTAGATACAAAAACCCTAGTTTCACTTGTTTTTTATTACATTTAAAACCCTAATTAAATTCAACTAGTGTTCTTTTATCTAATCTTACAGTTCCGATTATATCAAAAATAGATATCATAATCTTAAAAATTAATGATAAAAATAATTTTTGAGTATGAAAATTCATAAGAAATAGGCTTGGGAAATGAGTATTAGTTTGACACCCAAAGCTTTGAAATGAGTACTAGTTTGACTTCTTTTGGAAATAAAATATAATGATAAGATATGACGTTTTAATGTACAAAAATTCTTCAAAGCCATATTTTCACGAATTTTTCCAAATATTTTTTTATCGTCTTTTTTATTTTATGATATCAGTGTATGATATAATTGGGACCACATTAGATAAGAAAAACAATTTCTAATAGTTAAATTTAGGGTTTTAAGAAGTAGGGGAAAATCATAGATATTTTTTTTTCTAAAATAGACTTTTGGCCAAAGAAAGGACAGAATTTGAAGAGAGGAGAAAACTTTCAAATGATTTTTGTGTTTCATCGTGACTTTTGAAGTGATGGTTAATGGGGAAAATCAATGTTTTAAGCCGAGCGGTGGGGTCGAGGCAAGGCGACCCTCTGTCGCCGTATTTGTTTATCTTGGGGCAAGAAGTCTTATCCAGACTAATTGAACATGAGCTTAAGCTTAAAAATGTTGCTGGCATCAAGACAAGTATCAATGGCCCAACCATTTCGCATGTCATGTATGCTGATGATGTTGTTTTCTTCTCAAAGGTGTCTAGCAAGGATGCAGAAAGCTTAGTGAAATCTTTGGAGAAATATTGTAGATGGTCGGGGCAATCCATTAATAGAAACAAGTTAGGGGTTTATTTCTCAAAGCACTCCTATAGTCATGCGAGTAGGTCGATTAAGAGCATTCTTCAAGTAAAAAGCTTAAAGAAGGAAGCAATCTACCTGGGTGCACCGATGTTCTTGTCTAGAGCACCGTCAAAGGATTTTGCTTTTCTCCAAGATAAGCTTGAAGCAAAACTCGCAGGATGGAGAAGCAAATGTCTTTCTTGGGCAGGGAGGAAGACTCTCATTAACTCTGTGGCTCAAACTATCCCCATATATACCATGTCCACTTTCAATATCCCAAATAAAGTTTGCCACAAGTTGGATTCAATGACTAGAAGGCTTTGGTGGAAGCCTAATCAACGGGAGGGCAGATTTATGGCTTGGAGAGCTTGGCAAAAACTATGCTGCCCTAGAAGTGCTGGAGGCTTAGGCTTCAAAAAATCAAAAAGTATCAACTCTACTCTCTCGGCCAAGTTGGCTTGGATGGTGGCGTCTAAAAGGGATAATCTCTATTTGAGAATCCTTAGAGCGAAGTACAAGGTTAAAGAGGACTCGCTCTGGGCTGAAGCAACAAAGTACGCTTCTCCAATTTGGAAAGCAATTGAGGGAGCAAGGGTAGTAGTAAAGAAAGGAGCTTGTTTCCTAATTGAGGATGGAGAATCAGTAGACATATGGCTGGACCCTTGGGTGCCTTGGGTCCATAATTTCATACCTTCACCGCGGGATGAGTCTTTAGCCCAATTGCCAATGAAGGTAGCACATCTCATTGATCATGAGCTCCACACTTGGAAAACATCTTTGGTTCACAACTTGTTCAATCCCGATTCTGCGAAGCCATTCTGTCTATCCCCATCCCGTCAAGGCCTAGACTAGACAAATTCATTTGGATTCCCGACCCCAAAGGGAGTTTCTCGATTAAATCTGTATACAAAGAGTTGATGTCAAGCTACCCAAAGACAGACACTACTGATGTGAATTGGAGCAAAATCTGGAAAATTAGAGGGCCGGAAAGGCTAAGAATGTTCTTATGGAGAATAGCCGCCAATGCCCCGCCTTACGAGGGAAAACCTGATGAGTCGTATGGATATTTCGACCCAAGTATGTGCTCTGTAATCAAGAGATTGAATCGGTCTCTCACCTTTTCTCCAAATGCCAAGTTGCCAAAGCACTCTAGTTCTCGGCTTGTTGGGGTTACAGATCAAAGGAAGCTCATTTGGAAAGTCCTAGTGACTTGATAAAGGCAATCCTAGAACCACTTCCCCCTGCCCCCCGTCAAGGCTATGAGTTATGGCGTGTTTCTCTTAACATGGCAATCACTGTGGAAGAAATTTGGTTCATCCGAAATGAGGCTCTCCATCGTAAAGGTCTCGTTGATCTCCAGGTAGCCAGGTTGAGAATTTATGCAAAATTCAGCGAATACTGTTGAGTTTTTTCCCTTTTAAAGGCTCCCTCTCCGAAAAAGAATGATGCAAAATGGTCACCGCCTCCTGTGGGCACCATCAAGTTGAATGTTGATGCAGCTCTTTCCCAATCCAATGCAGCATTAGCAGTCATAGCTAGAGACAACATTGGGGCTGTGGTAAAGGTCCGGACTAAAATCATACCATTATGTTCCCCCTTCTCGCTGAAACTCAAGCAATTTTGTGGGCTCTGCACCTTGCTTTTGGGGAGAATTGGAGGAATATCATAGTGGAAAGCGACTCAAAGTTCAGCATTGATGCTATTTTGGATTGTGCAGGCAACCCCAAATGGTCAATCTCAGCTAAGGTTTTTGACATCAACTGTTTTGCAAATTCATTTTCTTCTTGTTTTTTTCTTTTGGATTAATAGAAGCGGAAACGCTGCAGCCCATGCTACAGCAAAGTACGCTCTTGCTTGTTTAAGTTCTTTTTGTTTGTTGCCGGGCAATCTTCCAGCCGATTTGGCTTCTACTTGTTTGGAAGATGCCCTAGCTTTGTCTGTTTCCTTTTGATTAATATATTGAAGTTTATCAAAAAAAAAAAAAAAAAAAAAGATTTTTTTTTTAACCATTTTGTGATTTCCCTTTAGTATATTAGCGAATTTGTTGAGGTTGTAATTTGTGTTGTGGTTTCTGGAGTTCTCAAGAAAAATTATCTCTTTTAATTTACTTAATTTATTGTCGTGTTGTAATTATATTAGGGCTTGATAAGAAAATTTCAAATTCAAATTCTATTAATGATTATTATTCACTATATAATTCAATTTCTTACATGTTTGGTATTAGGTCTTATTTAATGTTCATGCAATTATGTATAATTTAGCTTAGAGTTAATGATTTCCCATTGTATTAATTTGTGCCTTTTGTATGTTTCAAATTATTCAATGCGTGTCTTTTAAAAATAGCACACTGTAGATTTAGCTAGGGTTCATAGGGTTTTTGGAATTCTGTCTGAATATATGCTTATGCATGTGTGTATAGTGCTTAAATATATAGCATGGATAGTTGTATTCACATCTTCTTTGAATCTGAGCGTCACTTTCTTAGTTGTGTGCACTCGGGTCTCAATTTTTCATTGGGGCAAATCAAAACTTGAAAATAATTGAACTTGAATAAACTTCGGACTTCCCCATAATTATTTCATTCAACAAATACATTATTTAAATAGGACACTCTCGATACCAACACTCCCTATAATATATAAACAACTTAAAGATGAATACTTCTTGAAAATATGTTACACACCAAACACAATAACAACTTTCGCTAACTAATAACTCTCATGATCAGCTTGTTATTTAATTTAAATAACCTAAATAATCAAAGTACAATTAACCACCTTATCACTTTATCTTCAAATATCCCCAAATAATATATTTGCTGCCCTATATTCAATGTGTGTCATTAAGAAGATGTGTCAAAAGGAGTTGCTATTAGGTACAAATCATTTCTCCTCCTTCAGAATAATCCAAGAGTCTCAGACATGTCAAGTTCTTTTGGTTTGATCTCATTAGGGAGTTTCCAATTAAAGTGGTATAACAACTGAGAAAGAACAAGTTCAATACTTGCAAGAGCGCAAATGATATGCCTGGACATATCCTTCTACCACGTCCAAATGGAATGAATTCAAAGTTGGACCCTTTAAAATCAATTAGAGAACCTTGGAACCTTTCTGGGAGAAAGCAATCAGCATCAATCCAATATTCAATATCTCTCCTTATGGCCCATGCATTAATGATTACTTTGGTGTTGTTTGGTATCTCATACCCTTTAATTTCACATTTTTCTCTTGATTCTCTTTTGATCAAGGCACCAGGGGGTTGCTCGTAAGTTAGCTCCATTTGCTTTATGTATTTTAGATTTTGTTATGTAGATGGAGGATGTTCCACCACCTTTACTTCCTATTGTCCTAACTGATATTGCTAGGTTTTCGTAATAAAACATGTTACGTGCTTACATTCCCCTTAAAAAATAAAAAATAAAAAATAAAAAAGTAGAAGGAGGGGGGGGGGGGGGGTTTGTAATCACAAAGTTTCTTTTACTGCTAATTTCAAGTAATCTAGCTTTGGGTTTTTCAATAATTCTGACATTGCCCATTCGATTGTAGTTGCTGTAGTCCCAGTTCCTGCAACGAAGACCTCCTAAAAAATTATGTGTTAAATTACAATTACGTTGAGTGTTTTCCTTCAAAATACCTAATACTGTGTGACTTTGATGTTGATTATTGTTACATGTACATGAAATTTATGTCAAGAGAAAAATTGTTTGTGGCAATACACAATCATGTCTGTAAAGTTGTGATTTACAACTATTTTATGTTGACTTTAATTCCATGTCAAATTTGATTGTAATTTTGTTCAATCTTATATACCCTGTATTTTACGTGGGATTTCATTGTATGCGTTGTGTGTAAGAGAGAGTGTGAAGACTCAAGATAAATTAGAGATCAGAGGAGTTTTCGCGAGTAGCTCACGAGAAGCCTTCCCGCGAAGTGAAGCCATGTGCTCAAAGACATGACCGAAAATGCGAAGAGTCATGACAGATGGTGATCGCTGGTTTTCGCGAGTATTTCATTTGGTAAGGCCTTCTCGTGAGATATCCGTAAAATATTCTGTTTTACTATTTTGTCATATCTGATACACCATTTATTTACCCACACTATATATACTCACATTACCACATATTAAGTGGAGTGCTTTTTAGAGAAAAAACCCTAGCCTTAACCCTTGAGAGTTAAAAATTGTCATACCCACAATCCTCTACACAATCTATTATGGTTTTCCTCAACTCCTACCTCTCCATATCCAAATCCTTGAGAGGTTGATAGCCTAAACCCCACACCTATCCCGAGTGTAAGGTGAGGTTTTGGTGTTCTTTGGGAAGCATTGGAAGAAGCCATTTGTTTGGTGGATACAATCGGGCTGAATTGCATGATCCGAAGAGCTAGAGAAGACAATGTTTCATCAAGTCAATTGGCAGCAAGAGCTTGGAGGGCTCAAGTACATGAGGTAGACTAGGCTTGGAGGGTCTTTTGTTATTCATATACTCCAACTCATTCTCTGATGGATCAATTTACCACTTGGATAACACATAGGGGTGTTATCTTGTGTTTGCATGATTCTTCCCTACTCTTTTAGCTTTCATTTTATTACTGATATTTGATGAATATGGTTTAGAATAGTTATATTGTTTGTTGGCTCACATTTACTCTATTCCGCACTTAGTTTAAGTTAGAGTAAAATCAACCGAGCTGTATTTATTAATTGGGAAGTCTAAATAGCTCTTGTGTTTTCACACAAATTCGAGCTTTCAATGTCTATTTGGCTTACAACTTAAAAGGTCTACCACTCAAAAATTATAGTGTGGCGAAATACATGAAAACATGTACCTCTAATCCTTCACCGCTTTTGTTTATGGAATAAAGAATTTTTGTAAAAATATTTGTATAAAGCCAATTGAACAAAGACACCCCTGGTGTAGGAAAACCGCACCAATGAAGGCCGGAGAATTGACCTCTAGTGATTATAATCAAAGCCAGCAAAGGGATAACCGATCCCTATGGTACGGTAACAAATTTATAACCGAACCATGAACACCTTATAGCTTGTTTGGATGGAGAGGGAGTAGAGAGTAAGTTACCTTGTTTGGATGTTTTTTAAGAAAGAAGGGAGAGATTTGGAGGGGTTCTAACTACTTTTAACCCCTCATTTTTAATTCCCCCAAATTGAAGAGATTTGGAGGGAGAGTAGAGCATAGAAATGCTTGACCAAATGAATTACCAAATTTACCCTTACCATATTAACAAAATTACAAACTATGAAAAGGCTAATTATTCCCCTCCCCTTTAATTTTAAAAACATCTAAATAAGATGAAAGATAACCATTCTGCTTTACTCTCCTCCCCACTATTCCCCTCTATGCTCTTCTCCCTCCAAACTTCTAAACATAACATTAGTATAAAGATTCTTAGTTACTAATAGAGAAGAAAAAAATATAAAGCAACAAAAGAGACGCTGGTGATAAATTGCTTGATTTAACTTATTATTATTATTTGCATACTAGAGTGACTTCTTTGATGTGGTTGTTTGTGATATTTAATTCAAGCTCGCTCATTTCTTGAAGTTTCGGAAGCACATCAATCATATCATCATGATCACTTTCTTCACATTTTCTGGCTGAAGTAGAAGTTCTTTTCTTCTTATGATCGTTGACTATATCATTGAGAATGTTGTCTGCTTTTCTGTTCATTTTCAAAATGTGGGCTTGGTTCTTGTAAGAAAACCAAGGAATTTTAGTGAAGGGTACAAATCAAGCACATCATATCAAGGGAGTCAATACCGTTTCATACCGGCCGGTATTTTACATTCCGAGACTCACTCTGGTGCAGAAACACCACCTGTTTCGTCTCGCTCTAAATACTGGACCATTTCGAAAGGTACCTCTGCCATTCCAAACAAAAAAATGTATTTCAGTTAGAAATTGTTTCTTCTGCAATTTTTTCATTTAAACCCAAAAAAATAAAAATAAAAATAAAAAAAATAAACCCCACACACACACACAAACAAACAAAACCAAAAAAAAACAAAACAAAACAAACAAAGAAACCATGAACCAAAGGTTAACAAAGGCATGATTGCTAAATAGTGCTATATGGCCATTTTGGCCCATATCATCATGATCACTTTCTTCACATTTTCTGGCTGAAGTGGAAGTTCTTTTCTTCTTATGATCATTGATTATATCATTGAGAATATTGTCTGTTTTTCTGTTCATTTTCAAAATGTGGGCTTGGTTCTTGTAAGAAAACCAAGGAACTTTAGTGAAGGGTACAAATCAGGCATATCATATCCTCCACTGCGATCAAACATTTCCTAGATTAGTGTTATGAGTTCTTTTTCATATTTGCACTATATTTCAACATCATATTAACTCTAGTAAATCTTAATCTCCAGAGGAAAGAAAAAATTATCTTATAAAATGGTCTTATAAAATATTTCTCTTGCAATATATATTACAAAAGAGATACCTTATGAGACCATCTTATGAGATATCTTCTCAAGAAGAGGGCATACGACATAAGGATCAATTAAATTGTGAAGTGTGCAAGTATGAGGTGTCATCTACTCAATAATTTGCATTGTAAAGGTTGGTGTAAGGATTTATTTTTACAATTATTATTATTAATACTATTTGTAAGTCAAGGAAGCACTGAAATCATGTCTCACATCTCCAAGTAATGATTTTAGGTGGAATCATGATTTCAAGTGCTAATTTCATTGGAGCCACGATTTCCACTATCCTTTAAATCATAAATAATTCCCAACTTGGGACAAATTATTAATAGTTCAATATTCTTACCCGAAGTCCCATCATATGTGAGAGAGAGAGAGAGAGAGATCAAACATATTTATGATCTAAGAGCATCAAATAAGAGTTGATTTTTTTTTTCAATCAATTGTTGCATCTATGTGGGATGAGGTATTTAAACCTTAGACGTTTTTATCGGATATACCAATAAATGTCAATTGAGCTACAAAACTCTTGTCATTCAAAACCTTGATTTTTTTTTTTTTTTTTTTTTTCATTGTATAACCATTTCTCTCTTTTCTCTTTTTTTTTTTTTTTTTTATATTGAGTAGCGGAATTTATTAAATAAACTAGACCATTTACCTTAAAGAAACTGTTCCAAAAGTACAAGCTAGAATATAAGAAGTATTAAAAGAAGAAAATTCATACACAGAGTAAAAATGAGGTACAGTTCTTTAATTATATTATATATTAGGTTTTTCAATTAAATTCAAAGACGTAGTTGCATTAAGTTCAATTGTTTTTGAAAAAAAAATATCATTATTTGTGCTTTTATTGGTCCATGAAATCATGAAAAAATGAATATTAATCCTTATAGAAAATTGTGCAAACCAAATCTATTCAGAAAAATTAGGGATGGACAATAATACAAATGAGATACAAAATATTCAATTGCTTCTTCGAAAAAAAATATATATACAATTGCTCTCTCAAAATGAGAAGTGTTACATTTACAATATTTTCACAAAAAATCATAAATGATTAGTTGTTATTGATTCAAATTTAAACCTAACACTAAGAGCATCTCCAAAGAAAAATCAGCAAATTTTTGTCTTGTTTGGAGAATAAAAAAGTGACTTTTACCTTTATCTACCCACTTTTTCAAATACACTTTCCAACGGACTCTCTATCTTATTCTCTATCTCATTTAAATATTATTTCTTCATTCATTATTTATTCTTTTTTTAACAACTACACATCTTCCAACATTTTTTTATTCAACACCTAATTATTATAATAGAAAAAAAGATTTGAAGAATGAACAATAGCTCATCAGACTTGATGAGCTATTGTTCATAAGCAAAAAAAAAAACTGGTTTTAGAGAGGTTGTTGGAGCACAGTTTTCCTCTTTTTTCCAGTTTCACTCTCTATATTTTAGCTATGCATGCTCTATTAGAGATGCTCTAAAGTTACTTTTTTGCCTTAACAATAACAATCAGTAACAACTTGCCACTTAAAATTTATTATAAAAGTATTATGAAAATATTGTGGACATATCATTTCTCTTCCAAAAATTTACCTAAAATTTACCAAAAAGCCATTATAGCCAATCAAGGGAAACCGTAGATCTTGAAGAAAAGCCCGGAAGCAAAAGTCGTAGTGAAGCCAAAGAACCTAAGGGCTAGGGCACATTGAGAGTTTCTTTCTCAAGGGAGAAAGCATTTCCAAAAATTCAGCTTCTAAATATTTCTCTCTTCCACTCTTAATTTGATTGTACTTATTTGTGTAATATTCAATAATTTGTTGAATGACTACATTTATTATGATTTAATGAAACTGCCACTGCAACTCACAATATCATGAAATTGTGTGTTGTAAAACTGATTTCATCTCACGGTTGAGCCATTTTCAACAAACAACAAATTTTCCTATGCTCCTTATGCATTATTAGGACATTGAAGCCATTTGAAAAATTATAACAATGATAAAATAAAGGAGTAAGTCAAAATACTTGTGGACTGAACTGCATATCATGTACCTCAAGATGCGCATTACAACTTTTCAAAAGAGGTAGCTATAACCAAACATGTTAAAGGAAGGAAAAAAAAAATGTAATGCGAAATTAAAATATTAAACTCTAATGATAAATGTCTTTTCAATAGCTGCTAAACTAAGAATAATTCTTAGGTACTCTTGGAGTACTTTCCTACTCTCACATTCATCATGGATCTCATTAATTGAATGGTGAGATCCACCATGAATATGAGAGGAGGGACCAGCACTTCACCATACTCTCGAAATACCTAATAATTTTTCCTAAACTCATGTTGCATTATAGGGCATGAGAATTGCATCGATCAACTAATTAAGAGATGGTAGCAGGTGGAATTTGAGTAACCTGATATTTTGCGAGAGGCATGAGGATATCCTAATCAGATATGAGTTGGAGGAATTCAAAACTGATTCAGATTTTGGGTTTTTGTTAATTAAAATCAGATTGACATGAATTAATGTATAATTTTTCTATGAAGATGCCCAGTCATATTTTATAATTGCAAGGTTCTAGTGGGTCTTGCAATCATGTCTTACCTCCTTATCAGCTCAACTTTGCCTTGTTTTAGAGTGGGGCAAAAGCCCCAGTCCCGTTTACAGGATCAGGGAGACAGGACAGAAGCCAGGTCATAATTGACACGAGAACTACAGTGTTTCCAATGCCAAAGATCAAGAACAATTATACTCTCAAAATAAAATACTATATATCCAAACTTAGTTTTATTCGCACAAGTAAGAGAATTGGTACCTTATAAATACATCCAATCATTTGCAACAAGAGGTATTACTTATTCACTGTCCTTTGTTATTCACTGTCTTTCAATTAAAAAGAGAAGCCCAAGGAGTGGCAATTACATACAAATCATTCCTTCTCCTACAGGTTAACCCCAAAGACTCAGAGATGTCAAGCTCTTCAAGTTTGATGTCATTGGGGAGTTTCCAATTGAAGTGAAATAGTAACTGAGAAAGAACAAGTTCAACAATTGCAAGAGCAAATGACATGCCTGGACATATTCTCCTACCACCTCCAAATGGAATGAATTCAAAGTTTGTCCCTTTCAAATCAATAGAGGAACCATGGAATCTCTCTGGCCAAAAACAATCAGCATCAATCCAATATTCAGGATCTCTTCCTATAGCCCATATATTTATGATTACTTTTGTGTTGCTTGGTATCTCGTACCCATTAATTTCACATTTTTCTCTTGATTCTCTTGGAACCAAGGCACCAGGAGGATGTAGTCGTAGTGTTTCTTTCACAACTAATTTCAAGTAATCTAGTTTATGAATGTATGTCTCATCAAGATCCCTTCTCCCTTGTAGAACTTGTCGCACTTCGGCTTGTGCTTTCTCCATCACTCTAGGGTTTCTCAATAATTCTGACATTGCCCATTCTATTGTGGATGCTGAAGTCTCACTCGCTCCAGTGAAGATGTCCTGAAAAGTAACTCCATTTGTAATCACAGTGTATGCATTTTTAATATTAAGCAGAATAAGCTGGCTTGATAATTACTCAGAGCATGTTTTTCATAGTATGTTACACATTTTTCTTCCAAATTCTTAAAGATGTTGATTTTTTCTACGCACATGAACATAAAAACCAATTAATATTTTGACTGATACCATAGGAGGTTCAAATCCTTTCTCTCTCTCTCTCTCACACACACACACACACAACGTATAGTTGTATTGTCTAACAATTTCACTTTAAAATATTGTAAATAAGCATATAAAATAAATAAACTAAAAAGAAAAATCAAAGAAAACAAGAACATGTTTTAGTCTATATGAAGTAAAACAATAAATCTGATAACCTTTATATAATGGTTTTTTTTTTTTTTTTTTTGCCTAAAGAATATTTGTATAACGCTGCTCATTTAATAATTAAGAAGAAGAGAAACAAAAACAAGCAGAAAAGGGAAAATAAATTGATGGATCTTATTTGCATACCTGAGTAACAGCTTTGATATGATTGCTTGTGACACTAAATTCAAGCTCACCCATCTCCTGAAGTTTGAGAAGCACATCAACTAGATCATCGTCACCGTCTTCATCACCTGGACCTGGTTCATGTTTATTGGTTGACGTGGCAATTCTTTTCATCCTATGCTCATTCACTATATCATCAAGAATCTTATCCAAGTTTTGTTGTATTTTCTCCAACGCAGACTTCATACCAGTAAGGAAGCCAAGGAACTTTAGTGAAGGGAACAAATCAGGTAAGTCAAAACCTCCACTTAGAGTAAACGTTTCCTGGATTAATGATATGAATTCTTTTTCATATTTGCACTTCTTCCCAATGGCTGCCCTGGAAGCTATGCAATATGTTGAGGAGAAGATCTTCTCACTGAGATTGATTGGAACTCCCTCTGACAAGGAAATGGATTCAACAAGATTATTCACCTCTTCTTCTCTAATTCTTCTAAATGACTGGACGCGCTTGGCACTCAGGAGCTTTGAGACGCAAATCTTTCGCATTTGTCTCCAATAATCACCATAGGGAGCAAAGACAATACCTGAATTACCATAGGACATAGCTTCAATGGCAAGAACACTTGGCCGATTTGCCAAAGCAGTATCATGCGTCTTCAGCACTTCTTCGACTACTTTTGGTGATGAAATTATTATAGCTAAGACCTCACCCAGTTGCAGTTGCATAATAGGTCCATATTTCTTGGCTAAGTCTCTCAAAGATCGATGTGGTAGAGAGAAAAATAGCTGGTGCAAATTCCCAATAAGAGGCAGTTTCCATGGCCCTGGTGGCAACTTATGGCTTTGGCCTTTGGCTTTAGATCTCTTCCAGTAAATAACCAGAATAAACAAGATGAAGAGCCAAGTAAAAAGAGGAAAGGGGGGAACTTGAAGCATTGGGAACAAGTACAGAAACTCTTATTTTAAGGCAAAGGTTTAGTATTCATGGGACCATAAGGAACAATAATACAGCAAAGATTTGCAAAGAACAATATACTGCACCTTGGTTTTTAACATTTGTGGAGGCTAAATATATATGCTAGTGGTTTTAGCTCTATAATTAACACTGTGTTGATTCTGTATCAAATCTTGATTCTTTGCTATTTGAGGTATGACTGTTTCCTTTTATTTTTTAAAGGTCCAATTTTGTAGTAATATTAAGTTTTAATCAGAATTATTGGTGCTAGAGGCCAAATTAAACAGCTTTATTTTATCTATTATGCATGTCACTTACATCAACTGCCGTCTGTTCCTTCTGTTTTAATCTGTTCATCTATTGCAGGTGCCTATCACATTTTCAAAGGGATCAAAAGGGATAACTCAGGATGCAAATTGTATATATTTACAACTTGAGAATCTAATAAATTATGATTGAAGAAAATTATTTCCATATGATTCTACTAGTAACACAAATTTTGTTTTATATCAATCACAACAGATCAACTGTGAAAAATCTGTGCTCCTAGATCATCTGTGTGTGTGTGTGTGAGATACGTTTGAACATAGCTATTTTTGCTCTCCAAATAAAGGAAGTACTTTCCAACTGCTAAAGTACGACCACTCCTTTTAAGTCCACTTTATTAAGCAATTTTATGTAACAGTTGATTTTATGTTTATGACAATTGACCATCCAATAATAGTTCAAGCCTTGTTGCCTTGTTGCCAACAAGTTCTGGCGCCACTATTTCTCTCATGTCCTCACTTTATTCAGCAATTTTATGTTTCAGTTGATTTCTCACAATTGAACAGCCAATAAGAGTTTAATCCTTGTGGGTGCACGCCCCCACAAGATTGAAAAGTTTTAAACTGTACATATAGCTATATTATATACATAGATAAAAGATCTTTTTATCTGGTCCACAAAAACTTGTACTTAGCCATTTCATAAATAAAAATTGACACAAAGAATGAAAGAACACAAAAAATAAATGGGTAAATTACATTATCACTTTGGAGGTATGGTGAAATTGAATTTGAAAAACCCAATCTTTCAGATATAACATTGTCCCCACAAATTCTCAAATTAATTAACATTTGCCCCTTTATCCAATTCCAAGTTAAACTGTGTTAAAACCTGAGATGGTTCCACAGAGCAAGTGAGCCATACTATCCTCATAGGCTTACAACATCAATGGTAACTGAGTTTCATCAGCAAGTACATGTGGAGGTTTAAAAGATAATAGTTGGGGATTTGGCTTGGGTAATCTGATTTTCTTCTCATTTTCTTACTTTGTAACTAGGAATTTAATTGTTGTGATTTTCTATCTTAAATTGTAACTAGGGAAAGGAGGAATGTAATTTTCTATTTTCACCATTATTGAGGAAATGTAAATATATATGAATTTCATTTTTAATAAGATGTATTTTCATTTGAGTTTCTTGATTAGAATAAATCAAGTGGCAACTCCATTGTACATCCCTCTAGAGGATGAACATTGTTAGTTAAGTCTTCATTATGAGACTCACTCTCAAGTGGGGGATATCCAAAAAATTCAGTCCCCTCAGGTCATGGTTCTCACATTACTACTTAACCTATTATAGCATTTTTGCCAGCAGCCAAAGGCAAATTTCGTTTAGTGTATATTTTGAAAAATCATCAATGAAGGCGGTAAATTATTCATTTCTTCCATGAGTTAAAATTCATTCAAGTTTTAGTAATGAGCAAAATGCATGTGGATGTTTAGCAAAAAAAAAAAAAAAAAAAGTAGAATACTTGTGGACTACAAATTTTGTCGACCCAAAACGCACATTACCCACAATGTTCAGGTGGGGGGTGGCTATAACTCCAACCCAAATAAAAATAAAAAAATAAAAAAGATTATCTTAAAACTTAAAAGCTCAGATAATTAGATTTTAAATGAATTTTTTCAAAGAAAAATCAACAATTTTTAAAAAATTAGCTTGTTTTTAATGAAATAATTCAATATAAAAAAAAAAATGGGCAGCAACAATTTCTCTATACTTTTTTGCACATTTTAACCAACATTTCAACTGTTTCCCCAAATTCTCTACAATTTTTCAAAATTTAATTTTTGGTTATGATGCATAGCTTGCAAGGTTGTTAGAATCAAGATCCTAAAAATAAATCAGTGGATGGATCTCACATATCAAATCATAAGTGAAAAAGAAAACATTTGGAAGTGATTATGTATCTTGAATAATTATTATAATTCTTAAATTGTCTATGAAAAGACATAATTTCGAATCAATATAGTGTAGTTGTACACCCTAGATCCCTACATATATAATAACTAAAGAGATGCCTTATTTTTCAACACAATTTATCTGAACAGCTGATTGCAACAACACAATCTATCAACAATCAGTTAGATATCATTATCAATCCAAAGAAATTAACACAACTCAAGGTAGCAACCCAAACAACTTATGCTTATATTTACAAAGAAAAAACCCAACTCATTGATAGAAAAATGAGCAATGACAGCCCATGTTCTGAAAAAAAAATTATAAATAAATTTTTTTTTTTAAAAATGTTTTCATACTTATTTTGGCTGTTTGGGAACAAAATAAGTATGAAAAAAAAAATTAAAAAATTTTATATATTAAATGAGCAAGCATATACCCATTTAGCATATCTAACATTATAAGAATATGAATCAGCAAGCATACACCAATGTAGCATATCTAACATTATATGAATATGAATCAGCAAGCATATACCCTTGTAGCATATCTAAGTTTATATGAATATGAATCAGCAAGCATATACCCATTTAGCACAATTTCTACAGTGTGAAATTTGAACCCATTAACACAGTCAATCAATTTCACCAAAATAGAACGTGGGAGACTGGAAGCAAGTCAAGCAAAGAGAAATAACCAATGCCGAAATATAAAAAATACCCATTACTTAAAAACACACCCAGGCCAAAAAAGCTTAAACAAAAAATGGTAAAGAGAGTGAGAGAGAAATACATTCCGAAGAACAGATTTTCTTAAAAAATAACTATAAATCCAAAACAATATTATTAGTTAGGTAACATTTTAAACTATTTTCGTTTCTAACAATTTGAGTCCAACGGACTCGATTTTGTCATTTGAAAATGCACTTGGAAATCGAGTATGAGAAACTCAAGTTTGAAAATCAAGTGTCTCACACTCGATTTCCAAGTGCATTTTCAAATAGCAAAATCAAGTCCGTTAGATTCGAATTGCTAGAAACAAAAATAATTTGAAACGTTACCTTACTATATAAAATAGTTTGATTGATTTGGTTATTTTTTAAAAAAATCCCCGAAGAAGGGAAGTGGATTTTCAACGCCTAGCTGGTGTTGGAAGCGTTTTCCCATCTCCTAAAAACCGTCCTCCATTTTTTTTTTTTTTTTTTTTCTTAAGCCTAAGAGTCCAGCACTTTTAATATTGGCCCATGTGAGATAGGCCCAAAATGTTAATAAAATAGTATGGGACGGGACTTTTCTTTTTTTTTTTTTTTTTTTTTTTGAGAATAAAATGGGACTGGACTTATTCTACTTTCATGAAGAACCGCTGGCCATGATAAACTTATTAGAGATGTTGCATCTGCAATGGAATAGCATTCACATAAACTTATGCAAAAAGTTTATGTTTATTTTAGTTTAAGAACCTATATTTTTTATTTTATATAGCCACATTTAAAAAATACTAACATCATATTATTTATTCTAAACTTTATTTCATTGAAATATTAATTTTTCTCTTTTTCTTAATTATTTATCTTTCTTCATATAAAACATTCACCACCCGCTATCTTCCTCTATCCTTAGGATATGTAATGAAAGAATAAAAACTTAAATGTAAAATAAATAGCGTCAATATAAATTTACATAGAAACTGTAATTGTGGATGAATTTTACGTAATTATACATAGACTAATGTGGGAGGTTTTGGGGGTTGATTGGGCAAAATGTGGGTCTTCTTCTATTTTCAAAGACTGGTGTAAATGCTAGGTATGACAAAACGGATTAGAATTTGCTAACTGACTTGACTTGAAAAATACCTAACCCGAACTTTTTGAAACAAAGCAAAAATGGGTTGACCCTTAACTTGACCCGTTTTTTGGTGGGTCAACCCAACCTGACCCATGACCCATGACCCGAACCATTTTTTAAAATTTTTTTTTTTTTTTTTGGTAAACAAATAATAAATTTAAGATAATATTGGTTTAATTGTTTGTTGTGAGTTTTAAGGAAACAATTGAGACGTTTACATAATTACATGCAATAGATTAATGGTTGAGACATTCTGTAATAAGTAAAAAATTTTAGATATCAAATAACAAAGTACATGCTAAGATAATCTGGTTACAATAAAGTTAAAAACATATATTTAAAATTATAGACATATATGAGAAACATTCATAAGTGTGAAAAGAGTGAAGCCAAAATATCAATGAAATTAGCATAAATTATGAATGCTTAGGCCTATTTTTTAACAATTCATGTCCAAATAAACGGCTTCTCAAAATAAATTATGATATTTCCTAGAGTGTGTATTGCTTAACAATGACATGATATTCATAAAAGAAGTCATGTATATTCTCAAATTAAAATAGAGTGTCAACCACAATTGATAATAGATTATAAAATTAGTTTTATGATTGTAAATTTCTTATATGTTTTTATTCTTTGAAAAATTAGTTATCCAATAAGGCATTTGTAATTTTTTTTATGTTTTGAGATGTTGATATTTTGTTTTGGTTAGTAATGTTGAGATTTGTAAATTTTTAAAATTATTAAAAAAGTATTAATGTTTTTAGCTAAGCCCATTCTTGATATGAGTGGTGAATTCAAAATGATGCATTTTACATCAAGTAATTTGCTGTGTGATTTTCTAAATGGCAAATGAAAATTTTTTCTTTTCTTTTAAAAAACTTTCATGCAAAAAATGACCCGTTTTTACCTGAACCCATTTTTGACCTACAACCCGATTGACCCGACCTAAACCTGACTCGACCCACCCGTTTGCTATCTCTAGTAAATGCTCTAAATGAGAAACCATTATATATTTTAGAAATATATGGTTTTAAAAAAAGTGTAAGCTAATACCATGTATAATTTGAATAGTATAATTGGTATTATTGATATTTTTAAAAGTTATATAAAAAATATTAGCCCAACAACAAAAATTAAACCCAAACAACACCCCAAAACAAACACGAGCCAAAAAAAAAAAAAAAAAAAAAAGCCAATTCTAACTAGAGAATTAACTAGCCAAGGAGTAGGAAACACCTAATTTACGGCAAGACACAAGGGAAAAAGAAAAAAAAAAAAAGAAAAGAAAGGAAAACCTAACTTACAACAGAACGCAGAGGAGTTCAAAAGTGGCATCAGAGGTCTCCTGCAGAGAATAGCAAAAGCGGAGGTATCCCTCTCATATTGAATCCTTGCTTGATTAACTTAGATTTAATCATGTGTTGACAGTGTTGTGACTTGTGAATAAAACTAAAAGAGAGTAGGGACGAAGAGACAAAGAAGAGACTAGAAGAAACTAGAGAGAAAGAGTCAAAGAGAGAGGTAAAATTCTGACCCTATCCCTGTCTTTCTCTCTTTAATAAAGCCCAAAATTTATATTGTTCTATAAATTAAAAAGTTGTCATCTCTTGTGACTAATAAACACAACACGTCAACTTCTATACCCATAGCCCCTATGATGTTCTGTGCATTTTATTGTAGTTTTGTCTATTAGTGTTTTTGTTTATTAGTTTTATGTCTTTTAAAACGTTAAAGAGATTTTTTTTAAGGAAAATAATTAAAGAGATTATTTGCAACTTTATAATTTATTAGTTAGTTGTTGAATGCTTGTGTGCATAGTGCTTGTCTATTGTGTGTAATGATTGAAGAATATTAACCGTATAGTGACATAATAATTCTGTGTATTTTTCTTTGTTAATGGTTTATTAAATGAACATCTATTTGGAGTTTCAAAAAAAATATATATTGTTTATACTTTTGCCCCCTCTAACTCCAAGTCTTGGCTCCAGACCTGACGAGCTACACACTAGTAATAATAATAATAATAAAATTTTAGGGGAAAATTTGCCATTTGGCGTGATTTTAGCAACAATGTAGTTAGTTGGCATGTTTTTAAAACGTTTTAGCAAATTAGCATTTCGAGCCTTAAAGGCTCAAGTTCCAAGCTAATGTGGATAAATATTCCATGTGGAACTCAAGTCTTTAAGACTCGAGTTCCATAGAGTGTGGGTAAGAAGCAAATTGAGACCAAGGAGAAGAAGACCTAAAAATGAAGTTCAAGAAGAAGAAGAAGAACCCAAAAGATGAAGAAGAAGAAGACAAACCCATACCTAGCACACACAAACCTAAATTTTCTTCAACAGGAGAGACTCGGTTTCACATTATATTTTTTTTCTTTCAAATCAAATTGCCATCACTTGCAACTCTAGACTTAGAGACCCGAGTTCCTTCACTAAAATTGAGTTTCAAAACCTCAAAATGTTAGTTTGCAAAATCGTATTACAAACTTGACAACTAACTAGATTGTTCCAAAAATAATGTTAAATGGCAAACTTATCCCATTTTTTAGAGTGTATTTCCTTTTATCTTCCCTAAACATTCATTTGATTTATTACTAACATTAAAATAATATAATGTTGCTACAGTACCATCATATATTTTTAAAAAGTAGCTACAGTACCATTAAAATTATAATTTGTGATGTAGAAAAGTTGCTACAGTGCCATCCTATATTTGAGATGGCACTATAGCACTATGCCAAATTATGCCAAAAAAATTTGGCATATCCCATGTTTACCAATCCGGCTGTGGGCTGCTTTTGGATTGAATTGTAAATTAGAGCTTACATTTGGCATATCCAAGTGCCAGTCCGAATGCTCTTAAGCTTTGTTTATGTTGTATTTTAATTAACAAATGGTAAGATTATTTGACTTTCATATACACTAACATGAATTTTGTATAATTTTTTTTAACTAATAACTTTTTTATATTATTTAAAATAAATAAATAAATAAATAAAAACTGAGTGCTCTTATCAAATATATTGTGACTGTTGGCTCGTGCCTCGTCACATACTCATTTGAAAGTCTAATTATAGTTCTAAATTTTATATTCCAAACAAGAAAGTCGCTAAAGTGGAAGCAAATAGACAGCAAAGAAATTATTAAAAATTGAAGTTTACTTAGTTCATAATATGTATTCATGGAAAAGTCTCCTTTTGAAATAACTCACAATTGAAAAAAAAAAAAAAAAAAAAAAAAAAAAAAAAAAAAGATTCTCCTTTTGCATCATGTCTTATTTAATTTTTAATTTTTAATTTTGTGTCAAGTGAATTATTAATTGTAAAAATTGAAAAATCCAGATCCAATTAGATTGTAAATTGGAGTTCAATTGGAGTCTAATTTTTTGTCATATGTTTTTCTAAATTTTAAATTTTTGTGACAAGTGAATTATTATGTGCAAAAACCGAAGAGACTAAAACCAATTAAATTCTAAATCACATATATATATATATATATATATATATATATGTGTGTGTGTATGTGTGAGATTTAGAATTTAATTGATTTAGAATAAATCTTTTATCATTCAAACCATTTGACGAACATAATAAGCATCACTTTAAAATGAAATTAAGGTCATCACACAACCAAGTAGAAATGTCATTCAAACGACATAAGATCAAGTCACCATAAGAGTCAAGTGGAAGATTTGTAAATAAGAAGGCTACACAAGTAAGGAGTCAAGCTAACCTTAAAAGTACCATCAAACTGTTTAACGGACAATGTGCAAAGAGAGAGAGAGAGAGAGAGAGAGAGAGAGAGAGAGAGAGAGAGAGAGAGAGAGAGAGTTACACTTAGTATAATTTTGACCAATGTTACAACACTTAATATTTTTTAATTGGATGAGAATTTTGATAAATACACCGTTAGATTACATTATCTTCATATATTTTCTATGCTTGCAAACTTTCAAGGTGATTAAAGATTAATAGTCATATCATCAATTAATTATTTAAATTCAAGTTTTTGCAGTTTAAAATAATGTATAATAGATGAGTTTATGGATTGAATGGTAAATAACATCTAATTGGCATGAATGTTAAGAGCATATAAAACATATAATTCAACAAAGGGATTTTCAAAATATGAATTTCATAACAAGTTATTGAATGGTATAATATTGTTTAGAGTTACAGTAAATATAACTTGAACGCAACTCATATATTATATTCAAATGATCATACATTAGACTAGGGAATAATTATTGTTTTATTTTTAAAATATTATAATTATGTTCATGTAAACATGCATTACAACGTGTTGAGTAAATTAAGTGCATAACAAGTTCATCACCGTCAATATCTCAAAGACCAATCCACGGATCGAGGGGAATGAATACCAAACACCTTCCTATCTTTGTAACTTAGCTTCCGAGTTCAAATCTCTAGGTTGAAAATCATAACCAAAAAATAAAGCCATGTAATTTTCTACCTTGTAGATGTAACAAGGATTAAAAAAATAAAAACTTAGTAATTTTCTATATTCTTAGATTGTACCTAGAACTAAAGCCATGTAATCTTATTCTCTTTTAATCCAATGATGTACTTCAATATCATATTTTAAAAAATATATATGTCTATTTAGATATGGTTTTTTTTTTTTTTCCTTAATAAAATAAGTGGTAACTCTACAAACACACACACAACATACAACTGGAGATTTCCAAGACCAATACGCTCTATACAAACATTTAGTAATAAAAATGGGATCCCCACAAATATAACCATATATTATTTGCTTTTATAATTATATTTTTGCTTATTATTTTTACTATAATTATAAGAATAGAAGCAAGATGTGTTTGATTTTGATAGGGTCTTTGGGGAAGTGAGATTTATGGAATATCAAACAAAGTCCTTGTTAACCTTAACCATCAAAATTCCCTTACCTTGGATGCTTCACTTTATTTAGTGTGTTTCTCTTGAACAATTGACTACGATATATAGTTTTACTTCAAAAGAAAATTGACCATGATAATGTTGGAAAAGAAAGGTTTTATCTTCCAAGTTCCAACTTTGCCTTGATTTTCTTTCTGTGTTAAGTGAGTCTCGATATATAATAAAGGATCATGTGAGATCAATATGATGTTTATTATTAAAATTTGAATTACCTTGTATAAGAAGTATTAACTACATCTAGGGTTGTCCAAGGGTCAGTCCAAGTCGAGTTTGTCCCCAACCTGGAATTGGGTGAGAAAAAATGCACTGGCCACACCTGCCAGAGTAATCGGGTCAGGTGGTTTAGACCATCAACGGGTGGCAGGCGGGTCAATCAAAGTCATAGATTTAAGAAGATGCGAGAAAACGGTGAAGAAAACACAAATCCGGCAAAAATCTTATCGAATTCTATGAGATTTCACCAGATTCAATGAAAATCTCACCTGATTTGATGAGATTTTGCTAGATCCGGTCAAAATCTCATCGGATCTAAGGGAAATATCACCGAAATTTGGAAAACTATCGTCGGAATCTGAGTTTCTTCGTCGGATTCTGAAAAACATACACTAGAATCTAGAAATTTTGGCTAGGATCTGGAAATTTTGGCCAGAAACTGGAAATCTTTTAGTCGATTCGGGTTTTTTGGGAGGAAAACCGAAACCGACCCGCCAGAATCGGTTTCTAGTGGTGAAGACTCGCCAAAGTAGTTGGGTCGGATCCGATCGGTTTTTCGGGTGGGTCGAGTATTTGGATCAATCTAGATAGCCCTAATTACATCTACACTACAACCAAGTCTACCCATATGCTTCGCACATAAATTCTTTATAATAATAAAAAATGAGGCATGCAAGTAGTGATTAAAGCCATTTAGAATAACTTACATTATAGTTTCTCAATATATATATATATATATATATAACTAACATTATATAAATTTGAATTAGCAAGCATATACCAATTTAGCATAATTTACATAGTGTGAAATTTGAACCTTTTTACACAATCCATCAATTTCACCAAAATAGAAGATGGAAGGCTGAAAGCAAGCCAAGCAAAGAGAAATAAACAATGCCAATATAGAAGTCACGAAATATAAACACCAATTACTTTAAAATACACCCAGGCCAAAAAGCTTAAAGAAAAAAAAAATGAAAAGAGAAAGAGAGAGAGAAATGCATTTTGAAGGAAAGTGGATTTGCAAAGCTTATTAGTTAGAGTTGGAAGACTTTTCCCTTCTCGTCTTTTTTATTTGGAATTCCGGGGTTAAAAAAAAGGGAAATGATAATAGATGCTCTTAAGGTATTGGTTAACAATCTATTTAAAGAAAATTTTTATAGGAAAAAAAAAAGTAATGAATGTTTTGACAGCTTTTTTATTTCCTACAAAAGTGGTGTCAAAACTTTCCTAAAATAGACTGCTAACTATTGCCCTAAGGACACTCGTTAACATGACCCAATAAAAAATAGCTAAGCACCATTTTGGGCCAATTCTTTTACTTAAAACCATCCCCCATAGATAATAATAATAATCATGATGATGATGATGATGATGATAATAAGAACTCTTGCCTAAGTTCCTAGCACTTTTAAGATTAGCTCGAGTGAAATAGGCCCAAAATACTAATAGAAATAACATATGATTAGGATCAAGGATCCTTTGAACTTTTTTTTTTTTTTTTTGGGTTGAAACAATTCAACCATAGCCTATGATCTTATCAATCCCAGCCAATTGTACCAATCTTACCACCAATTCTGCATGCTTAGCAATCCTACTCTTTTTGGAATAGTAAGATCCTAAATATCCAAATTGCGATTCTAACAATTATGACCAATTGAATGTTGGGAGATGCACAACACCTTGAAGTCTAGCCCATATAGGACTTGTGTTGAGCTTGCCATGCAAGCATGAAGGAATCCTATTTCAATTAGAAATAGGTGTATGTATTGCACAAGAAGTCCAAGACTACTATTCTTAGGGTCCGTTTGGATACAACTAAAAATTGAAAACTGAAAAACACTGTAGTAAAATAATTTTTAAATGTGTAAATAGTACCGTGGAACCCATTTTTAATCAAAAAGTTGTTTGAAAAGTGAAATTTATGGGTCCGTAAACAGTGCACGGGACCCACATGTGGCTAAAAATTGGTTGAAAAGTCAAACTTTTCGGCTAAAAAAAAAAAAAAAAGAGGGTAAAAACACAAACATGCGTCTGGGAAGCGCAAAACCTGCTTTCCAAACGCACACTTAATGTAAATAGGAATAGTGTGGTTTCATGATACAGAGAGATTGTAGAGTGAAATGAAAATTTGAAGCCAATTGAAAGAAAAAGAATAGTGATTTGTGCGGCACTGAGTGAAAAAAAAAAATGTAAGTTTTCTTTTGTTGTAGAAACACAAAATACTAATAGGCCCAAAATACTAATAGAAAATAACATATGATTAGGATCAAGGATCCTTTGAACTTTTCTTCTTTTTTGGTTGAAACAATTCAACCATAGCCTATGATCTTGTCAATCCCAGCCAATTGTACCAATCTTACCACCAATTCTGCATGCTTAGCGATCCTACTCTTTTTAATTTGGAATAGTAAGATCCTAAAGTAACAATTATGACCAATTGAATGTTGGGAGATGCATGGCACCTTGAAGTCTAGCCCATATAGGACTTGTGTTGAGTTTGCCATGCAAGCATTGAAGGAATCCTATTTCAATTAGAAATAGGTGTATGTATTGCACAAGAAGTCCAAGACTACTATTCTTAACGTAAATAGGAATAGTGTGGTTTCATGATACAGAGAGATTGTAGAGTGAAATACAAATTTGAAGCCTTTTGAAAGAAAAAGAATAGTGATTTGTGTGGCACTGAGTGAAAAAAAAAAATGTAAGTTTTCTTTGTTGTAGACACACAAGGAAGATAAATTGGGGTTTACTCTAGGACGATTATTTGGGTGTTACAACCACAAAAAGTTGAAGTATTCAGAGTAGAAAATCTTGCTACTGGGTTTTTGTAGTGAGGATGTATTTGTTCTTAGAGGTATTATTGTATTTTCCCAATTTATTGTGAACTCAAGTTTTGGGTATAACTTGTGATAGGCCAAAAATGTATTAACCCCTTTAGGAAATTAATCAATTAATTAGCCAAGTAAAATTAATTAGATTCAATTTCATGAAATAAGCATGGTAGCACAAACAAATCACCAACTAAGTTAAATGCAGCGGAAAATAAATTTGATACAGGTGATTTGTTTACGAATGAGGAAAATTGCCGAGGCAAAACCCCATCGGGTGAATTTAAGGTCGTCATTCACGAGAATCCACTATTATCGAAATAAGCGGTTACATGTAAAAAGAATCCTAGTACCTAATATTTACAACCTACAATTAAACCCTTACCCCAATACCCAATTGGACTTATGATATAGTGGCAATCTCTCCTTTCAATGCACGGCTCTCGATGACGTAACTAACCAATAATGCACGAATCCCAAGACGTGACTAACACACCAACTTGAGGAAGATGTTGGCTGCAAAGTTCTTCAATTCATTCAACAATGAAGATCAAGAAGCTCCTTGGTTACAAAACCCTCGGCGCAAAGACGCAGTAGCTTTTACAGAGAGAAAGATGAAATAGGGCAAATTGTCTCTGGTCACAATATGCATGTATGATCACTTTGCATCATCTTGTGACAACCCTTAAATTAATCCTTATACATGTCTAAGGTTGTGAGAAAATAAACCCTACAAAAATACTCATGGATATGTGTGAAATTAGATCTAGAAATTCTAAGTTCGTAATTCTCGACAAATACAATCACTGTCAAGCTTCAGTCGAACTTCAACATTAAACCTTGATAAATATGATTCTGTCGAGCTTTGATGAACAGCACTTCTTCACTTGTTTCTTGGACAAACTTGCATGGCTTCAATACTAAACTTGAACTCTTGTTCCTTGAAGTACTAAACATATCCTAGATCTACCCAATTACAAGTAAAATGTGTTTTGTCAAAAGATTAGCCAATTTACATAACATATGTTTCTAACACTTTCCACATATGTCCCAACAACTTGAGTGTTGTAATATCTATTTTATCATAGTGGATTGAGTGGATTTGCCCCGTGGTTTTTCTCTCTACGCTAGAGAGTTTTCCATATAATTTCTTGGTATTCTTGTTGGTATATATTTTTATCGCTTCCATAGATTTCTATTTTCTCTATTGCTTGGGTTATATTTAATTTAATTCACACATAGACAGGGATATATCCCAACATTGCAAACCCAAGTAAACAATCCCAACATGGTTCAACAAAAATCTAAATCAACCAAACCTTAGATCAATTGACAAAAACCCAAAACAACCACCACAATAATTGTTGGTTAAAATAAAAATAAACATGTATCCTATTATCATCATCAATATCAAGAATCACAAGCAGCCAGCCCATTGTTGGCCAATTTAAATTCATAAGACCCATTTGCTATTCAAAATCTACAACGCCCAAAAATCCATAACATCGAGTCGAATCCCCCCATCCACACTACCCAAAATCCATTCAAATTATAAGACTTCAGATTGTATAGGTTTGATTGGACCATATAATTGTGTATTATGCGATTTATGTTGAATTTCATGTCATGTATTTATTAAGTAAATCATGACTATACAAGTTATTATGGAAAAACACTAATTATAACTTGACTAGATCTTTTGAGGTATTATGTAGATTAACCTAACTAATCCTTCCATGAATTGTGACACAAATAGCCACCCATGTCATTGCTAGCCATCAACAAAGCCCAACATTTTTCCAATATACCCTTCAAACCCTAGATATATAAACTTAATAGTTGTTGTAGTTTATTTTCTTTGACATATTATGATTGATTACTTGTGATATTGAGATATGCTTTAGTTTTGAATGATTATTTGTGATGCAATTACTTGTTAGTTCTGAATTCTATATTAAAAATATTTATTTGTTTGGTTTTTCAGAATTCTTATCAATTTGGTTAATACTAAAATTACTTTTTTTTTTTTCTTGTTGATAAAATCTGATAAAGAAGTCAACACAACTAACCCGTTTATAAACGGGTTATGTTAGGGTTGGGGAATCCTGACCCGTTTAATAAACATATCGAGTTAGGATTGACTCATATAGTCTAATACTCATGAGTCGATACGACACGAACCCGACATGCGAACACAAATTGCCACCACTAGTCGAGAATCCATACCTATAGATGTCTAAAAACACAGTCCTAGTGCTTCAACAAGCATGAATGTGGCTTCATCCATTTTTAAGTAAAATAAGTAGCATGATAATGCATAATGAGAATTCTCGGCTTTGCCTATAAAATAGGGTTAATGAACAACTCAAAAAAATGAAAGATTACCGCAATAGTGTGCCACTAAAGCCTTCTCCCCATGAATTCCTCTGTCCCCTCTTCAAAGGCATACACGTCCTCGGGCGGAAGGAGGCCATGCGCCGGACTTTGGGTAACACGACCCCTTTCACCTTTGTCCCAAACCCGTACACAAGCGTTCGCTGGGAGTGGCTTGTTGTCTAACTGAAACTTTGGTTGCCACACCTGCGCAACCTGTGAAGAAGACACCACACTCGCATCGACCTATATCTGCGGCTCTTGGATGATAATACTGTCGGACGGCCTTGGGGGACTCCGAGTTGTTGCATCCCCTAGAACAGTAGAAGTGTTCTCGGTAACACGCTGCCTTTTTCGGGTTAGCCCTATTTGGGGAGGAGGTGGAGGAGGTGTCTGACCTCGACCCTGGGGTGGTTGCTCTTGTGTGGTCCGTCTCACCCCGGGCAGGAATCGATCAATGGTCATGGTCTTCCAAGTCACCATGTCTTCACCACGGTCAGATTCAATATCAAGAGAGGTGGTAAGATCAACAGCTGGTTGCTCGGCTTGGACGGGATCTTGCACGTGAGCCTTGGGTTCAGCAGCTTTTTCAAGTTGTGCGAGCTCTCGCTTGGGCGGGATCCCCGCCTTCGACAAAATGCATAAGCAATTTCACGAAGGCATTGGGACACATGCTCTGCCGATTCGTCCCGCACCAGTGCTAGCTCGTCCGAACAGGTATATCGTGGAACAAGGTCCCGTGCTCCTCCCACTATAAATCTCGACAGAAGAAAATTCGCATGCCGAACGTCAATGTATGACAAGAGGGGACTGTCAACCAAAAGTGCTTGTTTGAAGAACTGTCAGGTGGAATAGACCGACTCAACTCTGAGAATTAGATGGGATGCTCGGAGCTTTCGTCCCAATGAACGTATATCTTGGACCGAAGTACAAAATTCAGGTCCTTGACATGGACTGTCCCGATATCCGAGACAAACACTTTACCGTCTGTAAGAAAAAAAAAATATATATATATATATATATATTTATATTTATATTTATATATGCATACAAGGAGGTGAGATACAGTGTTAGCGTCCAAAAAAAAAAAACTACCATAAGTAGAAAGGCAATTAAGATAGAGATCAATACAAACCCACTTCACACCATGAGAGGGGGCAGGGAATTTCTCCGGCAAACCAATTACCGCACACACGGACGAACTCTCCGGCTGAATTCCTATTCGAGTCAGGTAGGAATGATATCACCGTGCACTGTGTATCTCTAACTTTTAAGTAATAGTTGGTATTTTTATTCCCACAAAGACTATACATGTGGTTTATATCATGGTGGTCCAATTGTAAATCGAATGTATGGTTCAACCTACTGACACAACTAATTACCCGATAAAAATTGGGAGGGAGTTGGTCGGGGCACAGCCCATAATACCTAAGTGCGTTGACTAAGAGAAGGTCCACAGGAAACCTAACCCCGCCCTCTAGAATCGCCATTAAAGGGAAGAAAGCGTTACCTCGCCCTCTATGGAGAGCAATTTCGCTCTCGTGGCAGTACACCACTTCCACATTATTGGGGATGTTAAACTTTTGCCTAAATGTGGCTAAAGACGCAGCAGAGATCCGAGAAGAAAGGCGAAACCCATTTTAAAGTCTAATATTGAAGGAAGAACCTTAAAGAAAGAAGCTCAAGTAAAAGGAGGAGGTAGAAAACTTACTTAGGGCTCTAAGAAAGAAAGGGTCTCTGGACTGGTGAGTAAGCACACGGATGAATGCTCGGCAAAGAGAAAACTCAAGAAGTAGGGAGTGAAAAAGTGAAAAAAAGTTTTGTGATGAACTATTTATAGAGGCCAAAGAGGATAGAGAGACGTTCAATCAACAATAATAAGGCACGATTAGCGAAAAAACTCCACGGATGCCAATGACAACTAACACGCGTGCCACCTCGGTTCACAAACCGTCAGATAATGATGACAACTAAGCCTAGCGACCAAAAAAAGTGCGCCTTTTGAGAGCGCATTAATGGGTTTCCATAACCGCCCAAATCTCTACCTGTTGATCTCCTCAAACATGAATGCCTTTTGGGTTCCTTGATTCTTTCCAATAGTCAAGCATGAATCAAGGGGGGGCTAATGTACGACATTGAGGTACCCAGTTCCATTTGGGCCTTGAATTCGAGCCCAAAGAACGTGGCCCACATCCCCAATCTCTTTTTACCCAACCCGCACAAATTGCAGGCCCAAGTTTCATCACCTGACTCCTGCTAGGCAAACCATTCCAGAATAATAAAGAAAGACTAACGTCCGAACACACCATAGCATGCCCAGCAGTGCCTAGGAAACATCACAGTCGAGCATTCCTACTTGAGTTGGAACCAAGTTCCAAGGCCACATTCGCCACATTCCACTCCCACCTAACCATCCACTTACAACTGATGATATTGGACCCCTAATTGCACTAACTATGGCAATAATCGTGACCCCTCCACTAATCTAGAGCTATAAATATGAGAAGAAGGAAAGGGAAATGGTTGTTGAAGGGTTCTCAAGAGAATAGAGAGTAGAGAAAAAGAGTGATTCAGAAAGAAAGAGAGAGAGAGAAAGAGGAGAAACTACATTGAGTCTCTGTGCCGAGAATGACCCGAAGTAGAAAATCCTAAGCCCACATTACAAGTAAGTTGTGAGCCCAAGTGAGGTCAGGTCCAATAGTCTCATTTTTGGCACGCATATTTATATATTCGTGTTTTTTTTTTTTTTTTGTGATGTTCAAATTCCCTTTTTATTAGATTTTATATAATTTAAGTTTCATAATAACTATCTTAAAAAATAAAATAAAAAATTTATTAAAAAAAAATCCTAGAATTTCCACTGCTTTGAACCCTAAAATCTAAACCCTAATAGCGTAGCGGTCAAGTTGCATGATATAAGTAATTAGAGACTTTATCATTTCCAGGTATTAAAACAAACAACATGACGAAAATGAAGGGTGCAATCTTTAATGGAGAGCATCTTTCCGTAAACGAAATTGCTTTTTTTTACTCTAGACTTTGAATATTTCCAAGGCCAAACGGACGAGGAAAGCCGGCCTCCAATTGTATTTGCATGAGATGTTTGAGAAATTAAAACAAAAGAAAGATACGACATCCAGCTTAATTTGTTAACTAACCAACATAACAAGGTAACAAAAAATTGGAAAAAAAAAATTAGATGCTGATAAAAAAAGGAATCAGAGAATTAAAATAATCTTAATAGGCAAGGTGCCTTGGCGCCATGGGTCGATCTCTAGATACGTTTGTAACTTGAAACGAGAAAAATTCAATATTAATTGCATCCGTTGTGACTCAAAATACTTTGTATCTATTTTTTTCTTAATAAAGTTACCTCATTTCCCATAAATAAAACAAAAGTTACAAAACCTGTACACAGGAAGAATTGGTGTCTTATTTGAATTAGTCCTCTTGTTTGGATGACCTACTACTGTGTTCAGTCATTTTTGTTTTTGTCTTGTTGCTAGATTATAATATCCATACTCTATGTTATCTTCTAATCCAATTTTTATTATATATTATCACATTCAGCGTGTAAAATTGATTGAGTTACTGCTTCTTATCCGTTGAAAAACGAGATAGGAGACTTGCAATAGACAGAGTAAAATACTTACAAATCAAAAGAACGGAAAGCATATGAAGTCACATGCACATTAATTAGTATATACAAAGCTGTCTAATTTTGACTTTTAGAACAATAATTCAGAGAAAGATAACTTAAATTCCAAATAGTTAATTAGAAAGAAATCAAATCGCAATCAATTAGTAAAAAATATGATACAGACTCGTACTCCACTCAATGTTAATAAATCATAATGCTAAGCCACTGGTTAGCATCCACAAATTTTAAGAAAACGAGGTAGCATATTGTTCGTTGACTCTGATTACAAAACCAAAGGCCAAAGATAAGAGCAACTCTACTTGTCTTGTCCACAATGCTCCAAGTTCCACAGTTTCGTCTTTTCACTTGACTCTCCTTCCTGTTTATCCTGGTTATTTGTTGGAAGAGATCTAAAGCCAAAGGCCAAATCCACAAATTGCCTCCTGGGCCATGGAAACTACCTCTTATAGGGAATTAGCTTGTTTTCTCTCTACCACATCGATCCTTGAGAGACTTAGCCAAGAAACATGGACCCATTATGCAACTTCAGCTGGGTGAGGTGTTGGCTATAATTATTTCATCACCAAAAGTAGCTGAAGAGGTTCTGAAAACACATGATGCTGCTTTTGCAAATAGGCCAAGTGTTCTTGCTTCTGAAATTGTGTGCTATGATTCAAGCATTGTCTTTGCTCCCTATGGTGATTATTGGAGACAAATGCGAAAGATCTGTGTTCTTGAGCTCCTAAGTTCCAAGCGAGTCCAGTCATTTAAGACAATAAGGGAAGAAGAGGTATGGAATCTCATTGAATCCATTTCCTTGTCACAGGGACTTCCAATCAATCTTAGTGAGAAAATCTTCACCACCTCATATTGTATAACTTCCAGAGCAGCATTTGGGAAGAAGTGCAAATATGAACAAGAATTCTTATCGTTAATCAAGAAATCGTTTAATCTCAGTGGAAGTTTTGATGTGCCTGATTTGTTCCCATCACTGAAGTTCCTTAGCTTCCTTACTGGGATGAGGCCTGCATTGGAGAAACTGCACAAAAAGCTAGACAAGATTCTCGATGAAATAATCAATGAGCATAAGATGAAAAGAAGTACTAACATTTCAGCTAGCAAACATGAACCTGCTGGTGGTGATCATGATGATCTAGTTGATGTGCTTTTGAAACTTCAGGAGATGAGTGACCTTGAATTTGACATCACTAGCAACCAGATTAAAGCTGTAACTCAGGTATGCAAATAAGATCTGTCAATTTATAACCAACATTTCTTTTACTTTTCTTCTTAAAGCGAGCAACTTTTTAACAAATATGGGTCCCTTTAATTGGCGTCTTTGTGCACCTGTTAAGGTATTATTTTCTATTGCAATTGATTGGTTTTTTTTATAGGGAGTTGAGACACTTTCAATACTTTAGTAGGACCCTTATGAAATCTCATTTGCATACGCAACAGGAGGTCATGAACATGTATTTTGCCATTATATTCTTTGAGAGTGGTAGTTTGTCTAGTCAAAAACACAGGATTGTGTAGTATGATGGTTTCAGAAGCAATTTATCTCTTGAATTAATTTCTTGTACAAATAATGAATCAAGATTCAGGTCATTGAATTTGGAATTCAAAAGAAAATCGTAACTAGAGACAACGGAATACCTTTTTTTTTTGTTTACAAATTATGAAGCTAGCCTATATTTCCTAATATTGTCTTATGATTCAACCTTTATTTACAGGATGTTTTCTCTGGAGCAAGTGAGAGTTCAGCATCTACAATAGAATGGGCAATGTCAGAATTATTGAGAAACCCAAGAGTTATGGAGAAGGCACAAAACGAAGTGCGACAAATCCTTAAAGGGAGGAGAAATGTTGATGAAACAGACATTCAAAAACTAGATTACTTGAAATTAGTTGTGAAGGAAACTTTGCGATTACACCCTCCTGGTGCCTTGTACCCAAGAGAATCAAGAGAAAATGTGAAATTAATGGGTATGAGATACCAAGCAACACAAAAGTAATCATTAATGCATGGGCTATTGGTAGAGATCCTGCATACTGGGTTGATGCAGATTGCTTTCATCCTGAGAGATTTCAAGGTTCCTCTGTTGATTTTAAAGGGACCAACTTTGAATTCATTCCATTTGGAAGTGGTAGGAGGGTATGTCCAGCTATATCATTTGCTCTTGCTAATGTTGAACTTGTTCTTTCTCAATTGCTGCATCACTTCACTTGGAAGCTCCCCACTAAAATCAATCTAGAAGAACTTGACACGTCCGAGTCTTTCGGATTATCTTGCAGGCGAAGGAATGATTTGTACCTAATTGCTACTCCTTGGACAGATTAGTATTGTATAGAATTCTTAGTTAACTCTACCATGAAAGTGGATTATACTTGTTATGTTATCAATGTTTTACACAAATTTTGGTTGTCACTATTTTGTTATCTCTTTAAGTAGATTATACTTGTTATGTTATCATTGTTTTACACGAATTTTGATTGTCACTATTTTGTTATCTCTTTAAAATATTGATGATATAGCAACATCCAACAACTCATTTCAAACAAATGGATAAAATTTTAGAAAATTGATTGGGGGTGAAGTTTTAAACTTAAAATCTGACCATTAATATGTACCATGCCACTTCTACAGTTTGTAAAAAAAATTGTGTTTTTTGCGTTATTGACTTTGACTTATATCTGAGAATTATCGCTTGCGTGGTTGTAAATTGGGCTTGTTTGTGGGCATTAAATATTGGACTGGGCTTCCATCCTGATCCGATAATATGGGACTGGGCTTGTTCCATTTCCAAAAAGAACCTAAAGGCCAAGGCAAACTTATTAAGCGGTTAAGTTGACGATCATAAATTGCAAAATCCGCTAGAGACTTGCAATGTTTGGGGCCTTTGGGCATAGTCTTAATTAAATTATACATTATTATTTTTTATGATAATTTTACACTAATTAATTATAATCTATTTTTAATTAACAAATACGACTCAGACCCAGACCCGGACCCGGACCCAAATCATGATGAATTCTGTGAGTCATTTGGCAGAATAGTAGAATACTGTTAGAAGGGAAGTTTATTACGTTGCATGTGAAGTTTTTGAGGGAAATCAGGTTACTTTCTTTACAAAATGCATTAATCAAACCTTTTGAAACAACATAGAAGAGAGAGACAAAATGAGGAAAGAAACACAAATATAGATATTTTTTTGCTGTTAATGCCAAAGTTAGAGTCTCAAAGAGAGTTTTTTTGTTTTTCCTTTTTTTTAACGAATAAGCAAAATTTTGAAACATTTTTTTCTTTCTTATAAAATTAAATATTTTAAGAGTAGTGCTACCAATGCCAACTCAATGGGTGAGCTAAATAGGCAACTGCCTAAGGCCCCAATAAAAAAAGACCTCTAAATTTTTACCAATAAAGATGTTCCTGTACCAATAGAAGTATTAATTAAGCACTAAACATTCACCAATAAATAAAAAGTAGTTGCTTTTTATCAAAGAAAAACCAATTAAAGAAAAAAAAAATTCATGGGATGGGTCAATCATTTAATCTCTCACACATAAATGTTAAAAGAACTCATTAATCTTACACTAGTAAATAAATTTATACTCAAATTCTATTTAGAAATATCAAATATATAACTATATTAAAATTTTCAATCATAATTTTTTAGTATTTGGTTACTTCATTCAATAAATAGTGTTTATTTTAGTTGTATAGTCATTGAATAATGCGATGGATTTGTTTTAATTTGTAATTTTTTTCCTAAAAAAAATAGATTTTAAATGAAAATTAAAAAAAAAGTTAAATAAATATTCTATTAATATTCAAAGTATAAGAATAGACCTCACTTAAAGTTTTTGCCTTAGGCCCCACAGTACCTTAAGCCGGCACACAACAATTTTACAAAACCAGAGACAACATGTCAATTAACTTTTATTGTGAAAATATTATGAAAGCAATATTAAGAGGATCATATTCAAACTTATTTCAACTATGCTTAAAAAAAATTAGGATTTGTATTTCTCTAACTTTAAATCTCTGAAATTTCAGTATTTAAAATCAAAACACTCTCAAATTTTAGGATTGTAATTTGTAGTTTACTCCTATATAAATAAATAAATTCTCAATTTTTTTATAAAAATAAAAGGGGAAAATGCATATTGTTTATGCTACAGCCTCATATTGTTTATAAAAATTTTAGGACTGTAATGCATTCTTGACGAATGGACAAAGTAGCTAAAACCATACAATTTCATTTTTGCTGGTAAAATTAAAACTGTATCATTTTAAAATAGACCGCAAGCGTGATTCTAGTGTGCTCTTGTTTTCTTAAGGACCAATGGTGGACCGAAAATGTTCCCATAGCGTGACCATCGGAGAGAATCAAATTTCAATCTGTAAACCCACATGCTTTTAGTAGCCGTGTAATACATGCATCCTTTTTTTTTTTTCTTCTTAATTTTGACTGAATAAAACATGCATGCTACCCTATATTTCACTTTTACGAGATCTGCTCTAAAATGATTTTTTATTACTATTAGATTAAGATATTTATTGTTTTTTATATAAGTAGGAATTAAACTTTAAATTCCTTATCGACGACAGGAGACTTTTTTTTTGTGCATCTCTTCTGGTTTTTTATATTTTTTTCCAATCTAGTACCATAAAAATTTTCCCGTCATGACTTCCAGTTAGCTGTCCTTAACTCCTTGTGCCTATTCTTTTCTTCATTTTCTTTTTTAAGAATCAAACACAAAGAAAAGAGAATGAGGTTCTAACATAAGGCACGGCACAAACTCCTCGTGTCTATTCAATTCAACTAAAATACTTTTCTTTCCAAAAAAAGGAAAATAGTCATTAGGTTTTCCTTTATTTCGTTTTCTCCAGTTAGGCCTCTTAAACCCTATTCCAAAACGTTGATTACCGTACCTTAGAAAAAATATGGACATTTGCTGTAATTTTCATGGCTTCCATAATAATTGAAACAATACCAATTCTAATCCTCTATAGCATTTGTAGGCGAATAGACATTTGCTGTAATTTTCGTGTTTCCATAACAATTGAAAAAATATCAATTCTAATCCTCTAAAGCATTTGTATGCAATTCAGACACAAACGAACAATGGTAACTAATATCAATCTTTTTTTTTTTTTTTTTATAATTAATATTGAAAGTTCAAATAGTGTAAAAACACCCTTGAACGTTTAGACCCCCAATTTACAAATTATCAATTCAAGCTTTATATCAAACAATTAATGTGCGGAACATGAACAAAAGCTTAATACAGAATTGGTAAACAATCTATGCCAATTAAAATCACATCCACAAAGAAAAATAAAAGGCAAAGATAAAGAGAAGAGAGATGCAAACACAAGGACAACACACGATGTGCTATCGAAGAGGAAACCGAAGCCCTCGGCGTAAAACCTCTCCGCCGCCCTCCAAGCGGTAAACAATCCACTAGAAAATGTAATTAGGATACATGAACAACAATAGACCCTCCAAGCCTAATCTACCCAGTGTACCTAAGTCCTCCAAGCTTCTTGCTCCAACAAGGTTAAGCCAAACCTATTTCTTTTCTAACTTCCCGAATTCCGCTACTTGACCATAGCATCAACCAATGTAAATTAGTTCCTTCCTAACTCGCTCCCCGAACACCAAACAGCCCTCTCACAAGAATGGATATAGTGAGAAAAGGTTTTGGTAAAATGCCTCTCAAGGATTTAACAATGAAGAGGAAGAGAGTTGAGAAATTTGAAGAGTCTCTTATGTAAAGATTGTTGATGAATCAATCTTGTTTTACTCTAGGGTTTCTCTCTCAAAATTCTCTCTGGAAACTCTCTTTCTTTTGTGGGTATAAGGGGTATTTATACAAGGGTGAGAATGGAATGTGAAACGTCGGGTTTTTTCAAAACAAGGCTGGCTCGTGGCTTGGCCTCGCGGCTTGACCGAGTCACGAGATCCAGCCGCACAATAACAGAGCAGCCAGTTGTCCTATTTTGTCTTGTAGTACTCCAACTAGCATGACACTTCAACTTCTGGCATGCTTGGCACGTGTGTCGCTTCTAGTGGCTTGCAGCCGCGAGTCACCCGCGAAATCCAGCCGCGAGACTCTGTTTTCTTGCACACTCGTGAGCATTCAACACTCTATCTCACTCACTACCCTTACAACAAACCCACCTAAATACAGGGTTACTAATTGCTAAAATACAAGCAAATTTGGCACGGAATAAAGCCAACAAGATGGTTGAATAAATTCAACCTTACAAATATCAATCTTTATTCAAGTTAGACAATATATATATGTTCCATATTATGGGACAGGTTTGACCAAAATCAATTTTAATCTTATGATGCTAATTATGTTGGGCCAACCTTATTAGCCAATCTCATAAAATTATAAGATTTAAATGGATTACATCCGCTTCATAATAGTTGCTCCTTATCATGAGATTAAAACACCCATTTCAAACAGAAGGAAAACTAGGAGACTAGCTAGGAATAAATCCTAGGCAATTAAATCAGTAACAAATTCCTCTCAAGGCAAATTTGAGTCATAGCAAATACAATAATATTGTTGAGGTACAAATTTTCGAGCCTTGATTTTATTGGCCCACTCACAAATTACTCACATAAGCCCACACATTATTTAAAACCCACATAAATATTTCCGATATATATTACCCAAATATTCTCCATATTATTGGGCCTTCACAAATACTCCGTACCCAAGCTCATAAATTGTCATGGGCCCTCTCACAAATATTATCTATTATATCCCACATATCATCCAACTTAAATTCTCCACAAAATATGCTCATCATATCACTACCAAAATTGGGCCGCAAATTACACTATCCCCACACAAAGCCCAACATCATTTGGCTTGTGGGCAAAACTCAAAGAAAGCCCAAATTCTAAAGTCCCACTACGATGTGGCTAATTCCAAATTCCCACTACGATGTGGCTAATTCAAAGCCCGCTACGATGCGGCACTATTTACAAAAACCGCTATGATGCGACACTATTTACAAAGCTCGTTGCTACACGGCAATACTTTACAAAATCTCAAAATCATTTTTACAAAGCCCAAATTCTTATTTGGCATCTATTTTCACAAAGTCAAAAATCTTATTTGGCATCACAAAGCCCAAATTCCTATTTGGCATCTATTTTCACAAAGCCCAAATTCTAATTTGACACTATTTTATAAAGTCCAAATATTATCTTGGCAATTCTTTCATAAAGCCCAAATACTAATTTGGCAATTATCTTACACTATTTTTATAAAAGCCCAAATGCTAATTTGGCATCCATTTTACAAAACCTAAAACCATTCTAGCAATTATCTTACAAAGCCCAAAATGACATTTTGGCAAAAACAATTACTTTATACTCAAAGCTCAAATGTTAATTTGGCACTTATTTTTGCAAAACCCAAATAATCTTTTGGCAACTATTTCATGAAGCCCAAATGCTATTTTGGCACATATTTACTGAATTCAAATATTATTTCAACATTTGTTAAATCCCCAACTCATGGGAAATACAAATTATTCATTTCTCAAAAGAATATCTCTTTGACAAAATTTTATGAGAACTATGTCTATTATTTCCATAACCAAACTATAAAGCCCATGAACATCACCCATGGCAAAACTACTCATTTTGTAGGTTTAACAAAACCCAAGCAAGCTTATCAACAAAGTCCAGCTGGATCGGACTAGCCCATAAACAAATCTCAACAATTGAAGAACACGTGAACTGGTCAACCAAATCTCAGCAATAAATAAACAAACGAGCCCCTTCCCATCGTGTCTCAACATGTCTAATCAGTCAGAAAACAGACATGTGTCCACCAGAGGATGAATCCTTCCTCCACAAGCTGAAATCCCATCATCTCTCAAGTGACATAAAGCTGAAAGTGATGTGACAAAAAGCTAGGAAAGCTTCACCAAATGTTACTTCTTTCTCCTTGACTCATTCAAATCAAGAAAACAAAGCTCCCATGACCAGACCAAGAAAGCTACTAAAATGACACAAAATCAGTTCATTTTCATACTAAAAAATATGTATTTTCTGGTTCATGAACCAAGCACATAAACCCCCAATGGGGAAAGTTAGGGAAATGTGGTTTGGAGGGCACCAAGGGGGATCCCAGCAGAGTTCTTAGCAAGGGCTCCAAGGTTGACACTTGGCTTGGGGTGGTCCAATCTGCCCTAGGGAACTCTGATTCGAGTTGCAACATATCCAGGATCATTAGCCTAAAGCATGCTCTAATCCCAGGCTAATCAACATTCAATGCTAAAGCCAGAAACCCAGCTTTGATTACCCAAAACAAGAGAAAACTTCTAAAGTTAAGCTTACTACTCTTAGCTAAAATCTTAAGAACGATTCTCTAAGGATTTTCTGGAGATTGAGGAAATTTCAGCAAAGATTATTTGCTAATCACCCCCTGAAAACCTTAATATAAATGGAGCTCTCCAATAATGCTTCAACAACCAACAACACACTAAGACTTATGCCGAAAAAGTTTCTACCTTAACCTCTCTGTTTAAGCTTTCTCTAAGCTCTGAAAAAGTCTCTAAGTTCTTAGTTTCTTGAAACTAAGTCTCCTAGCTCCTAACTCACAAATACTTTCTTATAGCTCTACTCATAAACACTTACTTGCCCCAACAGAATATTCCAGTAATACTACTATACACTCTCACTCATTACTCATACTACTCACAAATGATTCTCCCTACTCACTACATATATTATATTCATGAGCATGCCATGGCACCATAATGATCTTCTTTGCGCTTAGCCGGGATCTCTCCCTCTCCTTTCATCTCACACTAAGTCTTCTCCATTATTTGTTATTATGGAACCTATGATATTTATCTACTTATTTACTATCAATAGTTATGATGTGACTGTCACTATAAAGTTTTTTTCCCTCATATTGTTGTATTAGAAGATTCCTTTCCAGAGCTAACGGATGATGAGTCCGAAAACATATATGTTTCCCTTAGTCCGTAAAGTAACTAATTTTGTTTTACTTTACTGCTAGACCATTTTCTGCAGGAGTACCTTAACAATTGGGCCCTTTTCTCTAGAAACATTTTTACCATCAATGCTGTTTCTCGCAAAAATACTTTATTGCTAGGTTATTTCTTATAATATGTTTTTCAACCATGCTGACATGTTTGCTGTAGGAATTGGTCATGGGCCACTCTTGACAGTTCCAACCTAAGCGCAAGGCATAAAATATAGTGGACTTCTTGAATCTTCACCAATAGCCTTTGGGCCATGCATCAAGCCCATCGTCGAGTTTCGATTTAAACCCTCCGACCCAACATAAATCTTATTTGTCGGGAAGGAAACTTTTTCACCCTCGACAAATATCACCATTAATTAAAATTTCTCACTTTTCTTTGCCCTCTGTCATGCACATGCTGCACTCCTTTTCATGCAATATAAGTTTATATCCCAAGTAGAAGTTCATGCTTTTTCTATCTTGGTTTTATGCTTAATTCTAATCTCCTCTTCTCCCATTTATAGAAGGGTTCTTAGGGCAATGCTATCAAATCCATATAGATAAGTACCAATTACTTTTTAACAAGAAATAGACTTTCATTAACACAAAAATTCTAAATAAATTTTCCAATAAATTATGTAGTTTGGATTTGTTAAAATTTAGAGATTTTGTTGGATTTCAAACTCATTGAGAGGATCCATGACTTTGTAGTATACTTTCACTTATCTTGCTAATAAATGTAGTTGTTAAGGTTCACGTCCACTATAGGTGTGAAATTTGTGGGATTAAAGAGGTTCTTTGAGGGCATAATTAATATTCACAAATAAGTGTGGAATCATTTTTTTTATTTAAATGGTCGATTTGCAAACTCTATCACATAAGTTGATGTGATTTAAGTTTTCAACAACAAATAAAGTCATTATCATTTAAAATCTTACCAAGAAAATAAAAAAAATTAAAAATAAATAAATAAATAAATAAACTGTCTCCTAAAAGTTCTTGTGGGAGAAGAGGATCCAAATGTAACATAGAGCCTATGGGCCCAATCCGAGCATTTAAAAGGCCCATTCGAACACTAGTCCGAGCCCAACATGTGGACAATAGTCCAAGGAAGGAAGACGTAGAGACCCATCGTTTGAGGAGCCCGAGGAGCGAGTACACCTCGGGAATTCTTTAGCAAGCCACTTGCACCAAAGAACAGGGTACCGTAGAAGACACTAGAGACGTGCAAGTAAGGAAGAGAGGAAGTATCTAGGTAAAGTAGCCATCACCTCCACATTCAATGCATTGCATTAACTCACCTGACCACATTAAGGAAGAAATGACACCGAAACATGAATTCCACCGCTCACAACACACTCTACCATCTCTAACAGAGTCCTAATGGGACAAGCATCCAGATTACTACCTTGAGACATACAGGTGGAGGGCTCAGAAGCAATGAGATGGACTATTTAAAGGAAAAGAATCCCTTTAGGAAAGGGGTTGAATCATTGAAGAATGATTAGAAGTGATAGAGTATCATCTTGTATCTAACACTTAAGCAATTCTTTTATACACATTGCCTCTTCGGCTAGAACCGAGGAAGTGTTTTATCCATATTTCGTGCTTCTTTTAGTGGATCATAGCATAGTATTAAACTTGTCCTCGCAAGCCCATCCCCTAACAAATTAATTGTGTTGGGCCTGAAATACCTAACTCCACTATTCCAATTGGGCTTGGAAATTTTGGGCTCTTACAATTGGTACTGTTTGTGGGGATTGTCATCTTTGATCTTTGTGATCTAAGTTCTTGATAACAAAGGGAAAAAATGGCAAACTCTAGGCAAGATAGAGAAGAATCTGTGGGTTCTCAACAACTAGACCAATTTGTCAACTTGGAAAGAAGAAGAGATCTTAAGGCAAATCGGACGCCCAACATTAGGGTCGAGACTATTTACTCGGACCACATTAGTCGAAGTCATTTGAGGCCAGGGAGTCATGTTTTGTACAAACAGGAGACACAAAACCTTTGGTTGAAGATTGACCACCTACATAAACCACTTCGACGTAGGGTGCATGTTATGGGGGTCAAAACACCTCCATTAAGCCAAAGCTCTAATTCATAAGAGGACTATAGTTTTAGGCAAAGGTCTAGAACTCCCCTTAGCTAGTCTTTCACAAAGTCCTCCCATACTGATGGTGGGGAGAGGCGTCAAAGGAGAAGAAACAGGAACTCACCCCTTGAGAATATGGGGAACAATGCTATGAGCAAGGCCTTGCACCAAATCTCTAGGTCACTTTTTACATGCCGTATTGAAAGGGCCAAATTCCTACATTGTTTTGCTCAGCCAACCTTCCCCATCTATAATGGAAGGACTAACCCAATAGAGCACGTGAGCCATTTTAATCAAAAAATGGCCATCCACTCCAGGAATGAGGCCTGCATGTGCAAAGTGTTCCCCTCAAGCCTCGAACCTGTTGCCATAAGGTGGTTTGATGGGAGGAAGGCTCGATAAGTTCTTTTAAGGGGCTGACCAGTGTGTTTAGGGCCAAATTTGTGACTTGTATCAGGGTCCTTAAGCCTCTTGACTCTTTACTATCCATGGCAATGAGGGAGGATGAGACATTAAAAACTTATTCTAACAAATACTGGAAACTTTTTAATGAAATCAATGGAGATTTTCGAGGATGTGGTTGTCAAGACCTTCAAGGTGGGGCTCCCCCTAAATCACAACTTGAGAAAATCCTTTACTATGAAACCTACTCGGAATATGAGCCAGCTAATGGATTGTATTGATAAGCACAAGAGGGTTGAAGAAGATCGGGTGTAGGGCAAAGGGCAAGCCAAGGTTTTCATCCCTAAAAGGAGGGAACCTTAGCCGGACAGATATTGCCTTAATCGGTCGAGGAGAGATTTTGTCAATCAACCTCTGCAAGCCAACACCTCGGTGGTTGGCTCAATGTTCAACGAACTCGTATATCCGATCCCTGAAAAGATAAAAAAATGAGCCTTATTTCAAGTGGCTAAACAAGATGGGAGGTAACCCACCAAGCGAAATCAAAGCTTACATTACCAATATCATCGGGATCGGGAGCATACAACCGAGAACTACAAAACCCCGCTTGACCATTTAGAGCAATTAATCAAGGCGGGAAAGTTGATACGATTCATGTGCCAGTCTCCTAGGTAAGGATACCAACAAAAGGGCGATCTATGCCCACCATTGGGAACCATCAGTGTTATCCTTGTTGCACCAAGTAAGGAGCCAAGCTCCTTCTCTAAAATTATATCCATAGCGTCAAAGCCGGAGCCTAAGGAGAAGGTCCGAAGGTTCAAAAGGGTTAGGGTGGAATCACAGCCAATCTTGGGATTCTTAAACAAAGATAAAATGGGAACCTTTCAACCCCACGATGACGCACAAACAGTTACCCTTCGGATTTGACGTGAGAAGGGTAATGGTAGTCTAAGGAAGCGGAGCTAAGATTATGTACCTAGACTTATATTATGGGCTAAACTTGAAATCTGAGGATCTAAGCGGATATGACTCACCATTGGTAGGATTCAATGGAGGAACCGTGATCCCCAAGGGGATGATTAAGTTTCTTTTGCTAACAAGTAATGAAGTGGCAGAAGTGGAATTCATTGTAGTCGACGCTTACTCCCTTTACACAACAATTCTAGTGATACCCTAGCTTTACACTATGGGGTCTATGTCCTCGACCTTGCATATGAAGGTGAAGTACCCCATCAAAGGACGAGTGGGGGAGCTAATGGGAAGCTAGACAATGGCCAAGCAGTGTATGGTTCTACTATCGTGCACCAATCAGGTTGAAAAAGGGCATTCTCGACCAAGATAATGTTTCGTAACAATCAACAAATCAAAAGCCCAAGACTTGGTGGGGCCTGTAAAAAGTGGTTTGAAATGTGATAAGCTAGAGAAAGTCATTATTGGGTCAGATGAGGACAAATATTTTCAAGCCAGAACCTAATTACCCCTAGCTAAAAGGAAAGAATTGCTAGTTTTCTTAAGAGATAATCTAGATTTTTATACATGGAGTGCATATGAAGCACCAAGCATAGATCCAAAGTTCATATGCCACCACCTTAATATGAACCAAATTACAGTGAAAAGGCAGCACCCCCCGCACTCTTTCAAAGGGCATGCCGAGGCAACAAAGGAAGAAGTGAACAAGCTCAAGCAAGCTAGAGCAATCAAATATTTTTTTATCTCAAGTGGTTGACCAACATTGTGGTCGTTAAGAAGAAGTCGGGAAAGTGGAGGGTTTGTGTAGATTTTACTAATTTCAACAAACCCTACCCCAAAGACCCCTTCCTAGTTCCCTAGATCAATCAACTTGTAGATGCAATGTTCAGCCATCCTCGAATGAGTTTTTTGGACACCTAACAAGGCTATCACCAAATACAATTGGCACTACCCGACCAAGAAAAGACTGCATTCTTAACCCCTACTTGGAATTACCATTATCGAGTGATACCTTTCCGCTTGGAGAACGTTGGATCTACTTATTAAAGAATGGTGACAAGGATGTTCGAACCCACTGGGGCTAAAATGTCGAGGCTTACATAGACAGTATGGTTGTAAAGAGTAAGTAGGTGTCTAAGCTTCTAAGTGATCTGGGAGATGTGTTTTCAATACTCGGAAAATATAAATTGACTCTTAACACTTCCAAATTTTCCTTCGGTGTGAGTTCGAGAAAATTCTTGGGCTACATAATCACTCATCAAGGGATTGAGGTTAACCCTGACCAAATTAGAGTCATCAATGATTTGCACCCACCTCGAAAACCCAAAAGAAATGCAGAGGCTAATCGGGATGACTATAGCCCTAAATAGATTTATCTCTCTATCGACCGATTGCTATAGGTCTTATTTCCAGTTACTTCATAAATGGAAAGATTTCACGTGGACCAAGGAGTATAACAGAAATTTTGAGGAATTGAAGAAATACTTGGTGCATCCTCCTATCCGGTCTAAGCCCGAGAAGGAAAAGGTCATGTATGCTTACATAGCTATCACGAATCCCGCAAGAAGCCCAATCCTAGTTCGAACAGACTCTAGGGTATGGTGTAGAAGGCCATCTATTACGTAAGCAAGTCCCTTCAAGAGGTAGAAACCCGATATCTACCCCTTGAGAAGGCCATTTTGGCCATCATACGTGCCACGAGGAAGCTTCCCCATTACTTCCAATTCCATATTATTATTATCTTCACCCAACTTCCCTTACAAGCATTGCTTCAGAGTTCAAACTATATAGGAAGAATAGCTAAGTGAGGAACTATATTAAGAGCATTTAACATCAAATATTTACCTCGTATAATCGTAAAGGGGTAGGTTCTAGTCGATTTGGTGGCAGAATTCATTGAGGGAGTAGGAAGGTCTAAAGCCGAGGCAGAAGGGACTCCCGCCATAGAGGTTTCACTGATCTCGACTCCCCATCTCCCATTCTGGGAGCTCAACGTGGATGGGATAGCTAACCAAAAAGGGTCTAGAATTGGAATCGTTTTTGTGGGAACCAGAATGAGGTCATTGGGCCTTAACTCACTTGGGCTCATAATTTATTTGTAGTGGGCTTGAGGATTTCCTACTCTGGGTCGTTCTCGGCAGAGAGACTCAAAGCAACACTCGACTTCTTCTTCTCACTTGACTGTTTTCTCTCTATTTTTCTGAACCCCTTCTTCCTCCCAAACTTCTGCTATTTATAGCTAAGGTTAGTGGTGAGATTACGATTTCAGCCTCTCTTAGTGCTATTGAAGGTCCAATATTATCCGATTTAAGTGGGTATTTAGGTGAGAGTGGGGTGCAGGAATTATGGCCTTGGAACTTGGTTCCAGCTTAGTCGATAGTGCTCGATAATGCAGTTTATCGAGCGTATCATGATTTTCCTCCTGCACACGGTTAATACGCTTGTTCGGGAAAGCTTATGCCGAGCACTTATCAGAATTCAAGGCCCAAAATTAGTTTTTACGCTAAGGCAGATCTAAGAAGGGCTTAGGGCAATGGGGCTGTTCCCGTTGGGCCCGGGCCCAAGGGCCTACATGGGTCTTGGGATCTCGGTGCCGTACATTAGCCCCCCCTTGATTCATACCCGGTTGCCAGGAAGAATCAAGGAGCCGGGCCGAGCCTTTTGACCTCGGAGATTTTTATGGCCTGGGAATCGTGGTTACGGTTTCTCATTAATGCTCATCTCAAAAGACGTGCTGTTTCGCGGCGCCAGGTACAGTTGTCATTATTGCTTGACGCTTCGTGAACCGAAGCGCGCGCACGTCTCGGTTACGTTTGGCATCCGTAGGGCCGTTCGTAAATCGTGCCCATTTATTGCCTGATTAAATGTTTCTTTGCCCCCCCCTTCTGACTCTATAAATAGTTCCCCATAGAACATTCTCTCATTTTTCCTTCACCTCTGATATTTCGCGCTTACTCTCTATCGACCAACTCTCTGTGCGCTTACTCTCCCGCCCAGTGTTTCCTTCCTCCTTAGAACCCAAAGTAAGTTTTTCTTCCCCTTTCTATTCCTTCAGCTTATTTCTTCAAGTTCCCTTTCATAGCATTAGGTGTTATAGATGGGTTACTCTTATCTTGTAGAGTCCCAGGATGTCTTGGCCACCTTTAGGAGCACATTTAGTATTCCCGATGACGTGGATGTGACTTACTGCCACGAGAATGATATTGCTCTCCACCGAGGATTTGGTACAGCCTTTTTTCCTCTGATGGAAATTTTAGAAGGCGGGCTTAGGTTCCCCGTAGATCCCCTTTTGACTGATACACTTAGGTACTACGGGTCGTGTCCCGATCAGCCTTCCCCCAACTTTTACCAGGTAGTTAGCTGCGTCAGTAGGTTGAACCATACCTTTGATTTACAGCTAAATTACCATGACATTAACCATATGTATAGCCTCTGGGGGAACAAAGCCACCAACTATTACCTAAAGACACGAGATAATTGGGTACGGCTGATATCATGCCTGCTTGATTCGAATAGGAACTCCGCCGGAGAGTTCATTCGGTCTTGCGCGGCAATTGGTTTGTCGGGGGCGCCCCTTGCCCCCTTTCACGACGTGAAGTGGGTTTGTACCAATCCCTTGATCTAATTGTTTTCCTTCGCTTTTCCTTTTCTTTTTATTGAAGTAAATCTTTATAATCGAATCACTGATATGACACCTGTTCTTGTGCAGACGGCAAAGTGTTTGTTCCGGACATCAGAACCATCCACGCTAAGGATTTGAACTTCATCCTTCGCTCCGAGATATACGTGTATTGGGACGGACAACTCCGGGCTTCGCACCTAATCCTTGAATAGAGCCAGTTTACTCCACCTGGCAGAATTTTAAGCGAGCACTTCTGGTTGACAATCCCCTCATGTCATACATAGACATTCGGTACGCGAACTTCTTGCCGCCGAAACTTAAAACCGGGGAGGCGAGGGATTTTGGACGGTGCTTCACCTGCTCGGTCGAGCTAGCCCCCTTACGAGACAAGTCTCGGGAACGGGTGTCTCGGTGCCTTAAAGAGTTAGCCCACAAAGCTATCCAACAAGAGGACCCTGTTCAAGAGTAGCCACAGCCCGAGAATCCCCCGGCCGAGCCTCGGCAACCAGTGGTTGAAGCAGCTGCTTTGTCGGTTGAAGTTATCCAACCCAACGGAAGGATGGTGTTAAGGAGGGTCATGACCATTGACCATTTCGTGCCTGGTGCACGGCAACCCAACCAGCCCCCACCTTCTCGGGGCCGGGGCCAAGGGCCTCGGCCTCCACCCTCTTCTCAGGCCGGACGGGTCCGTAAGAAACAAAAGGTAACCGATCAACCTTCCACGGGCCCGGAGGATGCTGCCGTCCAAACTCCTCCCGAGTCAACAGGGGAAATCGTTATCCACAAGCCGCAGACCCAGCCTGGTACGGGGGTTGCATCCTCCTCCCAAGTGGCTCCAGCGTGGAAGCCCAAGTTCTTATTGGACGGCAAGCCGTTGCCTTCAACCACCTGTGTTCGGATGTGGAAGAAAGGCGAGGGTGGCCGTATTACCCAAACTTTGGCCGAAGGTCTTCTTCTTCCCGAGGACGTGCACGCCTTCGAGGAGGGATTTGAGGAGTTTGTGAGGCGCTGCTTAGAGTGGCACGCCATTGCGGTAATTACTTAGTTTATTTATTTCTTCCCATACATTCACTTCTGCTTCTTTATTAACTTTTGTGCTTGCTAGGCTGCCCAACTGGCTCACATAGTAGCTAGCCGGACACGGGATCTCGCCGAGGAAGTCGAGCGCGAAAAGGGGGCGCGGGAGTCAGCGGCCAAAGCGGCGAAGGAAAAGCTAAAAGCAAATGAGTCCACCGAGAAGAAGGCTGCTGCCGCAGAGAAGAACAGGGCATTGGCCGAAAAAAGGTGAGCGGAGCTCTTGATTAAGCAAAATGAGACGGAGGTCAAGCTAGCTCAAGCCATCAGCCTCAATACTGCCAATGCCGAGGAGCTAGCCGACCTTAAGGCAACCCCGCGGTCGCCGAGCAAAAGTGGTATAACGAAGGCTTTGCTGATGCCGAGAAATCCGCAGAGCCGATAATGGCTCGTGCTCGGAACCTGGGTTTTGAGGCCGGGTGGTTCGCCGCTCTCCAAGCACTAGGTGTTCCCGAGGATTCACACCTGAGAGACCCCAGCCAAATTCCCTTTCCGAGCCCTCGAATCGCTGTGCAAGATACCCCTTTGCTATTGATGAGGAGGAAACGGCAAGCATGAGGGAGTTGGTTGAACAAATTGACGCTCATGCCGAGCCAAAGGACATGGAAGCCACCAACATCCCGACTGTGCAGAACTTCTCGACGAAGACTCGCGTTTCCCCTAACCGACCAGCCAGAAGCGACGGACCCGGCTCGACCCTCCAGCTGATTTCTTTTGCAGTCCTTTTATGCTTTTCCTTATTTTTATCGCATTTTCAAATTATTGGTTTATTTGCCTATGTCACCAGGATGTGGTGAACGAACAATTACCTTTATTTGTTTGATTGGTAAACCGCTTTCCTTTTCTGACTTTCGTTTTAATCAGTTGAATAAATTTCTATCTATTTGTATGCTTTGCTTGGATCATGCCAGTGTTCTGGCCATTCAATGGAATGATACCCCAAAAACCTTTTGCGCGGTGCTTTGGAGAATCCGAGAGCGCCAATGGATTTAGCGTTTGTAAAGGGATAGGGTTCCCGTATGTTCCTTGTAAAGGGATAGCGTTTTTTTTTTTTTTTTTTTTTTTTTTTAATCTTTTTTTTCCTTGATGGTGATAAGGCTTTCACCCACTCGGCGAATTTAGCTTAACCGAGAGCCAGGTTTCAGTCCTTTGTGCTTTTAGTGATAAGGTTTCAACCTGCTCGGCGATTTTAATCGAGCCGAGGACCAGGTCTTTGTCCTTAGAGATATTAGTTATAAGGTTTCTACCTGATCGGCGATTTTAATCGAGCCAAGGATCAAATTTTTGTCCTTAGAGATTTTAGTTATAAGGTTTCCACCTGCTCGGAGATTTTAATCGAGCCGAGGATCAGATTTCTGTCCTTAAAGATTTTAGTTATAAGGTTCCACCTGATCGGCGATTTTAATCGAGCCGAGGATCAGATTTCTGTCCTTAGAGATTTTAGTTATAAGGTTTCCACCTAATCGGCGATTTTAATCGAGCCGAGGGCCAGGTTTCTGTCCTTAGAAATTTTATTTGCAATTCTCTTGGTGTGCGATTCTGGAACCTAAAAACAGCATATACAAATAACTTCATCATAATCTTGATTTTAGCAAAATACAAGTTGTGGCTTACACAGATGGTCATGCGTAGAACTTCTTTAAGTTGTTGGCATTCCACGGCCAGGGAAGCGGCCTCTCGTCGAGGTCTTCCAAGTAGTAGGCCCCCGCACCAGATGATGGCTGTAACTTTGTACGGTCCCTCCTAGGTTTGAGCAAGCTTCCCTGCAGCTATGTCTCGCATGTTTCCCACCACTTTTCTTAGCACCAGTTCTCCGGACCGAACTCCCTCCCCTTTACATTTCGGTTGTATCTTTGGGCTAGTTTCTGCTGATACTCGGCGAGCCGTATGGTCGCAGCCTCCCCGCATTCTTCTAGCCAGTCCAAACGCTCCATCATCAGTCTGCGTTACGGACGGGGTCAAACCCCGCGACCCGTGCACTGCATAAGCTTACCTCGGTTGGTATCACAACCTCCGCTCCGTCCGTCAAAGAGAACGGGGTCTCACCCGTGGATCTTCCGGGGGTCGTGCGATAAGCCCATAATACACTGGGTAGCTCTTCTACCCATCTTCCTTTCACCTTGTCCAACCTTCTCTTGAGCCCGTTCAAAATAGTCTTGTTCATCGCCTCGGCTTAGCCGTTGCTTTGTGGGTAAGCCAGGGTTGAATACTTGTTCCCGATGCCGAGTTCGCCGCAAAAGGTCCGAAAAGCTTTACTATCGAACTATAGCCCATTATCTGTTACTAGCGAATTTGGAACCCCAAACCTTATGACTATGTTTTTCCATACAAACTTTTTCACGTCAATATCTCGGATATTGGCCAAGGCCTCGACTTCCACCCATTTTGTGAAGTAATCTACAGCCACCAATACAAAACGGCGGTTCCCTGTTGCTCGAGGGAATGGTCTGAGGATGTCAAGCCCCCATTGCGCGAACAACCACGGGCTGCTGACGGGATTTAGACGTCCCGCAGGTTGATGGATCAAAGGGGCGTGCTTTTGACACTGCTCGCAGCTCCGAACATATTCAGCAAATCCTTCTCGCATCTGTGGCCACCAAAACCCCTGGGTCATCGCTCTGTGTGCTAAAGATCGTCCCCCAACATGGCCGCCACACACTCCCTCATGTAGCTCGGTCCGAAGCTCTCTGACTTTTTCGGGATGCAAGCATAAAAGGTAAGGGCCTGCAAAGGACCTTCGGTACAATTTGTTGTCCGAAGACAACCAGATCGGGAGCCACCCGACGAATCTTATTGGCCTCGTCTTCATCCTCCGGAACTTTATCCTCAGCAAGGAAATTTATGATCGGGTTCATCCAATACGAATTGGCCACTGCTACCTTCGCAACCTCTACTCTGGCTTGGTCGGGAATACTCTTCACACTGATACTTGGCTCCCTTATAAGTTCTATTATGACTAGCCGTGGCGTGTCCTCGTTAGCCGATGAGGCTAACGTGGCCAGTGAGTCGGCATGTTTGTTTTGTGACCGAGCTACCTGGGATACCTTTACCTTCCGAATTGACCGATAATCTGCTTGGCCGCACTTAGATAGCTTTCATTCGAGAGTCCCGAGCCTCAAAGTCTCCTGTGATTTGATAAACAACCAGCCGAGAGTCCGAGTAAACCTCAACATCTTTTGCGCCCAGATGCAACACGGCCCTCAAACCGGCCAATAGGGCCTCATACTCGGCTTCATTGTTTGAGGTTTTGAATCCCAATCTAAAGGAGTGTTCCAATCGTATGCCCTCGGGGGTGATTATGACAATACCAACCCCGGCCCCCATAGCATTTGAAGCACCGTCCACAAATACCCTCCACAGGTGAATTTCTGCACTACAGATTACCTTGCCGTCGTTCTTGGGTGTGAATTCTGCGATGAAATCTGCGAGAACCTATCCTTTCACCGAGTTTCTAGGTCGATATCTTATGTCAAACGATTCCAACCGAGTCCCCCATTTGGCCATTCGGCCTGTGAAGTCTGATCACTTTAATGTGGATCGCAATGGATACTCGGTGAGGACAAACACCGTATGAGCCTGGAAGTAATGTGGCAACTTCCTAGTGGCGTGCACCAGGGCTAAAACTAACTTCTCCAGGGGCAGGTACCTCATCTCGGAATCTACCAAGGTTTTGCTTACGTAATACACTGGCATTTGTACTCCTTGGTCCCTTAGTAACACAGCACTTACGGCATGGTCGGTGGATCGAGAGGTACATAAACAAATCCTCCCGGGCCTCCGGGCCGTCAACCTTGGCGCTTTTGCCAAGTATTCCTTCAGCTCTCGAAAAGCTTCATCACATCCCTCGTCCCAACGAAACCCCTTCCACTTCTTTAGAAGTTGATAAAACGACCGCCAACGATCGGCAAACTTGGAGATAAATCGGTTTAAGGTGGCTAACATTCCAGTGAGCACTTGCACCTCCTTGGTATTGCTTGGTGGTTTGAGGTGGTTCACGGCCTCTATTTGGTCGGGGTTAGCCTCTATTCCCCGAGTAGAGATCAGATAACCCAGGAACTTGCCAGCCCCCACTCCAAAAGTGCACTTCTCGATATTCAAGCGCAATTTATGCCGCCGTAGTATCTTGAATACTCCCCGAAGGGCTTCCGTATGCTATGACTCTTTTCTGCTTTTTACCACCATGTCATCAATTTATACTTCAATTGTGCATCCAATTTTTTCTCGAAACATTCTCGTCATCATTCGCTGGTACGTGGCTCCGGCGTTCTTCAATCCAAACGGCATGACCTCGTAGTGATAGTTTTGCATTCGGGGATATAAATGCTGTCTTTTCTTGATCCTCGGGCGCCAAGGCAATCTGGTGGTAGCCTTGGAAGGCATCCAGGAAGCTCATCCTCGGGTGCCCATACGTGGCATCTACTAGTTGATCAATCTTGGGCATTGGGAATAGGTCCTTAGGACATGCCCTGTTCAAGTCCGTGAAATCCACACAAACTCTCCATTTATTGTTCTTCTTCTTCACTACAACAGTGTTTGCTAGCCATCTCGGGAAGAATATTTCTTTTATGACTCCGGCCTCCTGCAGCCGCTGGACCTCCCGGTTTACTGCGTCGACATGTTCCTTTGATGCTCTTCTCGGCTTCTGCTTCTTCGGGGGAAATGATGGATCCACGTTGAGTTTGTGGACAATAAACTCGGGATCTATGCCGGGCACTTCATATGGGTTCCATGCGAAAACATCTACGTTCGCAAAAGGAACAACAACATCTCTACCCTTTCCCTGGTCATTCATGCTTGTACCTATCCGGAAATACCACAAGATCTGGAAGAATTCTAACCTTCAATACCTCCTCGACCACGTCCGCCCCCGTTTCCCCTCGGGGCTTCTGTAATTGCTATGAAGTTTCTTTCTTGACCTATTCAGCTTGTCCGAGCTGCTCATTTTTCCACCTGACCGCAGCGACAAGACACCGCCTCGCCACTTGTTGGTTCCCCCTCACCTCGACAACTCCATACTCGGTGGGAAATTTTACTTTCACGTGGAGGGTGGACGGAACAGCCTTCATGGCATGAATCCACGGCCTCCCTAGGATTGCGGTATACGGTGAGAAAGATCAGACTACTATGAAGGTAACCATAACTCCCTTGCCTTCCATGTCCACCGGGAGAGAGATTTGTCCCTCGGGAATTATGACTCTCCCGTCAAATGAGACTAGCGGCATGTCATACTTCGTTAAATCCTGGGTCTTCAATCCGAGCCCTTCGAAGAGGTCCGAGTACATGACGCCCGCCCCGCTCCCTTGGTCGATCATTACCCTCTTCACCAGGAACCCGCCTATCCTAGCCGTCACCACCAAAGCATCGTCATGAGGTTGGACCGTTCCTTCCAAATCGTCTTCTTCGAACGAGATGGTCACCCGTTGAACTTTCTTTTTCTTCTCGGCTGAATCTCCTCCTGCGCAAGCAACGGTTAATACCCTTTTTACTGCTGCCGTTCCTCTTGGTGCAGCATGGATGACTTCGATTACCCCTAGTGGAGGCGGGAGGGGGTTCCTTTTCTGTTGGGCGCCCTGGCCGGCTTCTCGATCAATGAAGTCTACCACAAACTCTTTCAGGTACCCTGCCTTTACTAGCTGCCCGAGATGATCTTTTAATACCCGACACTGCTCGGTGGTGTGTCCTTTGTCTCTGTGATAGGTGTAGTATAGGTTGGTTCCTCCGAGATAGGTCGCCCCCCATTTTGTTTGGCCACCTGAAGAATGACTCATTCTTGATCCGCTCCAAGATTTTGTGCAGGGGTTCTTTAAACACCACATTAACCCCTTCGATTTGCACCTCTGGTTCCTGCATTCTCAAGTCTTTTTTGGGTCTTGCCAGCACAACGCCTTGTCGAGATCTCCCAATTAACGGAGCTTTCCCCCTGCTCTACAGCCGGTCGTCCTCCAGGCATTTGTATTCCTCTATGTCTCATCGCTTGCCTCATATCCTCGGGGTCTTTTCACAACGATTCCCGTAATTTAGAGTCTTCAGGGAGCCCCATCCTCAAGGTGCTCGCCGCAATTTTCTCATTCCCTCCACCAATCTCGTTGTAGAGTTCCCGATGATCGAGATGGCATAACTCCGAAGGGTTTCTCCGACCCTCATCTTCATGGAAAGTAGCGCATCAACCGGCTGTTGCACTCACCTGCATGTCACGAATCTACTATCGAACTCTTGAATCAGCTCGGCGAAGCTACGTATGGAGCCTTTCAGTAACCCATTGAACCATCTCGGGGCCGTTGAGCCGAGACTAGAGGGGAATACTTTACACATCAATGCATCATTGTGTGTATGCAAAGACATCATGTGGATGTAATGATCGACATGCTCCACGGGGTCCGTCTTCCCCTCGTAGGAATTGAATGGCGGTCGCGTGAATCTGCTCGGCATAGGGGCCCGTTCAATCTCATCGGAGAACGGCGAACGGGCAGCCATCCGTAAGGCTCGGCTCATGGCGTCCATGGCGGCATTGTGGTGCTGCCGTTCCTCTGCTGATTCTCGACCCTCGATTCATCGTATTCATGAGACCGTGAACGGTCCCGCCGATGACGTGTCTCTCGGGAGTGTCGGTGTGACTCTTGAGAGCGTGATCGGTCTCAGAATCGTTGCATACCAGATCGGCCGGAACCCTCCTCGCCCCAATTTCTCCTTTGCTTGGGGTTGCGATTCCTTTCTTGGCGCCGACCCCTTGCTTCCAGCTCCAAATCTATTACCAATCTACGCAACCGCTCCAATTCTCGGTCTCTATCATCATATCGCCGATGCGCCGAGACGCCCGAAACCGTTCGTTGTGTCCGGGCCGATCCTTCTCCCACTTCGGACCTTTCCTCTCCTCTGGGGTGCTCCCTATCCTCCCGCCGTTTCTGCCTTCTCTCCCTCCACGTCGATCCCCGAGAAGATCCTATGGAGCTGCTCGGTGCACGCCCTCCTAAACACTTCTCGGACATTTCCCTTATTTGAGTCTCATTCGAACCACAGCTTCGTAAGAGAGCCCCACGGTGGGCGCCAATTGTGGGAACCAGAATGAGGTCATTGGGCCTTAACTCACTTGGGCTCACAATTTATTTGTAATGGGCTTGAGGATTTCCTACTCTAGGTCGTTCTCGTGAGAGAGACTCAAAGCAACACTCAGCTTCTTCTTCTCACTTGACTGTTTTCTCTCTATTTTTCTCAACCCCTTCTTCCTCCCAAACTTCTGCTATTTATAGCTAAGGTTAGTGGTGAGATTACGATTTCAGCCTCTCTTAGTGCTATTGAATGTCCAATATTATCTGATTTAAGTGGGTATTTAGGTGAGAGTGGGGTGCAACAATTATGGCATTGGAACTTGGTTCCAGCTTAGTCGATAGTGCTCGTGAATGCAGTTTACCGAGCGTATCATGATTTTCCCGGACACGGTTAATACGCTTGTTCGGGAAAGCTTATGCCGAGCACTTATCAGAATTCAAGGCCCAAAATTAGTTTTTACGCTAAGGCAGATCCAAGAAGGGCTTAGGGCAATGGGGCTGTTCCCGTTGGGCCTAGTCCCAAGGGCCTACATGGGTCTTGGGATCTTGGTGCCGTACAGTTTTAATATCCCCTAAGCAAATAACTATGAAGAAATCTACAAGACTTGGTTTTCCAGCCACGAATAATGAAGCGTAGTATGAAGCTCTCCAAGCCAAAATGATTATGATGAAAAAACTTAGAGGCAAAGTTGTGGAGGTTTTCTCCGAGTCAAGGCTAATCATGGGACAAGTGAATGGGGAATTTGAAACCGTAGATCAAAGGATGCAATGGTAACTTGGCAAAATCAGGCAATTGCAATCAAGTTTTGAAGCTTTTTCTATAAAGCAAGTTCCTAGAAATAAGAATTCCCACACCAATTCATTAGCAACCTTGGCCACCTCATCGGGTCAGAGTCTACCCTAGTCATAATCGTTGAACATCTAATAACATCCAGTTGGGATAATCAAGTTCCAATCGGGATAAGTAACATACATGTCGTCCCAAGTTGGATGGACTAGGTGGTGTCGTTTTTGAAGGATGGGACTACCCAAGGACAAATCAGAAACTAAGAAAATCCGTAGGAAGGCACCTACAAGCAATCATACTCTAGGCCATATCTGCTTTGTGTCCATCCTAAAATAGTGGAGCCATTATTGGAAGAGCTTCACGAAGGAATTTGTGGTAGTCACACAAGAGGAAAGTCTCTGTCCCATAGAGCTCTCACCTAGGGGTACTGGTGGCCCAATATGAGAAGGTTTGCCCAAGAATATGTTAAGAAGTATGACCAATGCCAAAGGTATGCCCCGAATATCCATCAGCCAGGAGGAACCTTGAATCCTCTCTCCAGTCCATGGCCATTTGTACAATGGGGCTTAGATATAGTTGGTCATTTTCGAAGGGCAACTAAAAACTAAAGATGGCTCCTCATCGTAATCGATTACTTTACAAAATGGGTCAAGGCTGAGCCTCTCTCCAACATTCGAGATCAAGATGCAAAGAAGTTTGTCCGAAAAAACATTATCACCAGATTTGGAGTTCCTTACACACTGATCTCGGACACTGAGCTCCAGTTTGATAGTAAAGCTTTCTGAAGATATTGTTGTGAACTTGGCATCAGAAACATGTATTCTACTCCTGCCCGCCCTTAAGGTAACAAGCAAAGTGAAGCCGTCAACAAGGTCATAGTGAATAGATTAAAGAAGAGGTTAAATGAGGCAAAAGGGAGACAGGTAGACAAGTTACCGTATGTGTTGTGGACATACCACACCACACCTGGAAGATCCACGAGAGAGATTCCCTTTTCAATGATATATGGCTCCAAAGCAATCATCCCTTTGGAGACAGGATTCCCAACGTTGAGAACTAGCCAATTCAATACCGATGAAAATGGACGACTCCTCTCGGCAAGCCTAGATTTGGTTGAGGAAAGAAAGGAAGTTGCTATGGTTCAAACGGCTCATTACCAACAGAAGCTCAAATAGGGGTATGATAGGGGAATCAAGACATGAGTGTTCGTGCTAGGAGACTTGGTCCTGAGAAAGGTTGTGGGAAATACCAAGAACCTAGCATGGGGAAAACTTGAGCCTAACTGGGAAGGGCCTTAATGCGTAACCTTAGTGGTAGGAATAGGGACCTACCATTTGGAAGATTTAGATGAAAATATTTTCCCACATCCTTGGAATGTAAATAACCTACAAAGATACTATTATTTTTTTGTAATGTTTGGTTTTTCTTTATGCCTTTTAAGTTATGGATGTTCTAAGAGATGTTCTTAAAATAAATTAGTCTTGAAGATGTTAGTAGTTAGCACTATTTGAAGAGTGAATTGCACTGGAAATAGGATCAATAGAGTTAACTAGTTTGTGCTTAAAATTTAGAACTGAGTATTGTTGAGAGTAATTTATCTAATGAGGGGAGAGAATAATCTATTTAGGTAGTAATTTTGCACTAACAAATGCACTTAAGAAATGAGAACCGTGAGAACAACAAAGAAAACTAGATACTTTACAACTACTAAGTTTAGTCTAGAATATCAAATTTTAAGGCCTAATGTTATTGGCATCATAAAGCACAAAACAATTTGCTATATTCTATTTTCCTTGAATACTTGGTATTATTTAGTTACGAGAGTTGGTTGTTAAATAGTATTCATGTTATAGGTTATATCAATCTAACACTAATCATCTTGAATGCAATTGGATATTCTATTATGAATTAAACTACCACAAAAGGTTAGGATAAGCCTATTAGCCAAAAAAAATCAAAAAAGGAAGATAGATAATCTATCTTTGCATTTATCTAGAGATTGCGTCTGTATAATGTATAATGAGCATTGACTTTACTGTGTGTTTGTTGATTTTGCATCACCTTTACATGCTTGATAAAATGTGTTTGGTCCTGCATTTTATTATCGTCATATTTTTTAATTTTCTATTCCAAATGTAAGGCTTTGGAGTATAATTTGTTGGGTCTAAATTGTTGAATTTATTGGTTGCACTTGATGTCATATGAGCTTGCTATACATTTTTTTTTTTTTTTTTTTTTTTTTTTTTTTTTTGTAGAAAAGTTTATTTGCCTGTTGATTTCTAAAGGAGATGGACCATATTTGTGCAGGAAATACTCCTTTGTTTTTCGGAGTGATTGCAAAATGTTTATTTTCATTTAATAAAAAATAAATTTAGATTCTTTATAAATTATTAAAAATATTAATAGTAAAAATATGGTCAGTATCTTTTATTTTTTTTAAATATATTTAATCGTTTTAGAATATTCGTATGGATTGCAAAACAATAGATTGAATGGTTTAGGGGTAGTTGTTCGTGATAGTGGAAGCCAATGTATATAAGCTATGTGTGCAAAATTAAAAGTAGGGAATGGCCATATTGAAGTGCAGGCTATAGGATTACAAAGTGTATTGCTTTGTGGATTTGGGTTTCAAGAAGTTGAATTAGAGTGTGTAGTCAAAAATCTAATAGGTGAACTAAAGCTGGTTGGGCCTACTAATTTGCAGATTGCCTAGATCCTTAATGATAATAGTGAGCTTGGCTCTTCTATCAAAAATATATGTTTCTCTTATTGTCTTCCTCGAAGCAACATATGAAGCAAAGAACTATATTGATGTAATATATTGGCTAGAGGAGTCCCCTCCATGTATTATGAGTCTAATAGACAACGATGTACCAATTACTTAATGATAATACTATTAATAAATTATACACTATAGTTTTATTCACAAACACAAAAAAAAAAAAAAAAAAAAAAAAAGTGTCTTTATTGAGGAAATTCAAAATATTGTTATTTCTCCAGCAATCTAATTAAAAACATTTACAGGCATGTACAAATAGAACTTCCAAACATGTAGATTCTTTTTTACAAATGTATTTTTAGTGTTGTTACTCCTTTGTTTGATATTCCGTGTGTACTTGGATACATTTCAATAAAGATTGTCGTTTATAATTGTTAGGACATATGTAATTCACTTGTTAGGAACATATGTCACTATTTTATGTAATTGGCTAATCCTTTGACAAAACGCACTTTACTTGTAATTAGGTAGATCTAGGTGTTTTTAATACTTCAAAAAACTGTGTTTCAAAATCAAGTGTTGAAGTCATCAAGTCTGTCCAAGAAATAAACTGAGAAGTGCAAGTTCATTAAAGCTCGACAGCTAGCATGTGTCGAGGTTTAAGAAGTTGTTCAGCCCGTGTGCTCAACACCTGCTCGACACCTCCTATCTGTCGAGGTTTAAGAAAGAATCAGAAATTCTGATATGTTTTCTTGGAATCCGTGAATGTGTCTTTGGGAATTCTTTTCTCCTAACCCTAGACATATAAAATGATTATTTTAAAAGCCGTCAAAGAGTTCACAAGTTGCACAAGCTTTAAGAAAAGTCTGTTCAAGCAAATTGTGACCGAAGACAAAGTTTTGCCCTAGTTCATCTCTTCTAAAGAAGTTGCTATGTTATGTGCACCGTAGGGTTTTGTGACCAAGTATCTTCTTAATCTTCATCGTGTGGATGAACTCAAGAACTTTGCAGCAAACAACCTCTCTAGTTTGTGATTGAAGTCGCATACTGGGATCCGCGCAATCGGTTAGTTACATACTTGGGAGCCATGCATCAAAAGGAGAAATCGTCACTACAGAACAAGTCCAATTGGGTATTGGGGTATGGGTTGAACTGTAGGTTGGTATAAGGTACTGGGATTCCTATACTTGTAACCGCTTGTTGTAATAATAGTAGAATTTTGGGAGTGGTGACTTGAAAATCATTCGGTGGGGTTTTTGCATGTCTCATTTGAATCAGCAAGCATATACCCATTTAGCACATCTATGATTATATCCACACACACACACACACACACACACACAAAATTATATGAATATGAATTAGCAAGCATATAACCATTTAGCATAATTTACAATTTTACACAATGTGAAATTTGAACCTATTTATACAATCAATCAATTTCACCAAAATAGAAGATGGAAGATTGGAAGCAAGCCAGGCAAAGAAAAATAAACAATGCCAATATAGAAGTTGTGAAATATAAACACCCATTACTTTAAAATACACCCAGGCCAAAAAGCTTAAAGAAGAAAAAAAAGGAAAAGAAAGAGAGAGAAATACATTCTAAAGGGAAGTGGATTTGCAAAGCTTATTAGTTGGGGTTGGAAGAGTTTTCCTTTCTCCTCTCTTTTTATTTGGAATTTTGGGGGAAATTAAAAATAGCTAAGCACCAATTTGTGCCCGTTCTTTTCACTTAGAACCATCCCCCATATAAAATAAAATATAAATAAACTCTTGCCTAAGTGACCAGCACTTTTAAGATTAGTCTCAGTGAAATAGGCCCAAAATGCTAAAAGAAAATAACATACGCCTAGGATCGAGGATCCTTTGAGAACTTACCTTTTTTTTTCATTGTTGAAACAATTCTACCATAACCTATGATCTTATCAGTCCCTGCCAATTGTATCAATCTTACCACCAATTCTTCATGCTTAGTGATCCTACTCTTTTTGGAATAGTAAGATCCAAATTGCGATTCTAACAATTATGACCAATTGAAAACCCAAGTAAACAATCTCAGCATGGTTCAACAAAAATCGAAATCAATCAAACCTTAGATCAATTGACAAAAACGCTTAACAACCACCACAACAATTGTTAGTTAAAATAAAAATAAAAATAAACACATATCCTATTATCATCATCAATATCAAGAATCACAGGCAGCCAGCCCATTGTTGGCCAACTTAAATTCCTAAGACCCAATTGCCATTGAGAACCCACAACGCCGAAAAATCCATAACATCGAGTCGAATCCCCCCATCCACACTACCCAAAATCCATTCAAATTATGATACTTCAGTGTATGGATTTGATTGGATCATATAATTGTATATTATGTTGTGTGTTGAGTTTCATGTCATGTATTTATTAAGTAAATTGTGACTATATAAGTTATTACGAAAACACTAATTATAACTTAACTAGTTCTTTTGAGGTATTACGCAAACCTAACTAATCCTTCCATAAATTGTGACACAAATAGCCACCCATGTCATTGCTAGCCATCAACAAAGCCCAATCCTCCTGTCCTTGTACAACCCCAAAGAGCATAGTCGAGAATCCATACCTATAGATGTCTAAAGACAGTCCTGGTGCTTCGACAAAACTGAAAATCTGTTTTTCAAAAACCTCGATAGATACCCTATCTGTCCGAGCTCTTTGTCGAGCCATGGGGCTAAACAACTCTTTTAAGCCCGATGGATGGCTAGCTGTCGAGCTTTAATGACAAGCACTTTTCAGCTTGAATCTTAAACAGACTTGCATGATTTCAACACTTGATCTTGAAACAGAGTTTCTTGAAGTATTAAACACATCCTAGATCTACCCAAATACAAGTAAAGTGCGTTTTGTCAAAGGATTAGCCAATTATATAAAATAATGACATATGTTCCCAACAAGTGAATCACATATATCCTAACAAAGTCTCAATAGCAGCTATCTATCGAGCTATCTATCAAGAATTAATGAGTAGCTTTTGTTCACTTGTTTCTTGGATCAATCTTCATGTCTTTAATACTTGACTTGAACAACATGTTTCTTAAAGTATTAAACACATCTTAGATCAACCCAATTACAAGTAAAGTGCATTTTGTCAAATGATTAGCCAATTACAAAAAGTATGACCCTAACAAGTATCTATATTGTCTTTATTTTTTTTTTAGGAACGTTTATTTTCTTTATCTAACCATGTGGAAAAGGTATTATGCTTCTATCTAATGCCAATCCTCAAATGAACAAAGGTGTGGGTCATGTTTTAGTCCCTCACACTTTAATATAAACTATAAACTAGTCGCAAATCCATATGATAAGTGGAAAAATATAATATAATTATTTTATAAAAAAATATAATGTAAAATTTTTAGGTTAAATAGTGCATGTGTTATTTAAAAGTATTTTTTATTTCTATAAATTTTATATAATGAAACATAATATATTATGCGTTTAACAACCATAAATAGTTTTATATGTGTGTGTTTGTATATAGGAGGGGTAAGATTCGAGTACAAAATAGAGCCCATGGGCCCAATCCAAGGAGGTGGAAGAGCCCATCCCCACATTAGTCCTGAACCCAACATGTAAATGAGAACCCGATAATAAGGGACGAAGAGGCCGATCACCCGAGGGTAAGGCCAAGGAGTGAGCGCTCCTCGAGAGGCATAAGGCAGGCCACTTGCACCAAAAAACAAAATACTGAAGAAGAGAGTAGAGACATGCAAGCAAAGAAGAAGTGAGATATCTAGCTAAAGTAACCATCTACACAACTTGCAACACATTCTACCACCTCCAACAAAACCTTGATGGAACAAGCATCCAAAGGAAGGTCTGTGACTATACAAGTGGAAGGCAATGATGCAATTCAATCAGCTATATAAAGAAAGGAAGCCCTCCAATATGGGGGGGACAAAAAAGGGAAAGAAAAAACATACTCAGTGCAACATTACCCTATAACCGAGACAGAATATTATATGAACAATTCCTCCTCGGCCTCACGCATGGAAGTGTTGTTCCCCCAATCTGCTTCTTTTTTAGGAATCACTTGCTGTTTTTTCTTCATTAATATAGCAACTAAACCATCCAAGTAAACCAAGGTTGACCTCGCAAACCCTTTCTATAACAAATTAATTGTATTGGGTCGTTGCATTCAAACTCTCTATTCTAACAAGGCTTAGCTCGTTTGAGCCCTTACAATATATATATATATATATATATATATATATATATAGGGGAAGGGGACGCACAGATGAAGAGAAAGAGAAGGAAGCACAGTAATATTGTAAATGGAGATAATGTAAATGGAAATAATGTAAAGAACTTGAAAGTAAATAGCTTGAAAATAAATGACTTGAATGTAAGAACAATAGTAAGGCGGTAGAACCAGCCAAGCAGTATATAAAAATAATTCAAAGTAAATAAGAACAATAGTTCAAAATAAATGAAAGCAATTTAGAACCATCCGGTATGGCGGTAATCCGTCCAAGGTGGTGGTAGCAACAAGTAAAGCAATGAACATAGAACTGAAAATACTTGTTATTGAAAGTAGGATAAACACTTACGAGTAGTAGTAGTCAATACAAGATCTCAACAGATTCTGGGTTAACAAGTACAAAGCTTGAACTAGTCCTAGTTACAAGGTTTGTAGGATTACAAAGTTTTGAGTAAACAAGGATGAGTAGTAGAAGTAGGGTGAGTTCTTTCTCTAAGAAGGCTAGTTCTAAGGAAAAGGAAATCAGAAGTAAAACTTGACTTGAGAAAGCCCTAAGGGACAACCCCCCTTTAATAGGCAATATTTTTGAGTAAACAGTACTTGTGAACAGTGAAAGTGAAAGTTAACGGTGAAAAGTGAAAGTTAATAGTAATAATTTTGCTGAAAGCAATCTTGGTGTGACTAAAAGTCACGGAAAACCTGGAGAATCATCTTTTGAGAACATTGCATGGGAAACATGGAGAATCATTATCATTAGTGGTGGAAATCAACAGTAGATTTTGACCAGATCATTGCATCATTTTTGGCCATTATGCGGGCCGGACAAATAGGGGAATCAAGCTTCCAATCAATCATCATTTTTGGCTATTATGCGGGCCAGACAAATAGGGGAATCAAGCTTCCAATCAGTCATTTGCTAAGTCATCAGCATCTTCTTCATCATGACCAAACAACTCCTGATTGTAAGGGTAGTAAGGGTCTTTTGAAACAGAGGCTTGGGAGGATCGCTCATCATCTCGAATTAGCGACTTCTTCTTTAATCATTTTAGTGAGCGGGGCATATAAAGCATCGGGGTCTTTGCGGATTGCATCCAAAGGAGAACTCTTCTTCTTAGTCTTTGCAGGTGGCTTAACCCCTTTAGCGGATGATGAAGCATGTGTGTCAATTACCGCTTTTTGCATAGGAGTAGTGATCCGTAATGGGGAAGCACTTGGGGAAGGGAAATCTCTGGCAACATTGGTAATGATGGATTGGATGTGGGCAAACTTATCCCACCATTTAACATAACAACAATGAGTGAGAACATCACCATCTTTAGCATATTGCCATTTTAGAATCCAAGGAACCTTGTATCTTTTAGTGAAATGAAGTAGGGGAGTGAACTTAGCTCCATGTTCATCAGTTCTGAATCTTAATGTAAAATTTTGGAAAGAATCCTTCAATGGCACAGGGAGAATTTCAATAATTGAACCAAACTGGGTCCACCAACGGAAGAACCAGAGAGGGAGTTCAGAATTAAATTCTTTATCAAAATTAATCCTTCATGGTTTATTAATTTTGATAAAGAATTTAATTCTGAACTCCCTCTCTCGTTCTTCCGTTGGTGGACCTGATTTGGTTCAATTATTGAAATTCTCCCCGTGCCATTGAAGGATTCTTTCCAAAATTTTACATTAAGATTCGAATCGATGAACATGGAGCTAAGTTCACTCCCCTACTTCATTTCACTAAAAGATACAAGGTTCCTTGGATTCTAAAATGGCAAGATGCTAAAGATGGTGATGTTCTCACTCGTTGTTATGTTAAATGGTGGGATAAGTTTGCCCACATACAATCCATCATTACCAATGTTGCCGAGATTTCCTTCCCAAGTGCTTCCCATTACGGATCACTACTCCTATGCAAAAAGCGGTAATTGACACACATGCTTCATCATCCGCTAAAGGGGTTAAGCCACCGCAAAGACTAAGAAGAAGAGTTCTCCTTGGATGCAATCCGCAAAGACCCCGATGCTTTATATGCCCCGCTCACTAAAATGATTAAAGAAGAAGCCGCTAATTCGTATGATGAGCGATCCTCCCAAGCCTCTCGTTTCAAAAGACCCTTACTACCCTTACAATCAGGAGTTGTTTGGTCATGATGAAGAAGATGCTGATGACTTAGCAAATGACTGATTGGAAGCTTGATTCCCCTATTTGTCCGGCCCGCATAATGGCCAAAAATGATGCAATGATCTGGTCAAAATCTACCGTTGATTTCCACCACTAATGATAATGATTCTCCATGTTTCCCATGCAATGTTCTCAAAAGATGATTCTCCAGGTTTCCCGTGACTTTTAGTCACACCAAGATTGCTTTCAGCAAAATTATTACTATTAACTTTCACTTTTCACCGTTAACTTTCACTTTCACTGCTCACAAGTACTCGCTTACTCAAAAATATTGCCTATTAAAGGGGGGTTGTCCCTTAGGGCTTTCTCAAGTCAAGTTTTACTTCTGATTTCCTTTCCCTTAGAACTAGCCTTCTTAGAGAAAGAACTCACCCTACTTCTACTACTCATCCTTGTTTACTCAAAACTTTGTAATCCTACAAACCTTGTAACTAGGACTAGTTCAAGCTTTGTACTTGTTAACCTCAGAATCGTTGAGATCTTGTATTGACTACTACTACTCGTAAGTGTTTATCCTACTTTCAATAACAAGTATTTTCAGTTCTATGTTCATTACTTTACTTGTTGCTACCACCACCTTGGACGGATTACCGCCATACCGGATGGTTCTAAATTGCTTTCATTTATTTTGAACTATTGTTCTTATTTACTTTGAATTATTTTTATATATCGCTTGGCTGGTTCTACCTCCTTACTATTGTTCTTACATTCAAGTCATTTATTTTCAAGCTATTTACTTTCAAGTTCTTTACATTATTTCCATTTACATTATCTCCATTTACAATATTATTGTGCTTCCTTCTCTTTCTTCATCTCATAGTCCCCTTCCCCTTTATATATATATATATATATATATATATGAAAAAGATGTTATTAAATATTATAATTAGTTAACTAATTTGAACATATCTAAGAATATCTAAAAAATAAAAAATAAAAATACACCTTCATTCCATTGAACACATGTAACATGTTATATTCAGTTTAAATTATTATATAAGTTTAAAATTGTAGCAACTTTTTTTCTTTCTTTCCAAATATAGGTATAATGTCTATATTATTGAAACTCGAATTTTAAGGTAATCTTGTGAATATGTATTTTTTTCTTTTTAGGGTTTATATCTCTAATTTCTAATTCCTATTTTTGTATTTTTTTAACCGAAAATTAAAGAGTTTGGCACAAATAAAATAAAATTTCATAATTTTAATCCAAATATTAAGATATAAAAAATTATTTTTTGTGCCCAAAATTGAAAAATACAACCTGCAAAAAAAAAAAAAATCAATTTAAGACTCAAATAGTCCAAAAATGGACCGAAGTGGATAGAATGGACCGAATTTGAGTATTAGACTGAAGTACACCAAATCGACCATAGTGGACCGGTATGGACCGAGTAGACCGAATGGACTGAAGTGGACTAAATGAATTGAAGTAGACTTAAATAGACTGAAATGCTATATTGATATGGCTTAATAGGAGTATTAAAATACTACACTTCAACTTTTAAATATTATATAGATTGATGAAATTGCTAAAGTAGTGACAATATATATGTAAGGCGTGGGTCATGTTTTAGTCACTTGACTGGCAAGTATTTTGGACAGCCAAAATTCCTTTGACATTCCCATTCAGCGCGTAAAATTGGACAGAGTTACTAATTCTTATACGTTGAAAAATGTGACAGGAGACTTGCAATAGACATACTAAAATACTTTTTTTATATATACACGATAGGAATTTTACTTTAACCTAATCTAAGTGTATATATGTATGAAACTCTCTCCTAAAAATTTAAATCTCAGCTCTTACACCCCACACTCTACAAGCACTTATACTTGTAGAGTGACTATCATACCAAAAGTATGTGGTGAAATACTTACAAATCAAAAAGAATGGAAAGCATATGATGTCACATACGCATTAATTAGTATATACAAAGCTGTCTAATTTTGACTTTTTATTTTTGAGAAGAATCTAATTTTGACTTTTAGAACCAATAATTTAGAGAAAGATATATTAAATTCCAAATTGTTGATTAATTAGAATGAAATCAAATGGCAATCAATTAAAAACTATGACACAGACTCACACTCCGCTCAATGTTAATTAATCATAATGCTATGCCACTAGTTAGCAACGCATCCACAAATTTTAAGAAAACTAGTAAGGGTTGCCCGTGCATGGCACGTGCTGCCTCTTAAGTGAGAAAATTTAAGATAGGATTGTTTTTTGAAGTAGTATCAAACCATGTATTTAAATATAGAATAGTTATTTAATGTATGGCTATCTATTTAATATGATAATTTATTAGGAGAATGTATAGTATCAAATGATACCATGTCAGCGATATCAAAATCAAATAAGTGTGAGATATGTCAGTAAAAAATAACTAACCCACTAATAATTGAAAGACACGTGTTAGTAGGTAGTTATTTTTACACACATATCTCTCGTTTATTGGATTTTGATACGGATGACATTGTATCATTTGATACACAATATTTTTTCATTTCTTAGAAACTATTTACTAAAGATGGTATCTACTCACAAAAAATTCAACTAATTAAAAATGATAACAAATGTCGTCATCTTCCAACAATAAACAACTAAGTTTTGATAAAACATTGTCACAATATTTAAATTTTCACAATAAATAATTACATACGCTACAATTGAAACTCTTCATTAAATTAAATACCTACAACCATTTGGAATGAATATCTTGTTATTCATACTTCTTTCTTTATCATTTTATTTTATGAGCCTACCTACAATACTTAGCTTACTTAATTTTTAATGAACACATTTTTAAGAAAGAAAACAAATAAAAAAAATAACAAAATGACAAAAGATATATGTCATTGAAGTTTCTATTAGATAAAATTATAAATTTAGAAGATTTAAACCACTAATATATTAGTGTTCTCTAGGTAAAAAAATAGAATAAAATGCATCATTATTTTTACTTTTTAAGTAGGACTAACACATAAAACTCAAAATACACGAAGAAAATTTTTGGGACATTAAAATTTAGTAGGCATTTCAGATATTGTGCAATAAAATATTCTAGGAATCATGAGATTTTGGTAGGGTTTAACTAAGTGAGTAACAGCAGGAACTATATACTTGTCTACAAAATATAAAGGTGGAAATTATTCAACTTTATTGTCGAGGGATGAAACTACCCCAAACATAAATGGGGAAAGTACCTTTTTCCATAATTCTTTTCTCTTGGTAAAACTATATATTTTTTACTTTAAAAAATATGTTAAAAAAAAGTCAGCCGAGTAAAACTATGAATTTTGACTCAACAAATTGGCTAAACCAAAAAAAGTCAGAACATAATAAATGTCACGATATTTTCTCAATACCTTTATTTTAGCTATGGTGAGCCTTGGTATGATATTTTATAATTTTATTTTAGAGTAATGTTACATCCACAACATTTTCACAACAAATTATAGGTGGCAAATTTTTATTGGGTTTTAATTGGGACAAGCACTTTAAACTATGCATTAAAAATAAATAAATAAACAACAACAACAATAAAAATAAATAAATAAATAAACCAACAGGAGAAATTTGTGCGTGAAACAGTGAATTTATGCTCATGAAATTTGACTAAACCAAAAAAGAAGTTTAGGAATACAACAAAATGTCACAATATTTTCACAATACCTTTATTTTCAATCGTGGTAAGATTCGGTTGTGGTTAGTTACAATCTCATATTTTATTATTTTATTTCGACTTGTAAAAAATTGACACCTCAATAATTGTGAAAATATTGTGAAATTTGTTGTGTCAGTATGACAATATATATTTCAGCTCATATAAATATTTAAAAAAAAAAAAAAACAAACAAACCGATTACCTAGAGAAAAAAAAAAAAAAAAAAGTTTAGGCACTGTAGCTACAAAGCCAATTGAACAAACCAAAAGGGCACTGTAGCTACAGTGCATCAAAATTTGTTGTACAGTATAACAATATATATGCTAGCTCATATAAATATTAAAAAAAAAAACTTTAGGCACTATAGCTACAGTGCCAATTGAAAAAACCAAAAGGGCACAGTAACTACATTGCATCAACACATTCGCGCTTTATATATATATAGATGAGGTGAAGCATATTGTTCATTGACTCTAGGCGTGTTCATGAATATTCTAGCACCGACAGAACCGGTTTGACCGCACTGCCCCACCCCGCTTAGGGCTCCACCGAAGGTTTCCGGCACGATGGTCGGCAGTAAATCTTTAGTACCGACGTCGGACCAGTGCAGCCATTGGCATCAAGATGTGCCCACCGATGAAGACCGAATCGACTCGAGCATGTTATATATATATGTGTGTGTGCGTGTGTGTGTGTGCGTGTGTGTAAATATCATACCGTTCTAAAAAGAGCTAAAGAGAAGAGGTTGCCTAAATCTAAAGTTCTCATCCATGAACAAGTCCCAAAAAAATATTGAATTCTTATCCATGACCATGAACAGGCCTAACGTTCTTATTAAAAAAAAAAAAATTTTGAATTAAAAAGAAGTTAATGTGTGTGAGTGAGGCTACCTTTCTCAATCAAAAACGTGTGTCAAGAGGAATAGCCGAATAGTCTCATCACTGAGTGTGAGTGGTCTTGTCTAGTAACTCTAATGTCTTCCCACTTGCATTTTCTAAAAAAAAAAATATATATATATATATATATATATTAAAAAAAAATGCCATATAGCCTTATGGGTTACAGTCTTACCACTTACTTTTTTGGAAAAAAAATTAAAAATTAAAAATGCTGCATGTATTAGTCACTGACTCACTGTCTTGCCACTTGCGTTTTTTGAAAATAAAAATATTAAAAAAATAATAAAAAAATGATGTCATATTGTCACTATTTGAGTCAATGATGGAGTCATTCACTGGGCAAGATATTTTTTTTTTTCTCTTTTGATCTTAGCCACACAAATCTTTTATCTCAAGTTGTGTCCTACTCAAACTCAGCTACTCTCATAATCTCATTTCTCCTCTTTAGTCTTTAGACTTCTGCTCCTCTCATAGTCTCACCTCTCAAACTTAGAACTCAATCACTCATCAGTCATCAGCCACCTTCATTTTTCTTCCCTCTCAATCTCAAAATCTCATACTCTCACCTAACCATTTTTCTCTTCTTTTTTGCTCTCAATCACATAATGTTTCTTCCAAACCCTAATCCCACTGAACAATTAGTAGTGTTTCCCTCTCAATCTTAGATGTTCAGGCTCCCACCAACCATTTTTCTCTTCTCTTTTGCACTTAACCACATAAGAGTCCAGCCCATATAATTGAACAAACCACACCGAGCCGCTAAGATTAACCGCATATTGTATAGACCAGTTTTTACCTTCCAAAAGTGAGGTGTGGTCAAGCATAGGATAAAACCGCACCCTATAAGTGTAGCGCAAAAAACCTCTCCAAAACCGACCGAACCAAACCATGTACACTCCTAATTGACTCTATGATTACAAAACCAAAGGCCAAAGATAAGAGCGACTCTACTTGTCTTGTCCACAATGCTCCAAGTTCCACAGTTTCCTCTTTTCACTTGGCTCTCCTTCCTGTTTATCCTGGTTATTTGGTGGAAGAGATCTAAAGCCAAAGGCCAAATCCACAAATTGCCTCCTGGGCCATGGAAACTACCTCTTATAGGGAATTTGCACCAGCTTGTTTTCTCTCTACCACATCGATCCTTGAGAGACTTAGCCAAGAAATATGGACCCATTATGCAACTTCAGCTGGGTGAGGTGTTGGCTATAATTATTTCATCACCAAAAGTAGCTGAAGAGGTTCTGAAGACACATGATGCTGCTTTTGCAAATAGGCCAAGTGTTCTTGCTGTTGAAATTGTGGGCTATGATAATTCAAGTATTGTATTTGCTCCCTATGGTGATTATTGGAGACAAATGCGAAAGATTTGTGTTCTTGAGCTCCTAAGTCCCAAGCGAGTCCGGTCATTTAAGACAATAAGAGAAGAAGAGGTATGGAATCTTGTTGAATCCATTTCCTTGTCACAGGGACTTCCAATCAATCTTAGTGAGAAAATCTTCACCACCTCATATTGTATAACTTCCAGAGCAGCAATTGGGAAGAAGTGCAAATATGAACAAGAATTGTTATCATTAATCAAGGAATCGTTTAATCTCAGTGGAGGTTTTGATGTGCCTGATTTGTTCCCATCACTGAAGTTCCTTAGCTTCCTTACTGGGATGGGGCCTGCATTGGAGAAACTGCACAAAAAGCTAGACAAGATTCTTGATGAAATAATCAATGAGCATAAGATGAAAAGAAGTATCACCATTTCAGCCAGCAAACATGAACCTGCTGGTGGTGATCATGACGATCTAGTTGATGTGCTTCTAAAACTTCAGGAGATGGGTGAGATTGAATTTGAAATCACTAGCAACCAGATTAAAGCTGTAACTCAGGTGCGCAAATAAGATCTGTCAATTTATAACCAACATTTCTTTTGCTTTTCTTCTTAATTAGAAAGTGAGCAACGTTTTAACAAATATGGGTCCCCTACCCACGTGAATTCTGAATAGAATTCAATGCCTAGTTTTAACTTAACTTTTATCAAAGTCACACGTTACTTTAAAAATAATAATAAACACTGCTTAACGGCCACATGATTCAAAAATTGCACTGAGACGCAGATTAATAGAACGGGGGCATGATGCAGTGGTGGGCTTCCCTGGAACTTCGTTGTTAGGTGGAGTCTATACCTTTTACACTTGTTCTAAGGCTTATTGTTATTTTTTCAAATATAATAATTAGATAATTTAGATTTATATATAATGAATTGGAAAAGATTTAAGTACAGTATTATTTCTTAGACTTTTTTTCTTAAGATTATGTCATATTCTATCCTCCCATCAAATAAAATGAAAACGCATTTTTGTTGCTTTGGTAAGAGTTAAAATTAATGTTAGGCATTGAATTATATTCAGAATTCACGTGGGTTAGGTGGAGTCTATGCCTTTTACACTTGTTCCAAGGTTTATTATTATTTTTTAAAATATAATAATTAGACAATTTTGATTTATATGTAATGGACTGAACAAGGCGTACTGTGTGTTTTTTTGACTGAAATAGGAAAGATGGAAGACCTTGGAAAAGAAATAAATGGAAAACTTTTATGAATATATTTAGTTAGGTGAAAACGAAAGAAAATAAATAGTGTAGAGTTCAGGCGTTTTCTTCCGGAATCTATCAAAAAATTTTCTTTCCAAAATAAAGATAAAATTGAAGGAAAAAATTAAACACCGTTTTTAGACGAAAATGACCATATGCAATACACGTTTCATTTCTTCACAACCTTTTCTTTTTCCTTTTTTTTCCTCTTGGTTGCCTTCTTTCTCTTTTTTTTTCTTTTTCACCTAGACGTTGCCCGCCCCTGCCCCTGCCCTTTTTTTTTCCCTCCCTTTTGATTTACTGGGCAGGCGTTGCCTACCTTTTTTTTTTTTTTTTTTTCTTTTTGGGTCAGGTTTGTTCAGTTTTTTTTTTTTTTTTTGTGATTTTTTTTTATGGACATGAATTTTTTGGTTGTTTATCACATTTTTTGTTTTAATTGGGCATCATATTTTAATAAAGATATATGCGTAAATTTATACAAATTCACTTTTTTCATCTCTCCATTTTTTCACTCACAATCAAACAAAAATGAGGGAAATTAAAATCTTTTCTATCCTCTCACTATTCCATCCTCTCACAATTTTCTATCCTCCCACTTTTTCACTCCTCCATTCAAACAAACCATTAAGTACAATACTTAGGTGCTATTTCTTAAGCCCTCTTAAAATTTTGTTATGTGGTTTTTTTCTCATGAAATGAAAGTGTATTTTTAATTAAATGGTCACATGGTAAAATTTTAAGAGGGAAACCTAAAAAACAGCACCTAAAATACTATAAATAAGTTTTGTTTTAATTGACTAGGCAATTATAGAAGGACAAAATTGATGATGAATTGGGCCTAATATACTCAAAGACATGGGATTTAAAATACTATAGGAAAATAAGAAAAGAAAAATTATATATATATATATGGCGGTAACTCTAAAGCGATATACCAATATTAACCAGTACAAAAATATATCGTTCTTTTAACTAAACCAAAATGGCTTCTAGTACGAAATTGACTTCCTTACTCCCTTTAATTGGTATTGTAAGGACGCGTTTTGGATCCTTGGCCCAAGGTATGATTGAATCCAAGCTCAATAAGCCCAATACAATGAATTTGTTGAGAGTGGATTGGAAAATTAGGTTCTAATGAATGGGATAACAGTTAGAATGGATTTTAAAAGGTCATCAAACGGAAATGGACTCGCGTTATCTAAGTAAATTTGTACTCAGCACAATCCGAGGAGGTATGTTCTAGTATATATTGATTGAAAAATGGTTACAGTATGGTTCAAGTCATTACAATGCTTTCTCTTACAATTTTCCGATCCCATTTACCATTGCTCCCTCCTTCTTTTATATTTTCTTCCTCTTTCATCCTTACCCTCCACGTGCAAACCAGATGGTTAATGCTTGATATTTGTCCCATCAAAGACCTTCCTCAAGTCTTTAGGTAGTAAATCGTAAGGTCAAAAACCATTGTTTAAGTATCGCCTTCACATTAATGCGGCCAGAGAATTAGCCGCAGAGCATTACATGCGGTGGTAGCAACTTTCTCCTTAGATATTTTAGGACTCCCCTCTGTCCCTTGTTTCTGCAATGCTTATCCATGCCAATCGAGCTTCCTGGATCATTCTCCCGAACGACAGACTACCCCTATGGACCTTAGCTTTGGTTAGCCGAGGAGGCACTCATCCTCACCCCAACCTCCTAGGCTATTATGATCAAATTCAACTTTCTCTACTAACACGGACTCCCCTGACCTCGTCTACTCCTCCTCGGACAATGTTACATCCTCGAATTGGGCCCTAGGCCTAGTGTATACGTAGATAGTGAATTTCTGGGCCCATTATCCCTATAGGTGTCTTTGTGCACCTGTTAAAATATAATTTTCTATTGCAATTGATTGGTTTTTCTTATAAGTAGTTGAGGCACTTTCAATACTTTAGTAGGGCCCATCTAAAACCTCATTTACACATATGCAAGAACATCCGTTAACAAAAATCTATATAAAAAAATTGAAGTATTTGAGATACACATGTACGCAACAAGAGGTCATGAATATGTATTTTGCCATTATATTCTTTGAGAGTGGTAGCTTGTCTAATCAAATACACAGGATTGTGTAGTATGATGGTTTTAGAAGCAATTTATCTCTTGAAATTAATTCCATGTACAAATAATAAATCAAAATTGAGGTCACTAAATTTGGAATTCGAAAGAAAATTAAGCGTAACAGGAGACTACGGAATACTTTCTTTTGTTTACAAATTATGCAACTAGCCTGTTTTCCCTAATATTGTCTTAGTGTGATTCAACCTTCATTTACAGGACGTTTTCGCTGCAGCAAGTGAGACTTCAGCATCTACAATAGAATGGGCAATGTCAGAATTATTGAGAAACCCAAGAGTAATGGCGAAAGCACAAAACGAAGTGCGACAAATCCTTAAAGGGACAAGAAACATTGATGAAATAGACATTCAAAAACTAGATTATTTGAAATTAGTTGTGAAGGAAACTTTGCGATTACACCCTCCTGGTGTCTTGATCCCAAGAGAATCAAGAGAAAATGTGAAGTTAATGGGTACGAGATACCAAGCAACACAAAAGTAATCATTAATGCATGGGCTATTGGTAGAGATCCTACATATTGGATTGATGCAGATTGCTTTCATCCTGAGAGGTTTCATGGTTCCTCTGTTGATTTTAAAGGGACCAACTTTGAATTCATTCCATTTGGAAGTGGTAGGAGGATATGTCCAGGTATATCATTTGCTCTTGCTAATGTTGAACTTGTTCTTTCTCAATTGCTGTATCACTTCACTTGGAAACTTCCCTCTAAAATCAATCCAGAAGAACTTGACATGTCCGAGTCTTTCGGATTAACTTGCAGGCGAGGGAATGATTTGTACCTAGTTGCCACTCCTTGGATGGATTAGTGTTGTATATCATTCTTAGGTAACTCTACCATGAAGTTCCTTAAAATTCTTATATCCTTCCATTTTGAAATAAGTAGATTACACTTGTTATGTTATCGATGTTTACACAAATATTGTCCTATCAAAAAAAATAAAATGTTTACACAAATGTTTATCATCACTATTTTGTTATCTCTTTAAAATTTTGATGATATAGCTACATCCAACCACTCATTCAAACAAATGGATAAGACTTTAGAGCACTCCCATTAGGTGTGTTAAATGTGCCAAATGCTAAATATTTGGCACATTTAACACACCAAGCACAAAAATAAGCTCTCATCACCGCTCTATATCTCAAAAATTTAGAACACGTCTACGCAGACCGTCTCAAATATGAGACGGTGCATTTAACAAAATGCTATCACTTTGTTTACCTATATTTAATTCGTTTTTCTCCCTCCTCCTTCATTTGTCT